>CM029017.1:126916766-127601072 GCA_016801055.1 Panax notoginseng | reverse complement strand
AACATCACTCAACAGTTCCTTTCCACAATCATATGAATAACTCATAATCATAATTGTGTCTATAAATTTTTCTTCGCACCCCGGACGAAGAATATTTTCACACCTGTCTTTACCTCAAAAAGAGCAGTACTTCTGATCGGTATAAGGCTGAAGGAAACTTGCACTGATGAATAGAAACTCACAGAGTATCTAAATACTCACAAAATACACTCAATAATCTAGAGAGAGAAAGAGAGAAAACTTATGTTTCTGGTGTGGATTTTCAATTCTAAATTAGCCCTCTATTTATAGGAAAATTTTGGTAGGTTTGACCTGCAACCTGATGGCTTTACCTGCTACTATATACCCACCCACCACATTTGAAAATAATTCAGCACATTTCTTCACCAACCACAAGTGGGGCCCACCAATTCTAAAAATTTTTCCACCAAAATGATAAACTTCCGAAAATTCAAAATTCTGAACAGTCATCTCGTAAAATTCGTAATAAATCATACGTTATTTTTAACGTTCAAAATTTATGGACATATACTCAATTATATATGTATAAACATATCCCAAAAATTACCACGATCAACGATCGGATTTAAAATTATAACCCCCGCAAAATATCTCAAAAACCCTGATTTTTAATACCTCCATTCCGACAAAAAATACGGATAAAAAAGTCTCAACATTAACTCCTTCATTTTTAACCACAAAAATATATCCTCCCTCATTTATATCCACATAAAATAAATATTTTCTTATCATATGAATCAATAATTAATTATTCACAAATAATATTACAGAATCACACATTTAGACAACCAGGCCGTTCCCAGGAAAGAGGGGGCTTTCCAATAAGGATTTCTCCTTACTGGCGCGTAATTAGATGACCAAACCTCTCCTTAGACAGAACTTTCTAGACATTGCCAATAATGTTATCTAATAATATTATTCAAATAATATGAATTATTGATCTGATAAAGGAAAATACTGTGCATGCAACAATTATTGAACAACAATAATATAAAATTTAACGTAGCAATTATTGAAACAATAAAATAAAATATTGAACAGTAATTACTGTAACAATTATTGAGTAGTGCCTTCTTACGTAAGAATCAATAATTTTAAAAATACTGTGCAATACCGTGTGCTACTGTGTAATAACGCGTATTACTGTATTTTAAACCACCGGGTATTCCAAACAGTGTTAACGGTAACAACTACGCCGTTATTTGTAAAAACTCAAATTTGTCGTTTTCTTCACCCGACAGTTATTCTGTTATGGGGCCCACAAATGTCTGCGCCGTCGTACGAATATTTCCCACAGAAAGAATATTCCACGACCAAACGAATATTCCCCGACAACAATGATTATTTTATAACCACTTGCTTATTTTGAAAAAAAATCAATTTCACTCATAACTTTAAACTTTATCAATTTAACCATTTACTGAATAGAAAAATTGAATACTTTATTTCATAAAATTCGGGGTCTTACATTAATTACATAAATTAACATATCACATAATATCCCTATATTTTGACCAACCAACAAATAAGCTAGGTAGGACACACTAGCGAAGGATTTACTCGTCTCTCCCCTTCTAGTTCAATTCCCCGATCTCTGCCAGAGATCATATCCCTAAGCTCTGATATCAACTGTGGATGCCCCCAAAATAGGTATATAACACCCATTCTGAGTCGCCAAATACATGGTATAGAAACAACTATAACTTTATTAATACAATGTCGTGTAAAATACGACAACACTTAAACTGTGAGTTTAAAAATAAAATATTGTCTTTTAGACAATATTCACACTCAAATAAGTCCTCATTACAATTATTGATACACTATTTTATAAAATAGTGAGGACTACAAAAAAATAACTTTCTAAAACCTTCATTCCATACCCCGACTAGTACTCGCTACATTCTCGCCTCCTGAGAAGAAAAATAGAACAAAAAGGAAAAGGGTGAGCTCAACTAGCCCAATAAAGAATATTATGACTAAGATAATATAGAAAAAATTATCATTAGTCCTCAACAGGGAAAAATCAGATAGAATACAACAGACAACACATTTTAAATCAATATTCGCAGCGAAAATAATAATTCATTAGAAGAGTTAAGTAGAGAATAAAATCTACTACCTTCTATATATAAATTTAAAAGTTTATCATTAATATTTTATCCATGTAACATCAATCAATATATATCTTGAATCAAATATTTATCCTTGCACTACAGACCAAAGATATTCATTTGTATCACCAGTTGGTCATGTTCATCTAAACACATGTTCATCTTTGCACTACGGGCCAAAGATATTTATTAGTTAATCATTCATCTTTGCACTACAGGCCAAAGATATAAGTAATATCATCATTTAGGACTGAGGATGATGAAAAATATTTAAAAAAACGAATACAGTGAAACAAAAGAATAAATATTAAGGATTCGTACTTCGGTTTATCCATGTTCAAAAATATCTCATAACATACCATAGCGGAGTAAAATTTAAGAATAAAGATCAAAACATGGATACAATCAAAGCTAGTAACAAAAATAGACATCCGGGACAAAGAAGAGAAAAATTTTATTTTTCTGTGAATAGTGTCGTATTTGTGAATAGTGTTGTATACGTGAATAGTACCATATACGTGAATAGTAACCCCGACACAAAAAAGTTCTAGATTTGATAAAAAATTCAGACCAATATTTCGGCATAATGATATTGAAAAAATTATATCATTTATGAAAAAAAATAACATCCCTTACATCAAAAAGACAGTACTTCTGACTAGAATACTGGATATAGTACTAAAGGAACTTGCAGCTTATAGCAACACTCAAAGTACCAAAATACTTACAAAAATACGCTCTATATTATAGAGAGAAAAAACTTTAGTTTCTGGTGTGATTTTCAATTTTAACCTAAACACCCTATTTATAGAAAAATGCTTAGAACACCAAAATAGAAAAATTAATAAAATATTATTATTTTTTTTCTTAAACTTCCTACGCACACCAATTGAGTCCAAACATCAGCCATCCACTCAATAAAAGTAAGAAAAATGTTTTTCTTAAATAAAACAATTAAAACTTCAAAAATTAATTATTCCGGAACTTCGAAACTTCAATAATTCATAATAAATAGCCCTTTAATCAGAAAAATTCAAATCTTATGTCCTTCCATAGGAAATTCAATTCTCTACAACTTTATAAGTTTAAGTTTTTCTAAATTCCAAACAGAAATTAATCGAAATCCACATACGGACGATTTTACAAGCTATAATCAAATTTCAGTCAAGAAATGAGGTCCACAAACATGAAAAACATGTTTTAAATATTTTTAGTAACAAAATAATCTTCATCCTCATTTATTCATATATTCCACATTCATATAAAAAATATCACCATTATTATATTATTATAACATAATAATATATTTAAATAAATTATTTTATCAGACAAGATAAAATATCAATTTTCAACCATTGTCACATTAAAAATTTTCTCCATCTATATCCACATAAAATGAATATTTTCCTTATCATATAAATTAATAATTAATTATTCACAAATAATATTACAGAATCACAATACTGACAACAAGGCCGTTTCCAGAAAAGAGGGGGCTTTCCAATAAAGATTTCTCCTTACTGGCGCGCAATTAGATGACCAAACCTCTCCTTAGATAGAACTTTCTAGACATTGCCAATAATGTTATCTAATAATATTATTCAAATAATATGAATTATTGATCTGATAATGAAAAATACTGTGTAATACAATTATTGAAACAGCATAATATAAAAATATCAATGTAGCAATTATTGAATCAATAAATAAAATATTGAACAGTAATTACTGTAACAATTATTGAGTAGCGCCTTCTTACGTAAGAATCAATAATTAGTGCAATACCGTGTGCTACTGTGTTTTAACCACCGGTATTCCAACAGTATTAATGGTAACAACTACGCCGTTATTTATAAACAACTTATACTTGTCGTTTTCTTCATCCAATCGCTTTTCGTTATGGGGCCCACACAAGGCTACGCCGTTGTACGAATATTCACCGACAGTAAGAATATTCGACGACCAAACGAATATTCTCCGACAACAATGAATATTTTATAACCACTTGCTTATTTGAAATATTTGCGTATTTTACCCATAACTAACCACATTAATCAAATCTATCCTTACTATTTCAAAATAATAAATAGAGGAAATTAAATTTTATTAATAATAAGTTGGGGTCTTACATTAGGTATTCATACTTTTAGAAAATTCAAGTTCAGAAATACTCCATAATAAACTATTGTGGAGCAGAATTCAAAAATGTAGATCCAATCAAATATAGGAACCATAAGAGACAATCTTGGACACAGAAAAGAAAATTTAATTTTTCTGTGAATAGTGTCGTATACGTGAATAGTGCCGTATACGTGAATAGTAACTCCGACACTAAAAGGTAGAAATTCCACACAAAAAAATCATCATGATTCGTGAATAGAAACTCGTGAATAGTAACCCCGACATGAAAAGATAAGAATTTCACAAGAAAATTTTTACCAATATTTCGGTATAATGATATTGAAAGAAATAATATCATTTATAAAAAAATAACATCCCTTACCTCAAAAAGACAGTACTTCTAACTGGAATATTGGATATAGTGCTAAAGGAACTTGCACCGTATAGCAACACTCAAAGTATCTAAATACGCATAAAAATATTAATAAAATTTAATAAAATATTAATATATTTATAAAATTTTCACGCCCACCTTAGAAATCTAATTTCAGCTCATTTACCACACATGTGGGGCCCACCAATAATGAAAAACATGTTTTAAACAATTTTTGTAAAAAAATCAATTCAGACCCAATATTTCGGAACTTCAATAATTCATAATAAATAGCCTTTTTATCAAAAAATTTGAATCTTATGTCCATTCCATTGAAAATTCAATTCTCTACAACTTTGTAAGTTTAAATTTTTTCAAATTCCAAACAGAAATTGGCCGAAATCCACATACGGCGATTTTACAGGTTATAATCAAATTTCAGTCAAAAAGGAGGTCCATCAACACACAAAACATGTGTTAAATATTTTTTTGTAACAAAAATACTCTTCCTCCTCATTTATTCACATATCACACATTCATTGTAAAAATATCACCATTATTATATTATTATAATATAATAATATATTAAATAAATTATTTTATCAGAAAAGATAAAATATTAATTTTCAATAATTGTCACTTTAAAAATTTTCTCCATCTATATCCACATAAAATGAATATTTTTTTATCATATAAATTAATAATTAATTATTAACAAATAATATTACAGAATCACAATACTGACAACCAGGCCGTTCCTAAGAAAGAGGGGGCTTTCCAATAAGGATTTTTCCTTACTTGCGCGCAATTAGATGACCAAACCTTTCCTTAGACAGAACTTTCTAGACATTGTCAATAATGCTATCTAATAATATTATTCAAATAATATGAATTATTGATCTGATAATGGAAAATACTGTGCAGTGACAATTATTAAAACAACGATAATATAAAATATCAACGTAGCAATTATTGAATCAATAAAATAAAATATTGAACAGTAATTACTGTAACAATTATTGAGTAGTGCCTTTCTACGCAAGAATCAATAATTGGTGCAATACCGTGTGCTACTGTGTAACACCGCGTATTACTGTGTTTTAACCACCGGGTATTCCGACAGTGTTAACGGTAACAACTACGCCGTTATTTATAAAAACTCATACTTTGTCGTTTTCTTCATCCAATCACTTTTCGTTATGGGGCCCACACAAGGCTGCGCCGTCGTATGAATATTTCCCGACAGTAAGAATATTCCACGACCAAACGAATATTCACCGACAAAAATGAATATTTTATAACCACTTGCTTATTTGAAATATTTGTGCATTTTACCCATAACTCACCACATTAATTAAATCAACCCTTACTATTTCAAAATAATAAATAGAGAAATTCAATTTCATTTATAAAAAGTTGGGGTCTTACAACCTCCACTCCTTATGAAATTTCGTCCTCAAAATTGACGTACGTACCTGGTGTTTCAAAAAGGTGAGGATACCTCATTTTCATTTTCGTTTCCAACTCCCAGGTCATTTCCTCAATAGCATGGTTCCTCTACAAAACTTTGACTTGTGGTATGACCTTTGTGCGTAGGACATGCTCCTTCATATCCAAGATCTTGACATGTACCTCCTCGTACGTTAAATCTTTGGTTATCTCGTCTGGTTCTAACTCAATAATGTGGTTTGGGTCATCCACATATTTTCGTAACATCGATACGTGAAAAACGTTATGAACACGCGACATACGTGGTGGTAAAGCGAGTCTATTGGCCACGGTTCTTACTCGGTCAAGAATCTAAAATGGACCAATAAATCGTGGATTGAGCTTTTCTCTATTTCCAAATCTTATAACTCCCTTCCATGTAGCCACACGCAACAATACATGATCCCCAATACTAAATTCCACATCCTTTTGATGAAGATCCGCATAACTCTTTTGTCGATCTTGTGCCGTTTGTATACGTTGTCGAATCATTTGGATCTTTTCTGTAGTAATACGTACCAACTCTGGTCCCAACAATGTTGCTTCACCCACCTCATTCCAACATACTAGAGAGCGACACTTTCGTCCATACAATGCTTCGAATGGGGCCACACCTATACATGCTTGATAACTGTTGTTGTAGGAGAATTTCACCTATGGTAAATACTTATCCCAACTCCCTTTGAAGTCTAGGACACAGAGTCTTAATAGATCTTCAAGAGTTTGAATAGTCCTCTCTGATTGGCCGTCCGTTTGAGGATGGTATGCCGAACTGAATCGTAAATCCGTGCCCATAGCTTTTTGCAAGCTAACCCAAAATCGTGAAGTGAATCTTGGGTCACAATCCAAAACTATGAATACTGGCATGCCATGCAACCTTACAATCTCATTTACGTACATACGAGCAAGACGTTCAAGGGAATAAGCCTCCCGTATCGACAAGAAATGAGTAGACTTAGTTAATCTATCTACAATAACCCAAATTGCATATATGCCTTGAGAAACCTTGGGAAGACCCATAACGAAATCCATGGTAATATGTTCCCACTTCCATTTCGGAATCTCAAGTGGTTGCAATGGGCCCTTAGGCACTTGATGCTCCGCCTTTACACGTTGACAAGTTAAACACCTCGAGATGAACTTCGCGATCTCTCTCTTCATATTATTCCACCAAAATGTATGTCGAAGATCACATTACATTTTGGTACTTCCAGGATGGATTGCAAACGGTGTATTGTGTGCCTCCATCATGATCTTGTACTTTAAATCAAAGTCATTAGGAACACAAAGTCTGGAGTTGACTCGAAGTATTCCTTCTTCATCGATTCTTGCTTCTGGAATAACACATTCTTGTACTTTCTTCTTTATACGCATCAGCTCTGGTGTGTAGCTTGAACGGTTTTAACTTTAGCAATTAAATTCGGTTCTACTCGTATATCATCACGTGAGTCCCTAGAGTCTTTAACTCTATCTCTATCATTTGTAAGTCATAAAAAATGGGTCTTTGTGTTCGACAATATCGCACTCTTACTAACATACGATCTTCTACTCAACGCGCCAGCTACCACGTTCGCTTTTCCAGAATGGTATGGTCAGAACAGATGTCGAAATGAGTCTCCTCTTGAGTTCTTGGAATCTCTTCTCATATTCCTCGCTCCATTCAAATTTTGTATCCTTACGAGTCAGCTGAGTTAATGGAGTAGCGATTCGAGAAAATCCTTACACGAATATCTGATAATAACTAGCTAAGCCTAGAAAGCTACGTCTTTCGATTACTAACTTAGGTTGCTCTCAACTGTGACTCGTATCCCAATCTTGGATAGCACGTCGCAATGGCACCTATCAGTTTACCACCGCACGAATATGACGTCCCTTACGGACAGTCTGGCTTCGGTGCATTCCACAAAGGAAGTCACCAGATAGAGGCTAGGGTACCAACTCCTGTAGTTAGGTTTTTAACTCCTGAAGTTCAATACAAGCTATTCGATATGAGATTTTAGAAATGGGTTTTATACCGGGTTCAAAGTCGATACAAAATTCAATATCACGCTCTGGGGGTAGGCCAGGAAATTCTTCAGGAAATACGTCAGAAAATTCACTAACAACATAATATTATTCAAATCTGACGTATTCAAGTCTATGACATGGGTAAGAAAGCTTGACATCCATTTTTCAATAAACGAATGGCTTTATGGCTTGATATAACAATGATCGACTTTAATGGTTTGGTTGCTTGAATTCGTATAACAGGTTGGTTAGGAATATGAAAACTAACAACCTTACGAAAATAATCAATTTTAGCATGATGAGTGGTTAACCAATCAATCCCTAAGATCACATCAAATGCAAGAATTTTCAAAGATATAAGATCAACAGGTAGGGTGAGGGTACCAATTTGAATCAAGCAAAATTTATAAACAGTGGATGTAATGAAAGTTTCTTTTAACGGAGTCTCCACAGATAAGTCAAAGTCTGATTTCTCAGGAGTCAAGTTCAAATGTTAAGCACAAATAGGAGAGATAAAAGAATGGGTAGAACTGGTATCTAGTAAGGTATAAACTTCGTAAAAATTTATAATTAACTAACCCGTGATAACTTCGTTCGGTTCCTCGTCACGAAAAATGCTCTCCTTTAAACTACCAAATTTGACTTGTTCGGGATAGTCTTTGGTGTCATCATCACCGCTGGACTTGGTTTCGCTATAGTACAATATCGAGCGATATGTCCTTCCTTTTCACAATTATAACATCCCTTGAACTGTTGGGGACAGTTTGGGCTGATGTGTCCCTCTTTTCCACATTTATAGCATACGACCGGTGGTCGTTCTCCTCCCTTAGAACCAGTTGCTGCTGGTACTGACATCTTCACATTATCATTGTTGAACCTCCTCTTTTTAAAATCTCACCCCGACTCGCTTCTTCTATTTTCATGGCCACGATTACCACCAGAGTGGTTACCGCTTTTGTTCGTATTTTTCTTTCCCCGCTGGTAATCGTTGTTCCGATGACTGTTGTCATCGGTATGACCCTGGTTGTGGTCCCTAGGTTAAACGTACTCGTTATCTTGCTCTAATAATTGAGCCATGTTGACAATATCTTAATATAGAGAAAAATTATGAGGAATGAGATATTGACATATGTCGGGTTTCAAACCTCTCAGAAACATCCGCGTCATACGTTCCTCATTCTCCACTAAATAAGGTGCAAACCTGGATAACTCCGTAAACTTTGCCTCGTACTGGGACACCGTTATGTTGTTCTGCTCCAGTGTAATAAACTCCACCTCCTTCATATGACGAATACTTTCAGGAATGTACTTGTCATTGACCAGTTTCTAAAATGTCTCCCAATACATGCTGAGGGCGGCTGGATGAGTACGCTTCACAGATTCTCACCAGTAATCTGCTTCATTACGGAACATAAAGGTGGCGAATGGAACCTTATGTTCCTCCGTGCATCCCAAGACATCGAATATCTTGGTAATTTGCTTGACCCACGTTTCCTCCTTAATCGGGTCCGGCTTTTCCCAAAATTTTGGTGGTCCCAACTCTTTGAACTGCTTGGCTATAACAAACCGCGCGTTGCTATCATTTCCACCTGTATTTTGTACACGAGTCTCCCTCGTCTGATTTTGCATGAACTACAAAGAGCTTCTATGTAAGACCCCAAATTATTAATAAATGAAATTTAATTTCCTCTATTTATTATTCTGAAATAGTAAGGGTTGATTTGATTAATGTGGTTAGTTATGGGTAAAATACGCAAATATTTTAAATAAGCAAGTGGTTATAAAATATTCATTGTTGTCGGGGAATATTCGCTTGGTCGTGAAATATTCTTACTATTGGAGAATATTCGTACGATGGCGCAGTCTTTTGTGGGCCCCATAACGAAAAGCGATTGGATGAAGAAAACGACAAGAATAAGTTGTTTATAAATAACGGCGTAGTTGTTACCGTTAATACTATTGGAATACCCGGTGGTTAACACACAGTAATACGCGTTGTTGCACAGTAGCACACGGTATTGCACCAATTATTGATTCTTACGTAAGAAGGCACTACTCAATAATGGTTACAGTAATTACTGTTCAATATTTTATTTTATTGATTAAATAATTGCTACGTTGATATTTTATAATTGTCACTACGCAGTATTTTTCATTATCGGAGCAATAATTCATATTATCTGAATAATATTATTAGATAACATTATTGGCAATGTCTAGAAAGTTCTGTCTAAGGAGAGGTTTGGTCATCTAATTGCGCGCCAGTAAGGAGAAATCCTTATTGGAAAGCCCCCTCTTTCCTGGGAACGGCCTGGTTGCCAGTACTGTGATTCTGTAATATTATTTGTGTATAATTAATTATTGATTTATATGATGAGGAAAATATTGATTTTATGTGGATATAGATGGAGAAAATTTTTAATGTGACAATTATTGAAAATTAATATTTTATCTTTTTCTGATAAAATAATTCATTTAAATATATTATTTTAATAATATATTGATGGTGATATTTTTATAATGAATGTAGGATATATGAGTATATGAGGAGGAAGAGTATTTTTGTGGCATTAAATGATTAACACATGTTTTGTGTGTTGGTGGACACAATTCTTGACCAAAAATTTATTATTGACTGTAAAATCGCCCGTTTATGAATTTCGGTCAATTTCTGTTTGGAATTTGAAAAATCTTTCTTCTGCAAAGTTGTAGAGAATTGAATTTCCTATAAAAACTCGCGAGATTCGAATTTTCTGATAAAAGGGCTATTTATTATGAATTATTGAAGTTCTGAAGTTCCGAAGTTCCGAAATAATTGATTTTTGGAAGTTTTATTTATTATTTTGAAGAAAAATGTTTTTTGGCATTTAAGTGGGCTAACATGTGATATAAATGGGTTGAGATCAGATGTCTAGAGGTGGACTAAGGAAAATTTGATAAATATATTATTATTATTATATTAAATTTTCTGCTTTGGTGTTCTAAGCATTTTTTCCTATAAATAGGGTGCTTAGGTTAGAATTGAAAATCACACCAGAAACACAAGTTTCTCTCTATTTCTCTCTCTATATCGAGCGTATTCTTGTGAGTATTTGATGTAAGACCCCAACTTATTAATGAATAAAATCAAATTTTCTCTAAATATTATTGTGAATAATAAGGGGTTAATTTGATATAATACTTTGGTTATGGGTGAAATGTGCAAATTTTACAAAATAAGCAAGTGGTTATAAAATATTCATTTTGTCGGGGAATATTCGTTTGGTCGTGGAATATTCTTGCTGTCGGGGAATATTCGTACGACGGCGCAGCCTTGTGTGGGCCCCATAACGGAAAGCGATTGGATGAAGAAAACGACAAGTATAAGTTGTTTATTAATAACAGCGTAGTTGTTACCGTTAACACTGTTGAAATACCCGGTGGTTAAAAATACAGTAATAACGCGTGGTTGCACAGTAGCACACGGATTGCACAGTATAGTTGAATTATTGATTCGTACGTAAGAAGGCACTACTCAATAATTGTTACAGTGATTATGTTCAATATTTTATTTTATTGATTCAATAATTGCTGCGTTGATATTTTATATTATTGTTGTTTCAATAATTGTTGCTGCACAGTATTTTCATTATCAGATCAATAATTCATATTATTTGAATAATATTATTAGATAACATTATTGGCAATGTCTAGAAAGTTCTGTCTAAGGAGAGGTTTGGTCATCTAATTGCGCGCCAGTAAGGAGAAATCCTTATTGGAAAGCCCCCTCTTTCCTGGGAACGGCCTGGTTGTCATAAATGTGATTCTGTAATATTATTTGTGAATAATTAATTATTGATTCATATGATAAGGAAATATTTATTTTATGTGGATATAAATGAGGGATATATTTTTGTGGTTAAAAATGAAGGAGTTAATGTTGAGGTTTTTATCCATATTTTTGTCGGAATGGAGGTATTAAAAATCAGGGTTTTTGAGATATTTTGCGGGGGTTATAATTTTTAATCCGACCGTTGGATCGTGGTAATTTTTGGATATGTTATACATATATAAGTTGAGTATATGTCCACAAATTTTGAACCGTTAAAAATGAACGTATGATTTATTACGAATTTTACAAGATGACTGGTTCAGAAATTGTTGAATTTTCGGAGTTTATCATTTTGGTGGAAAATTCTAGAATTGGTGGGCCCCACTTGTGGTTGGTGAAGAAATGTGCTGAATTATATTTCAAATGTGGTGGGTGGGAATAGTAGCAGGTAAAGCCATCAGGTTGCAGGTCAAACCTACCAAAATTTTCCTATAAATAGAGGGCTAAGTTAGAATTGAAAATCACACCAGAAACAAGTTTTCTCTCTTTCTCTCTCTAGATTATTGAGTGTATTTTGTGAGTATTTAGATACTTTGAGAGTTTCTATTCATCAGAGCAAGTTTCTTTCAGCCTTATACCGGTATTCCGACCAGAAGTACTGATATTTTGAGGTAAGGGATATTATTTTCTTCTTAATGATATTATTTTCTTCAATATCATTATGCTGAAATATTGATATGAGTTTTTATCAAATTTGGAACTTTTTGTGTCGGGGGTTACTATTCACGTATACGGCACTATTCACGTATACGGCACTATTCACGAATACGGCACTATTCACCGAAAAATAAAATTTTCCCTTTTTGTCCAAGATGTCTATTATGGTTACTATCTTTGATTGTATCCATGTTTTGATCTTTATTTTTGAATTCTGCTTCACAATTGATTATTATGAAGTATTATTGATCTTGGATAAACTGTTATACGAATCCCTACTATTTGTCCTTCTGTCTCATTGGATTCGTTCTCTTTAAGATATTTTTCATCATCCTCAGTCCTAAATGATGATATTACTGAATATCTTTGGCCTGTAGTGCAAAGATGTATAATTACTTGATGAATATCTTTGGCCTGTAGTGCAAAGATGAACAGGTGTTGAGATGAACATGACCGACTGATGATACAAATGAATATCTTTGGCCTGTAGTGCAAAGATGAATATTTGGTTAAAGATGATTATTAATTGATGTTACAGGGATAAAATATTGATGATGGACTTTTAAATCTTAGAAGATAGTAGAATTCTTTCTCTACTTGACTCTTCTAATGGTTTGCTGTTTCCGCTGCAGTTGTTGATCTAAAACTTGTTGTCGATTATATTTTATCAGATTTTTCCCTGTTGAAGACTAACGATAATTTGTTGTATATTATCTTAGTCATAATATTCTTTACTGGGCTAGTTGAGCTCACCCTTTTCCTTTTTGTTCCATTTTTCTTCTCAGGAGGTGAGAACATAGCAGGATCTAGTCGGGGTATGGAGTGATGGTTCTAGAAAGATGTTTTAGCAGTCCTCACTATTTCTGTAAAATAGTGTTTGAATAATTGTAATGAGGATTTATTTGAGTGTGGATATTGTCTAGAAGACAATATTTGTATTTAAACTCACAGTATGTGTTGTCGTATTTTGCACGACAATTGTATTATTGAAGTTGTAGTTTGCTTTCTGTACCATGTATTTGGCGACTCAGAATGGGTGTTGTATACCTATTTTGGGGGCGTCACAGTTGGTATCAGAGCTTAGGGATATGATCCCTGGCTGAGATGTGAGACAAGAACTAGGAGGGGAGAGACGGGGAATTCCTTCGCTAGTATGACCTGACTAAGTTTATTTGGTGTTTATTTGGTCGGTCAGAGTATAGGGATAATATATGACATGACTATTAACCCTTGTTTTATGGCAGTATTTAAGAATGGCAGCTGAGAACGTTAATAATGGAGTAAATCAGACCGTGGAGACACCTTTGATCACTACCCAGGGGAACGTGCAACAGGAAGGCAATATTCCTCCTGTAAACAACGTTACCGAGCAAACGATGAATGATGGAATGTTTAGGAGCTTTTTGCAGTTCATGCAAAATCAGACGAGGGAGACTCGTGTGCAGAATACGGGTGGAAATGATAACAACGCGCGGTTTGTCACAGCTAAGCAGTTCAAAGAATTGGGACCACCAGAATTTAAGGGAAAGCCGGATCCGATCATGGCGGAAACGTGGGTCAAGCAAATTACCAAGATATTTGATGTCTTGGGATGCACGGAGGAACAGAAGGTTCCATTCGCCACATTTATGTTCCGCGGTGAGGCAGACTACTGGTGGGAGTCTGTGAAGCGTACCCAGCCTGACGCACTCAACATGTCCTGGGAAACATTTCAAAAACTGTTCAATGACAAGTACTTTCCTGAAAGTATTCGTCATATGAAGGAGGTTGAGTTTATTAGACTGGAACAAAACAACATGACGGTGTCCCAGTACGAGGCGAAGTTTGCAGAGTTATCCAGGTTTGCACCTCATTTGGTCGAAAATGAGGAACGAATGACGCGGATGTTTCTGAGAGGTTTAAAACCTGAGATTCGTCAATATCTTATCTCTCATAAATTTTCTCTATATTCAGATGTTGTCAACAGGGCTCAATTATTAGAGAGAGATAATGAGTATACTCAACCGAGGGACCACAACCAGGGTCATACCGGTGACGGCAATCATCAGAGCAATGATAACCAACGAGGAGGGAAAAATACGAACAAAGGCGGTAACCACTCGGTGGTCATCGTGGCCATGATAATAGGAGAGGTGAGTCAAGTGGAAATTTCAGAAAGAGGAGATTCAACAATGACGGGAAGACATCAGCAGCAGCACCAGCACCAACAACAAATTTTAGGGGAGGAGAACGACCACCAGTTAGATGTTACAAATGCGGGAAAGAGGGACATATCAGCCCAAACTGTCCACAACAATCCAAGGTGTGTTACAACTGTGGGAAGGAAGGTCATATAGCTCGAGATTGTACTATAGCAAAACCAAGTTCAGCGGGAGTGGTGATTCCAAGGGCTGTCCCGGATAAGTCGAAATCAGCGGTTCCTGGAAGAGCGTTTGTCGTAACTGGCCAAAACGTGAGAAACCCGAACGAGGTGATCACGGGTAAGCTAATCTTGAATTCTTGCGAAGTTTATACTTTACTAGATACCGGTTCTACCCATTCTTTTATCTCTCCTGCTTGTGCTCAACGTTTAAACTTGACTCCGGAGAAATTGGACTTTAACTTATCTGTTGAAACTCCGTTGGGTGAAACCTTCGTTACATCTACAGTTTATAAATCTTGCATGATCCAAGTTGGCACTATCACATTACCTGTTGATCTTATCTCTTTAAAGATACTTGCTTTTGATGTGATTTTAGGAATTGATTGGTTAACCACTCATCATGCTAAAATTGATTGTTTTCGTAAGGTTGTTAGTTTTCATATTCCTAACCAACCTGTCATACGAATTCAAACTACTAAACCACTAAAATCAGTCACTGTCATATCAAGCCACAAAGCTATTCGTTTATTGAAAAACGGATGTCAAGCTTTCTTAGCCCATGTTATGGATTTGAACAAAGACAAGTCAGATTTGAATAATATTTCTATTGTTAGAGAATTTTCCGATGTATTTCCTGAAGAACTTCCCGGTCTACCCCCGGAACGAGAAATTGAATTCTTTATTGACCTTGAACCCGGTACAAAGCCCATTTCTAAAACCCCATATCGAATGGCTCCTATTGAACTTCAGGAGTTAAAAGTCCAACTACAGGAGTTGTTGGACATCGGTTTTATTCGTCCTAGTACGTCTCCTTGGGGTGCTCCTGTTTTATTCGTAAAGAAGAAAGACGGGAGTATGCGACTTTGTATTGACTATCGAGAATTGAACCATGTCACCATCAAGAATAGGTATCCGCTACCTCGCATTGATGACCTGTTTGACCAGTTGCAAGGAGCACAATTCTTTTCAAAGATCGATCTTCGTTCTGGATATCATCAGCTGAAGATTAAAACTGAGGATATTCCAAAGACTGCCTTCAGAACTCGGTACGGGCATTATGAATTCTTAGTAATGTCTTTTGGATTGACTAATGCTCCTGCTGCCTTCATGGATATGATGAACCGTGTATTCAAAGAATATTTGGATCAGTTCGTTGTTGTCTTTATTGATGACATCCTCATCTATTCCAAAAGCCGTGAAGATCATGAGCGCCATTTGAAGCTGGTACTGCAAAGGCTTCGTGAAAACAAGCTATATGCCAAACTGAAGAAATGCGAGTTCTGGCTTGAGGAAGTAGCATTCCTTGGGCACGTGGTGTCAAAACATGGAGTATCTGTCGACCCGGCGAAGATTGAAGCCATACAAAGTTGGGAGCAACCGAAGTCGGTAACCGAAGTACGTAGCTTTCTGGGCTTAGCTGGTTATTATCGGAGATTTGTGGAAGGATTTTCTCGAATCGCTACTCCGTTAACTCAGCTGACTCGGAAAGATACAAAATTCGTATGGAGTGAGGAATGCGAGAAGAGTTTCCAAGAACTCAAGAGGAGACTCATTTCGGCACCTGTTCTGACAATACCATCTGGTTCGGATGGATTTGTTATCTACAGCGATGCTTCAGGCAAAGGGTTAGGATGTGTTCTCATGCAACATGGGAAAGTCATAGCCTATGCCTCACGACAACTCAAAGAATATGAGAGGAATTATCCTACTCATGATTTGGAGTTGGCAGCAGTCGTTTTTGCGTTGAAGATCTGGAGACACTACCTGTATGGGGAGAAAGTGGAGATCTATACAGATCATAAAAGCCTCAAATATTTCTTCACCCAAAAGGAACTCAACATGCGGCAACGACGTTGGCTTGAGCTGTTGAAAGATTACGATCATACCATCCAATACCATCCTGGAAAAGCAAACGTAGTAGCTGACGCATTGAGTAGAAGATCATATGCGGGTACGAGTGCAATGTTTTTAACACAAAGGCCCATTTTGTATGACTTGCAAAGGATGGAGATAGAGATGAAGGCTCCAAGTACCCACATGATGATATCAAATATACGAGTAGAACCGACTTTAATCGATAAAGTTAAAGCTGCTCAAGCTACGGATATAGAGCTGATGCGTATGAAGAAGAAAGTGCAAGAAGGTGCTATTCCAGAAGCAAGAATCGATGAAGAAGGAATACTTCGAGTCAACTCCAGACTTTGTGTTCCTAACGATTTTGACTTGAAGCATAGAATAATGATGGAGGCACACAACACACCGTTTGCAATCCATCCTGGGAGTACCAAAATGTATCACGATCTTCGACATACATTTTGGTGGAGCAATATGAAAAGAGAGATCGCGGAGTTTATCTCGAGATGTTTAACTTGTCAACGTGTAAAAGCGGAGCATCAAGTACCAAAGGGTCCATTGCAACCACTTGAGATTCCGAAATGGAAGTGGGAACACATTACTATGGATTTTGTTACAGGTCTTCCCAAGGTTTCTCAAGGCATAGATGCGATTTGGGTTATTGTTGATAGATTAACCAAGTCCGCTCATTTCTTGCCGATACGTGAGACTTATTCCCTTGAACGTCTTGCTAGTATGTACGTGAACGAGATTGTGAGATTGCATGGCATGCCAGTATCCATAGTTTCGGATCGTGACCCAAGATTCACTTCACGATTTTGGGTTAGCTTGCAGAAAGCTATGGGCACGGATTTACGATTCAGTTCAGCATACCATCCTCAAACGGACGGACAATCAGAGAGGACTATTCAAACTCTTGAAGATCTATTAAGACTTTGTGTCTTAGATCTCAAAGGGAGTTGGGATAAGTACCTACCATTGGTGGAATTCTCCTACAACAACAGTTATCAGGCGAGCATAGGTATGGCTCCATTTGAGGCGTTGTATGGAAGAAAATGTCGTTCTCCAGTATGCTGGGACGAGGTGGGTGAAGCAACATTGTTGGGACCAGAATTGGTACGCATTACTACAGAGAAGATCCAAACGATTCGACAACGTATACAAACGGCACAGGATCGACAAAAGAGTTATGCGGATCTTCATCGGAAGGACGTGGAATTTAATATTGGGGATCATGTATTGTTACGTGTTGCACCATGGAAGGGAGTTACAAGATTTGGGAAGAGAGGAAAGCTCAATCCAAGATTTGTTGGTCCATTTGAGATTCTTGAGCGAATAGGAAATGTGGCATATAGACTCGCATTACCTCCAAGCATGTCTCGTGTTCATAATGTTTTTCACATATCTATGCTTCGTAAATATGTTAAAGACCCGAACCACATTATTGAGTTAGAACCAGACGAGATAGCTGAAGATTTAACGTACGAGGAGGTACCTGTTAAGATCTTGGATAGGAAAGAGCATGTCCTACGCACGAAGGTTATACCACAAGTTAAGGTTTTGTGGAGAAACCATGCTATTGAAGAAATGACCTGGGAGTTGGAATCAGAAATGAAAGCGAGGTATCCTCACCTTTTTGAAACATCAGGTACGTACGTCAATTTCGAGGACGAAATTTCATAAGGAGGGGAGGTTGTAAGACCCCAACTTATTAATGAATAAAATCAAATTTTCTCTAAATATTATTGTGAATAATAAGGGGTTAATTTGATATAATACTTTGGTTATGGGTGAAATGTGCAAATTTTGCAAAATAAGCAAGTGGTTATAAAATATTCATTTTGTCGGGGAATATTCGTTTGGTCGTGGAATATTCTTGCTGTCGGGGAATATTCGTACGACGGCGCAGCCTTGTGTGGGCCCCATAACGGAAAGCGATTGGATGAAGAAAACGACAAGTATAAGTTGTTTATAAATAACGGCGTAGTTGTTACCGTTAATACTGTTGGAATACCCGGTGGTTAAAAATACAGTAATAACGCGTGGTTGCACAGTAGCACACATTGCACATTATTGATTGATTCGTACGTAAGAAGGCACTACTCAATAATTGTTACAGTAGTTATTGTTCAATATTTTATTTTATTGATTCAATAATTGCTGCGTTGATATTTTATATTATTGTTGTTTCAATAATTGTTGCTGCACAGTATTTTCCATTATCAGATCAATAATTCATATTATTTGAATAATATTATTAGATAACATTATTGGCAATGTCTAGAAAGTTCTGTCTAAGGAGAGGTTTGGTCATCTAATTGCGCGCCAGTAAGGAGAAATCCTTATTGGAAAGCCCCCTCTTTCCTGGGAACGGCCTGGTTGTCATAAATGTGATTCTGTAATATTATTTGTGAATAATTAATTATTGATTCATATGATAAGGAAATATTTATTTTATGTGGATATAAATGAGGGATATATTTTTGTGGTTAAAAATGAAGGAGTTAATGTTGAGGTTTTTATCATATTTTTGTCGGAATGGAGGTATTAAAAATCAGGGTTTTTGAGATATTTTGCGGGGGTTATAATTTTTAATCCGACCGTTGGATCGTGGTAATTTTTGGATATGTTATACATATATAAGTTGAGTATATGTCCACAAATTTTGAACCGTTAAAAATGAACGTATGATTTATTACGAATTTTACAAGATGACTGGTTCAGAAATTGTTGAATTTTCGGAGTTTATCATTTTGGTGGAAAATTCTAGAATTGGTGGGCCCCACTTGTGGTTGGTGAAGAAATGTGCTGAATTATATTTCAAATGTGGTGGGTGGGAATAGTAGCAGGTAAAGCCATCAGGTTGCAGGTCAAACCTACCAAAATTTTCCTATAAATAGAGGGCTAAGTTAGAATTGAAAATCACACCAGAAACAAGTTTTCTCTCTTTCTCTCTCTAGATTATTGAGTGTATTTTGTGAGTATTTAGATACTTTGAGAGTTTCTATTCATCAGAGCAAGTTTCTTTCAGCCTTATACCGGTATTCCGACCAGAAGTACTGATATTTTGAGGTAAGGGATATTATTTTCTTCTTAAATGATATTATTTTCTTCAATATCATTATGCTGAAATATTGATATGAGTTTTTATCAAATTTGGAACTTTTTGTGTCGGGGGTTACTATTCACGTATACGGCACTATTCACGAATACGGCACTATTCACCGAAAAATAAAATTTTCCCTTTTTGTCCAAGATGTCTATTATGGTTACTATCTTTGATTGTATCCATGTTTTGATCTTTATTTTTGAATTCTGCTTCACAATTGATTATTATGAAGTATTATTGATCTTGGATAAACTGTTATACGAATCCCTACTATTTGTCCTTCTGTCTCATTGGATTCGTTCTCTTTAAGATATTTTTCATCATCCTCAGTCCTAAATGATGATATTACTGAATATCTTTGGCCTGTAGTGCAAAGATGTATAATTACTTGATGAATATCTTTGGCCTGTAGTGCAAAGATGAACAGGTGTTGAGATGAACATGACCGACTGATGATACAAATGAATATCTTTGGCCTGTAGTGCAAAGATGAATATTTGGTTAAAGATGATTATTAATTGATGTTACAGGGATAAAATATTGATGATGGACTTTTAAATCTTAGAAGATAGTAGAATTCTTTCTCTACTTGACTCTTCTAATGGTTTGCTGTTTCCGCTGCAGTTGTTGATCTAAAACTTGTTGTCGATTATATTCTATCAGATTTTTCCCTGTTGAAGACTAACGATAATTTGTTGTATATTATCTTAGTCATAATATTCTTTACTGGGCTAGTTGAGCTCACCCTTTTCCTTTTTGTTCCATTTTTCTTCTCAGGAGGTGAGAACATAGCAGGATCTAGTCGGGGTATGGAGTGATGGTTCTAGAAAGATGTTTTAGCAGTCCTCACTATTTCTGTAAAATAGTGTTTGAATAATTGTAATGAGGATTTATTTGAGTGTGGATATTGTCTAGAAGACAATATTTGTATTTAAACTCACAGTATGTGTTGTCGTATTTTGCACGACAATTGTATTATTGAAGTTGTAGTTTTTTCTGTACCATGTATTTGGCGACTCAGAATGGGTTGTTGTATACCTATTTTGGGGGCGTCACATTTGATACTTTGAGTGTTGCTATACGGTGCAAGTTTCCTTCAGCACTATATCTAGTATTCCAGTCAGAAGTACCGTCTTTCCGAGGTAAGGGATATTGTCGTTACTATGTAAGGGATAGTAAGGGATTGTAAGGGATGTTATTTCTTCTTAAATGATATTATTTTCTTCAATATCATTATGCCGAAGTATTGATCTGAACTTTTTATCAAATTTAAAACTTTTCATGTCGGGATTACTATTCATGAGTTACTATTCACGAGTTACTATTCACTGAAAAATAAAATTTTTTTCTTTTCGTCCAAATATCTATTCTGGATACTAGCTTTGATTGTATCCATGTTTTGATCATTCTTGAATTTTACTTCACTATGATTATTTATAAGGTATTTTTGGACATGGATAAATCGAAATACGAATCCTTAATATTTGTTATTTTGTTTCACTGGATTCGTTTCCTTTAAAATATTTTTCATCATCCTCAGTCCTAAATGATGATATAACTGAATATCTTTGGCCTGTAGTGCAAAGATGAATGATTTCTGATGAATATCTTTGGCCCGTAGTGCAAAGATGAACAGGTGTTGAGATGAACATGACCAACTGATGAATATCTTTGGCCTGTAGTGTAAAGATGACTATTTGATTCAAGATATTTATTGATTGATGTTACAGGGATAAAATGTTGATGATGAGCTTTTAAATTCATAGATAATCGTAGATTTCATTCTCTACGTAACTCTTCTATGAAATATTATTTTCCGCTGCGAATATTGATTTAAAACTTGTTGTCTATTGTATTCTATTAAATTTTTCCCTGTTGAAGACTAACGATAATTTGTTGTATATTATCTTAGTCATAATATTCTTTACTGGGCTAGTTGAGCTCACCCTTTTCCTTGTTGTTCCATTTTTCTTCTCAGGAGGCGAGAATGTAGCGAGTACTAGTCGGGGTGTGGAATGATGGTTCAAGACAGTTATTTTTGTAGTCCTCACTATTTTGCAAAATAGTGTATCAATAAGTATAATGATGACTTATTTGAGTGTGGATATAGTCTAGATGACAATATTTGTATTTAAACTCACAGTTCTTATGTTGTAATAGTGAAGATGTAGTTGTTTCTGTACCATGTATTTTGGCGACTCAAAATGGGTGTTGTATACCTGTTTTGGGGGCGTCACAGTTGGTATCAGAGCTTAGGGATATGATCTCTGGCGGAGATCGGGGAATAGAACTAGGAGGGGAGAGACGAGTAAATCCTTCGCTAGTGTGTCCTACCTAAGCTTATTTGTTGGTCGGTCATAATATAGGGATATTATGTGATATGTTAATTTGTTAAATTAACCCTTATTTTATGGCAATATTTGAGAATGTAGACTGAGAATGTTAACAGTGGAGTAAATGAGACGGTGGAGATGCCTATACTCACCAACGAGGAGAACGTACAATAGGCTGACAATGTTCCTCCTGTGAACAACACCACTGAGCAGGCGATGAACGATGAGATGTTTAGAAGCTTTTTGCGATTCATGCAAAACCAGACGAAGGAGATTCCTGTTCAAAATATAGGAAGAAACAATGACAACGCACAGCTGGTCACAGCCAAGCAGTTCAAAGAGTTGGGACCACCAGAATTTAAGGGAAAGCCGGATCCGATCATGGCGGAAACGTGGGTCAAGCAAATTACCAAGATATTCGATGTCTTGGGATGCACGGAGGAACAGAAGGTTCCATTTGCCACTTTTATGTTCCGTGGCGAGGCAGACTACTGGTGGGAGTATGTGAAACAGACCCAGCCTGCCGCACTCAGCATGTCTTGGGAAACGTTTCAGAAACTTTTCAACGAAAAATACTTTCCTGAAAGTATTCGCCATATGAAGGAGGTAGAGTTTATTAGACTGGAGCAGAATAACATGACGGTGTCCCAGTGCGAGGCGAAGTTCGCGGAGTTATCCAGGTTTGCACCTCATTTGGTAGAGAATGAGGAACGTATAACGCGGATGTTTCTGAGAGGTTTGAAACCCGGCATACGTCAATATCTCATTTCTCATAAATTTTCTCTCTATTCAGATGTTGTCAACAGGGCTCAATTATTAGAGCGAGATAACGAGTACGGTCAACCGAGGGACCACAACCAGGACCATACCGGTGACAGCAGTCATCAGAATAACGACAACCAGCGGAGAAAGAAGAATACGGACAAGAGCGGCAACCACTATGGTGGTAATCATGGCCATGAGAATAGAAGAAGCGAGTCAGGGGGAGATTTTAAAAAGAGGAGATTCAACAATGACAATGTGAAGACGTCAGCACCAGCAGCAACTGGTTCCAAGGGAGGAGAGCGACCACCGGTCATATGCTATAAATGTGGAAAAGAGGGACATATCAGCCCAAACTGTCCACAACAGTTCAAGGTATGCTATAATTGTGGAAAGGAAGGACATATCGCTCGAGATTGTACGGTAGTGAAACCAAGTTCAGCGGGGACGGTGACTCAAAAAGTTGTCCCAGAAAAGTCAAAGTCAACGGTTCCTGGAAGAGCATTTTTCGTGACTGGTCAGAATGCGAGGAACCCGAACGAAGTTAGCACGGGTTAGTTAATTATAAATTTTTGCGAAGTCTATACCTTATTAGATACCGGTTCTACCCATTCATTTATCTCTCCTGCTTATACTCAACGTTTAAACTTGACTTCGAAGAAATTAGACTTTGATTTATCTGTGGAGACTCCGTTAGGAAAAACTTTCATCACAGCCACTGTTTATAAATCTTGTTTGATCCAAGTTGGCACCATCACCTTACCTGTTGACCTTATCTCTTTAAAGATACTTACATTTGACGTGATTTTAGGAATTGATTGGTTAACTACTCATCATGCCAAAATTGATTATTTTCGTAAGGTGGTTAGTTTTCATATTCCTAATCAACCTGTTATTCGAATTCAAGCAACCAAACCACGGACGTCAATCACTATCATATCAAGCCGTAAAGTCATTCGTTTATTGAAAAATGGATGTCAAGCTTTCTTAGCCATGTCATGAACTTGAACAAAAATACGTCAGATTTGAATAATATTCCTATTGTTAGTAACTTTCCTAACGTATTTCCTGAAGAACTTCTCGGTCTACCCCCGGAACGTGAAGTTGAATTCTTTATTGATCTTGAACCTGGTACAAAGCCTATTTCTAAAACCCCATATCGAATGGCTCCTATTGAACTTCAGGAGTTAAAAACCCAACTATAGAAGTTGATAACCGAGTCTCTATCTGGTGACTTCCTTTGTGGAATGCATTGAAGCCAGACTCTCCGCATGGGATGCCATATTCGTATGGTAGTAAACTGATAGGTGCCATTGTGACGTGATATCCAAGATTGGGATATGAGTCACAGTTGAGAGCAACCTAAGTCAGTAATCGAAATACGTAGCTTTCTGGTTATTATCGGAGATTCGTAGAAGGGTTTTCTCGAATCGCTACCCCGTTAACTCAGCTGACTCGGAAGGATATCAAATTCGTATGGAGCGAAGAATGCGAGAAGAGTTTCCAAGAGCTTAAGAGGAGATTCATTTCGGCACCTGTTCTGACAATACCATCTGGTTCGGATGGATTTGTTATCTACAGCGATGCTTCAGGCAAAGGGTTAGGATGTGTTCTCATGCAACGTGAGAAAGTCATAGCCTATGCCTCGCGACAACTTAAAGAATATGAGAGGAATTATCCTACTCATGATCTAGAGTTGGCAGCAGTCGTTTTCGCGCTAAAGATCTGGAGGCACTATTTATATGGGGAGAAAGTGGAGATATATTCAGACCATAAAAGCCTCAAATATTTCTT
This sequence comes from Panax notoginseng, assembly GCA_016801055.1. Classification (NCBI taxonomy): domain Eukaryota; kingdom Viridiplantae; phylum Streptophyta; class Magnoliopsida; order Apiales; family Araliaceae; genus Panax; species Panax notoginseng. The sequence continues at coordinate 127,576,206 of CM029017.1, read as the reverse complement.
CACTCATAAAGAACTCAACATGCGGCAACGACGTTGGCTCGAGCTGTTGAAAGATTACAACTACACTATTCAATACCATCCTAGAAAAGCAAACGTGGTAGCTGACGCATTGAGTAGAAGATCATATGCAGGAACGAGTGCGATGATGTCAAGTATACGCGTAGAACCAACTTTAATCGATAAAGTTAAAGTTACTCAAGCTACAGACCCGGAGCTGATGCGTATGAAGAAGAAAGTGCAAGAAGGTGCTATTCCAGAAGCAAGAATCGATGAAGAAGGAATACTTCGAGTCCACTCCAGACTTTGTGTTCCTAACGATTCTGATTTGAAGTACAAGATCATGATGGAGGCACACAATACACCATTTGCAATCCATCCTGGAAGTACTAAAGTGTATCGTGATCTTCGACATACATTTTGGTGGAACAATATGAAGAGAGAGATTACAAAGTTTATCTCGAGGTGTTTAACTTGTCAACGTGTAAAGGCGGAGCATCAAGTACCAAAAGGTCCATTGCAACCACTTGAGATTCCGAAATGGAAGTGGGAACACATTACCATGGATTTCGTTACGGGTCTTCCCACGGTTTCTCAAGGCATAAATGTTATTTGGGTTATAGTTGATAGATTAACCAAGTCTGCTCATTTCTTGCCAATACGGGAGACTTATTCCCTTGAATGTCTTGCTAGTATGTACGTGAATGAGATTGTAAGGTTGCATGGCATGCCAGTATCCATAGTTTCGGATCGTGACCCAAGATTCACTTCAAGATTTTGGGTTAGCTTACAAAAAGCTATGGGCACGGATTTACGGTTCAGTTCGGCATACCATCCTCAAACGGATGGGCAATCAGAGAGGACTATTCAAACTCTTGAAGATCTATTAAGACTTTGTGTCCTAAATTTCAAAGGAAGTTGGGATAAGTACCTACTATTGGTGGAATTCTCCTAGAACAACAGTTATCAGGCAAGTATAGGTGTGGCTCCCTTTGAAGCATTGTATGGACGAAAGTGTCGCTCTCCAGTATGTTGGGATGATGTGGGAGAAGCAACGTTGTTGGGACCAGAGTTGGTACGAATGACTACAGAGAAGATCCAAACGATTCGACAACGTATACAAACGGCATAGGATCGACAAAAGAGTTATGCGGATCTTCATCGAAAGGACGTGGAATTTGACATTGGGGATCATGTATTATGACGTGTAGTTCCATGTAAAGGAGTTACAAGATTTGGGAAGAGAGGAAAGCAATCCACGATTTATTGGTCCATTTCAAATTCTTGACCGAGTGGGAAATGTGGCCTATAGACTCGCGTTACCTCCAAGTATGTCTCATGTTCATAATATTTTTCATATATCTGTGCTTCGTAAATATGTGAAAGACCCAAACCACGTTATTGAGTTAGAACCGGACGAGATAGCCGAAGACTTAACGTACGAGGAGGTACCTGTCAAGATCTTGGATAGGAAGGAGCATGTCCTACGCACGAAGGTCATACCACAAGTTAAAGTTTTGTGGAGAAACCATGCTATTGAGGAAATGACCTGGGAGTTAGAAACGAAAATGAAAGCGAGGTATCCTCATCTTTTCGAAACACCAAGTACGTATGTCAATTTCGAGGATGAAATTTTATAAGGAGGGGAGGTTGTAAGACCCCAAATTATTAATAAATGAAATTTAATTTCCTCTATTTATTATTCTGAAATAATAACGGTTGATTTGATTAATGTGGTTAGTTATGGGTAAAATGCGCAAATATTTTAAATAAGCAAGTGGTTATAAAATATTCATTGTTGTCGGGGAATATTCGCTTGATCGTGGAATATTCTTACTGTCGGAGAATATTCGTACGACGGCGCAGTCTTTTGTGGGCCCCATAACGAAAAGCGATTGGATGAAAAAAACGACAAAAATAAGTTGTTTATAAATAACGGCGTAGTTGTTACCGTTAATACTGTTGGAATACCCGGTGATTAAAACACGGTAATACGCGTTGTTGCACAGTAGCACACGGTATTGCACCAATTATTGATTCTTACGTAAGAAGGCACTACTCAATAATGGTTACAGTAATTACTGTTTAATATTTTATTTTATTGATTAAATAATTGCTACGTTGATATTTTATAATTGTCACTACGCAGTATTTTCCATTATCGGAGCAATAATTCATATTATCTGAATAATATTATTAGATAACATTATTGGCAATGTCTAGAAAGTTCTGTCTAAGGAGATGTTTGGTCATCTAATTGCGCGCCAGTAAGGAGAAATCCTTATTGGAAAGCCCCCTCTTTCCTGGGAACGGCCTGGTTGTCAGTACTGTGATTCTGTAATATTATTTGTGTATAATTAATTATTGATTTATATAATGAGGAAAATATTAATTTTATGTGGATATAGATAGAGAAAATTTTTAATGTGACAATTGTTGAAAATTAATATTTTATCTTTTTCTGATAAAATAATTCATTTAAATATATTATTTTAATAATATATTGATGGTGATATTTTTACAATGAATGTGGGATATATGAGTATATGAGGAGAAAGAGTATTTTTGTGGCATTAAATGATTAACACATGTTTTGTGTGTTGGTGGACACAATTCTTGAACGAAAATTTATTATTGACTGTAAAATCGCCCGTTTGTGGATTTCGGTCAATTTCTGTTTGGAATTTGGAAAAACTTTCTTCTGTAAAGTTGTAGAGAATTGAATTTTCTATAAAAACTCGCGAGATTCGAATTTTCTGATAAAAGGGCTATTTATTATGAATTATTGAAGTTCTGAAGTTCCGAAATAATTGATTTTTGGAAGTTTTATTTATTATTTTGAAGAAAAACGTTTTTTGGCATTTAAGTGGGCTAACATGTGATATAAATGGGCTGAGATCAGATGTCTAGAGGTGGGCTAAGAAAAATTTGATAAATATATTATAGCAAAAAGTACTTTTTGGCCACTGTGGTTATAGTGATTTAACGAATTAGCCACTGTGCTTTTAAAATATTCAATTAGCCCACTGAACTTTTTAAAATTGTGCAATCAACTCATTCCGTCCAAAAAATTGGACGGACGTTAATAGATCAACTTGGATTGCTTACGTGGCTTTTTAAAAAATAAATAAAAAATGATGTGGTAATTACGTGGCAATAGATACATATTAGCTCCTTTCTTTTATTTTTTTAATGAATTTTCTTTACAATTTTTTCTTTTCAAACAAAAAAATAAAATTAAAAATTCATTATGTGGAAAAATAATAATTAAAATTATAATAAAATTAAAAAATTAATTCCAAATAATATAAATAATATATCAAATTTTTTGTATCAATGAGATCTATTACAACATTACATTAATTTTAACAAAAAAATAAAAATAAAAAATCATTACTTATGTGCAAAGAAATAATTAAAATAATAAAATTAAAATAAATATTTTAATTCATTTTCTATATAATTTTGATATATATATATATATATATATATATATATATATATATATATATATATATATTTGTATTATTTTTATTTTTTATTCTTTTCCTTTTATCTTTTTATTTCTTTTAATAATTATTTTTATTTTTAAAATTAATTCCAAATAATAAAAATAATATTAAAATAAGGAAAATAAATTTAAAATATATTGTAAAATGAAAAGTATTTTAAAAGTAAAATATTTTTAACTGAATATATACTTTATTTAACAATTATAACAATCAAACAAATTTAGTAAATTACAAAACTAAACCATTACACCAATTAAATAAATTGATAAATTACTTAAACAAAAAAAAAACCAGCACTCTGCTTAATCAGTTCTTCCATCACCGTTCTTCCTGGCTTTCCTCGGTTCTTCCATGTCCATGAATCTTAATCTTCAACGTCAACACCATGTCTTTTGGTTTTATGGGCGAGAATATGGAACCTATGATTCCGGTAGTTTGATTTTTGATTACGCGGATGGCTTGATTCTTTGTGATTCCGGTGGCTTATTTTTGTTGTTAATCCTGGTAGATCCACCGACGAGGACCGTAGAGGAGATCTCCTATCCTTCATCTTCACTAGAACACCTTGCCGGAATCCATGGAGTATGGGCTTTATCCCTGCGCCGTTTTGATTTCCCGGTGGTTCAGTGTCTTGGGCGTCTTAATTGAAGGACTGTAAGATTCCATTTCAGTGAGAATGATACTAGATCTATTCATTTTCAGTTCGAATTTGCGTATAATTTAGAGGCTTGATTTTGGCCGGAATGATGCTAGATCTATTCATTCTTTGCTTGAATCTTTGGAGATTAATATTTTGATTATTTGTATTATTTAAAATTAAAATAATTAAAGATAAAGAAAAGAGATAAAGAGATAAAAGAGATAAAGGAAAAGAGATAAACTTTCTGCAAATTTGACCAGCAAAATCCAGTCAGCAAATACACGTCATTTTTATTTTTTTTCAAAACGCCACATAAGCAACCCAAGCAGATTTTTTAACATCTGTTACTCAAAATGGACGGAATGGGTTGATTGCACAATTTTAAAAAGTTTAGTGGGCTAATTGAATATTTTAAAAGCACAGTAACTAATTCGTTAAATCACTGTAACCACAGTGGCCAAAAAGTGCTTTTTGCCAATATATTATTATTATATTAAATTTTCTGCTTTGGTGTTCTAAGCATTTTCCTCTAAATAGGGTGCTTAGGTTAGAATTGAAAATCACACCAGAAACACAAGTTTCTCTCTATTTCTCTCTCTATATCGAGCGTATTCTTGTGAGTATTTGATACTTTGAGTGTTGCTATACGGTGCAAGTTTCCTTCAGCACTATATCTAGTATTCCAGTCAGAAGTACCGTCTTTCCGAGGTAAGGGATATTGTCGTTACTATGTAAGGGATAGTAAGGGATTGTAAGGGATGTTATTTCTTCTTAAATGATATTATTTTCTTCAATATCATTATGCCGAAGTATTGATCTGAACTTTTTATCAAATTTAAAACTTTTCATGTCGGGGTTACTATTCATGAGTTACTATTTACCGAAAAATGAAATTTTTTTCTTTTCGTCCAAATATCTATTCTAGATACTAGCTTTGATTGTATCCATGTTTTGATCATTCTTGAATTTTACTTCACTATGATTATTTATAAGGTATTTTTGGACATGGATAAATCGAAATACGAATCCTTAATATTTGTTATTTTGTTTCACTAGATTCGTTTCCTTTAAAATATTTTTCATCATCCGCAGTCCTAAATGATAATATAACTGAATATCTTTGGCCTGTAGTGCAAAGATGAATGATTTCTAATGAATATCTTTGGCCCGTAGTGCAAAGATGAACAGGTGTTGAGATGAACATGACCAACTGATGAATATTTTTGGCCTGTAGTGCAAAGATGACTATTTGATTCAAGATATTTATTGATTGATGTTACAGGGATAAAATGTTGATGATGAACTTTTAAATTCATAGATAATCGTAGATTTCATTCTCTACGTAACTCTTCTATGAATTATTATTTTCCGCTGCGAATATTGATTTAAAACTTGTTGTCTATTGTATTCTATTAAATTTTTCCCTGTTGAAGACTAACGATAATTTGTTGTATATTATCTTAGTCATAATATTCTTTACTGGGCTAGTTGAGCTCACCCTTTTCCTTGTTGTTCCATTTTTCTTCTCAGGAGGCGAGAATGTAGTGAGTACTAGTCGGGGTGTGGAATGATGGTTTAAGACAGTTATTTTAGTAGTCCTCACTATTTTGTAAAATAGTGTATCAATAAGTATAATGAGGACTTATTTGAGTGTGGATATTGTCTAGATGACAATATTTGTATTTAAACTCACAGTTCTTATGTTGTAATAGTAAAGATGTAGTTGTTTCCGTACCATGTATTTTGGCGACTCAAAATGGGTGTTGTATACCTGTTTTGGGGGCGTCACATTCTAAACATCCCAACGTTCATCGTCTGCTCAGTGGTGTTGTTTACACGAGGAACATATTCGTCCCGTTGCACGTTCTTCTGATTGGTGATTAAAGGTGTCTCCATGGTGTCATTTACTCCATTGTTAACATTCTCAATTGCCATTCTCAAATACTGCCATAAAATAACGGGTTAATTAAAAAAATTGACATACCACATAATACCCCTATATTGTGACCGACCAACAAATAAGCTTAGGTATGACACACTAGTAAAGAATTTACTCGTCTCTCCTCTCCTAGTTCTATTCCCCGATCTCCGTCAGAGATCATATCCCTAAGCTCTGATACCAACTGTGACGCCCCCAAAATAGGTATACATCACCCAACCTATTCTGAGTCGCCAAATACATGGTACAGAAACAACTATAACTTCATTAACACAATTGTTGTGCAAAATACGACAACACATATACTGTGAGTTTAAATACAAATATTATCTTCTAGACAATATCCACACTTAAATAAGTCCTCATTACAATTATTGATACATTATTTTATAAAATAGTGATGACTACTAAAACAACTATCTTGAACCATCATTCCACACCCCAACTAGTTCCCGTTATATTTTCGCCTCTTGAGAAGAAAAATGGAACAAAAAGGAAAAGGGTGAGCTCAACTAGCCTAGTAAAGAATATTATGACTAAGATAATGTACAACAAATTATCATTAGTCTTCAACAGCGAAAAATCTGATAGAATACAATAGACAACAAGTTTTAGATCAACAACTACAGCAGAAACAACAATTCATTTGAAGAGTTAAGTAGATAATGAAATCTACTATCATCTATGAATTTAAAAGTCCATCATCAATATTTTATCCTTGTAACATCAATCAATATACATCTTGAATCAAATAGTCATCTTTGCACTACAGGCCAAAGATATTCATCAGTTGGTCATGTTCATCTCAACACCTGTTCATCTTTACACTACGGCCAAAGATATTTATCAGAAAATTATTAATCTTTGCACTACAGGCCAAAGATATTCAATTATATCATCATTTAGGACTGAAGATGATGAAAAATATTTTAAAGAAAATTAATCCAGTGAGACAAAAGAACAAATATTAGGTATTCGTACTTTTAGAAAATTCAAGTTCAGAAATACTCCATAATAAACTATTGTGGAGCAAAATTCAAAAATGAAGATCAAAACGTAGATCCAATCAAAGATAGGAACCATAACAGACAATCTTGGACATAAAAAAGAAAGTTTAATTTTTCTGTGAATAGTGCCGTATTCGTGAATAGTGCCGTATACGTGAATAGTAACTCCGACACTAAAAGGTAGAAATTTCACAAGAAATTTTTTTTATCATGCTTCGTGAATAGTACTCGTGAATAGTAACTCATGAATAGTAACTCATGAATAGTAACTCCGACATGAAAAAATAAGAATTTTACAAGAAAAATCTTACCAATATTCCGGTATAATGATATTGAAAGAAATAATATCATTTATAAAAAAAATAACATCCCTTACCTCAAAAAGACAGTACTTCTGACTGGAATACTGGATATAGTGCTAAAGGAACTTGCACTGTATAGCAATACCCAAAGTATCTAAATACTCACAAAAATACGCTCTATAATATAGAGAGAGAAAACTTTAGTTTCTGGTGTGATTTTCAATTCTAACCTAAGAACCCTATTTATAGGAAAATGCTTAGAACACTAAAGCAAAAAATTTAACAAAATATTAATATATTTATAAAATTTTCATGCCCACCTTAGAAATCTGATTTCAGCTCATTTACCACACATGTGGGGCCCACCAATAATGAAAAACATGTTTTAAACAATTTTTGTAACAAAATCAATTCAGACCCAATATTTCGGAACTTCAATAATTCATAATAAATAGCCCTATTATCAGAAAAATTCGAATCTTATGTCTATCTCATAGGAAATTCAATTCTCTACAACTTTGTAAGTTTAAGTTTTTCAAAATTCCAAACAGAAATTGACCGAAATCCACATACGAGCGATTTTACAAGCTATAATCAAATTTCAGTCAAAAATGGGGTCCATCAACATACAAAACATGTGTTAAACATTTTTTTGTAACAAAAATACTCTTCCTCCTCATTTATTCACATATCACACATTCATTATAAAAATATCACCATTATTATATTATTATAATATAATAATATATTAAATGAATTATTTTATCAGAAAAGATAAAATATCAATTTTCAACAATTGTCACTTTAAAAATTTTCTCCATCTATATCCATATAAAATGAATATTTTCCTTATCATATAAATCAATAATTAATTATTCACAAATAATATTATAGAATCACAGTACTGACAACCAGGCCGTTTCTAGGAAAGATGGGGCTTTCTAATAAGGATTTCTCCTTACTGGCGCGCAATTAGATGACCAAACCTCTCCTAAGATAGAACTTTCTAGACATTGCAAATAATATTATCTAATAATATTATTCACATAATATGAATTATTGATCTGATAATGGAAAATACTGTGCAGTGACAATTATTGAAACAACGATAATATAAAATATCAACGTAGCAATTATTGAATCAATAAAATAAAATATTGAACAGTATTTACTGTAATAATTATTGAGTAGTGTCTCCCTACGCAAGAATCAATAATTGGTGCAATACAGTGTGCTACTGTGCAACACCGCGTATTACTGTGTTTTAACCACCGGGTATTTCAACAGTGTTAACGGTAACAACTACACCGTTATTTATAAAACCTTATACTTGTCGTTTTCTTCATCCAATAGCTTTCCGTTATGAGGTCCACACAAGGCTGCGCCGTCATACGAGTATTCCCCGACAGTAAGAATATTCCACAACAAAACAAATATTCACCGACAAAAATGAATATTTTATAACCACTTGCTTATTTGAAATATTTGTGCATTTTACCAATAACTCACCACATTAATTAAATCAACCCTTATTATTTCAAAATAATAAATAGAGAAATTCAATTTCATTTATAAAAAGTTGGGGTCTTACAATATTATTTTGATGTTTGTGAATTTGTAAATTTAAAAATAAGTGTAAAGTGAATTTATTTAGTGTTTGAAATAATAATATTGTACTTAGTAATAATTGTTTAATTAATTTATAATATTTTATTCTCTTTTTTTTCAAATATAAGATTATTATAGTTTTTTAAAGGTTAAATTAGATATTTTTAAATTCAAAGTTGACATAATTTTTTTTATTTTTATCAATACAATGAGCCATATTATAAACTATGAAAAAAAAATAATACTTGTGGCAACCCGAATTTTTATAAATTAATAAAATAAGAATTTAATAATTAAAATTCTTATTATGAGATGTTTTGAGTTTGAGTATGTATATATACGTGCTATATATGTTGAAATATATGATCGGGTGTGAAGAAAAATATATATTCATATATTGGAAAAGTGATGTTTAATAGTTAAGTTAACTATTATAGGAATTAAATGAATTTAGTAATTAATTTTAAATATTTATTGAATTAAATAAATATTTTAATTAATTTATTTATTGAGAAAATAAATAATTGATGAATTGTAGAGAATTAATTTAGTAACTAAATTGATTAATGTTAATTAAATTGAGTAATGATAATTTTATTTGAAGAATTTAATTTAAGGAAATAATTAAATTAAATCAATTACTTAATATTTAAGAAAATAATTAAATTAAATGAATTATTTAACATTAAAGGAAATAAATAGATTAAATAAAGTGATGTGTCTAATTTATTTATTAAATTAGATATATAATTATTTATTATTCATAAATATAATTATAATAGAAATTATTTTAATTACCATTACAAGTTATTAAAATTAATTGAGCTAAAGTTATTTAATTAACTAAAGTTATGACATGAAACTATATAATATAAGATTATTTAAATAATTTTGTTTGGGGAAATTTTTGGTTAGCCAAACAAGGCCTTGTGGCCTTTGGTTTTTTCAACTGAAGTCTTTTATTTTCTTTAACTGATAAGTACGTGGGAGGTGAGGCTCTATCAGTTATATTACGCATCTTATTTCTCCTAATGGCTAACTAAGAAGAACAGAGAGGTATAGAGAAAGAATACAGAGAATTGAGAGTTGGAGAAGGAGTGGAATTGAGAAGGATTTGCTAGAACCTTGTTAACATCAAAGGGTTAAGGTATAATCTACCCCTAATTCTAATATTTGGTTTTTGTAATTTTCTATTCTCTAGAAATTAGGTTTGGTTGAATTGTTGTAGAAGATGTTGTTTATATGTATGTATTCTCTTGCTAAATCTATTAGTTATCCTCTATAAGTCTATGTTGATGATTAACTACATGAAATTTGGGTTTGTAGGGAGAAAAGTAAATAACAGTGTATGTTTATGAAAAATGGCTTAATAAAGTAAAAAATTTCATATTTAATATGTATGATAATCTGAAAATTGATGTTAGATTATGTTCGTACGTTAAGAAACAGAAACGACGTAGTTTGAATCATGTCAAGTGGTTAAGAAACGAAGTCGTGGCGATTGAATTCGCTAAATGTGTTTAAAACATGAAAATAGAGTATGAACATGTGTTTTGGGTTAAATTTTAGGTTGGTTAATATTTTTGTAAATTGTTAGAATTCTAGTATGTTGTAGTTCTATGAATTACGAATCCATAGAATCGAAAACGAACTAATTTGGATGTATATAACTCAAGTTATGAAGATTAGTAGGAGAAAATGGTCAGAAATCGCAAAACACTGTAATCTGGGCGAAGCCCAGTGCTGCTAGATGGCGCGGGCGCACGGAAAAGGGGCGCGGCCGTGCCCCATGTCTGCTGACTGTGACTGCCTTGACCTATTTTGGTAAAATGGCCATAACTTTTTGATACGAACTCCGATTGAGATGATTCAAGATGATCCGGAACGAGGACGAATAGACCTAAAACTTTTATTCTTTAAGTATTTCAATTTGAGGTCTGGAGCAGGGGTCAATATGGTCATTTTTAAGATTGTTATGTTTTCGGAGGCAATCGAGGGGCGTCGGGCATGCACGTATGCAAGTGTAGTACTCTTGACGATAAAAGATGTTGTTCTAAGTTATAGAACATGAATATTATGAAGTATAATGATGCTTAACATTAATAAATGATGTATTAGATAAGTTGTATACGCATACTAAGCACGTACAAGAGAGACAAATTGGGCGTGTGATGAATAAACGTCGAAACGCCGTGATAAGTGATAATGAACGTAAAAAGTGTTTTAAATCAAATGAAATGAATATTATAAGATATTGAATAATGTTAATATAAAACTAATAAGTAATCCTAGCAAGACTTAAACATTTGAATGAACTTCAAATATGAAATACAGTGAGATATAAGTTGAAAGTTAACACAATCAAATTGAACATTGTGTATTTATGATAGGAAGGGTTATGAGACGTAGAGTAAAGTTTACATTACAACTACTATGCATTGCTATGTGACTAATAGTTAATGTGAATGATTATATAATTGTGTAGGGCACGTGAAGTGCAGATATCTGTGACACCCCCAAAATAGGTCCATTCCATCCAACCCATTCTGAGTCGTCAAATACATGGTACAGAAAATAACTACAACTTTATTACAACAATTGTCGTGCAAAATACAACAACACATATGCTGTGAGTTTGGATACAAATATATACCAACTGTGACGTTGGACACCATCATGTATCAGCACTTCACAAAGGTACCTTACATAAAGGTATAGTCAAAAACTGTTTTAGAAATTAGAATCTTTGGGAAATGCTCAAGGAAACCTTCGTACATGGGAGGCCACGCGTCTAGGTTATGATAGATATCATATGGCCACAGAATTATCCTTGGTTGACCCAATAGACCCCAAAGAAAAACGAGAAGATTACTATCATATTCTTCCCAATGGTGAGTCTTCTCTTGACTTATCATTATCTCCACTGTCTCAAATTGAGAATTATACTTCAAACAAACACCAAGATTATATAGGTAGTGCCCATAGATATACTCAGCAAGTGGATGAGCACAACCCTGTCCTATGATGACACGAGGTTGTATGTCATTAGACATCTTGTATGATAGTGACAAAACACCCTTCCAACGTTGGGTTCGCCTCACCCTATTTTCTTCACCAAATATAACTACTAAATGATGACCACCGTTCTATTCCCTTGTTACCCCCGCTCGACCCAGCTACACTCTTATTACCTGAAAGGAATTGTGAAGCAAAAGGGTGAGCACAACTAGCTCAGTAAAGAATATCATGACTAAAGATAATTCAATTATCAATAGCCTTCATCAACAATAAATCAGAGATTTAGAACATATGGTAAATGATAAAAATTTCAACCATAGTTGCAGCGGAACGAGCAATCCATTAGAAGAGTCAAATAGACTATAAAGTCTATTATCTTCTCCATGTTAAAAATCCACCAACAATATTTTATCCATGTAACATCACTCAACAGTTCCTTTCCACAATCATATGAATAACTCATAATCATAATTGTGACTATAAATTTTTCTTCGCACCCAGGACGAAGAATATTTTCATCACCTGTCTTTACCTGAAACATCAAAGATCATGGTTATACCAAATCACAGTTCCTGTTTATAATCATACTAACAAATCCATCTTTGCACTACGGGCCAAAGATATTCATCAACAAACCATCTTTGCACTACGGGCCAAAGATATTCAACAACAGTTCATCTTTGCACTACAGGCCAAAGATATTCAACAACAGTTCATCTTTGCACTACAGGCCAAAGATATTCATCAACAATTCATATTTGCACTACAGGCCAAATATATTCATATCTCAAAGAAATATATAATCATTTCAGAATTTATATAAACAATAATTATAACCATGTTGATCAATTCACCTTTGCACTTAAGCTTAAGATATTCAATTATAAATTCAATGGTCATGATCATACCAGTCACAATTCAACTTTGCACTACAGGCCAAAGAGAACCCTAGTCATGATCATACCAATAATCTACCCATCTTTACACTCCAGTGAAAGAGAATTTCAACATCAGGGTTATAAAAATGTTATATATGATGATAAAAATAATATGATCAACATATAGTTTTAATCTCAAGAGTAATATTCGTAACTCATGAATAGTAACCCCGACACAAAAGATAGAAATTCTACAATAAAATTCATACCAATATTTCGGTATAATGATATTGAAAGAATAACATTACTTAAATTTATAAACAATTTATTTAAATTGTTTACACTTTACTAATTAATGCATTTAATCATCATAAAATGCCAACTCTTACAATTTCATCATCAATAACCAAAACCCTCATCAAAAATCTGCATATACCTCATATATAGGATTCTCAAGCCATAAAATCCTATTTTCCAATTTTCTTACTTCACAAAACATATTTAATTCATTTACTCATAACTAGACTATTTTCATGAAAAATACCAAATCAGTTCCAAAAATATTTCTTTTCTGGGATTTAGCATAATATAGTCCCATAGTGAACATATATTTTTCTCAGAATTTTTAAAAGTCATTTACTATTTTTCATATGGCCAAAATAGCCGAATATTTAGACATTTATCAAAAATTATACTTTTGTCTAAAAATTCTGAAATTTACAGAGTATACTTCTATCATATACATGTACTCCCAATAAAAATTTCATCAATTTTGGAGTTAACCACAAGGAATTATAAGCTGTTACTTTTAAAATAGTCTTTTCTCATAAAATTTATAACTCTCAATCTATACATCCAAAAATCACCATTTTTGGACACAATCAAGAAAACTCATCAAAATATCATTTCAAATTTTTCCAGAATTTTTGAAGATCAGAAAAATTACGAAACTGAAAATCATAACAACCCTTAAAATCCCTTAATATCCCTTACTATCCCTTACTATCCCTTACTATCCCTTACCTCAAAAGAGCAGTACTTCTGACTGGATATCGGATATGATGCTGAAGGAAACTTGCACTGATGAATAGAAACTCACCAAGTATCTAAAAACTCACAAAATATGCTTCATAATATAGAGAGAGAAAGAGAGAAAGCTTATGTTTCTGGTGTGATTTTCAATTCTAACTTAGCCCTCTATTTATAGGAAAATTTTGGTAGGTTTGACCTGCAACCTGATGGCTTTACCTGCTACTATTCCCACCCACCACATTTGAAATATAATTCAGCACATTTCTTCACCAACCACAAGTGGGGCCCACCAATTCTAGAATTTTCCACCAAAATGATAAACTCCAAAAATTCAACAATTTCTGAACCAGTCATCTCGTAAAATTCATAACAAATCATACGTTCATTTTTAACGGTTCAAAATTTGTGGACATATACTCAACTTATATATGTATAACATATCCAAAAATTACCACGATCCAACGGTCGGATTAAAAATTATAACCCCCGCAAAATATCTCAAAAACCCTGTTTTTTTAATACCTCCATTCCGACAAAAATACTGATAAAAACCTCAACATTAACTCCTTCATTTTTAACCACAAAAATATATCCCTCATTTATATCCACATAAAATAAATATTTTCTTATCATATGAATCAATAATTAATTATTCACAAATAATATTACAGAATCACATTTATGACAACCAGGCCGTTCCCAGGAAAGAGGGGGCTTTCCAATAAGAATTTCTCCTTACTGGCGCGCAATTAGATGACCAAACCTCTCCTTAGACAGAACTTTCTAGACATTGCCAATAATGCTATCTAATAATATTATTCAAATAATATGAATTATTGATCTGATAATGGAGAAATACTGTGCAGCAACAATTATTGAACAACAATAATATAAAATTTCAACGTAGCAATTATTGAATCAATAAAATAAAATATTGAACAGTAATTACTGTAACAATTATTGAGTAGTGCCTTCTTACGTAAGAATCAATAATTGAAAAAAAATACTGTGCAATACCGTGTGCTACTGTGCAATACGCGTATTACTGTATTTTAACCACCGGGTATTCCAACAGTGTTAACGGTAACAACTACGCCGTTATTTGTAAAAACTCAAATTTGTCGTTTTCTTCATCCGACAGTTATTCTGTTATGGGGCCCACAAATGCTGCGCCGTCGTACGAATATTCCCCGACAGAAAGAATATTCCACGACCAAACGAATATTCCCCGACAACAATGATTATTTTATAACCACTTGCTTATTTTGAAAAAAATTCATATTTCACCCATAACTTTAACTTTTTATCAATTTAACCATTTACTGAATAGTAATTATAAGAAAAATTGAATACTTTTATTTCATAAAATTCGGGGTCTTACAATCTCCCCTCCTTATGAAATTTCGTCCCCGAAATTTACGTACCTGGTATTTCAAAGAGTTGAGAATACCTTGCTTTCATTTCAGATTCCATCTTTCCTGTCATCATGATTTTTCCATTGCTCATCTCCTGTATTTCAGATATCATTCTAGAATACAGCTTCAAAACAAGGGTTAATTTAACAAATTAACATATCACATAATATCCCGATATTATGACTGACCAACAAATAAGCTTAGGTAGGACACACTAGCGAAGGATTTACTCATCTCTCCCCTCCTAGTCCTATTCCCCGATCTCCACCAGAGATCATATCCCTAAGCTCTGATACCACCTGTGACACCCCCAAAATAGGTCCATTCCATCCAACCCATTCTGAGTCGTCAAATACATGGTACAGAAAATAACTACAACTTTATTACAACAATTGTCGTGCAAAATACAACAACACATATGCTGTGAGTTTGGATACAAATATATACCAAATGTGACTTGGACACCATCATGGATCAGCACCTCACAAAGGTACCTTACATAAAGGTATAGTCAAAAACTGTTTTAGAAATTAGAATCTTTGGGAAGTGCTCAAGGAAACCTTCGTACATGGGAGGCCATGCGTCTAGGTTATGATAGATATCATATGGCCACAGAATTATCCTTGGTTGACCCAATAGACCCCAAAGAAAAACGAGAAGATTACTATCATATTCTTCCCAATGGTGAGTCTTCTCTTGACTTATCATTATCTCCACTGTCTCTAATTGAGAATTATACTTCAAACAAACACCAAGATTATATAGGTAGTGCCCATAGATATACTCAGCAAGTGGATGAGCACAACCCTGTCTTATGATGACACGAGGTTGTATGTCATTAGACATCTTGTATGATAGTGACAAAACACCCTTCCAACGTTGGGTTCGCCTCACCCTATTTTCTTCACCAAATATAACTACTAAATGATGACCACCGTTCTATTCCCTTGTTACCCCCGCTCGACCCAGCTACACTCTTATTACCTGAAAGGAATTGTGAAGCAAAAGGGTGAGCACAACTAGCTCAGTAAAGAATATCATGACTAAAGATAATTCAATTATCAATAGCCTTCATCAACAATAAATCAGAGATTTAGAACATATGGTAAATGATAAAAATTTCAACCATAGTTGCAGCGGAACGAGCAATCCATTAGAAGAGTCAAATAGACTATAAAGTCTATTATCTTCTCCATGTTAAAAATCCACCAACAATATTTTATCCATGTAACATCACTCAACAGTTCCTTTCCACAATCATATGAATAACTCATAATCATAATTGTGACTATAAATTTTTCTTCGCACCCAGGACGAAGAATATTTTCATCACCTGTCTTTACCTGAAACATCAAAGATCATGGTTATACCAAATCACAGTTCCTGTTTATAATCATACTAACAAATCCATCTTTGCACTACGGGCCAAAGATATTCATCAACAAACCATCTTTGCACTACGGGCCAAAGATATTCAACAACAGTTCATCTTTGCACTACAGGCCAAAGATATTCAACAACAGTTCATCTTTGCACTACAGGCCAAAGATATTCATCAACAATTCATATTTGCACTACAGGCCAAATATATTCATATCTCAAAGAAATATATAATCATTTCAGAATTTATATAAACAATAATTATAACCATGTTGATCAATTCACCTTTGCACTTAAGCTTAAGATATTCAATTATAAATTCAATGGTCATGATCATACCAGTCACAATTCAACTTTGCACTACAGGCCAAAGAGAACCCTAGTCATGATCATACCAATAATCTACCCATCTTTACACTCCAGTGAAAGAGAATTTCAACATCAGGGTTATAAAAATGTTATATATGATGATAAAAATAATATGATCAACATATAGTTTTAATCTCAAGAGTAATATTCGTAACTCATGAATAGTAACCCCGACACAAAAGATAGAAATTCTACAATAAAATTCATACCAATATTTCGGTATAATGATATTGAAAGAATAACATTACTTAAATTTATAAACAATTTATTTAAATTGTTTACACTTTACTAATTAATGCATTTAATCATCATAAAATGCCAACTCTTACAATTTCATCATCAATAACCAAAACCCTCATCAAAAATCTGCATATACCTCATATAGGATTCTCAAGCCATAAAATCCTATTTTCCAATTTTCTTACTTCACAAAACATATTTAATTCATTTACTCATAACTAGACTATTTTCATGAAAAATACCAAATCCGTTCCAAAAATATTTCTTTTCTGAAATTTAGCATAATATAGTCCCATAGTGAACATATATTTTTCTCAGAATTTTTAAAAGTCATTTACTATTTTTCATATGGCCAAAATAGCCGAATATTTAGACATTTATCAAAAATTATACTTTTGTCTAAAAATTCTGAAATTTACAGAGTATACTTCTATCATATACATGTACTCTCAATAAAAATTTCATCAATTTTGGAGTTAACCACAAGGAATTATAAGCTGTTACTTTTAAAATAGTCTTTTCTCATAAAATTCATAACTCTCAATCTATACATCCAAAAATCACCATTTTTGGACACAATCAAGAAAACTCATCAAAATATCATTTCAAATTTTTCCAGAATTTTTGAAGATCAGAAAAATTACGAAACTGAAAATCATAACAACCCTTAAAATCCCTTAATATCCCTTACTATCCCTTACTATCCCTTACTATCCCTTACCTCAAAAGAGCAGTACTTCTGACTGGATATCAGATATGATGCTGAAGGAAACTTGCACTGATGAATAGAAACTCACCAAGTATCTAAAAACTCACAAAATATGCTTCATAATATAGAGAGAGAAAGAGAGAAAGCTTATGTTTCTGGTGTGATTTTCAATTCTAACTTAGCCCTCTATTTATAGGAAAATTTTGGTAGGTTTGACCTGCAACCTGATGGCTTTACCTGCTACTATTCCCACCCACCACATTTGAAATATAATTCAGCACATTTCTTCACCAACCACAAGTGGGGCCCACCAATTCTAGAATTTTCCACCAAAATGATAAACTCCAAAAATTCAACAATTTCTGAACCAGTCATCTCGTAAAATTCATAACAAATCATACGTTCATTTTTAACGGTTCAAAATTTGTGGACATATACTCAACTTATATATGTATAACATATCCAAAAATTACCACGATCCAACGGTCGGATTAAAAATTATAACCCCCGCAAAATATCTCAAAAACCCTGTTTTTTTAATACCTCCATTCCGACAAAAATACTGATAAAAACCTCAACATTAACTCCTTCATTTTTAACCACAAAAATATATCCCTCATTTATATCCACATAAAATAAATATTTTCTTATCATATAAATCAATAATTAATTATTCACAAATAATATTACAGAATCACATTTATGACAACCAGGTCGTTCCCAGGAAAGAGGGGGCTTTCCAATAAGAATTTCTCTTTACTGGCGCGCAATTAGATGACCAAACCTCTCCTTAGACAGAACTTTCTAGACATTGTCAATAATGCTATCTAATAATATTATTTAAATAATATGAATTATTGATCTGATAATGGAGAAATACTGTGCAGCAACAATTATTGAACAACAATAATACAAAATTTCAACGTAGCAATTATTGAATCAATAAAATAAAATATTGAACAGTAATTACTGTAACAATTATTGAGTAGTGCCTTCTTACGTAAGAATCAATAATTGAAAAAAAATACTGTGCAATACCGTGTGCTACTGTGCAACTACGTGTATTACTGTATTTTAACCACCGGGTATTCCAACAGTGTTAACGGTAACAACTACGCCGTTATTTATAAAAACTCAAATTTGTCGTTTTCTTCATCCGACAGTTATTCTGTTATGGGGCCCACAAATGTCTGCGCCGTCGTACGAATATTCCCCGACAGAAATAATATTCCACGACCTAAACGAATATTCCCCGACAACAATGATTATTTTATAACCACTTGCTTATTTTGAAAAAAATTCATATTTTACCCATAACTTTAACTTTTTATCAATTTAACCATTTACTGAATTGTAATTATAAGAAAAATTGAATACTTTTATTTCATAAAATTCGGGGTCTTACAATATCTATAAGCTGTTAAACTGTTATTGGTAAACAACGATCAAGGCAAGTCTTTCAGTTCCTATTTGCTATGTGAACTTGATGATTAACTGTTTTAAATCTTTATTGCAAAGAACATGATGTGTTATATATATGTTGAAAGTATGAAATGTTAATTTCAATTTATGACTATGTTAATTGATTATAGCGTGCTGATTGAGTGAGGACTCAATCTTTATACTTGTTATATAAATTGTAGCATGTATGTTACATGTTGAGCATGTTATTATGTGCTATGTGATGCATGAAAACTGTTAGATTTTGCTGGGCTGTCGAGCTCAACCTTGCAAATAACCACTTTTACAGGTTCAAGATTCAAGGTAAAGTTATGTGTTACTAGAAAGACATGAATCAGATGTGATACTTGAAGATTTATACACTTTGGTTGTGCTATTATTAATTGAACCATGTTTAAGGTTCCAAATAATGTATTAATGTTGAATTGTAATATCGTTTTGCGATGTAAACTATTGTAGTATTAAAATGATTCTGAGATATTTAGATGTAAAGGTTGAAGGTTTTGGGAACGAGGATAGTTTGTAATAGAAAATTTTAATTATTCCGTAAATTTCAATGGTTGTATTATCATTTAATGATGTAAAATTAGAGGTTGAATGTATTATTAACGACCGAAGTCGAGAATTAAATTGTATGAATTTTGGGGTCGTTACAATACTAATAATATGATTTATTATTTTGTAATTGTTAATAAATTAAATCAATTTTAAATTTAAAAGTTAATACTGATCTTATCATTTAAAACATAATAAATATTATTTTTTTAAGCCACACACATTTTGGGGGAATACAATATTATCTTAAACAAGTGAAAATTGAACATGAGACGTAAAGGCTAAATGTATCAATCTTAACAAATAGGCTGAGATCTAATCGGCAAAATAGAATAAATATTATATTAATTCACATTAATTTGGAATTTAAGATTTTGTAATTCATTAAAAATAATTAAAGATAAGGCAAAACAAAATAAGTGTTAAATTAATTCACATTCATTTGGAATTTAAGATTTCGTAATTGATTGAAAACAATTAAAGATTAAAGTATTGTTGGGACGTGATTATTAGGACTTGAATTATATGGTGGGTCAAAGTTCACGTGGAAGTATTTACCCTGAATCTGGTTTGACAGTAAAGAACTTTAAGGCATCAAAGATTTCTAATTATATTTGATTTTCAACTCCTAAGGAAAATGTTAAGATATAATCTGACTTCCTTTCTTTAAGGAGATTTAATTCAATCCCATTAAGGAATCATATCTAATGAGGAATCCTATTTTTATATGGGGAAGGACATGCAGAGGATATGTGATCACTATAAATACAAGACTATACTTTGGTTCTTAGGTACACACAATTCGTTATTATTTTCCAATAATAAATACCTCCATTGTTAAACTTTGTTCAGCATGTACTTATTCTCACACTAAAACTATCCCTCAGCGGCCTAAGCCGTCAAGTTTCTCTGTGTGACTTTGTTTCTGTGCATGATTGGATGCGCTATTGGTGATTGAGCACATGGACGAATGTTAGCATTAACATTGACACTGGAAAGAGGGATCTTTAGTGCTACATAGTTTTTCAATCACCCAGGAGTTTGGTTGGAATCATAGTGACTAGTACGGTGAAGATAGTCTCTATACTAGATCAATCCATGGCTGATCCCCCTCCTCAACCACGGGGTTCGCCCAAAGACAGGTTGGGGTCGTCCTTAAGTGCCTCGGAACGACTTGGGTACCACGCCAATTCTGTGGCCCTACCGAACGAGAAGGCAGATGTTGTCCGCCATTGGCTATTCTTAACGGCTAGGAAAGAAGTAAGATCCAATAAACATGTCGAGGACAACCCGTCCCAAACACGGACCCAGGGGGACCAGAACTATAGACGAGATGATCGAGACGAATGACTAATGATCCTAGCAAATTTTTTTTAAAAGGCCAATGATACTATGAAGGCCATACTTCTTCAAAAAAAGGAGTGGGATGCTCAGTTGGCTCTTTTGAATGGTGAGGACAATGCTTCCAGCCACAACTGAAGGCAGGCACATT
The DNA here is from genome assembly GCA_016801055.1 of Panax notoginseng. Taxonomy (NCBI): domain Eukaryota; kingdom Viridiplantae; phylum Streptophyta; class Magnoliopsida; order Apiales; family Araliaceae; genus Panax; species Panax notoginseng. Next base: position 127,554,652 of record CM029017.1, on the reverse strand, counting down.
CGCCACCAGTCTAGGACACATCGTTCGGACGATTATTGGAAAGTGAGGAGCAGTAACCGAAGCTGCTCGTAGGAAAGGAGCAGGCACCGAAGCCGCTCGCATGAAAGGAGCAGGCACCGAAGCCCTCAGAGGAGAGGAGCAGGCATAGAAGCCGCTCCCGAGAAGGTAGATCTGAACGGAGAAGGCAGATAGCTTCTCTAAAACATTGACGTAAGGACAGGCAAGAGTCATCCCCCCAAATATATGGTGTTGAGGCCTTGGCCCGAAAGTTAGTAAATTTTGAAAAGAGATGAGCCAAAACCAATAAGGAGAAGGAGGCTACGGTCAATTCAACTTCACCGTTCTCGCCGAAAATCGCTTAGGTTGGGGCCGATCCAAACAAGAAAGTTCCACATATGAAAAATTATTATGGAACAGGTGGCCCCTATGATCATAGCTTGGCAAATGATCGACTGATGGACTACTACAATTACTCTGACGCCGCCAAGTGTCAGATGTTCATTACCACTCTCAGGAAAGATACTCGGTAGTGGATGACGAAGCTGGCGTCGAACTCAATCTCGTCATGGAAAGAACTCTGTGACAAGTTTCATAGTCGGTTCAGGAGAAATAAGAAAAGAGGTAAGTTGACTAGTTCCTTAATATAGATAAAACAGTATTCAAATGAAACCATGAGCCAATATGTGAAAAGATTTAGGGAGGCGGTCGGTCAAGTGATAGATCTAAATGGTTACCAAGCCCTAAGATACTTTCATATAGGGTTAGATGTAGCTAAATCAAAGAAGTTAGTGAAAGAATTAGTATTCAACATTCCGAAAGACTTGTTCGAAGCATTTGATAGAGCCGAAGGTTTCATAGTAGTAGAGGAAACGATGAGCAGTCTGAAGTCGAGCACAACAGAGAAGCCGAAGGATCAAGGCAAGAAAAACTATTCCAATAATAATAACAGAACAGATGGACAACAGAAGAATTATAGCAATAATAATGACGGTTTGGTAGGAGGTCATCCACCTTTCCCAAATCAAAAGGGTCAACAAGATTTAAACTCCTCTCAACACTGATTGAGCCACCATTCTAGAACAAATGAAGGATAAATCATACTTTGAACCGGTCAAAAGTAACACAAAATCAAGTAGAGGGAATCATAAAAAGTACTGTGACTATCATGGACAGTTGGCCATTCTACCGAAACTTCTTAGAGTCTGATAAGTAGTTTTTATACCTATTTATATGGTATCTATTTCTTGAACTAGTTGCTTAAACCTATGTTTCCTAGTTACTTTTCATGCATTTTATGTTAATTTTGTAGATCTTATGTGACAACCCCAAAATAGGTCCAATCCACCCAACCCATTCTGAGTCGCCAAATACATGGTACATAAAATAACTACAACTTTATTATTACAATTGTCGTACAAAATACAACATCACATATGCTGTGAGTTTTGATACAATTATATATCAACTGTTACTCTCATCCCAACCTTGGATAGCACGTCACAATGGCAATTTACATAAAGGTACAGTCAATAACTATTTTAGAAATTAAAATTTTTGGAAAATGTTCAAGAAAACCTTCGTACATGGGAGGCCATGCATCTAATAATAAATATCATATAACTGTAGAATTATCCTTGGTTGACCCAATAGACCCCAAAGCAAAACGAGAAGATTACTATCACGTTCTTTCTAATGGTGAGTCTTCTCTTGACATATAATTATCACTATTGTCTCCAAATGAGAATTATATTTCAACCAAACTTTAAGATTATAAAGGTAGTGCTCGTAGATATACTCAGCAAGTGGATGTGCACAACCCTGTCTTATGATAACACGAAGTCGTATGTCATTAGACATCTTGTATGATAGTGGCAAAACACCCTTCCAACGTTGGGTTCGCCTCACCCTATTTGATTCACCAAATATAACTATTAAATGATGTATAAAATACAACACACTATTCTAAAGTTCTCAATAAAATTATTTCCATACTGTTTAGGGAGAACCTCCACAGCTAGAGACCACCGTTCTATTCCCCTGTTACCCCCGCTCGACCCAGCTACACTCTTATTATCTGAAAGGAATTGTGAAGCAAAATGGTGAGCACAAATAGTCCAGTAAAGAATATCATGACTAAAGATAAATAAATTATCAATAGCATTCGTCAGTAATAAATCAGAGATTTAGAACATATGGTAGATGATAAAATTTTCAACCATAGTTGCAGCGGAACGGGCAATTCATTAGAAGAGTCAAATAAACCACAAAATCTATTATCTTCTCCATGTTAAAAATCCACCAACAATGTTTTATCCCTGTAACATTAATCAACAATTCCTGTCCACCATCATGTGAATAACTCATAATCATAATTGTGGTTCTAAATTCCTCTTCGCACCCAGGACGAAGATAATTTTCATCACATGTCTTTACCTGAAACATCAAAGATCATGGTTATACCAAATCACAGTTCATGTTCATAATCATACTAATAAATTCATCTTTGCACTACGGGCCAAAGATATTCGTCAACAATTCATCTTTGCACTACTGGCCAAAGATATTCAACAACAGGTCATCTTTGCACTACAGGCCAAAGATATTCAACAACAGATCATCTTTGCACTACATGCCAAAGATATTCAACAGCAGATTATCTTTACACTACAGGCTAGAGATATTAATATCTCAAAGAAATATATAAACATTTCAGAATTTATATAAACAATAATTATAACCATGTTGATCAATTCACCCTAGCACTTAAGCTAAAGATATTCAATTATAAATTCAATGGTCATGATCATACCAGTCAACAATTCATCTTTGCACTACTTGTGATGCCCCTAAAATAGGTATACATCACCCATTCTGAGTCGTCAAATATATGGTACAGAAACAACTACAACTTTATTAATACAATTGTCGTGCAAAATACGACAACACTTAAACTGTGAGTTTAAAATACAAATACTGTCTTCTAGACAATATTCACACTCAAATAAGTCCTCATTACAATTATTGATACTTTATTTTACAAAAATAGTGAGGACTACTAAAACATCTTTCTAGAACCATCATTCCATACCTCGACTAGTACTCGCTACATTCTCGCCTCCTGAGAAGAAAAATGGAACAAAAAGAAAAACTAGTCCAGTAAAGAATATTATGACTAAGATACTATAGAACAAATTATCGTTAGTCTTCAACAGGGAAAAATCAAATAGAATATAATAGATAACAAATTTTAGATCAACAACTGCAGCGGAAATAACAATTCATTAGAAGAGTTAAGTAGAGAATGAATTCTACTATCTTTTAAGATTTAAAAGTCCATCATCAATATTTTATCCCTGTAACATCAATCAATATATATCTTGAATTAAATATTCATCTTTACACTACAGAACAAAGATATTCATTTGTATCACCAGTTGGTCATGTTCATCTAAACACCTGTGCATCTTTTCACTATGGGCCAAAGATATTCATCAGTTAATCATTCATCTTTGCACTACAGGCCAAAGATATTAAGTAATATCATCATTTAGGACTGAGGATGATGAAAAATATTTTAAAAAAAATGAATCCAATGAGACAAAAGAACAAATATTAAGGATTCGTATTTCGGTTTATCCATGTTCAAAAATACCCCATAACATACCATAGTGGAGTAAAATTCAAGAATAAAGATCAAAACATGGATACAATCAAAGATAGTAACAAAAATAGACATCTGGGATAAAGAAAAAAAAATTTATTCTTCGGTGAATAGTGTCATATTCGTGAATAGTGAAGTATACGTGAATAGTGTTGTATACGTGAATAGTAATCCCGACACAAAAAGGTAAAAATTCCATAATAAAATTCATATCAATATTTCGGCATAATGATATTAGAAGGAATAATATCATTTATAAAAAAAATAACATCCCTTACCTCCAAAAAGACAGTACTTCTAACTAGAATATTGGATATAGTATTGAAGGAACTTGCACCGTATAGCAACACTCAAAATATCAATATACTCACAAGAATACGCTCGATAATATAGAGAGAGAAAACTTTTGTTTCTGGTATGATTTTTAATTCTAACCTAAGCACCCCATTTATAGAAAAATGCTTAGAACACTAAAACAAAAAATTTAATAAAATATTAATATATTTTTTATAAATTCCTACGCACACTTCCTTTGATCCAAAACATCAGTCACACAAGTGGGCCCCCCCTCACCAAAATAAAAAAAAATTCTTAAAAAAATAATTAAAACTTCAAAAATCAATTATTCCGGAACTTCAATAATTCATAATAAATGGCCCATTTTATCAGAAAAATTCAAATTTTATGCCCATTTCATAGAAAATTTAATTCTCTACAACTTTATAAGTTTAAGTTTTTCCAAATTCCAAGCAGAAATTGATCGAAATCCATATACGGACGATTTTACGGGCTATAATCAAATTTCAGTCAAGAAATGGGGTCCACAAACATGAAAAACATGTTTTAAATATTTTTAGTAACAAAAATATTCTTCCTCCTCATTTATTCATATATCCCACATTCATTGAAAAAATATCACTATTATTATATTATTATAATATAATAATATATTTAAATAAATTATTTTATCAGAAAAGATAAAATATCAATTTTCAACAATTGTCACATTAAACATTTTCTCCATCTATTTTCACATAAAATGAATATTTTCCTTATCAAATAAATTAATAATTAATTATTCACAAATAATATTATAGAATCACAATATTGATAACCAGGCCGTTCCTAGGAAAGAGGGGGCTTTCCAATAAGGATTTCTCCTTATTGGCGCGCAATTAGGTGACCAAATCTCTCCTTAGACAGAACTTTGTAGACATTGCCAATAATACTATCTAATAATATTATTCAAATAATATGAATTAATGGTCTGATAATGGAAAATATTATGTAGTGACAATTATTGAAACAACAATAATATAAAATATCAACGTAGCAATTATTGAATCAATAAAATAAAATATTGAACAGTAATTACTGTAACAATTATTGAGTAGTGCCTTCTTACGTAAGAATCAATAATTGGTGCAATACTGTGTGCTACTGTGCAACACCGCGTATTACTATATTTTAACCACAGGGTATTCCAACAATGCTAACAGTAACAACTACGCCGTTATTTATAAAAACTTATACTTGTCGTTTTCTCCATCCAATCGCTTTTCGTTATGGGGCCCACACCAGGCTGCGCCGTCGTATGAATATTCTCCGACAGCAAGAATATTCCATGACCAAACGAATATTTCGCGACAACAAAGAATATTTTATAACCACTTGCTTATTTAAGATATTTGCGTATTTTACCCATAACTAATCACATTAATCAAATCAACCCTTACTATTTCAAAATAATGAATAGAGGAAATTCAATTTCATTTATAAAAAGTTGGGGTCTTACACTACTAGCCAAAGGGAACCCATAGTCACGATCATACCAATAATCTACCCATCTTTACACTCAAGTAAAAGAGAAATTTCATCGCCTAGGTTATAAAAATGTTATATATGATAATAAAAATAATATGATCAAAACATAGATTTAATTTCAAGAGCAATATTCATAAATCAACAATAATTTGGTCAGAAAAATAAACCAAGTTTGTCGTGAATAGTATCCCGTGATTAGTAACTCGTGAATAGTAACTCATGAATAGTAACCCGTGAATAGTAACTCATAAATAATAACTCGTGAATAGTACTACGTATTCATACATAGTATCATATACATAAATAGTACCATATTCATGAATAGTGTCGTATACGTGAATAGTGCCGTATACGTGAATAGTAACCCCGACATAAAAAAGGTAAAAATTCTACAATAAAATTCATACCAATAGTTCGGTATAATGATATTGAAAAAATAACATCATTATAAAAAAAATAACATCCCTTACCTCAAAAGAATGGTACTTCTGACTGAAATTTCGGATGTAATGCCGAAAGAAACTTGCACTAAATAACAACTCTCAAAGTATCTAAATACTTACAAAATACGCTCGATAATATAGAGAGAGAAAGCTTATGATTCTGGTGTGATTTTCAATTCTAACTAAGCATCCTATTTATAGGAAAATGCTAGAACGCCAAAGCAGGCTAAATAATAAAATAATATTATTTTATTATACCAATTCTACGCATGCCAATGACCAAATCCAGTACTCCACCATTGAACAAAATTTTTTTAGCACATTTTTCTACTAAAAACAAAAGTGGGTCCCACCCATAATTTTAATAAAAATATTTTATTTTTCAAAACTTCAATAATTCATAATAAATAGCCCTTTTATCAGAAAAATACGAATTTTATGTCCATTCCATAGGAAATCGAATTCTCCATAACTTTGTAGAAGAAAATTTTTCCAAATTCCAAACGAAAAATGACCGAAATCCACATACGGACGATTTTCAACACCTCTTAAAATTCATAACAAATCATACGTTAATCTTTAACGGTTCAAAATTTATGGACATATACTCAACTTATATATGTATAACATATCTAAAAATTACAACGATCCAACGGTCGAATTATAACTCACGTAATATAACTTAAGAACACTGATTTTTCGAACTATGAGTCCTTTGGACCAGTTTCATTCAAACAGTCACCACTAAATATCCACAAAGAATTTTTGGGTGTTTTAAATTTCTGTGTTTAGCTTACTTCTAGGGCTTTATTTTGATATATGACTCATCTCCTAACTCATTATACACAAAGAGTTGTGGATTTTACAAAATCAAGTAATAAACTAATTTTCTGAAAATTTCTAAATTTTGTTCTTCTTTTGATTTTTAATACCTTCATTCCGATAAAATATTGATAAAATACCTTAGCATTAATTCCTTCATTTATATCCACATAAAATAAATATTTTCTTATCAATAATTAATTATTCATAAATAATATGACAGAATCACCATAATGACAACCAGGTCGTTCCTAGGAAAGAAGGGGGCTTTTCGATAAGGTTTTCTCCTTACTGGCGCGCAATTAGATGATCAAACCCCTTTCTTAGACATAACTTTCTTAGACATTGTCAATAATGATATCTAATAATATTATTCAATTAATATGAATTATTGATCTGATAATGGGAAATACTGTGCAGTGATAACTATTGAAACAACAATAATATAAAATATTCACGTAGCAATTATTGAATCAATAAAATAAAATATTTGTGACGCCCCCAAAATAGGTATACATCACCCATCTTGGGTCGCCAGATACATGATACAAAATTCAAATATAACTTAATAATACAACTTTCGTGTAAAATATGATAAAACATAAACTGAGAGTTTTAATAAGAATATTGTCTTCTAGACAGTATTCAAACTCAAATGGAGTCCTAATTATATTTATTATCATACTATTTAACAGAATAGTGAGGACTACTAATGCTATCATCTAGACCGTTACTCCGTTTCCCGACTCGTCCCAGGTATATTCTCATTTCCTGAAGAGAGCAGTGAAAGAAAGGGCGAGCTCAACTAGCCCAGTAAGAAATATTATAACTAAGATAATACAGAATAAATTATCCTTAGCCTTCAACAGTATCACAACTGATAGAATATAATAGACAACAAGTTTTAGATCAACAACTACAGCGGAATAAACAATCCATTAGAAGAGTCAAGTAGAGCATAAAATCTACTATCTTCTATGATTTAAAAAGTTTTTCATCAACTTTATTGCTGAGACTCAGCTTAATAAATAAAATCGAATCATCCCTGCATCACGGCCAAAGATATTCATGTAATCATCAATGGTCATAATCATACCAACAACTGTCCATCAATGAACTACAGGCCAATGAGGACTTTCACCACATCATTCGTCACATTACGGTCATGATTATACCGAATAATCCATGGTCATAATCATACCAAGTCCATCTATGCACGTAAGCCAAAGATATACAACTGTAAAATCAATAATCAACAGTCCATCTTTGCACGTAAGCCAAAGATATACAACTGTAAAACTAATAATCAACAGTCCATCTTTGCACGTAAGCCAAAGATGACTTTCATCATAACATAAGCATGAGGATGATGACAATAATATAAGTATTAATCAAACGAAATCAAGGATAAATAATAAAGACTTTAAATTTATCCAGAGTTTAAAATATCCAAATGTTATCAATCACTTAATAATCCCATAATCTAATATCAATAATATTATAACAATATTTTAATCATTTCTTAAACTTATAAACAATTTATTTTAATTATTTACACTTAACTAAATAATGCATTTAATCATTCAAAAATGCCATACTCATAAGATTTAATAACCAATGATCAAATCCCTTATCAAAAATTTGCATATACCTTATATAAGATTTCCAAGCCATAAAATCCTATTGACCAATTTTTTAACTTCACATAACATATTTAATTCATATGTTCGTAACTAAACCATTTTCATGAAAAATAACAAACCAGTACCAAAAAGTTTTCTTTTCTGGGATTTAACAGAATATAGTCCCATATTGAACATATATTTTTCTCAGAATTTTTAAAATTCATTTACTATTTTTCATATAGCCAAAATTGTCGAATATTTAGACATTTATCATAAACTGTACTTTTGTCCAAAAATTCCAAAATTCACAGGGTATACTCCTGTTATATATATGTACTCCCAATAAAAATTTTACAAATTTTGGAGTTAACCACAAGGAGTTATAAGGGCTTACTTTTAAAATAGTCTTTTCTTATAAAATTCATAACTCCTAATCTATAAATCCAAAAATTGCCATTTTTAGACACAATCTAGAAAACTCATCAAATTATCATTTCAAATTTTTTCAGAATTTTTGAGGGTCAGAAAAATTACGAAACTGCAAATGGATTTTCGCCCGCTATGCGGTAATCCACGTAGATAGATCATTTCCACAATTTAATAAGGAATGAACACGAAGAATCATTCACCATGCATGCGGTAATCCACATAGACAGGTTATTCCAACAGAATAATAAAGAATGGACTAATAGAAGAATTCACCATGCATGCGGTAGTCTGCGTAGATAGGTTATTTTAACAGAATAATAAAGAATGGAATAACAGAAGAATTCACCAGGCATGCGATAGACCGCACAGACAGGTTATTCCAACAGAATAATAAATAACGAAACCAGGTTATGCGTAATTCGCACAAACAAGATATTCCAACAGAATAATAAAGAATGGAACTAGGTCATGCGTAATACGCACAAACAGAATATTCCAACAAAATAATAAAGAATGGAACAAGGTCATGCGTAATCCGCACAGACAGGTTATTCCAACAAAATAATAAAGAATGGAATAACAGAAAAATTTCATCATTTATACGGTAATCCGCGTATACAGGTTATTCCAACAGAATAATAAGGAATGGAATAACAATAGCTCTCTTCATGAATACGAAAGAAATAATACCCCTTATCTTAGAAGAAAATTGGATACTGGAATAGTGAGGTAGCAGACTTCTCTTCTTCTTTCTCTCTATAATTTCTCTCTATAATAATTGCTCTATAGCTTTAGTGAATTGGTGAGAAATAAAGGAAGAATGAGCTTCTATTTATAAAAAAATATAGTTTCGATAATTGCACGTTTTGGGGCTCGAAATATTACAGTATAATACCTTCCTCTTTTTCTTTATTTTTAATTTAGTCCTGCAAGTATTATCAAACTTGTACCACCTCCCCTAATAGTAAATCATGTGAATTAATAGTTCATTCATGTGACTCAATAGTATAATCATGTGAAAAAACTAATTACAGTATAGTACATTCAACTATACCTCCATTTCTAATTTAGTCATGCAAGTATTATCAATCTTGCACCAACTCCCCTAATAGTAAATCATGTGAATCAATAGTACACACATGTGAACACATAGTTATAAGCATGTGAATTAATAGCAATTAATTGTTCATTTATCCGGTTAATTATTCGTTTGGTCAATATAACCTCCAGACATCAATTATTATCGAAACAAATATCGATTTTCACTAACACTAATAATTCCAATACAATGGAACTATCAATTTCGTCTTTAATCAACAAGAACTTATTCATCATTAATATTATAATTCATAATATTTAACAACCAGGTCGTTCCCAGGAAAGAGGGGGCTTTCCGATAAGGATTTCTCCTTATTGGCGCGCAATTAGGTGACCAAACCTCTCCTTGACAGAACTTTTAGACATTGTCAATATTACAAATAATAATATGAATAACTTTGTCATCTCAATTATTTATTTAATAATATAATATATTATACAGATGATACTGTGATAATAATTGAATCAATAATATGAGAGATATGATGCAGCAATTATTGTAACAATAATTGAGTATAACTGAGTGACTTCTTATGTAAGCATCAATAATAAATACCGTGTGCTACTGTTCAACCACACATATTACTGTACTTTTACTACTGGGTAGTTCAACAGTTTTAACGGTAACACTTTCGCCGTTATTTTTATAAAATGATAATTCTGTCGTTTTCTAACTACGACAATACTTCCATTGTGGGGTCCACCAATGATTGTGTCGTCGTACGGATATTCTCAACAAAAAGAATATTCCCCGACCAAACAAATATTTTATAACAACTTGCATACTTTGTAAAAATTTTCACATATCACCCTTAACTTTAACATTTTATCAATTTAACCATTTACGAAATAAAATAATAATTATAAAAAAATTTGAATACTTTCATTTCATAAAATTCGGGGTCTTACAATCTCCCCTCCTTATGAAATTTTGCCCTCGAAATTTACGTACGTACCTGGTATGCCGAAAAGGTGAGGATACCTTGACTTCATTTCATATTCTAACTTTCGAGGTATAACCTTTGTGTGTCGAATATGATCCTTCTTATCCAAGATTTTTAACACGTATCTCATCATACGTTAAATCTTTTGCTATCTCGTCTAGTTCTAATTCAATAATGTGGTTCGGGTCATCCACATAATTACGTAACATCGATACATGAAAAATGTTATGAACACACGACATACTTGGCGTTAAAACGAGTCTATAGGCCACAGTTCCTACTCGACCGAGGATTTCAAATGGGCCAATTAAATCGAGGGTTGAGATTTCGACTCTTGCTTCTAGAATAACGCCTTCTTGAACCTTCTTCTTCAAATTTATCAGCTCTGAGTCTGTAGCTTGAGCAGCTTTAACTTTATCGATTAAAGTCGATTCTACTCATATATTTGTTATCTTCACGTGGGTCCCTAGAGTCTTTAACTCTATCTTTATCATTTGTAAGTTATACGAAATGGGTTTTTGTGTTAACAACATCGCACTCGTAAACGCATACGATCTTCTACTCAACGCGTCAGCCACCACGTTCGCTCTTCCACAATGATATTGAATGGTATAGTCGTAATTTTCAACAGCTCGAGCCAACATCTTTGGCACATAATACGTTCGTTCTAGGTGAAGAAGAATTTAAGGATTTTAGAAATGGGTTTTGTACTGGGGTCAATACAAAATTTGATTTCACGCTCTGGGGTAGGCTAAGAAGTCTTCAATAATACGTCAAGAAATTTATTAACGATAGAAATATCATTCAAAACTGTGAATCTCATCCCCAGACTTGGATAGTACGTCACATTGATACCTACCAACTTGCCATCGTCATTCACGATGTTGCCTACGGAAAGTCTGGCTTCAGTGCATTCCACACAAGGAAGTAACCAGCGAAAGACTCAGGGCTCTTTACTTATGGCTTAATATAACAGTGATTGACTTTAGTGGTTTGGTTGCTTGAATTCGAATAACAGGTTGGTTAGGAATATGAAATCTAATAACCTTACGAAAATAATCAATTTTGGCATGATGAGTAGTTAACCAATCGATTCCTAAAATCACATCAAAGGCAAGTATTTTCCAAAGAGATAAGATCGACAGGTAACGTGAAAATATCGATTTGAATCAACAAGATTTATAAATAGTGGAGGTAACGAAGGTTTCTCCTAACCGAGTTTCAATCGATAAGTCAAAGTCTAATCTCTCCGGAGTCAAATTTAAATGTTGAGCGCAAGCAAGAGAGATAAAAGAATGGATATAACCGGTATCTAATAAGGTATAGACTTTACAAAAATTTATAATTAACAAATCCGTGCTAACTTCGTTCGGGTTACTCACTTTTTGAGAAGTCAAGAAAAACGCTCTTCCAGAAATCACCGACTCTATTTTGTCCGTATCCACCTTTAGTGCCACCGTCCCGGCTGGACTTGACTTTGGTGCACGACAAAATCAGGCTAGGTGACCTTCCTTTCTATAATTGTAACATGCTTTGGACTGCATCACGCAGTTTGGACTGATATGTCCCTCCCCTCTGCATTTGAAGCATACAATTGGTGGTCGTTCTCCTTCCTTGAAAACGGGTGTTGGTGCTGCTATCTTTCCATCGTTGTTGAACCTTCTCTTCTTGAAATTTCCACTCCTATTATCTTGGCCATGATTACCACCGAAGTGGTTACCATTCTTGGCATGATAATTTTTCCCACGATGGTTATCATTGTTTCGATGGCCGTTGCCACCACTTGCTTATTTTACAAAATTTGCACATTTCACCCATAACTTTAAACTTTTATCAATTTAACTATTTACTAAATAGAAAAATTGAATAATTTTATTTCATAACATTTGTGACACTCCCAAATCCGGGTACTTCGATTCCACGGGATTTGGTGTTCACTGTACAAGCATCATCTATCTATCTATCCATAAATAATATCAAACCATACAATAGATAGAAATCATAATAAAATCTCTTCCCTTAAGGGTTACATCAACTGAATCATAAATAAATCTCAGGTTACTCTAATCTTAAAACATCTGTGCGGAATTCTAAACAAATAAGTCTTAAACAACAACATAAGTCTTAAACATAAATACATCATCAATTAAAATAACAAGTTTTCATCACTTGCTAACTTTGCCCTTTGCCCTTACTAGTGGAGGGTTCATCGCTTCTTTCATTCTTAACTGCAATGTTATTATTAAGCAAGAGTGAGCACAAATGTCCACAAGTATAAAAAATGAAATAACAGTATAATAACATGTGAATAATCAAAGACATCTGAATAAAGCTCATCTTTTGAATCAAGAATAAATAACATGAATCAAAAGAATACTGAGGGTCATAAGACCTTGAACTATGTCCAAAGTTAACAAGGGTTATACTTGAAACCTTTAACAGTCATAAGACTATGAACCTTCTTCTCGTACTTAGGGGGATCAGCCCTTAGTACCATACTGTGCACAATATCTTAACGCTAACGCATAAGTGAATCCCTTTTCAGGGTTGTTCATCTCAGTTTGACATTCGAGTCCGCACCGAAGGAAGTTTGGTTTGGATAATTCAATAAGGGTTCTGAAATTTAGAACATTCATCAACTAAGGACTAGCTGAATCGGTAAGGTTCACTAGTCTAAAAAGTTTGACAATAATGATATTTAATATGATTAATAATCTCAAGAAATATACAATAGAACAATTATTGTATAACTGAATCATGCTTTGAAAGATAATCAATCTTTAATATAATACTCGAACTTGAATAATAGTTTAAATTTAGGAAATTTGCTCAATGTAAAAGATAGAGTTAAGAAACTTGCTCGACATAAAAGTAAAGTTTAAGTTTAAATAAACTTGCTCAATAGAATGGAGTTAGGGATAGGATACTTGTCTCATGCGTAGATTACACTTTAACTAAGCACGTTCTTTGAATTAAATCCTACATACCATTCATATACACAATACCAGTTAATTATAAATTAACTAATCATTATAAACTCTTTCTCTTTGACTACTTTAATTATTCGACTAAACTTAGTCAAATTTTCACTTTGTCACATCATTTGTACTTCGTGAATTATCAAACTAAATATGTATTTAATAATTCAATTCACATATAATATTTTATTACATGTTAAGCAACTATTTTATCATCTCATAATACCTCTAACATGATTACATGTTCATTACATCAATCCACTAACACTTGTTAGACTTTAACATTTTAAAAAATACATTTCTGACATTTTCTGGAGAGTGGCGCTGCGGCGCCACTAATATGCTAAGGAGTCGCGCTGCGGCGTGGTGGCGTTGTGGCTGGGCCCTTGGCGCTGCGACGCTATGGCGCCGTGGCTTGGGTCTTGGCGCTGCGGCGCCGTGGCGCTGCGGCGCCGTGGCGCTGCGGCGCGGGACTTCAGTTCTGAAGTTGGCGCCGCGGCGTGAGACCTCAGAAACTGTTTCCCAGATCGCGATGAACACAGAGTTCGGCGATTTACACATTTTATGATCACTAAACTCACTAATTTAACGTACCCACATGTTAATACTTCCATATAATCAATACCCAACATCTGTAGAGTAGTTTTAACCAATTAAAACACATAATCACATAATTAAAATATGTGAATTCACTGACTTTGATGTTCATGAAGTTTTAGAAAACTTTATGTGAAAATTCTCCCTACGAATTCGTTATAACACCGAATTTGTTCGTTTAAGGCTTGATCTCTTCGTATTAACATGCTCAATAATATAAGTGTGTAAAATTTATGAAAACACTTCTGTTTAACATACTAAAATCACGTATAAGGCCTTAAGACCATAACCCATACTCTGTAATTTTGCAGAAATTATATACTACGTAAACTTATGAATTGATGATATGGAATTATATACAAAGTATATTAAAACACATTAAAATGACATCTAAACACATATATTCACATAAGCCTTACAAATTCCCATCATAAAACTTTACAGTACTTGAAAACCATTTGCATAAAAACTTAAATACGTAAAAGTAGAAATTGGGTTTGGGAGAAATTTACCCAGAGTATAGATTAGAAGATGATCAATGATAATCTTTACACTCGCAATCTTTTCTCAATCTCACAATTTTATCTCTGTCTTCTCAAACTCTCTAATTCTCTCCCTCTCTGTTTTGCAGACTTAGAAAGAAATAAGGAAAGAGAAGAAGACGTCGTAATAAAAGAAACTGGCGCATTAAGGTCAGTTACCCATGATGGGTAACTGCTCTCAACTCTCTCTAAGGCCATGTTTGGCTAGCAAGAGTAGATTATAAAATCATTTAATTTAATAAAGCTTTATCATATAGTTTAATTCATGTCACCCTCTTTATAAAATAATTCCCATATTTTATTTAATTTACTTTAAATAAAATATAATAATTACTCATAAATTCACATAATCATATAATTAATTATATCATTAATAAATAATGTCAATTTATTAAATTTCTAATTAATAATTAAATTAATTAAATAACATCATGCTTAATTAAATAATTTATTTAATTAAATAAGCTCACATAATTTCATACCTTGATAAAATTATTCTCTTCATTAATTTAATAAATGTAACACATATAATTAAATTAATCTATCACAATTGCATCAATTGATTATTTAATCTAATAATTAAATCATAAAAAAAATATTTATTTAATTCAATAAATATTTAAAATAAATTACAAAATTCTCGTTCGTCACATCTTTCCCCCCTTAAAAGGATTCTGTCCCCAGAATCACGACTTAATATATTTTGACCCGTTACAACATTTGGGGTCTTACATCTTATGTGTAAGTCCCCAACTTTTATGAATAAAGATTTAATTTTCTCTAAATATTATTTTGAATAATAAGGTGTGGATTTGATATAATGTTATAGTTGTGGGTAATATTTACAAATTCTATAAAGTAAGCAAGTTGTCATAAAATATTAATTTTTGTCGGGGAATATCTGTACGATGGCACAATCATTGGTGTACCCCACAACGGAATTACTGTCGGATTTAGAAAGCGACATAAATAACTTTTTTATAAAAATAACGACAAAACTTTTATCGTTAACGGTTGAAATACCCAGTGATAAAAGTACAGTAATACGCGTGGTTACATAATAGCACACGGTATTGTACAATATCTATGATTATTGATGCTTACGTAAGAAGTCACTTAATTTATTCAATTATTTCTATAGTAGTTGTTGCATAGTATCTCATATTATTGATTCAATTATTATCACAGTATTATCTGCATAATATTTTATATTATTAAATCAATAATTGAGACGACACCGTTATTCATATTATTATTTGTATTATTGACAATGTCTAAAAAGTTCTGTCGAGGAAAGGGTTTGGTCATCTAATTACGTGCCAATAAGGAGAAGTCTTTATCGGAAAGCCCCTCTTTCCTGGGGAATGATCTAGTTGTTAATATTGTGAGTTATAATATTAATGATGAATAAAGATCGTGTTGATTAAATATAAGAATAATAATTGATGAGTGGAAGATGTTTGCTCAATTATCCTTTTAAATTGGTATTTGTTCTATTCAATTTTGGAAATGTGCGAATTGATTTGCAAAAATGGGGTGTCCCTCAATTACCTTCAGTCAAGGTAATCTATTTTTTTTTTGGCAGGATGGATCTTATTGGCTAAATTATCTATTAATGCAGTACTTTTCACTGACTTATGAATAAGGGTGCTCCCTCATTGGTCCATATCTCCCAAATTCCAATTACCTTCACATGAGGGTACTCCCTTATTGGTTGTCTCAAATGTATGCTGATGAATTGCACCCGTAATTTTTTTTCCTATGCAGTCCATGATTATTTTCTTAAATAGTATCATGCCGTTCTCCTATAAATAGGATGCTTAGTTTAGAAATAAAAATCACACCAGAATCAGAGAATTTTTCTTCTATAATCTTAAGCGTATTTCTTTTGAGTTTAAGATACTTTGAGTGTAGAAAACAGTACAAGTTTTCTTCAAGAATATCTTCGCTATACCAGTCAGAATTACTCTCCTACTAAGGTAAGGGATATTATTTTGTTCAATATTCGTAAGAAATAATATTTTCATCCATATTTTGTAGTATGTAAGTAATATTATTTCGTTTCATATTCCTAATTCTACACTTATGTTGATAAGTATTGCTTTTATACTCCTTGAAATTAGTAGAATATCCTTGAAATTTGCGCTTCATCTAGTATCGTTTTACATAAATATTTTTCTGAACATTCATGTTAAATTTTAATCTTTTCATGCCGGGGTACTATTCACAAAGTATTATTCACGGGATACTATTCACTTGAGTACTATTCACTTGGGATACGATTCATGACAAAAATTGATTTATTTTCTGTCCAAATTATTTTTGATACATGAATATTATTCTTGAATTTTACTCCACAAAGTAGTTATCATGTTGACAATTTGGACATTCTTCAACTCTGGATAAATTGAATTATAAATCTTTAAAATTTATCCTTGCTCTCACTTAATTGAATTATTATATCATTGTCATCATCCTCATGCTTAAATTGTGATGAAAGTCATCTTTGGCCCGTAGTGCATAGATAGACTATTGATTGGTATGATTATGACCAGAAATTATGTATCAGTATAATCATGATCTGTAATGTTACAAATGATGTAGTAAAAGTCCTCATTGGCCCGTAGTGCATTAATTGAAAGTTGTTTGGCATGATCATGACCACTTGTTGTAAAGACCCGAAAATTTTCAAACAATTATATCTGTATTTTTACAAATAATTTTTTTATTTATTACTGTATTTTAAGAATATTGGTATCATGAATATTATTTTAAAATATATGCGATATAGATTTAATAGGATAGTCAATTTAAATTTTGAAGTTGACTGATAATGAAAGTTAAGTCGGATATGGAATTTAAACCCTAATTATGGATTTTGAATAAAGAATGAGAATATTAATAATATAATATTAATTATATTTCAGTGATATAAATATGAACTCTATGTGTAATCATGGTTGGTTAATTATGGTGTAACAGTAGAAAACCCTAGCATTACTTTAATAAACCCTAACTCGAAAGTCAAGTAAGACTTTAAGATTTGTAAGTAATTGTTTTATGTGATAAATGATATGTGTTATTGATTATAACCCTAATAAGGGAAATTCTAATGATTACTTAGAAATTCTAATTATTAGAAACCCTAATTACTAAATTAGGAACCCTAATTATTAATTAAGAAAGTTTAATAATAATTAGGGAACCTTAACCCTAATGTTAAAGTCTAACACTACACTAAAAATGACCTATAGCGAATGAAATTTTGTGAAGGAATTTATTCCTTCACATGAGAAGTTGTTTAGCGAAGGAACAGTGAAGAAAAAAAGTATAGTGACAATATAGTTATTAGCGAAAGAAACATCCTTCACAATTTATATTTTTTTCCTCACAAAATTGGGACGATAAAAAGATTTTTGGAGCTAATTTATGATGAAAATTTACGAGAAAAAAATCTATTTAGTGAAGGAATTATTACTCACTATATATAATTATTCAGAAGTTTTTTGCAAGGGATAAATTTGGTCGCTATCTTGTTCTAAATAATTTTTTTTGGATTAATTGTGGTGAATATAAATACCTTAAATTTTTATACTTAATAATATTTTAAAATAATTTATAATCTTAAATATTTTATTAATTAAAATACTAAGTTATAATAATTTAAATTTTAAAATATTATAAATTGACAATAAAAAATTATAATAATTAATTCACAACTTCTACAAATATAATCACTGATTTAGGCTGAATAGTGAAATAAATTTAGGCGAGGTCAATGAAATAACTTTTGGCTAAATTTTTTACTTTAATCCCCAATTTCATAAGTAAACGTATATTGTTCCTAAAATGAAATTGAAAAACTAAACAAAAAGAATAATAAAACAACAAAAAGACTTCCAAGTTTAAATTACCCCGAAGCCTTTTCTCTTCACTTCTTTTGTTGCTTTTACATTTATGCTCGTTCGTAAATCTTCTTCCATTAATCTCAATCCCTATTTTATGAATCATCTGTAATGTCTAATTTTGACGCCATATTCACGATTGTAAAATTTCAAACCCTAATCTGAATGAGGGCCGTGCAAGATTTGGACTGTCGAACCTTGAATTGTAACTAGGGAAAAGGGGGAGTTTTGATTCGGGGATTATCGGGATTTAAGAGGATGAGTGCTCAAAAGAAGAGGAATTTTCAGATTGTGGCTTTTAAGCATCGGGTCGTGGTGGATCCGAAGTATGCAGAGAAGACTTGGAAGATGGAGCATGCGATTCACGAGATTTAAAATCATAACGCCAGTGGCCTTAGTTTCAAGAAGCTCTACAGGTTTACTTCTTCTCTATTTTTTTAGTTACAATTTTAAGAAAATTAAAATTTTGATGATAACTCAATATACAAATTCAATCATTCATATATGCTTTTGAATCAATTATTTGTGTGTTACTATGATTGTATTTCATCAAAAATTTGTTGGGTGATTTTTTGGGAATGGTGAATTTGTTTTGATTTACGGAATCAATTTTCCTAGTAATTGAAATTTTGTTTTTAAGCTTGTTTTGGTGGTATAGCCTCTGTTTACTTTTCTGAAGAACAGGAGTAACATGTAATTTGCTAGCTCTTTGTTGTATACTCAAATTGCTACACCTAGTTTTTTAGATAATTTGAAATTTATTGATTAAATTAAGCCCATGTGGTTTTCTTTTTCTTTTATGAAAACGTGTATGCTTGTTGCATTAGATTTTGAATTTCATTTAATATTTGATTGGCAGTTCATCTTTCTTCTAGTTATAAGTCTGTTCAGTTGTCTTCTTTAATCCTGGGGTGACAATGTTCGTCTTTCACTCGATTTCATAATGCTCAAAAAAATTCAACTGTTAGTTTGTCATTCTTGCATTCATTGTTCAATAAATCTTTTGAATTTTCATTTCCTAATGTAATTTGTGGGATTTAGTGTCTCGTGAGCAGTTTTGAATTATGATCTACATCTAAAGTAGCCATGATTATGGTGTTGTTAAATATACGTGTCTGACTTTGTCCCTTAGTTTTTTGATTTGGGGGAATTTTTTCCGAACTATTTGTCTTTACGTACCAAATATAATCGTTTCTCTTTATATATTAAAGAATGAATAATATCCCTCTATACCAAAAAAATAGTCCCATTTACAAAATTTGCGAATATTAAAGATATATTTTTGTTACATTTATATCCCTATAGAATGATAAATTTTTAGTTTAGAAACGTGGTATGATAATGAAATTATGATGACAAACTTGAGTATATTGTGTCATTGTATGCTAGTATCAATTAAAAGTGGATTCTTTTTGTATAATTTTGTTTGGAAAATTGGAGTGGAACGGAGGGAGAGTCAGACTTATGAATGATTAGGTAGGAAAAGAAATAAATTGATCACTTGTCAGAATGGAATATTTCCATGCACAGTTCGGAAGGAATGAAGATCCAGATGCCCCCATCTGATGCTAATTACTTGAATCAATCAAACAGTGTTGTTGTGAACCTGGACGAAAAGTTATATCATGACCTTGAAAACAAGGTACATTCCCTGACTTTGAAGTAATCGAGGACACCCTTTTACAATTTTCTGTATTCTTTGCTCGTCAAATTGAACTGTGGCACGGATGAGAATTCAATCCAATGCTATGAGAATAGGAACTCTTTTACAAAACTTGAATGCTTTGTTGCTTGAGCTTGGTCGTACAACCATGACACTTTGGTTTCCTCACAACAGACAAAACGTCTCTGATTTTTTTTTGATGGGAAGAGACATATGAAATAGAGAGGATGGGAAGTTTATTTCATGTCATCAAGTAGTGACTTCAGCTTTATTGATCTAAAGATGGCCCTTGTGGGTGAAGTATATTGCTGACAATCTTGTGTACTGATTGATCTACCTGCAGCTTGAAAAGTTAGACTCCCTTGGCTTTGGAATTATTTTAGTGACTTCAGGCGCTGTTGGAGCAGGTTGCCAAAGGCTTAAATACAGAAAACTAATCAATAACAGGTTCTTGTTGTTTCTTTTTGCTATTATAGTTGATATTTATATTTTCTGATAGCCAAACAATAAGGTTCAAGTTTCTATGAAAATTGAATCTGTTTTTTGTTATTCATCAAGAAATAGTTGAAATCTTGAATATCTTTACTTACCCGAAATTTGTATAAAAGCTGAAGTGCAGCATATTTATGTACTACTATATGTAATACGGCAGTCCAATTTGGCAGTCTTTTACTAGAGGATGGAACCATGAAATTTTAACAGGAGAGGGCATTGTCTACTATGTAATTTGTGTATTTCTCTTGCAGTTTTGCTGGTCTCCAAAAGCCTCAGGTTGAACTTGATGGAAAGGCATATGCATCTGTCGGACAGAATGACCTCATGGCACTCTATGACACCTTGCTCAGCCAGGTAAATGTTGAGCATGTTCATTACTGCAGTTTTAAACAAAATTAGAATTGTTAATACCTTCTCCTAGATCTTTCTGTTTCAGTTTTGGTTTTTGATTAAAAAGTGCTCTTCTTTTTCAGCTGGATGTGACCTCTTCTCAACTTGTAGTCACAGATAATGATTCAAGAACGCAGACTTCAGAGTGCAGCTTTCTCAAAAAATGAATTCTTTGTTAGCTCTGAGGAATATTTATACCTTTCTGCGCCTCGTCTTGACTATGAACTCCCGAGCCAGGTGCTGAATAGGTGCAGGCTCAAGAGGTCTTAAGATGATGCTCTTGTATAGGGGATCCCCTGGAACTATAGCCCAATGATCGAAAACTGAAAGGCAAAATACCTGCCCTTGAGTGTGGTATACATAATTTTTAGTTTCTTATTGGCTGCATCTGCTTAAGTTATAATCTTGTTTGTAGTTTTAATATATAAAATCTACATAGGTGGTGTGGCTGAAGGTTGAATTATGCAAGTTACTGGAGGATAAATGCTCTGCTGTACTCAGGTTATTAATATATTTACTCCGATGTGTGGTTTTGTTGGTCCATATTCCATAAATGATTTAGCTGCTTCCAGAAAATGTAGGTACCCTATGGAAAAATTACTGACAATAATATCAGTAATTTTAACAATGCAGTGGTAATGTTTAATTTACTTGCTTTTCTCTTTTTCAAGAGCTGAGGAGTTGGAAACTGCTTTGATGGAGATGGTGAAGCAGGATAATCGACGACAATTGAGTAAGGTATATCAGAACTTCCTCTAGCACAGTTCTTGTAGTTATCTTCTTGTTATGTAGGCCTGGATGTTGTTTTTTCCCTGTGTTTGCCTCTTGTTTACTAACCTAACATAGCATATTGAAAAAAGCTTGTTGTGATGTGGCTTTGGAGTTTTAGTTACATCTTTCTATCTCTCTTTTTATTGTGGACACTGCCTGTTTCTGTCAGCATGCTTCTACTGCCATGTCAAGAATGTCAGTGTGTAGTTTCATCTCATCTACTAATCCCCTTTGCATATTTGTATTAAAGTTTTGTGTGAAACTGCTTAGCGATGAAACAGATAGCATGTTTAGGAGGGGGTTTATCATTTATATTCTTATGAACAAGACGATGATGGTGTTTATTCTTCAATAAATGTGTCAAAATAAAATTTTCATGCAACACTTTTTTTTTGTAGCAGTCCTAACCGAGAGTTATTTTGTGGTTTATAGTATATTGTTTGAATGTCAATTCTGGCTATGACTTTAGAATTGTTTTGAGCTCTAAGATTAGGTCTCATTTCATATTTTCCCACTATGATTATATATGTAGGTTAAGATTGTATACCATTTCTCGTAATGGTGCATCTGAATGATCTATTGTTTTATCTCTTTTTCTTGCCTTTACTATAACAAACTAGATTTCTTGTTTCTTGTTTATGAAAAGGAAAAAAGAGATCTTCTGCAAAGTTTGTATTTCTCCATGTTTAATCTCATCCATGCATGTTCCTGGAAATACTTTGATATGAATATTAGAAGTTAATAAAGCATATGATTGCTTTGTGGCCGAATTCTTTCTTTCAACGTTTCTACATAGCTTATAATGTTAAACAATAGTTCATACTAATTCTCTACTACTTCAGGTTGAGCAATTAGAGCGAGATGTTGCTGTGCTTCGGCAGTCCCTTGCTGATAAGCAGGAACAAGAGAATGCCATGCTTCAGGTTCCACTGTTGCTCCTTAGAAAACTTTATACCTCAGTAGTTGATCTTCTCCCACACAATACGATTTTGTCGCAGTAAATGGCATTATGGCTTCTTTTATAGGTCTTGATGAGGGTAGAGCAAGAACAAAGGGTAACAGAAGATGCTAAAATTCTAACAAATGCTGAAGAACTAGAACTGGAGGAGAGCTCCGATGATTTAGAGGAAGACAGGTTAGAAATAGGAGAGGAAAGTTCACGTCACATTGATCAGCTCTTTTCCATTACTGCAGCTCTTTTCCTGAAGTAGGTAACGCACACACTGATCAGTACACATTCAACACACTAGAGCACAAGTTCACCAGGCTCATTTTTTCTTATTCCTTGAAATTGAATTTTGGTGTTTCTTTTGCAGCAGAAAATTTACATGTCCAACCTTGATTTCCTTTAAAAAAATGATGATGAAGTGGACCTAACATGATGTACATTTCATTCAATCATGATGTACACTTCATTCAATTTTCTTGTGTTAGTTATTAAATATTGTAAGTACTATGATCTTTGGGAGATCAAGAAATAATAACAAATTTTGTATTTATCGTGACTTGAGCATTATCTATTTATGTATGGAGTATTAGTTTTAATTATTGGCTCTTTATGTATTAGTTTATCAATTAGTTTGAAATAGGTATGATATTTATATTAACTTGAAATATTAAATTTAATATTTATTATAGCAATTAATAAAAATAATAATAATAATAATAATAATAATAAATATGAAATCATTAATTTGAAAATTAATTATAATTTTCAATGAATTTTGATTATTTAGCAATTAATTCTTTATTTACAAATTTATTATTTGTGCAGGAATTTTTCCCTCACTAATTTGAAGATACATTCTCAATTTATAATTAGTGAAGGAAAATTTTCTCTCGTTAAATAAATTTGTTCTTCACAATATATTATTTGTGAGGGAATAAAGTTATTCACTAATTTCAAATAGCCATTTTTAAAATATTATTTGTGAAGGAAACCAATCTTTCACTAAATAACAATATTTCATTACTAAATACAATTTGTGAATAAAAAAGTTATTCACAATATATCATTTACAAAAAATATTTAGTTACTACTTTGCGAAGGATATACAATTGTGAGGAGATCTAATGCGAGCACTCGTGTGAAGGAAATATTTCTTCGCAATAAATCACTTGTGAGTGATATAGGGCCTCTAGTGAAGGATTTGTCCTTCACTAGAGGCCATTTTTGGTGTAGTGTAATATAATTAGAAAACCTAAATCAATTAAGAAACCCTAGTTTGTAATTTAGAAAACTAAATTTTACATTTTTAGCCTAATTAGAAAAAACCTAATAATTAAATTTTCAAAACCTTACGGTTAAACCCTAAGGGTTAGTCAAGATTACTAGAATGCCATTAAATTACAAGTCAAAAGTCTAAATTACCCTTTTTGCATTATTTAGTACGTAACTTGTAGATCTTTCTATATAGTGAGTTGGTGAACAACCAAGATTTCACATGTGCTGAAAATCAACACATATCAGCCATAAACATCAACCAACTTCATTACATTCATCATTTATATAGATTAAGAGAGAGAACAATCACAATATTTTCTCATTTGTTCAACTTGTTCTCAACCAAACTCTCTCCACTCCAAACCTACGAAATTCTATAGTAGACCAGTCCCTTATCAAGTTTCTAAAACACCACAAATAGATCAAGAACCTTCGATTCAAGCTTTGTTCAAAAGAGGTATAACCCTAGACCCAAAATCTGATCTCTAATGTTATGTTAAAAGTTATGTTTTTGTGTTTAAATATGTTGTATGTATTGTTAATTAGTGATCTGGGTTGGTATATAATGGATCTATAACATCTAGATACACGAAATAGAAGTTTTTAAAAATCTTGAAAAACTGGAAAATGTTGTTTGACAGTAGAATGTCAGACATCATAGATCAGTGATCGTTAATGGTTTTAGTGTTTTAAAAGTTTGTAGTTGTAGTATGTTATGTGGACTTTGATTTGAAACTAAAATCAAGCCTTGATCATGTACAGATTGCAAGTTATGGATGGTCAAACCTCGTTGACCGACCATGACTTTACAAATCTGGGTAACCCAGAACTTGCCCAGAAACGCCTGACAAGAAGCTTATGGGCTTGGATCTGTCAGTTGTTTGTTGATATGCATATGGTATTGTATCTATGGTGTATTATGGTATGTGGACTACATGTTTATGCCTTTAGATCACCTAATTGATAAATAGAATGGATTTAGTGGACGGTCAAACCAGGCAAGATGATCACGAAATACATTTTCTGGGTAACCCAGAAAACTTATGATCGTGACTTCTGACATGGTTTGACCAGACCATATATTGTGATTTAGTTGTTCTTAGGATGATTTAGTGTGATAGATATGTTCCCTTACATGTTGACTACAACCTTGAACCATTAAAACATCAAGACGTTACATGAACAGCAAGTTGTGGAAGCCCAAAACTAGCCACTCGAACTATTCTTATTTTCTGGGTAACCCAGAAAATGAAGACAGAAAATAAAGAACAACTCTGATTGCTTATTCAAGGCCTTATATCTTCTTGATGTGTTATGATCTGACCTAGAAATTGCTATAAACTTGTAGTATTACATTAATACTACAAGATTTAATCATTAGCTTGCCTAGAAACATCAAGATCTGATAATTACGATTGGTCAAAGTAGCTACCTTGAACACTGCTTATGGGTGCTCTTGAGGCTCAAGAACATCTTAGGCGATATTTTCTGTCGCTAAAGGCTATAGCGACAATCTTATTTATTTTAATTAATTTAATTTCAAAAAAATCAACTAAAAATAGAAATTAATTTTTGAAAATTACAGAACTAATTTTAAAAATTAATTTAAGTTATAAAAATTAACTTTTAATACTTTGACATATTTTTCATAAATATTATTATTTATTTGACTAATAATGATATTAAATTTATTTAATAAATGTATTAAATAAATTGATTAAAAATAATTTTATTATATTAAAAATTATTTTAAATGATAATAAAGTGCTTAAAAATATTTGAAGTTATAAAATATAACTTTTAATATTTTAAGGAAAATTTTATTAATAATTTAATATTAATGATATTAGATTTATTTAATAATTATATTAAATAAATAGTTTAAAATCGTTTTATTGATTTAAAAATCATTTAACAAGGATATAAATGATTTTAAAATTTTTTAAGTAATAATAAATGACTTTTAATATTTTGATAAATAATACATTATTATTTAAATATTAATGGTAATTATTTGAAAATAATTTTAAATGTTTTTAAAATCGTTTAAGGGTAATAAAAATGTTTTAAAAATATTTTTAGTTATTATAAATAACTTTAATATTTTGGCAATGGTTTCATTAATATTTTAATATTATTTAAATATTAATGATAATTGAATTATTTAGTATTTAAATCATTTAAAAATGATTCCTGTGTTTGAAAAATCATGATAAATTATAATAATTATCTGAAAATTATTATAAGTCACTAAAAAATAATAGGACTGATATTTAAATTATCTACAAGAATATTGAACTACATAATAGAGTTTTAGACTCGATAATTACCCGATAAAGGCGTCGGTACATCGAAATATTTCAGAAATTGATCTAGACTTAGATAGTTTGACTAGATAAGTGTCTGTTTATGTCCTAATGGCTGCCATATATATGTGACAATGTGCTTAAGCTATATGTTGACTATAAATAGCAGTACTATGTGTTACGATATATTATTCTAATTGAAAGAATAATCTTATTAATGATAGGTATCTGTATAAAAGATAAAACTAAGTTGTATAAGCAGCAGATCAGGCAAGTATCTTTACCCTTGTATTTACTTTATGTAATGGACATGTGTAAGCCAGTTTCAGAACTTTATTATCGTTGTGCCAGTTTATTAACTCTTCTATTATTTTTGATTATGTATCTAACCTTTTGTATTCATACAAGTTCTTAAATTCTATCCGTTCATTGATTACCAGTGTAACATTAATGTATAATCCAGATATATATTCTGTTCGTTAATTTCTAAGATTTGTTATGCAAGTGTTCTCACTTGGATAATGATTGTATTTAATCACATGTTGATACATACCTATTGGTTTTTGGTGTGTATACATTAATTAAAAGTCGTCTAAACTATTTGACTAGGCTAGACACAGATTTAAAAATAGCGTTGAACATGATAAAACCTTATTGTTATCCAACCGAATTGTTTTAGTTCGAATTCCAGACTAAGTATGAACAACCCGAACATGGAAAACTTTTGTGCGCCCAAGGCGGATATGGTGAACGAAAATATCGTTCGAACACGTAGTATTGATCAATACAATGTATTACGGGCTGATCACCCTCCGTGCCTGTAAGTTATGGTGGTTTGCAGAATAAGTTCTGTTTTCCATTTCCAAAATTCAAAATAAAGTTCTTAGTCTGTCGACTGCTCTCCATTTATAGTCAGTATGTAGTTTCAAAATTTAAAATAGAATTGATATGTTGTGTAGTATTGTTTCAGCCTACTTCATAACTGTTTTTTCGTTGTAAAAGTGCCGTTCAAAGAAAATATTTACTTCTTTTAGCTAAAGTTTATTATCTGCTATTACTTGTTGGGCAATCAAGTGGTCATTCTTGCTTTAAATTTAAATATTTTCAGCTAAGCATGATCAACTTGAAGGTTTTGCCAAGAACAAAAGAAAAAGAAAGCTGACAGAATAAACTTTATGGTATCTTATGTAATAGTTATGTTGGAAGAGTGCAGATTTTGATTTGATGTTTAAAGTAAATGCTCATGATTATATGTAAAGTCCTTCAAGGAATATATGTACAAGGACTTAATGATAGTTCAAATTGTTAGGTTGATCTAAGCTTTTAATGTTTATCATTTTGTAAATGAATGTATAGATGAAGAGATCAAAGATGTTAGGTTGATCTATATCTTGAGATGTAATAGACAGGCTTCAACAAAATCGTAGTCTATCGAGCTGCAACAAAATCGTAGTCTATCGAGCTGATCAAGAGATTGCAGAAAGCCAAGGCAGAATTGTAGAGCTTCGAGGATCGTAGTGTGTCTGCCTTGAAGGGTCTCTCCAAAAATCGTAGAGTGGTCCCAACGTTCATCGAGCCAACTCGGAGATTATAGTGTGTTCTCATAAACGTAGAGTCTGCAAGACAAATAAGTAAAGATCGTAGTGTGCCAGCCCTTAAGAGAAATCGTAGTGTTCACGTGTGCTAGTATCAGATCAAGCACCAAGATGGCAAGACACCACGATCAGAATCATAGAGTATCATCTGCCTGTGTCATAAGCATCGAGCCTTGCCCATTTGTTTAAAGATAAATCCCAATAAATGTGGAATGGGTTATAAACGTTAAAGTCCTCACCAGTCCCAATGAAACAAAAGATATCCTTAGTATATAACAAAGAAACGTATTGAAGAAGCTAAGGAATGGACCATGTGTCAGAGGAAAATACCTTTTCAGGTGTTAGGTGAGAAAGCAGTCTGCTGTGTCAATGGGCCAGGATGCAATTCAGAAGATGTGTAGAAAAGTCTCCATCAAAGTTCAGAAATGTCTAACACATTTAATGCTTCAACGGATGTCTTCAACGGATAGATTTCAAGGATCACATATATGCAAAACATCTGCAGATGATTCAACTAAGCAAGCATTGAACAAAACGCTGAAGAACACTCGACGCTCAAACTCTACGATCTAAGTAAAATATAAAGCTTGCTCAGCTACTCAGTTCTTTTAAACAAGTACTTAACGGCAACTGAGTTGCACCAATCAAGAACTTAACAACTACCAATCAAGTGAAGTAAGAGTTCCAAGTCAGAAGAACTTGAAGAGTTCTAAGTGAACTGTGAAGAATCAAGTCTGCTAGACTTGAAGAGTTCAAAAGTGAACTGAGAAGTGCCTAGACTGCTGGTCTAGAAGGAATCTGTGAGATTCAGAAAGTGTAAAAGATATCCTTAGTGGATTTCCTACTCGAGGAGTATAAGAGTAGACTAGGAGTTTAAGTGCTCTGAACCACTTAAAACTACTGTATTTTTTACATTCTTGCTATAACTGCTATAACTGTTATAACTGCCTCACTCTCATTAACTCACTATATCTAAAAGGAAGAACAAACAAATCTTAATTTCGCTGTGTTTGAATCATTATCAAAACTAACAAAGTAAAATGAAAAGATTTTAAATATCTATTCAACCCCCCTTCTAGATAACTATTGTTGTGAGGGCCCCGAATCCAGGTCCCAAATCACCTCGGATCCGGTTCGATCATTCTATACAACTATTACTATTTGCGGAAGATATACACATAAATTGTTTATACATTAAACTTACACACTTTTTTCCAAGGTCGAGTAACCTTAACTTAATCACATTCATAACTTTTCTAACATATAACAACATTATTATCATACAACACTATTACAAAACTAATCGTATACTTATACTAAAGCTTGAACTGTCTTTGACCTTTTCTTGAATTCGACGCGTTCGCCTTAATCTGCAATATTTTATCATGATATAGCAAGGGTGAGCATGAAAGTTGCCTAGCAAGTTTAAGTACAACAATATAACGATATATCATGATTGAAGAATTTGAATAATAAACTGGCTATAATTCAACAATATAATTGTGAACTAGCAGGAACAAGTTTATGACTGAACAAGTATTATACATGAACAAATATATCTGAAACCAACTGGTAATTAAGGTGATCAGCCTTTCATACTTGACTTATACATGTAATATGTACAGAGTACAAATTATACATGGCAATCAGCAATGATTAACCATAAACATATCCGAATGAAACACTCTTAGTAGAGTTAAGTAAAACAAACTTGCCTGAACCGTTGATTACCGCAACACAATTTATATCGCTTTATCCGAAGACCTAATATTAGTAATATAGATCTCCAATATTAGAATAATATCATCACAATATAATACTATTATATATATAGACATACATAGGATAACCTAAACACATAACACATAACTCTATCAGTCTATAACATACATAGAACTCGGTGTCAAGTCAAACTATTATAGTTTAAGTTGAACCCGACACAAATCTGACATCCCGACGGTCTAGTCGGACAAAACTTCGAGTTTAAGTTCAATTAAACTCTGCCTAATACTTAACAATTAACTCAGATAATTTTAATATCAGTCAAAATATTTTTCTAAGTCTCATAATAATTTTCACATAATTGTTATCATTTTTCATGATTTTTCAATCATTAAACTCGTATTTAAATGAATTAAATACCACATAATTTTATTATCATTAATATTTATTTATTATCAAATATTAATGAAATACATGTCATAATATTATAATATATTTATAATATATCAAAGTATTTTTAATACCTTAAAATCATTTAAATATGATTTTTAAACACTTAAATGTATTACCCGATAATTCCTATTAATATTAAAATATTAATATTTTTATGACAAAATATCAAAAGTTATATTTTATAACTTAAAATATTTTTCTAACACTTAAATTATTTTTATATGATTTATAAACCATTTATTCTATTTTTCCATAATTTATTTAATATACTCATTAAATAAACTAATCACCATTAATAATAATTTATTAATGAATTTCATCACAAAATATTAAAAGTCACTTAAAATATTTTCTAATACCATAATCTAATTTTTCATGATTTTTCATGAATTAAGACTATTTTTAAATAATTTATTTAATATTATAATTAAATAAATTAAATACCATTTATATTCCAAAAATATTAAATATTTATGAAATATACTTAAAATAATTAAAAACTATTTTTCAGAATTTAAAATAATTTTTCGGCATTTATTTAGTATTTTTAATAAAAAAATCTATTTTTTTCTATTTTTAATTAATTTCCAGAAAATCAGAAAATAAAATAATTAGAAACCATCGCTAAAGCCTATAGCGACACTTGTCTGTCGTCTTAGGTGTTCTTGGCCTCAAGAACACTGACAAGGCAGTTAACAATGGTCATGGTTTGACCGTGTGTAACTTCATGGATATTGATGTTTCTAGGTACGGTTTTGGGTTAAACTTATAGTATTGATGCAATACTACAACCGTAAACAAACATCATGGTCATACAACCTCATACTTAGCAAATCTGAGCCTCACAAAACTCTGACAACGCTGTTCTTGAGTTTTTGGGTTGCCCAGAAACTCAAGCAGTGTTAGGGTCCTTCTATGAAGCCTTAAATGATAGCTTTATAGATTTTGTTTGTGTAATATTAAAGTTCGATGGTGTAGTGCACATGTCAGGGTATGATAATATATCATCAGATCGTCTTAAAAACAACAAACCTAAGAGATCAAGGCCGGTCAAAGTGATGTCAGGAGCTGTTCTTCACGATTTCTGGGTTTTTCAGATTTCGTCAAGAACAGTTGGTCAACTACACTTTGACCAAGGTTATTTACGAATCTGTTAAAGCTAAAGGTGATCTAAGGGCACGATCATGTAGTCCTCATGTCATATTACAACACCAAAACAACAACATGGCCAAAAAATGAAAAGACTACAAGATCAGAGGCTTGAAAAAGGCATGTCAGGAATTTCTAGGTTTCTGGGTTACCCAGAAACCAGAATTCGTGGCCGGTCAACGCAGTTTGGCTGCTCGTATCTCTCAACATGTTCATGATATGGTCCTGTTTCTTGTTTTAGATCACAGTCCTCATGTCATAGAACATATCCAAAACATAAAACCCAATAAACAATTAACACATAAAGATTTAGAGGGCCTGACATTCGACTGTCAGGCCATTTTTCAACCTTTTTTCAGAATTTTGAAAACTCGATTTTGGAGCATCTAGATGATATGGATCCAAGTTTTAGTAACCCAGATCATCAAAAATACCTTATTACACATATCTAATCTATCTATTACAACATCTAATATAAAATCAAGAGATTTCAAAAATTAGGGTTCTTACCATTTTGAAGCTTTGATCTTTAATTTCTGACTTCATGATCTGTTCTTGGTGTTTTGTTACATGATCTTGGCTTGTTTTCTCACACTCTCTCACTCTAAGATCCAAAAATATAGAGAGAGAAGGGACTTGGAGAAATGAAAAATAAAGTGTGTAATAATCTTTTATATATCTTGATTCATTGCACCAAATGTGGCTAGGTGGCACAAGTTGGCTGATTTGCTAGATATAAATCACATGTGACAATTAGAGTTGTTCACTAACTCAATATCTTAGCAAGATTTGTAAGCTACCTATTAAAGAATTGCTAAAGGGCAAAATAGTCAATTCCTTCTATTTCTAGAATTTCCATTTGTTGCAAACCCTTAGGGTTTAGGGTTTGGGTGGATTTAGGGTTTGGAGCATTCTTAGAGTTTAGGATTTGAAACCCTTAGGGTTTACACATTTAATTTTCTAAAATTTCCAATTTAGGTTTTTAAAAATAGAAAATTAATATTTCTAACCTATAATTAGAATTTTCTAATTATATAAAATTTTCTTAATCATAACTTAAATATTGCTAATTAGGATTAATATTTCCAATTACAATCGCTAATTAAGCAATTAGGGTCAAAATGGTCATTAGGGTTTTATAAACCACTAATTAGGGTTTCTAATTGAAAAATAATTTTCTAATTTAAAAATTAGATTTTGTAATTAGATTAGAATTTTTTAATCTTTGAAAATTAGGATTAATATTTCCTAATTAACATTAAATCACTAAATTAACACTTAGTTTTTCCCGAATTATAAAATTAGTGTTTCTAACCCAGAAATTAGGGTTTTTCAAAAATGTAACATTAGGGTTTGCTAATTAATTAAGCGTTACCCTAATTAATATTATAATTATTTACACTTACGCCACTAAGTTCCCGATTTAGGGTTTCATGCACCGAATTAGGATTTTGGATTCCCAGAACTGAAATTAAGGTTTTCAGAACCGGTTTCTAGGGTTTCTTGTTAATCGTTAGGGTTTTCTAACCGAACGTTTACGTTCTTAATATATACTTAGGGTTTATTACAGATATCGTTTATCTAGTCAACCGTTGACCCTTAACCACATACTGTACATATATACACAGAACATATTCACATATTACTTAATCCTGAATAATTCACTTAAATCCTTCACAGAATTTTGAAATCCTCAAAATTCCATCTTAAAAATATCAAACGCATACACTAATTTTCTGTCTAGGTTCTAATTTTGAACCTTAAATCAAATAATAAAATTTTTAAAAATATTCAAATTCTCGGGTTGTCACAATTGTGCCTCCGGGAACTAACAATTAGTATCAGAGTAGCTTCTATCAAAAAGCCTACAAAGCTTGAGTAGATCTAATGGCACATCAGATAAGCGAATCAAAGACTGGAGGAGGCAGCAAGCCACCTATGTGCAACAAAGATAAATTTGCCAACTGGAAAGTTCGGATGCAAGCATACATGGATTTAATAGATGAAGATCTATTTGAAACTGTTCAGAATGGGCCCTACATTCCTACAAAGTTTGCACCAACTACAGACGACCCAAACAGAATACAGATCAAGGTCAAAAAGGAATGAACAGACAATGAAAAGAGAACTGTTCAACTCGACAAAAAGGCCAAGAATATTTTGTTCCAATCCTTAGAAGATGGTCTGTTTGAAAATGTGGTCAATAGCAAAACAGCAAAGGAGGTCTGGGAAGCATTGCTCATCATGCATGAAGGAACAGAAGAAGTCAGAGAAAACAAACAATCTCTCCTAACTCAGCAATATGAGATGTTTGAACAAGTTCAAGGAGAAAACGTCACTGCCACCTACGAGAGATTCAATGTACTGCTCAACTCTTTACGAGCCTATGGAAAGATCTATCCAAATAAAGATTTAATCATAAAGTTCATGAGAGCCTTACCAAGCAAGTGGGATGCCAAAACCACTGCTATCGGGGAATCAAAGAATCTCCATGAAATGATTGTTTAACAGTTTATGGCAACCTTCTTACTTATGAACTGGAGCTGACTCAACGAGCAAAAACTCTATCTGAAGGAAGAAAGAAGGATAAGGGTGTTGTTCTCAAAGCAACTGAAAACACCTCCAAAGTCAACACTGAAAATGACTCTGACTATGATGAAGATGATGATGAGGACTTTGCAATGCTGGTGAAAAGACTCAGAAGGTTCATGCATCAAGGAAGAATCAGCAAACCAAAGAAAGTCAACAACTACAGCAGCTAGGAACAGATAAATGATCTATGCTACAATTGCAAGAAACCCGGCCATTTCATTGCAAACTGCAACAAACCCCTCACAGAAGAACTAAAGAAGAAATCACATCCAAAGAAGGAATTCAAATGCAACAAAAGGCCTCAAAAGAAAGACAAAGGCCTTAGATAGTTTGACTAGATAAGTGTCTGTTTATGTCTGACATATATATGTGACAATGTGCTTAAGCTATATGTTGACTGTAAATAGCAGTACTATGTGTTATGATATATTATTCTAATTGAAAGAATAATCTTATTAATGATAGATCTGTGTATAAAAAATAAAACTAAGTTGTGTAAGCAGCAGATCAGGCAAGTATCTTTACCCTTGCATTTATTTTATGCAATGGACATGTGTAAGCCAGTTTCAGAACTTTATAATCATTGTGCCTGTTTATTAACTCTACTATTATTGATTATGTATCTAACCCTTTGTATTCATACAAGTTCTTGAATTCTATCCGTTCATTGATTACCAGTGTAACATTAATGTATAATCCAGATATATATTCTGTTCGTTAATTTCTAAGATTTGTTATGCAAGTGTCTTCACTTGGATAATGGTTGTATTTAATCACATGTTGATACATATCTATTGGTTTTCTGTGTGTATACATTAATTAAAAGTCGTCTAAGCTATTTGACTCGGCTACACACATATTTAAAAATAGCGTTGAACATGATAAAACCTTATTGTTATCCAACCAAATTATTTTAGTTCAGATTTCAGACAAAGTATGAACAACCCGAACATGGGAAACTTTTGTGCGCCCAAGGCGGATATGCTGAACGAAAATATTGTTCAAAAACGTAGTATTGATCAATACAGGGTATAACGGGCTGATCACCCTCCGTGCCCGTAAGTTATGACGGTTTACAGATGAAGTTCTGTATACCTTTTCAAAAATTGAAAACAAAGTTCATAGTCTGTCGACTGCTCTCCATTTATAGTTAGTACGTAGTTTCAAAATTTGAAATAGAATTGATATGTTGTGTAGTATTGTTTTAGCCTACTTCACATGTAAGACCCCAACTTTTATGAATAAAGATTAATTTTTCTCGAAATATATTTTTGAATATTATGGAGTCGATTTGATATAATGTTATAGTTGTGGATACTATTTACAAATTTTGCAAAGTAAGCAAGTGGTTTTAAAATATTCGATTGGTCATGGAATATTCTTTTTAATAAGGAATATTAGTACAACGACACAATCATTGGTGGACCCCACAACAGAAGTATTGTCGGAGTTAGAAAATGACAAAAATATCTTTTTATAAAAATAACTGTAAAAGTTTTACCGTTAAACTGTTAAACTACCCGGTAGTAAAAGTACAATAATACTCGTGATTGCATAGTAGCACACGATATTGATTATTGATGCTTACATGGAAAGTCACTCAGTTATACTCAATTATTGCTACAATAATTGCTGCATAATATCTCTCATATTATTGATTCAATTATTGTCACAGTATCATCTGCATAATATTTTATATTATTAAATCAATAATTAAGACGATAAAGTTATTCATATTATTATTTGTAATATTGATGGTGTCTAAAAAGTTCTATCGAGGAGAGGTTTGGTCACCTAATTGTGCGCCAATAGGGAGAAATCCTTATCGGAAAGCCCCCTCTTTCCTGAGAATAATCTGGTTGTTCAATATTGTGAGTTATAATATTAATGATGAATAAATTCATGTTGATTAAAGATGAAATTAATATTTTCATTATGTTGGGATTATTGGTGTTAGTGGAAATCGATATTTTTTTAGATAATAATTGATTTCTGGAGATTATATTGAGCAATCGGGTGATTAATCAGATAAATGAGCAATTAATTGCTATTAGTTCACATACAACTTACTGTTGGTTCACATGTATGGAACTACTAATTCACATTCATGTACTATTGATTCACATGAATGTACTGTAAGACCCCGAATTTTTTTAATGAAAGTATTCAATTTTTCTTATAATTATTATTCTATTTAATGGTTAAATTGATAAAGGATTACAGTTAAGGGTGATATGTGAAAATTTTGCAAAGTAAGCAAGTTGATATAAAATATTTGATTGGTCGAGGAATATTCATTTTAACAAGGAATATTCGTACGACGACACAATCATTGGTGGACCCCCACAACGGAATAACTGTCGAAATTAAAAAACGACAGAAATATCTTTTTATAAAAATAACGGCGAAAGTTTTACCGTTAAACTGTTGAAATACCCGGTGGTAAAAGTACAGTAATACGCGTGGTTGCATAGTAGCACACGGTATTGATTATTGATGTTTACGTGAGAAGTCACTCAGTTATACTCAATTATTGCTACAATAATTGCTGCATAGTATCTAATGTTATTTGATTCAATTATTGTCACAGTATCATATGCATAATATTTTATATTATTTAATCAATAATTGAGACGGCAAAGTTATTTATATTATTATTTACAATATTGATAATGTCTAGAAAGTTCTGTCGAGGAGAGGTTTGGTCACCTAATTGCGCGCAAATAGGGAGAAATCCTTATCGGAAAACCCCCTCTTTCCTGAGAATGATCTGGTTGTTAAATATTGTGAGTTATAATATTAATGACGAATAATTGTTAACAGATTAAAAATGTGTTTATTAAAGATAAGTGATTTGTGGTAAATATTTATTCAATTTTTGATATAAATAGAGGGGGTTGTTATGAGGTATTTGTTATAAGTTTGACTTATTATTCCATGAGGAGATATGCTAATGTTTAAGACCATTGATTGAAGTTATAATTGTAAATCAATATGGATCATTGGTTGAAGATATAATAGTAAATCAATATGGACTGCAGGTGGAAAGTTATAATAATAAATCAATATGGATCGCTGGTTTAAAGTTTTAATAGTAAATCAGTATGAACCATTGCTTTGAGTTTTAATAGTAAATCAATATGGACCGTCCGTTTAAAAGTAAATTAATCTGGGCCGTTCATGAATTAGTTATTATTCAGTCCTTTTTCCTATAAATAGAAGCTCATTTCTTCATTATTTCTTACGAATTTAGTGAAACTGTGACACCCCCAAAATATGTATACATCACCCATCTTGAGTCGTCAAATACATGGTACAAAATTCAAATACAACTTAATTATATAACAGTCATGTAAAATACGACAAAACATAATCTAAGAGTTTTAATAAGAATATTGTCATCTAGACAATATCCACACTCAATGGAGTCCTTATTACATTTATTATCACACTATTTAACAGAATAGTGAGGACTACTAATGCTATCATCTGGACCGTCACTCCGTTTCCCGACTAGTCCCGGCTACGTTCTCATTTCCTGAAGATAACAGTGAAAGAAAGGGTGAGCTCAACTAGCCCAGTAAGAAATATTATGACTAAGATAATGCAGAATAAATTATCATTAGCCTTCAACAATGTTAAACTGATAGAATATAATAGACAACAAGTTTAACAGCAGCGGAATAAACAATACACTAGAAGAATCAAGTTGAGCATGATATATACTATCTTCTATGATTTAAAATGTTTTCATCAATTTTTATCGCTGAGACTAAGCTTAATAAATAAATCACATCATCGAATCATCCTTGCACTACGGGCCAAGGATATTCATTAAATCATCAATGGTCATGACTATACCGAATAATCTCTGGTCATAATCATACCAAAAACTGTCCATCAATGCATTACAGGCCACTGAGAACTTTTATCACATCATTTATAACATTACAGGTCATGATTATACCGAATGATCCCTGGTCATAATCATGCCAAGCCCATCTATGCACGTAAGTCAAAGATGACTTTCATCACAATATAAGCATGAGGATGATGACAATGACATAATAATTCAATAAAACAAGTTCAAGAATAAATTTTAAAGATATATAAGTTAATTTATCCTGAAATCAATAACGTCCAAATTGTCAACATGATACTGCTTTGTGGAGTAAAATTCATGAATACTTAGAAGAATATTTCCATGAAAAGATACCGGATGAAGCGCAAATATCAAGGATATTTCACTAATTTCATGGAGTATAGAAGCCAAAACTTTATCCAACTGAGTATAATAGAATGTATGAAACCGCAAATGGATTTTTATCCGCCATGCGGTAATCCACGTAGACAGATAATTTTCATAATTTAATAAGGAATGAATACGAATGATCATTCACCATGCATGCGGTAATCCACATAGACATGTTATTCCAACAGAATAATAAAGAATGGAATAACAGAAGAATTCACCAGGCGTGCGTAATCCGCACAGACAGGTTATTCCCACAGAATGATAAAGAATGGAACCAGGTCATGCGTAACCCATACAGACAGGATAGTCTAATAGAATAATAAAGAATGGAACCAGGTCATGCGTAATCCGCACAAACAAGATATTCCAACAGAATAAAAAAGAATGGAACCAGGTCATGCGTAATCCGCACAGACAGGATATTCCAACAGGATAATAAAGAATGGAATAACAACAGAATTCACTAGGCATGCAATAGACCGCACAGACAGGTTATTCCAACAAAATAATAAAGAATGGAATAACAATCCTTACGAGTATTGAAAGAAAATAAATCTCTTCATAAATACGAAAGAAATAATACCCCTTACCTTAGAAGAAAACTGGACACTAGAATAGTGAGGTAGCAGACTTCTCTTCTTCTTTCTCTCTATAATTTCTCTCTATAATAATTGCTCTTGTGAGACTTAGTGAATTGGTGAAAAATGAAAGAAGAATGAACTTCTATTTTTAGAAAAATATAGTTTCAATAATTGCACATTTTGGGGCTCAAAATATTACAGTATAATACCTCCCTCTTTTTTTTTATTTTTAATTTAGTCCTGCAAGTATTATCAAACTTGCACCACCTCCTCTAATAGTAAATCATGTGAATTAATAGTTCATTCATGTGACTTAATAGTATAATCATGTGAAAAAATTAATTAAAGTATAGTACCTTCATCTATACTTCCATTTTTAATTTAGTTATGCAAGTATTATCAATCTTGTACCAACTCTCCTAATAGTAAATTATGTGAATCAATAGTACACACATGTGAACACATAGTTATAAGCATGTGAATTAATAGCAATTAATTGCTCATTTATCTGGTTAATTACCCGATTGGTCAATATAACCTCCAGACAATAATTATTATCAAAATAAATGTCGATTTCCATTAACACTAATAATTTCCACACAATAGAACCATCAATTTTATCTTTAATCAACACAAACTTATCATCATTAATATCATAACTCACAATATTTGACAACCAGATTATTCCTAGGAAAGAGGGGGCTTTTCGATAAGGATTTCTCCTTATTGGCTCGCAATTAGGTGACCAAACCTTTCCTTGACAGAACTTTCTAGACATTGTCAATATTGTAAATAATAACATGAATAACTTTATCATCTCAATTATTGATTTAATAATATAACGTATTATGCAGATGATACTGTAACAATAATTGAATCAATAATATGAGAGATATAATGCAGCAAGTACTGTGGCAATAATTGAATATAATTGGGTGACTTCTCACGTAAGCATCAATAATCAATACCGTGTGCTACTATGCAACCACGGGTATTACTGTACTTTTACTACCAGGTAGTTCAACAGTTTAACGCTAAAACTTTCGCCATTATTTTTATAAAAAGATAATTATATCGTTTTCTAACTACAACAATACTTCCGTTGTGGGGTCTACCAATGATTGTGTCGTCGTACGAATATTCCCTGTTAAAACGAATATTCCCCGACCAATCAAATATTATATAACCACTTGCTTACTTTGAAAAATTTGTACATATTAACCACAACTATAACATTATATCAAATCCACACCATAATATTCAAAAAAATATATTTCGAGAAAATCATTCTTTATTCATAAAAGTTGGGGTCTTACAACCTCCCCTTCTTATGAAATTTCGTCCTCGAAATTAGGGTACGTACCTGGTATATCGAAGAGGTGAGGATATCTTGACTTCATCTCAGATTCTAACTCCCAGGTCATTTCTTCAACGTCGTGGTTTCTCCACAAAACTTTGACTTGAGGTATAACCTTGGAGCGTAGAATATGATCCTTCTTATCCAAGATTTTAACAGGTAACTCTTTATACGTTAAATCTTCCTCTATCTTCAATAATGTGGTTCAGGTCTTTCACATATTTACGTAACATAGATATGTGAAAAACGTTATGAACACGAGACAGACTTGGCGGTAAGGCGAGTCTATAGGCCACAGTTCCTACTCGATCAAGGATTAAAAATGGGCCAATGAATCGAGGATTGAGCTTTTCTCTCTTTCCAAATCTCGTAACTCCATTCCATGGAGCAACACGTAACAATATATGATCTCCAATATTGAATTCCACGTCCTTTTGATGAAGATCAGCATAACTTTTTTGTCGATCTTGTGAGATTTTTATACGTTGTTGAATCGTTTGAATCTTTTCCGTAGTCATACGTACCAAATTCAGTCCCAACAACGTTCCTTCACCCATCTCATCCCAACATACTGGAAAACGACACTTTCTTCCATACAACGCCGTATATGGAGCCATGCCAATACTTGCTTGATAACTGTTGTTGTAGGAAAACTCCACTAATGGTAAGAACTTGTCCCAACTTCCTTTAAATCAAGGACATAAAGTATTAATAAATCCTCAAGAGTTTGAATAGTCCTCTCTGATTGCCCGTTCGTTTGAGGATGATATGCCGAACTAAATCGTAAATCCATGCCCATAGCTTTTTGTAAACTAACCCAAAATCTTGAAGTGAATCTTGGGTCTCGATCAGAAACTATGGATACTGGCATACCATGCAGTCTTACAATCTCGTTTATGTACATACTAGCAAGACGTTCAAGTGTATAAGTTTCTCGTATCGGTAAGAAATGAGCAGACTTGGTTAATCTATCAACAATGACCCAAATCGCATCTATGCCTTGAGAAACCTTGGGAAGACCAGTAACAAAATCCATGGTAATGTGCTTCCACTTCCATTCTAGAATTTCAAGTGGTTGCAATGGACCTTTTGGCACTTGATGCTCCGCCTTGACTCGTTGATAAGTTAGACACCTTGAGATAAACTCCGCTATCTCTCTCTTCATATTGCTCCACCAAAATGTATGTCGAAGATCACGATACATCTTGGTACTCCCAGGATGGATTACAAACGGTGTGTTGTGCGCCTCCATCATGATTTTATATTTCAAGTTAGAATCGTTAGAAACACAAAGTCTGGAGTTGACTCGAAGTATTCCTTCTTCATCGATTCTTTCTTCCAGAATAGCACCTTCTTACACTTTCTTCTTCATACGCATTAGCTCCAGGTCTGTAGTTTGAGCAGCTTTAACTTTATCGATTAAAGTCGGTTCTACTTGTATATTCGCCATCATCACATGGATCCCTGGAGTCTTTAACTCTATCTCCATCCTTTGTAAGTCATACAAAATGGGCCTTTACGTTGACAATATCACACTCGTACCCGCATATGATCTTCTACTCAATGCGTCAGCTACTACGTTCACTTTTTCAGGATGGTATTGAATGGTATGATCATAATCTTTCAACAGCTCAAGCCAACGTCGTTGTCGCATGTTGAGTTCCTTTTGAGTGAAGAAATATTTGAGGATTTTATGATCCATATAGATCTCCACCTTCTCTCCATACAGGTAATGCCTCCAAATCTTAAGCTCAAAAATGACTGCTGCCAACTCTAGATCATGAGTAGGATAATTCCTCTCATATTCTTTGAGTTGTCGTGAGGCATAGGCTATAACTTTTTCATGTTGCATAAGAAGACATCCTAACCCTTTGTCTGAAGCATCACTGTAGATGACAAATCCCTCCGAGCCAGATGGTATTGTCAGAACAGGTGATGAAATGAGTCTCCTCTTGAGTTCTTGAAAAATCTTCTCATATTCCTTGCTCCAACCGAACTTTGTATCTTTTTGAGTCAGCTGAGTTAATGGAGTAGCGATTCAAGAAAATCCTTCCACGAATCTCCGATAATAATCAGCTAAGCCGAGAAAACTACGTACTTCGGTCACTGATTTTGGTTGCTCCCAGCTTTGAATTGCTTCAATCTTTGCTAGGTCAACAGATATTCCATGATTTGTTATCACGTGCCCAAGGAATGCAACTTCCTTAAGCCAGAACTCGCATTTCTTCAACTTGGCATATAGCTTATTTTCACGAAGCTTTTGGAGTATCAGCCTCAAGTGTTGATCATGGTCTTCATGGGTTTTGGAGTATATGAGGATGTCATCAATAAAGACGACCATAAAGTGATCCAAATATTCCTTGAATACTCGGTTCATCATGTCCATGAAGGCAGCATGAGCATTAGTCAATCCAAAAGACATGAATAAGAATTCATAATGCCCGTACCGAGTTCTAAAAGCAGTCTTTGGAATGTCATTAGTTTTAATCTTCAACTGATAATATCCAGAACGAAGATCAATCTTTGAAAAGAATTTGGCTCCTTACAACTGGTCAAACAGGTCATCAATGCGAGGCAACGGGTACCTATTTTTGATGGTGACATGATTTAACTCCCGATAATTAATACAAAGTCGCATACTTCCATCATTCTTCTTCACGAATAGAACAGGAGCACCCCAAGGAGACGTACT
Organism: Panax notoginseng; assembly: GCA_016801055.1. Lineage (NCBI taxonomy): Eukaryota > Viridiplantae > Streptophyta > Magnoliopsida > Apiales > Araliaceae > Panax > Panax notoginseng. The sequence goes on along the minus strand of CM029017.1, from coordinate 127,511,539 downwards.
AGGACGAATGAAACTGATGTCTAACAATTCCTGTAGTTGGGTTTTTAACTCTTGAAGTTCAATAGGAGCCATTCGATATGGGGCTTTGGAAATGGGTTTTGTATTGGATTCAAGGTCAATACAACATTCAAATTCACGCTCTGGGGGTAGGCCAGGAAGTTCTTCAGGGAATACGTCAGGAAATTTATTAACAATAGAAATATCATTCAAATCTGACGTATTTTTATTTAAATCCGTGACATGGGCTAAAAATGCTTGACATCCATTTTTCAATAAACGAATAGCTTTATGGCTTGATATCATAGTGATTGATTTTAATGGTTTGGTTACTTGAATTCGCATAATAGGTTGGTTAGGAATATAAAAGCTAACAACCTTACAAAAATAATTGATTTTAGCATGATGAGTAGTTAACTAATCAATCCCTAAAATCACATCAAATGCAAGTATTTTCAAAGAAATAAGATCGACAGGTAACGTGCGGTTACCGATTTGAATCAAACAAGACTTACAAATAGTGGATGTAATGAAGGTTTCTCCCAACGGAGTTTTCACAGATAAATCAAAGTCTAATTTCTCCGGAGTCAAATTTCAACGTTGAGCACAAGTAGAAGAAATAAAAGAATGGGTAGAACCGGTATCAAATAAGGTATATACTTTACTAGAGTTTATGATTAGCTTACCCGTGATCACCTCGTTCGGATTCCTCGCTTTTTGGGAGGTTACGACAAACGCTCGCCCTAGAACTACCGATTTTGTCTTGTCTGGGATACCCTTTGATGCCTCCATCCCAGCTGAACTTGACTTTGGTGCATGACATAATCGAGCTAGGTGACCTTCTTTTCCACAATTTTAACACGCTTTGGACTGATATGTCCCTCCCCTCCACATTTGTAACATACGACCAACGGTCGTTCTCCTTCCTTAATAACAGGTGCTGGTGCTGACGTCTTTCCATCATTGTTGAATCTCCTCTTCTTGAAATATCCACTCTTATTGTCATGGCCATGATTACCACCGAAGTGATTACCATTTCTGGCATGTTGATTCCCTCCACGCTTGTTGTCACCGCTTCGATGACTGCTACTATTGGTATTATCATTTTGCCGACTGCTTTCTCTTGGTTGGGTCGACTCGTTATCGCGTTTCAATAACTGAGCCCTATTTACAACATCTGAATACAAACACAGTTTATGAGAAATCAGATATTGACGTATCTCGGGTTTCAAACCTCTTAGAAATATCCGCGTCATTCTCTCCTCGTTATCAACTAAGTGGGACGCAAACTGGGACAACTCGGCAAACTTGGCTTTGTACTACGACACAATCATGTTGTTTTGCTCCAGTTTATAAACTCTATCTTTTTCATATGACGAATACTTTCGGGAAAGTACTTGTCGTTGAACAGTTCTTGGAACTTCTCTCAAGTCATCTTCAGTGCGGCAGGTTGAGTACGCTTTACATATTTCCACCAGTAATCTGCCTCTGCTTGCAACATAAAGGTGGCAAAGGGAACCTTTTGCTCCTCGAAGCATCCCAAGACATCAAATATCTTGGTGATCTGCTTTATCCACGTCTCCACCTTAAGTGGTTTTGGCTCTCCAAAAAACTCCGGTGGTCCCAGCTCCTTGAACTGCTTAGCGGTGACCATCCAAGAGTTGTCAGTGTTTCCACCTGTATTTTGGATAGGAGCCACCCTCACCTGATGTTGCATGAATTGCATAAAACCTCTGAACGTCCCATCGTTCATCATTTGATCGTTGTTGTTTACAAGAGGATTATTGTCTTCCTGTTGTACATTATCCTGGGTATTAATCTGTGGTGACTCAATGGTCTCATGTGCTTCATTGCTTATCTCAACATTTTCGGATGCCATTTTCAAATACTGCCACAAAACAAGGGTTAATTAACATATCATATATTATCCCTATACTCTGACCGACCAATTAAACACCAAATAAACTTAGGTAGGTCAAACTAGCGAAAGAATTCCCCGTCTCTCCCTCCTAGTTCTTGTCTCACATTTCAGCCAGGGATCATATCCCTAAGCTTTGATACCAACTGTGACGCCCCCAAAATAGGTATACATCACCCATCTTGAGTCGCCAAATACATGGTACTAAATTCAAATACAACTTAATTATAAAACAGTCGTGTAAAATAAGACAAAATATAATCTAAGAGTTTTAATAAGAATATTATCATCTAGACAATATCCACACTTAATGGAGTCCTCATTACATTTATTGTCACACTATTTAACAGAATAGTGAGGACTACTAATTCTATCATTTGGACCGTCACTCCGTTCCCCGACTAGTCCTGGCTACGTTCTCATTTCCTGAAGAGAACAATGAAAGAAAGGGTGAGCTCAACTAGCCTAGTAAGAAATATTATGACTAAAACAATATAGAATAAATAATCATTAGCCTTCAACAATGTTAAACAGATAGAATATAATAGACAACAAGTTTAACTGCAGCAGAATAAGTAATCCATTAGAAGAGTCAAGTAGAGCATGATATCTACTATCTTCTATGATTTAAAATATTTTCATCAATTTTTATCGCTGAGACTCAGCTTAATAAATAAACCACATCATCGAATCATCCTTGCACTACGGGCCAAGGATATTCATTAAATCATCAATGGTCATGACTATACCGAATAATCTCTGGTCATATTCATACCAAAAACTATCCATCAATGCACTACAGGCCACTAAGAACTTTTACCACATCATTTATAACATTACAGATCATGATTATACCGAATGATCCCTGGTTATAATCATACCAAGCCCATCTATGCACGTAAGCCAAAGATAACTTTCATCACAATATAAGCATGAGGATGATGACAATGACATAATAATTCAATAAAACAAGATCAAGAATAAATTTTAAAGATTTATAAGTTAATTTATCTTGAAATCAATAACGTCCAAATTGTCAACATGATACTGCTTTGTGGAATAAAATTCAAGAATGCTTAGAAGAATATTTCCATGAAAAGATACTAGATGAAGCGCAAATATCAAAGATATTTCACTAATTTCATGGAGTATAGAAGCCAAAATTTTATCCAACTAAGTATAATAGAATGTATAAAATCGCAAACGGATTTTTACCCACCATGCGGTAATCCACGTAGACAGATAATTTTTATAATTTAATAAGGAATGAATACGAAGGATCATTCACCATGCATGCGGTAATCCACATAGACATGTTATTTTAACATAATAATAAAGAATGGAATAACAGAAGAATTCACCAGGCGTGCGTAATCCGCACAGACAGGTTATTCCCACAGAATGATAAAGAATGAACCAGGTCATGCGTAACCCGCACAGACAGGATATTCCAACAGAATAATAAAGAATGAAACCAGGTCATGCGTAATCCGCACAAACAAGATATTCCAACAGAATAATAAAGAATGGAACCAGGTCATGCGTAATCCGCACAGAATATCCAGGTCATGCGTAATCTGCACAGACATGATATTCTAACAGGATAATAAAGAATGGAATAACAACAGAATTCACCAGGCATGCTAGACCGCACAGACAGGTTATTCCAACAAAATAATAAAGAATGGAATAACAATCCTTACGAGTATTGAAAGAAAATAAATCTCTTCATAAATACGAAAGAAATAATACTCCTTACCTTAGAAGAAAACTGGACACTAGAATAGTGAGGTAGCAGACTTCTCTTCTTCTTTCTCTCTATAATTTCTCTCTATAATAATTGCTCTTGTGAGACTTAGTGAATTGGTGAAAAATGAAAGAAGAATGAACTTCTATTTTTAGAAAAATATAGTTTCAATAATTGCACATTTTGGGGCTCAAAATATTACAGTATAATACCTCCCTCTTTTTTTTTTATTTTTAATTTATTCCTGCAAGTATTATCAAACTTGCACCACCTCCCCTAATAGTAAATCATGTGAATTAATAGTTCATTCATGTGACTTAATAGTATAATCATGTGAAAAAATTAATTAAAGTATAGTACCTTCATCTATACTTCCATTTTTAATTTAGTTATGCAAGTATTATCAATCTTGCACCAACTCCCCTAATAGTAAATCATGTGAATTAATAGTACACACATGTGAACACATAGTTATAAGCATGTGAATTAATAGCAATTAATTGCTCTTTTATCTGGTTAATTACCCGATTGGTCAATATAACCTCCAGACAATAATTATTATCAAAATAAATGTCGATTTCCATTAACACTAATAATTTCCACACAATAGAACCTTCAATTTTATCTTCAATTAACACAAACTTATCATCATTAATATCTTAACTCACAATATTTAACAACCAGATCATTCCCAAGAAAGAGGGGGCTTTTCGATAAGGATTTCTCCTTATTGGCGCGCAATTATGTGACCAAACCTCTCCTTGACAGAACTTTCTAGACATTGTCAATATTGTAAATAATAATATGAATAACTTTATCATCTCAATTATTGATTTAATAATATAACGTATTATGTAGATGATACTGTGACAATAATTGAATCAATAATATGAGAGATATAATGCAGCAAGTACTGTGGCAATAATTGAATATAATTGGGTGACTTCTCACGTAAGCATCAATAATCAATACCGTGTACTACTATACAACCACGGGTATTACTGTACTTTTACGACCAGGTAGTTCAACAGTTTAACGGTAAAATTTTCTCCATTATTTTTATAAAAAGATAATTATATCGTTTTCTAACTACGACAATACTTCCGTTGTGGGGTCTACCAATGATTGTATCGTCGTACGAATATTTCCTATTAAAACGAATATTCCCCGACCAATCAAATATTATATAACCACTTACTTACTTTAAAAAATTTGTAAATATTAACCACAACTATAACATTATATCAAATCCACACCATAATATTCAAAAAAAAATATTTCGAGAAAATCATTCTTTATTCATAAAAGTTGGGGTCTTACAACCTCCTCTTCTTATGAAATTTCGTCCTCGAAATTAGGGTACGTACCTGGTATATCGAAGAGGTGAGGATATCTTGACTTCATCTCAGATTCTAACTCCCAGGTCATTTCTTCAACGTCGTGGTTTCTCCACAAAACTTTGACTTGAGGTATAACCTTGGAGCGTAGAATATGATCCTTCTTATCCAAGATTTTAACAGGTAACTCTTCATACGTTAAATCTTCCTCTATCTCGTCTAGTTCTAATTCAATAATGTGGTTTAGGTCTTTCACATATTTAGGTAACATAGTTATGTGAAAAACGTTATGAACACGAGACAGACTTAGCGGTAAGGCGAGTCTATAGGCCACAGTTCCTACTCGATCAAGGATTAAAAATGGGCCAATGAATCGAGGATTGAGCTTTTCTCTCTTTCCAAATCTCGTAACTCCATTCCATGGAGCAACACGTAACAATATATGATCTCCAATATTGAATTCCACGTCCTTTTGATGAAGATCAGCATAACTCTTTTGTCGATCTTGTGAGGTTTTTATACGTTGTTGAATCGTTTGAATCTTTTCCGTAGTCATACGTACCAAATTCAGTCCCAACAACGTTCCTTCACCCATCTCATCCCAACATACTGGAAAACGACACTTTCTTCCATACAACGCCGTATATGGAGCCATGCCAATACTTGCTTGATAACTGTTGTTGTAGGAAAACTCCACTAATGGTAAGAACTTGTCCCAACTTCCTTTAAATCAAGGACATAAAGTATTAATAAATCCTCAAGAGTTTGAATAGTCCTCTCTAATTGCCCGTTCGTTTGAGGATGATATGCCGAACTAAATCGTAAATCCATGCCCATAGCTTTTTGTAAACTAACCCAAAATCTTGAAGTGAATCTTGGGTCTCGATCAGAAACTATGGATACTGGCATACCATGCAGTCTTACAATCTCGTTTATGTACACACTAGCAAGACGTTCAAGTGTATAAGTTTCTTGTATCGGTAAGAAATGAGCAGACTTGGTTAATCTATCAACAATGACCCAAATCGCATCTATGCCTTGAGAAACCTTGGGAAGACCAGTAACAAAATCCATGGTAATGTGCTTCCACTTCCATTCTAGAATTTCAAGTGGTTGCAATGGACCTTTTGGCACTTGATGCTCCTCCTTGACTCGTTGATAAGTTAGACACCTTGAGATAAACCCCGCTATCTCTCTCTTCATATTGCTCCACCAAAATGTATGTCGAAGATCACGATACATCTTGGTACTCCCAGGATGGATTACAAACGGTGTGTTGTGCGCCTCCATCATGATTTTATATTTCAAGTTAGAATCGTTAGAAACACAAAGTCTGGAGTTGACTCGAAGTATTCCTTCTTCATCGATTCTTTCTTCCGGAATAGCACCTTCTTACAGTTTCTTCTTCATACGCATCAGCTCCAGGTCTGTAGTTTGAGCAGCTTAAACTTTATCGATTAAAGTCGGTTCTACTTGTATATTCACCATCATCACATGGATCCCTGGAGTCTTTAACTCTATCTCCATCCTTTGTAAGTCATACAAAATGGGCCTTTACATTGACAATATCACACTCGTACCCGCATATGATCTTCTACTCAATGCGTCAGCTACTACGTTCACTTTTTCAGGATGGTATTGAATGGTATGATCATAATCTTTCAACAGCTCAAGCCAACGTCGTTGTCGCATGTTGAGTTCCTTTTGAGTGAAGAAATATTTGAGGCTTTTATGATCCATATAGATCTCCACCTTCTCTCCATACAGGTAATGCCTCCAAATCTTAAGCGCAAAAATGACTGCTGCCAACTCTAGATCATGAGTAGGATAATTCCTCTTTTATTCTTTGAGTTGTCGTGAGGCATAGGCTATAACTTTTTCATGTTGCATAAGAAGACATCTTAACCCTTTGCCTGAAGCATCACTGTAGATGACAAATCCCTCCGAGCCAGATGGTATTGTCAGAACAGGTGATGAAATGAGTCTCCTCTTGAGTTCTTGAAAAATCTTCTCATATTCCTTGCTCCAACCGAACTTTGTATCTTTTTGAGTCAGCTGAGTTAATGGAGTAGCGATTCAAGAAAATCCTTCTACGAATCTCCGATAATAATCAGCTAAGCCGAGAAAGCTACGTACTTCGGTTACTGATTTTGGTTGCTCCCAGCTTTGAATTGCTTCAATCTTCGCTGGGTCAACAGATATTCCATGATTTGTTATCACGTGCCCAAGGAATGTAACTTCCTCAAGCCAGAACTCGCATTTCTTCAACTTGGCATATAGCTTATTTTCACGAAGCTTTTGGAGTATCAGCCTCAAGTGTTGATCATGGTCTTCACGGGTTTTGGAGTATATGAGGATGTCATCAATAAAGACGACCATAAAGTGATCCAAATATTCCTTGAATACTCGGTTCATCATGTCCATGAAGGCAGCATGAGCATTAGTCAATCCAAAAGACATGAATAAGAATTCATAATGCCCGTACCGAGTTCTAAAAGCAGTCTTTAGAATGTCATTAGTTTTAATCTTCAACTGATGATATCCAGAACGAAGATCAATCTTTGAAAAGAATTTGGTAAATCATGTGAATTAATAGTTCATTCATGTGACTTAATAGTATAATCATATGAAAAAATTAATTAAAGTATAGTACCTTCATCTATACTTCCATTTTTAATTTAGTTATGCAAGTATTATCAATCTTGCACCAACTCCCCTAATAGTAAATCATGTGAATCAATAGTACACACATGTGAACACATAGTTATAAGCATGTGAATTAATAGCAATTAATTGCTCATTTATCTGGTTAATTACCCGATTGGTCAATATAACATCCAGACATTAATTATTATCAAAATAAATGTCGATTTCCATTAACACTAATAATTTCCACACAATAGAACCATCAATTTTATCTTTAATCAACACGAACTTATTCATCATTAATATCATAACTCACAATATTTAACAACCAGATCATTTTCAGGAAAGAGGTGGCTTTTTGATAAGGATTTCTCCTTATTGGCGCGCAATTAGGTGACCAAGCCTCTCCTTGACAGAAATTTCTAGACATTGTCAATATTATAAATAATAATATGAATAACTTTATCGTCTCAATTATTGATTTAATAATATAACGTATTATGCAGATGATACTGTGATAATAATTGAATCAATAATATGAGAGATATGATGCAACAAGTACTGTGGCAATAATTGAATATAATTGGGTAACTTCTTACGTAAGTATCAATAATCAATACCGTGTGCTACTATACAACCACGGGTATTACTGTACTTTTACTACCGGGTAGTTCAACAGTTTAACGGTAAAACTTCCGCCATTACTTTTATAAAAAGATAATTATGTCGTTTTCTAACTACGACAATACTTCCGTTGTGGGGTCTACCAATGATTGTGCCTTCGTACGAATATTCCCTGTTAAAACGAATATTCCCCGACCAATCAAATATTATATAACCACTTGCTTACTTCACAAAATTTGTAAATATTAACCACAACTATAACATTATATCAAATCTACACCATAATATTCAAAAAAATATATTTCGAGAAAATCATTCTTTATTCATAAAAGTTGGGGTCTTACAACCTCCCCTTCTTATGAAATTTCGTCCTCGAAATTAGGGTACGTACCTGGTATATCGAAGAGGTGAGGATATCTTGACTTCATCTCAGATTCTAACTCCCAGGTCATTTCTTCCACGTCGTGGTTTCTCCACAAAACTTTGACTTGAGGTATAACCTTGGAGCGTAGAATATGATCCTTCTTACCCAAGATTTTAACAGGTAACTCTTCATACGTTAAATCTTCCTCTATCTCGTCTAGTTCTAATTCAATAATTTGGTTCGGGTCATTCACATATTTACGTAACATATATATGTGAAAAACGTTATGAACACGAGACAGACTTGGCGGTAAGGTGAGTCTATAGGCCACATGTGACAACCCGAGAATTTTGAATATTTTTAAAATTTTAATTAATTGATTTAAGGTTCAAAATTAGAACCTAGACAGAAAATAAGTGTATGCATTTAATATTTTTAAGAACGAATTTTGAGGATTTCAAAACTCTGTAAAGGATTTAAGTGAATTATTCAGGATTAAGTAATATGTGAATATGTTTTGTGTATATGTGTACAATATGTGGTTAAGGGTCAAGGGTTGACCAGATAATTGATATCTGTATCAAACCTTAGGTATATATTAAGAACGTCAACGTTCGGTTAGAAAACTCTAGCAAATTACAAGAAACTCTAGAAATAGGTTCTGGAAACCCTAATTTTAGTTTCCAGAATTTAAAACCCTAATTTGGTGTATAAAATCCTAAATTGGGAACTTAATGGCGTAAATGTAAATACTTATAAGATTAATTAGGGTTAATCTTAACAAATTAATTAGTAAACCCTAATTTCACATTTTGAAATCTCTAATGTCTGGATTTGGAACCCTAATTTGTAATTAGGGAAAGACTGATTGTTAGTTAAATAATTTTAATGTTAATTAGGAAATATTAATCCTAATTTTTAAAGTTATAAGTAATTAGAAAACCCTAATCTATTTACGAAATTTATTTTCTAATTTAGAAAAAAATATTTTTCTATTAGAAACCTTAATTCGTAGGTTGTAAACCCTAATGACCATTTTGACCCTAATTGCTTAATTAACAATTTTCATTAGGAAATAATAATCCTAATTAGAAAGATTTAAATTATGATTAGTAAATTTTAATATAATTAGAAAATCCTAATTATAATTTAGAAATATTAATTTTCTATTTTTAAAATCTAAGTTAGAAATTTTAGAATATTAAATTGCAAACCCTAAAGGTTTTTAAACCCTAAACCCGAACCAAACCTTAAACCCTAAGGGTTTGGCTAATTGACAAGAATGCCATTAATTTTGTATGCAAAATGACCAAAAAGCCCTTTTGTGCATTATTAAAGGTTGCTTGTAATTGTTGCCCTATTGGAGTTGGTGACCAAAACCTAGTCTAGCCATGTGAGAAAAAAAAATTAATACAAAGCAGCAATCTTAGCCACATTTCATCAACCATTCATTGAATCAAAAAAAAAAGTAAGAAAACTTTCTTACTTTACTTAGCAAAATATCCAAGACCTTCTCTCTCTATAATTTTCGAGATGGGGAGTGAGAATGAGTGAGAAGATAACCTAATATCATTATTCAGCTTTCCAAGAACAGATCACAAGGGTCAGAATCGAAAATCAAGGCTCAAAGTGGTATGAACCCTAAAATTCAAAATCATGAGATCTTATGTTGTTTAATGTTAGTTGTTGGTTAAATATGTGTTATAAGGTGTCTATAAGTGATCTGGGTTGTTGGATCATGGATCCATAACATCTAGATGCTCGAAATTATCATTTTATCAAATATGGAAAAGTTGGAAAAAGTCGTCTGACAGCCATATGTCAGGCCCTCTAAATCTGTGTGTGTTAGCTTTCTTGTGTGTTTTATGTTTTGGTTATGTTCTTTGTCATGAGGACTATGATCTACAACAAGATACAAGGCCAGATCCTTAGTTTATTAAGAGATACAAGCGGTCAAACCCCGTTGACCGTTCATGGAAATCCTTTCTGGGTAACCCAGAATTTTCCAAGTGGTCTGACAAGATTTTCGAAGTCCTTGATCTTGCTGTATGTTTGTGTTTTGATCAAGTTATTGTTTTATTGTTGTAGCCTGACATGTCGACTGCATATTAAAGTCAATATCTAACTTAGATCATAACCGTACTGAAAGATAAGCAGGGTCAAACTACCGTTGACCACCAGCTGGATGAAGAAATATGGAAAACCCAGATTTCTGAAGATCAGTTCTTGACCCTTGTTTGACCGGTCTAGATCGCTCGTATTTGATGTTGTTATGATGCTTTAATGTTATAAGATTGTACACGGATATTAATACTATATTATTGAACCTTTATAACACATTAACCAAGCCTGGAAAGCAAAGATTTAAAGGCTCAAAAATCGACCCTTATCACTGCTTGAGATTCTGGGCTCAAGAACACGTCTAACAAGATGTTTGGTAACTTAGATCTTGCTGTGATGTTATGTGTTAACCATGAAACTTGATTCTAGTTGTAGTTCTACTCTTATACTACAATCGTATAACAAATTAGCAGCCTAGAATCATCACGAACCTATCTCACTCACTGGTCAAACAAGGCACCTCGCTGACTAGCTTGAAGTTCTGGGTTCTTGCTCAAGAACACCAAGAACACCTATAGCGACAGTTATGTCGCTATAGGCACCCTTTAGCGACAGTTTAATTAGAAAATAATTATTTTATTTAAATTAATTGAAATAAATAGATTTTAATTACTAAAAATACTTAAAAATTTACGAAAATTTATTTTAAATTCTGAAAAATAGTTTTTAATTATTTTAAGTATATTTCATAAATATTTAATATTTTTGAAATATAAATGCTATTTAATTTATTTAATTATAATATTAAATAAATTATTTAAAAATAGTTTTAATTCATAAAAAATCATGAAAAATTATATTACGATATTAGAAAATATTTTAAGTTATTTTTGATGACTTTTAATATTTTGTGATGAAATTCATTAATTAATCAATATTAATGATAATTAGTTTATTTAATAAATATATTAAATAAATTATGGAAAAATAGAATAAACGATTTAAAAATCATATAAAAATGATTTAAGTGTTAGAAAAATATTTTAAGTTATAAAATATAACTTTTGATATTTTGTCATGAAAATATTAATATTTTAATATTAATAACAATTATCGGATAATGAATTTAACAGTTTAAAAATCATATAAAGGTAAATTTAAAGTATTAAAAATACTTTGAAATATTATAAATATATTATAATATTATGTGATGTATTTCATTAATATTTGATAATAAATAAATATTAATGATAAAGAAATTTTGTGGTATTTAATTCATTTAAATACATTTTTAATGATTTAAAATTCATGATAAATGGTAATAATTATGTGAAAATTGTTATGAGACTTAGAAAATTATTTCGACTGTTAATAAAATTATCTGAGTTAAATGTTAAGTGTTAAGTCAGAGTTTAATTGAACTTAGACTCGATAAAAGTCCGACTAGACCGTCGGGATGTTAGAATTGTGTCGGTTTCAACTCGGACTTAAATAGTCTGACTTGATACTAAGTTTTTTGTGCTGAATAGACTGATAGGGTTATGTGCTATGTGTTTAGGTTATTCTATGTATGTCTATATATAGTATTATATTGTGATGATATTATTCTAATATTGGAGATCTATATTCCTAATATTAGGTCTTCGGATAAAGCGTTATAAATTGTGTAGCGGCAATCACAGGTTCAGGAAAGTTTGTTTTACTTAACTCTACTAAGAGTGTTTCATTCGAATATGCTTATGGTTAATCATTGCTGATTGCATGTATAATTTGTACTATGTACATATTGCATGTATAAGTCAAGTATGAAAGGCTGATCACCTTCATTACCTGTTGGTTTCAGATATATTTGTTCATGTATAATACTTGTTCAGTCATAAACTTGTTCCTGCTAGTTCACAATTATATTGTTGAATTATAGCCAGCTTATTATTCAAACTCTTCAATCATGATATATTGTTATATTGTTGAATTTAAACTTACCGGGCAATCCTTATGCTCACCCTTGCTATATCATGATAAAACATTGCAGATTAAGGCGAACGCGTCGAATACAAGGAAAGGTTAAAGACAGTTCCAGCGTTAGGATATGTGTGCAGCTAAATTATATAAGTGTTATATTTTAAGGTTATGTGTTAAGTAAGTTATGTAATGTGTATTAAGTTAAGGTTACTCGACCTTGGGGAATAGTGTGTAAAATGTATTGTATAAACAATTTATGTTTATATCTTCTACAAATATAGTAATAGTAATAGAATGATCGAACCAGATCCGAGGTGATTTAGGACCTGGATTCGGGGCCCTCACAGTTGGTATCAGAGCTGTTGGTTATGAAGCTTAGGTAGGAATACCTGAGACTAATAACCGCAGTGATTAGGATAAGTACTAACTCACATAGAGTTAGTGGGTCGGTAAGATTCAAAGATGAATCTCGGCCAGTTATAAGATACAGAGTTCCCTAACTCTGATAATAAAAGTTGAATAGTAGTGAGAAATAGATAGAGTCTAAAAGATTGAAAGTGCAGTGATAGGAGATCGTAAAACAAAACGATCATAGTATAGAAATGAATCGTAATGTATACGATGAGATCACCCCGTGATCTGATAAGGTTATAGTATGGAGAAGGATCAACCGAATGATTGAAAAGTTACAGCAAAATTGCTGGGTGTCAGTTGTACTATGAATTGGTATATATACAGGAAAGGATTATGAATACGGATTAAATGAAATTCGTATTGAGAAGGGTGTTAGTGTTAGGTGGGGAATTCAATTGAGGACTCGTGTCAGCAGCTGAGTTGTATGATTCTTTGTATGGGAGCTGAATTGTACTTGGTGTAATAACTACTTAGTTTCTGACAATAATAATCATTGAAATGTTGTGTCGCGCTATTTGCTATATGCATGTTAAGAGGGTGATTCCTTTCTCATGTGTATAACAGATAGATAGGTCATAGGTAGAGGATATAAGGTTAAGTACGAGTTCTTAAAACTCATACTTATGTGACATTCTTGACTCATAGTTAAATGAAATGTTTATGAACCCCTCAGCGAATGGACGCCAAAGGTCAGACTAGGACAAGTTCTTAAACTCATATGATTGTGGCAAGTAAATGAACTCATAAGTGTGGTGTGACGAACTGGGTATAGTTGTGTGTAAATAGAATATTGAGGATAATAGGAATAGATAGATTGTTAAGCAAATGATTACTAGTGAAGAAATAAGTTTTCTAAACCTCCTAGCTATGCTAGACTTCGAAATTTTGACATCAAGCTAAATACGCACTATGTGCTTTTAAAAAAAATATAGACTCCTAATTATTTTTGAAACGGTTTAAAGTACAGTCTATGCTACTTATTTCGGCTAGACGCAAATGATTTAAAATATCAAAATATATTTTTATTTATCGCTTATGTACCATGTAACCTGGTGCAGAGATGATAAAAAGTTGATGGAGTTGTAAATGCAGGAATATTTAGTGTTGAATTTGATCTAACATCGTTATTCCACTATTGTATGATGTATTATGACAAAGTCATACGATGACGACACCCTCAAACGGACTGTTAATACAGTACGGCATCATGACGCCATTCTTAAAAATATTTTCAAAAATTTTAATTGGCCAACGGGGTTTGGCTACACCTAAATAATTCGATTGAATTGAATTATTGATATGGGTCTATGTTATTCGATTCAGCTAGACTAAAGTTTATAAAAACTCTAAGTGTTCATTGAAAGAAATTTCCCGAACCAAATTATTTTGGTGCGGAATCCAATAAGACTGAGGTAGAATTTTTGTGCCTTTGGCAGTGACGAGAAACAGATAAAAGCAGTACTTGGCCAGTACAGGGCATATCAGGCTAATCACCCTTTGTGTCCGTAAGTAATGATGGTTTGCAGATGAATTTCCATAAAACCTTTGCGAAAATGACAGACAAATAGTCTATATAACTCCTCAGCAAAATTTGAAGATTTTTACTCTTGTGAGTGGTGTATTGGGTAGCATGTGATGGTGAGAAGGTATGGTGTATGGTGTATGGTGTAAGGTGTAAGGTAAATTTTGGGGACGAAATTTTTAGAAGAAGGGGTGAATGTGACAACCCGAGAATTTTGAATATTTTTAAAATTTTAATTATTGATTTAAGGTTCAAAATTAGAACCTAGACAGAAAATAAGTGTATGCGTTTAATATTTTTATGAAGGAATTTTGAGGATTTCAAAACTCTAAGGATTTAAGTGAATTATTCAGGATTAAGTAATATGTGAATATGTTTTGTGTATATGTGTACAATATGTGGTTAAGGGTCAAGGGTTGACCAGATAATTGATATCTGTATCAAACCTTAGGTATATATATTAAGAACGTCAACGTTCGGTTAGAAAACTATAGCAAATTACAAGAAACTCTAGAAATAGGTTCTGGAAATCCTAATTTTAGTTTCCAGAATTTGAAACCCTAATTCGGTGTATAAAATCCTAAATTGAGAACTTAATGGCGTACGCGTAAATAATTATAAGATTAATTAGGGTTAATCTTAACAAATTAATTAGTAAACCCTAATTTCACATTTTGAAATCTCTAATGTCAGGATTTGGAACCCTAATTTGTAATTAGGAAAAGACTAATTGTTAGTTTAATAATTTTAATGTTAATTAGGAAATATTAATCCTAATTTTTAAAGTTATAAGTAATTAGAAAACCCTAATCTAATTACGAAATTTAATTTCTAATTTAGAAAAAATTATTTTTCTATTAGAAACCCTAATTCGTAGGTTATAAACCCTAAAGACCATTTTGACCCTAATTGCTTAATTAACAATTTTCATTAGGAAATAATAAACCTAATTAGAAAGATTTAAATTATGATTAGTAACTTTTAATATAATTAGAAAATCATAATTATAATTTAGAAATATTAATTTTCTATTTTTAAAATCTAAATTGGAAATTTTAGAATATTAAATTGCAAACCCTAAAGGTTTTCAAACCTTAAACCCTAACCAAATCCTAAACCCTAAGGGTTTGGCTAATTGACAAGAATGCCATTAATTTTGTATGCAAAATGACCAAAAAGCCCTTTTGTGCATTATTAAAGGTTGCTTGTAATTGTTGCCCTATTGGAGTTGGTGACCAAAACCTAGTCCAGCCATGTGACAAAAAAAAATTAATACAAAGCAGCAATCTCAGCCACATTTCATCAACCATTCATTGAATCAAAAAAAAAGTAAGAAAACTTTCTTACTTTACTTAGCAAAATATCCAAGACCTTCTCTCTCTATAATTTTCGAGATGGGGAGTGAGAATGAGTGAGAAGATAACCTAATATCATTATTCAGCTTTCCAAGAACAGATCACAAGGGTCAGAATCGAAAATCAAGGCTTAAAGTGGTATGAACCCTAAAATTCGAAATCATGAGATCTTATGTTGTTTAATGTTAGTTGTTGGTTAAATATGTGTTATAAGGTGTCTATAAGTGATCTGGGTTGTTGGATCATGGATCCATAACATCTAGATGCTCGAAATTATCATTTTATCAAATATGGAAAAGTTGGAAAAAGTCGCCTGACAGCCATATGTCAGGCCCTCTAAATCTGTGTGTGTTAGCTTTCTTGTGTGTTTTATGTTTTGGTTATGTTCTTTGTCATGAGGACTATGATCTACAACAAGATACAAGGCCAGATCCTTAGTTTATTAAGAGATACAAGCGGTCAAACCCCGTTGACCGTTCATGGAAATCCTTTCTGGGTAACCCAGAATTTTCCAAGTGGTCTGACAAGATTTTCAAAGTCCTTGATCTTGCTGTATGTTTGTGTTTTGATCAAGTTGTTGTTTTATTGTTGTAGCCTGACATGTCGACTGCATATTAAAGTCACTATCTAACTTAGATCATAACCGTACTGAAAGATAAGCAGGGTCAAACTACCGTTGACCACCAGCTGGATGAAGAAATCTGGAAAACCCAGATTTCTGAAGATCAGTTCTTGACCCTTGTTTGACCGGTCTAGATCGCTCGTATTTGATGTTGTTATGATGCTTTAATGTTATAAGATTGTACACGAATATTAATACTATATTATTGAACCTTTATAACACATTAACCAAGCCTGGAAAGCAGAGATTTAAAGGCTCAAAAATCGACCCTTATCACTGCTGGAGATTCTGGGCTCAAGAACACGTTTGACAAAATGTTTGGTAGCTTAGATCTTGCTGTGATGTTATATGTTAGCCATGAAACTTGATTCTAGTTGTAGTTCTACTCTTATACTACAATCGTATAACAAATTAGCAGCCTAGAATCATCACGAACCTATCTCACTCACTGGTCAAACAAGGCACCTCGCTGACTAGCTTGAAGTTCTGGGTTCTTGCTCAAGAACACCAAGAACACCTATAGCGACAGTTATGTCGCTATAGGCACCCTTTAGCGACAGTTTAATTAGAAAATAATTATTTTATTTAAATTAATTGAAATAAATAGATTTTAATTACTAAAAATACTTAAAAATTTCTGAAAATTTATTTTAAATTCTGAAAAATAGTTTTTAATTATTTTAAGTATATTTCATAAATATTTAATATTTTTGGAATATAAATGGTATTTAATTTATTTAATTATAATATAAAATAAATTATTTAAAAAAAGTTTTAATTCATAAAAAATCATGAAAAATTATATTATGATATTAGAAAATATTTTAAGTTATTTTTGATGACTTTTAATGTTTTGTGATGAAATTCATTAATTAATCAATATTAATGATAATTAGTTTATTTAATAAATATATTAAATAAATTATGGAAAAATAGAATAAATGATTTAAAAATTATATAAAAATGATTTAAGTGTTAGAAAAATATTTTAAGTTATAAAATATAACTTTTGATATTTTTTCATGAAAATATTAATATTTTAATATTAATAGCAATTATCGGATAATGGATTTAACAGTTTAAAAATCATATAAAGGTGATTTTAAAGTATTAAATATACTTTGAAATATTATAAATATATTATAATATTATGTGATGTATTTCATTAATATTTGATAATAAATAAATATTAATGATAAAAAAATTTTGTGGTATTTAATTCATTTAAATACGTTTTTAATGATTTAAAATTCATGATAAATGGTAATAATTATGTGAAAATTGTTATGAGACTTAGAAAATTATTTCGACTGTTAATAAAATTATCTGAGTTAAATGTTAAGTATTAAGTCGGAGTTTAATTGAACTTAGACTCCATAAAAGTTCGACTAGACCGTTGGGATGTTAGAATTGTGTCGGTTTCAACTCGGACTTAAACAGTCTGACTTGATACTAAGTTTTATGTGCTGAATAGACTGATAGGGTTATGTGCTATGTGTTTAGTTATTCTATGTATGTCTATATATATAATAATATTATATTGTGATGATATTATTCTAATATTGGAGATCTATATTACTAATATTAGGTCTTCGGATAAAGCGTTATAAATTGTGTAGCGGTAATCAACGGTTCAGGCAAGTTTGTTTTACTTAACTCTACTAAGAGTGTTTCATTCCGATATGCTTATGGTTAATCATTGCTGATTGCCATGTATAATTTGTACTATTTACATATTGCATGTATAAGTCAGGTATGAAAGGCTGATCACCTTCATTACCTGTTGGTTTCAGATATATTTGTTCATGTATAATACTTGTTCAGTCATAAACTAGTTCCTGCTAGTTCACAATTATATTGTTAAATTATAGCCAACTTATTATTCAAACTCTTCAATCACGATATATTGTTATATTGTTGAATTTAAACTTGCTGGGCAATTCTTATGCTCACCCTTGCTATATCATGATAAAACATTGCAGATTAAGGCGAACGCATCGAATACAAGGAAAGGTTAAAGACAGTTCCAGCGTTAGGATATGTGTGCAGCTAAATTATATAAGTGTTGTATTTTAAGGTTATGTGTTAAGTAAGTTATGTAATGTGTATTAAGTTAAGGTTACTCGACCTTGGGGAATAGTGTGTAAAATGTATTGTATAAACAATTTATGTTTATATCTTTCGCAAATATAATAATAGTGATAGAATGATTGAACCGGATCTGAGGTGATTTAGGACCTGGATTCGGGGCCCTCACACCACAGTTCCTACTTGATCGGGGATTAAAAATGGGCCAATGAATCGAGGATTGAGCTTTTCTCTCTTTCCAAATCTTGTAACTCCATTCCATGGAGCAACACGTAACAATACATGATCTCCAATATTGAATTCTATGTCCTTTCGATGAAGATCAGCATAACTCTTTTGTCGATCTTGTGAGGTTTTTATATGTTGTCGAATCGTTTGAATCTTTTCCATAGTCATACGTACCAAATTCGGTCCCAACAACGTTGCTTCACCCATCGCATCCCAACATACTGGAGAACGACACTTTCTTCCATACAACGCCTCAAATGGAGCCATGCCAATACTTGCTTGATAACTGTTGTTGTAGGAAAACTCTACTAATGGTAAGAACTTGTCCCAACTTCCTTTAAAGTCAAGGACATAGAGTCTTAATAAATCCTCAAGAGTTTGAATAGTCTTCTCTGATTGCCCGTTCGTTTGAGGATGATATGCCGAACTAAATCGTAAATTCGTGCCCATACCTTTTTGCAAACTAACCCAAAATCTTGAAGTGAATCTTGGGTCTCGATCAGAAACTATGGATACTGGCACACCATGCAGTCTTACAATCTCGTTTATGTACATACTAGCAAGACGTTCAAGTGTATAAGTTTTTCGTATCGGTAAGAAATGGGCAGACTTGGTTAATCTATCAACAATGACCCAAATCGCATCTATGCCTTGAGAAACCTTGGGAAGACCAGTAACAAAATCCATGGTAATGTGCTCCCACTTCCATTGTGGAATTTCAAGTGATTGCAATGGACCTTTTGGCACTTGATGCTCCACCTTGACTAGTTGATAAATTAGACACCTTGAGATAAACCCTGCTATCTCTTTCTTCATATTGCTCCACCAAAATATATGTCGAAGATCACGATACATGTAACGCCCCCAAAATAGGTATACAACACCCATTCCGAGTCGCCAAAATACATGGTACAGAAACAACTACATCTTTACTGTTACAACATAAGAACTGTGAGTTTAAATACAAATATTGTCATCTAGACAATATCCACACTCAAATAAGTCCTCATCACAATTATTGATACATTATTTCACAAAAATGGTGAGGACTACTAAAATAACTTCTAGAACCATCATTCCATACCCCGACTAGTACTCGCTACATTCTCGCCTCCTGAGAAAAATGGAACAAAAAGGAAAAGGGTGAGCTCAACTAGCCCAGTAAAGAACATTATGACTAAGATAATATAGAACAAATTATCGTTAGTCTTCAACAGGGAAAAATCTAATAGAATACAATAGACAACAAGTTTTAAATCAATAACTGCAGCGGAAACATCAAACCATTAGAAGAGTCAAGTAGAGAATGAGTTCTACTATCTTCTAAGATTTAAAAGTCCATCATCAATATTTTATCCCTGTAACAACAATCAATAACCATCTTTAATCAAATATTCATCTTTGCACTACAGGCCAAAGATATTCATTTGTATCACCAGTCAGTCATGTTCATCTCAACACCTGTTCATCTTTGCACTACGGGCCAAAGATATTCATTAGTTAATCATTCATCTTTGCTCTACAGGCCAAAGATATTCAGTAATATCATCATTTAGGACTGAGGATGATGAAAAAATATCTTAAAGAAAACGAATCCAGTGAAACAAAATAAGAAATATTAACGATTCGTATTTCGATTTATCCATGTCCAAAAATACCTTATAATTATTCATAGTGATGTAAAATTCAAGAATGATCAAAACATGGATACAATCAAAGCTAGTACCCAGAATAGATATTTTGGACGAAAAGAAGAAAATTTCATTTTCGGTGAATAGTAACTCGTGAATAGTAACTCATGAATAGTAACCCCGACGTGAAAAGTTCTAAATTTGATAAAAATTTCCAACCAATATTTCGGCATAATGATATTGAAGAATTAATATCATTTTCGAATAAAATAACATCCCTTACCTCGTAAAGACATTACTTCTGGTCGGAATACCGGTATAAGGCTGAAAGAAACTTGCTCTGATGAATAGAAACTCTCAAAGTATCTAAATACTCACAAAATACACTCAATAATCTAGAGAGAGAAAGAGAGAAAACTTATTTCTGGTGTGATTTTTAATTCTAACTTAAGCACCTATTTATAGGAAAATGCTAGAACGCCAAAGGAGACTAAATAATAAAATATTATAATTAAAAAACTCATTTCTACGCATGCCAATTCAGCCACCAGCCATCCTTGACCCAAATTTGCAGCCCACATGTGTTAGAATAAAAGTGGGTCCCACCCATAATTAATAAAAATCATTTTATTTTCTAAAACTTTAATAATTCATAGAAAATAACCCTTTTATCAGAAAATTCAAATCTCGCTATTTTTTATAGGAAATTCAATTCTCTACAACTTTGCAGAAGAAAGTTTTTCCAAATTCCAAACAGAAATTGACCGAAATCCATAAACGGGCGATTTTACAGGCTATAATCAAATTTCAGTCAAGAAATGGGGTCCACCGACACACAAAACATGTGTTAATCATTTAATATAAAAAAAATACTCTTCCTCCTCATATACTCATATATCCCACATTCATTGTAAAGCTATCACCATTATTATATTATTAAATGAATTATTTTATCAGAAAAGATAAAATATCATTTTTTTTAATAATTGTCACTTAAAAATTTTCTCCATCTATATCCACATAAAATTAATATTTTTCTCATCATATAAATCAATAATTAATTATTCACAAATAATATTACAGAATCACAGTACTGGCAACCAGGCAATTCCCAGGAAAGAGGGGGCTTTCCAATAAGGATTTCTCCTTACTGGCGCGCAATTAGATGACCAAACCTCTCCTTAGACAGAACTTTCTAGACATTGCCAATAATGTTATCTAATAATATTATTCAAATAATATGAATTATTGATCTGATAATGGGAAATACTATGTAGTGACAATTATTGAAACAACAGTAATATAAAATATCAACGCAGCAATTATTGAATCAATAAAATAAAATACTGAATAGTAATTACTGTAACCATTATTGAGTAGTGCCTTCTTACGTAAGAATCAATAATTGGTGCAATACAGTGTGCTACTGTGCAACAACGCGTATTACTGTATTTTAACCACCGGGTATTCCAACAGTATTAACGGTAACAACTACGCCGTTATTTATAAACAACTTATACTTGTCGTTTTCTTCATCCAATCGCTTTCCGTTATGGGTCCACAAAAGACTACGCCGTCGTACGAATATTCCCCGACAGAAAGAATATTCCACGACCAAACGAATATTCCCCGACAACAATGAATATTTTATAACCACCTGCTTATTTGAAATATTTGCGCATTTTACCCATAACTAACCTCGTTAATCAATTTAACCCTTACTATTTCAAAATAATAAATAGATGGAATTTAAATTTCATTTAATAATAATTTGGGGTCTTACAACCTCCCCTCCTTATGAAATTTCGTCCTCGAAATTGACGTACGTACCTGGTATTTCGGAAAGATGAGGATACCTCGCTTTCATTTCCGTTTCTAACTCCCAGGTCATTTCCTCAATAGAATGGTTTCTCCACAAAACTTTTACTTGTGGTATGACCTTCGTGCGTAGGACATGCTCCTTTCTATCTAAAATCTTGACAGGTACCTCCTCGTACGTTAAGTCTTCAGCTATCTCGTCCGGTTCTAACTCAATAACGTGGTGTGGGTCTTTCACATATTTACGTAACACAGATATATGAAAAACATTATGAACACGAGACATACTTGGAGGTAACGCGAGTCTATAGGCCACATTTCCTACTCGGTCAAGAATCTGAAATGGACCAATAAATCGTGGATTGAGCTTTCCTCTCTTCCCAAATCTTATAACTCCTTTCCATGGAGCCACACGCAACAATACATGATCCCCAATGTCAAATTCCACGTCCTTTCGATGAAGATCCGCATAACTCTTTTGTCGATCCTGTACCGTTTGTATACGTTATCGAATCGTTTGGATCTTCTCTGTAGTCATTCGTACCAACTCTGGTCCTAGCAACGTTGCTTCTTCCACCTCATCCCAACATACTGGAGAGCGACACTTTCGTCCATATAATGCTTCAAATGGGGCCACACCTATACTTGCATGATAACTGTTATTGTAGGAGAATTCCACCAATGGTAGGTACTTATCCCAACTCCCTTTGAAATCTAGGACACAAAGTCTTAATAGATCTTCAAGGGTTTGAATAGTCCTCTCTGATTGTTCGTCAGTTTGAGGATGGTATGCCGAACTAAATCGTAAATCTGTGCCCATAGCTTTTTACAAGCTAACCCAAAATCTTGAAGTAAATCTTGGGTCACGATCCGAAACTATGGATACTGGTATGCCATGCAGTCTCACAATCTTATCTACGTATATACGAGCAAGACGTTCAAGGGAATAAGTCTCCCGTATCGGCAAGAAATGAGCAGACTTGGTTAATCTATCAACAATAACCCAAATAGCATTTATGCCTTGAGAAACCGTGGAAAGACCCGTAACGAAATCCATGGTAATGTGTTCCCACTTCCATTTCAGAATCTCAAGTGGTTGCAATGGACCCTTTGGCACTTGATGTTCCGCCTTTACACGTTGACAAGTTAAACACGTAGAGATAAACTTTGCAATCTCTCTCTTCATATTATTCCACCAAAATGTATGTCGAAGATCACGATACATTTTGGTACTTCCAGGATGGATTGCAAATGGTGTATTGTGTGCTTCCATCATGATCTTGTACTTCAAATCAGAATCGTTAGGAACACAAAGTCTGGAGTGGACTCGAAGTATTCCTTCTTCATCGATTCTTGCTTCTGGAATAACACCTTCTTGCACTTTCTTCTTCATACGCATCAGTTCCGGGTCTGTGGTTTGAGCAACTTTAACTTTATCAATTAAAGTTGGTTCTATGCGTATACTTAACATCATCGCACTCGATCCTGCATAAGATCTTCTGCTCAACGCGTCAGCTACCACGTTTGTTTTTCCAGGATGGTATTGAATAGTGTGGTCGTAATCTTTCAACAGCTCGAGCCAACGTCGTTGCCGTATGTTGAGTTATTTTTGAGTGAAGAAATATTTGAGGCTTTTATGGTCTGAATAAATCTCCACTTTCTCCCCATATAGATAGTGCCTCCAGATCTTTAGCTCGAAAACGACTGCTACCAACTCTAGATCATGAGTAGGATAATTTCTCTCATATTCTTTAAGTTATCGCGAGGCATAGGCTATAACTTTTCCACGTTGCATGAGAACACCTCCTAGCCCTTTGCCTGAAGCATCGCTGTAGATAACAAATCCATCCGAACCAGATGGTATGGTCAAAACAGGTGCCGAAATGAGTCTTCTCTTAAGCTCTTGAAAACTCTTCTCGCATTCCTCGCTCCATACGAATTTGATATCTTTCCGAGTTAGCTGAGCTAACGGGGTAGCGATTCGAGAAAACCCTTTCACGAATCTCCGATAATAACCAGCTAAGCCCAGAAAGCTACGTACTTCAGTCACCGTCTTTGGTTGCTCCCAACTTTGTATTGCTTCAATCTTCGCCGGGTCAACAGATACTCCATGTTTTGACACCACGTGCCCTAGGAATGCCACTTCCTCAAGCCAAAACTCGCATTTCTTCAACTTAGCATATAACTTGTTTTCACGCAGCCTTTGGAGTACCAGCTTCAAATGATGCTCGTGATCTTCACGGCTTTTGGAATATATGAGGATGTCATCAATAAAGACAACAACGAACTGATCCAAATAATCCTTGAATACTCGGTTCATCATATCCATGAAAGCCGCAGGAGCATTAGTCAATCCAAAAGACATGACTAGAAATTCATAATGCCCGTACCGAGTTCTGAAGGCAGTCTTTGGAATATCCTCAGTTTTAACCTTCAGCTGATGATATCCAGAACGAAGATCGATCTTTGAAAAGAATTGTGCTCCTTGTAACTGGTCAAACAGGTCATCAATACGAGGTAGCGGATACCTATTCTTAATAGTGACATGGTTTAATTCCCGATAATCAATACAAAGTCGCATACTCCCATCTTTCTTCTTTACAAATAAAATAGGAGCACCCCAAGGAGATGTACTAGGACGAATGAAACCGATGTCCAACAATTCTTGCAGTTGGACCTTTAACTCCTGAAGTTCAATAGGAGCCATTCGATATGGGGTTTTAGAAATGGGCTTTGTACCAGGTTCAAGATCAATAAAGAATTCAATTTCACGTTCCGGGGGTAGACCGGGAAGTTCTTCAGGAAATACGTCAGGAAAGTCAATAACAACAGGAATATTATTCAAATTTGACGTGTCTTTATTCAAATCCATAACATGGGCTAAGAAAGCATGACATCCGTTTTTTAATAAACGAATGGCTTTATGGCTTGATATAACAGTGATTGATTTTAATGGCTTAGTTGCTTGAATTCGTACAACAGGTTGGTTAGGAATATGAAAACTAACAACCTTACGAAAATAATCAATTTTAGCATGATGAGTAGTTAACCAATCAATCCCTAAAATCACATCAAAAGCAAGTATCTTTAAAGAGATAAGGTCAACAGGTAATGTGATGGTGCCAACTTGGATCAAACAAGATTTATAAACAGTGGATGTGATGAAAGTTTCTCCTAACGGAGTTTCCACAGATAAATCAAAGTCTAACTTCTCCGGAGTCAAGTTTAAACGTTGAGCACAAGCAGGAGAAATAAAAGAATGGGTAGAACCGGTATCTAATAAGGTATAAACTTCACATGAATTTATGATTAGCTTACCCGTGATCACCTCGTTTGGGTTTCTCGCATGTTGACCAGTCACGACAAACGCTCTTCCAGGAACCGTTGACTTTATCTTTTCTGGGGCAGCTTTTTGAGTCACCATCCCCGCTGGACTTGGTTTTGCTACAGTGCAATCTCGAGCGATATGTCCTTCCTTTCCACAATTATAACATACCTTAAACTGTTGTGGGCAGTTTGGGCTGATATGTCCTTCTTTTCCGCACTTATAGCATATAACCGGTGGTCGTTCTCCTCCCTTGGAACCAGTTGTTGCTGGTACTGACGTCTTCGTATTGTCATTGTTGAATCTCCTCTTTTTAAAATCTCCTCCCGACTCGCTTCTTCTATTTTCATAGCCACGATTACCACCAGATTGGTTGCCGTTCTTATCTGTATTTTTCTTTCTCCGCTGGTTATCATTGTTCTGATGACTGTTGTCACCGATATAATCCTGGTTGTGGTCCCTCAGTTGACCGTACTCGTTATCTCGCTCTAATAATTGAGCCCTGTTGACAACATCTGAATAGAGAGAAAATTTATGAGAAATGAGATATTGACGTATGCCGGGTTTCAAACCTCTCAGAAATATCCTCGTCATACGTTCCTCATTCTCCACCAAATGAGGTGCAAACCTGGACAACTCTGCAAACTTTGCCTCGTACTGAGATACCGTCATATTATTCTGCTCTAATCTAATAAACTCTACCTCCTTTATATGACGAATACTTTCAGGAAAGTACTTATCATTGAACAGTTTCTGAAATGTCTCCCAAGACATGCTGAGTGCGGCTGGATGGGTACGCTTCACAGACTCCCACCAGTAGTCTGCCTCGCCACGAAACATAAAGGTGGCGAATGGAACCTTCTGTTCTTCCGTGCATCCCAAGACATCGAATATCTTGGTAATTTGCTTGACCCACGTTTCCGCCATGATCGGATCTGGCTTTCCCTTAAATTCTGGTGGTCCCAATTCTTTGAACTGTTTGGCTGTGACAAACCGTGAATTGCTATCATTTCCTCCTATATTTTGAACACGAGTCTCCCTCGTCTGGTTTTGCATGAATTGCAAAAAACTTCTAAACATTCCATCGTTCATCATCTGCTCATTGGTGTTGTTCACAGGAGGAACATTGCCAGCCTGTTGCACGTTCTCCTCGTTGGTAAGCACCGGTGTCTCCACGGTCTCATTTACTCCACTGTTAACATTCTCAGTCGACATTCTCAAATACTGCCATAAAACAAGGGTTAATTAAATAAATTAACAAATCACATAATACCCCTATATTATGACTGACCAATAAATAAGCTTAGGTAGGACACACTAGCGAAGGATTTATTCGTCTCTCCCCTCCTAGTTCTATTCTCCGATCTCCGCCAGAGATCATATCCCTAAGCTCTGATACCAACTGTGACGCCCCCAAAATAGGTATACAACACCCATTCTGAGTCGCCAAAATACATGGTACAGAAACAACTACATCTTTACTGTTACAACATAAGAACTGTGAGTTTAAATACAAATATTGTCATCTAGACAATATCCACACTCAAATAAGTCCTCATCACAATTATTGATACATTATTTCACAAAAATGGTGAGGACTACTAAAATAACTTCTAGAACCATCATTCCATACCCCGACTAGTACTCGCTACATTCTCGCCTCCTGAGAAAAATGGAACAAAAAGGAAAAGGGTGAGCTCAACTAGCCCAGTAAAGAACATTATGACTAAGATAATATAGAACAAATTATCGTTAGTCTTCAACAGGGAAAAATCTAATAGAATAAAATAGACAACAAGTTTTAAATCAATAACTGCAGCGGAAACAACAAACCATTAGAAGAGTCAAGTAGAGAATGAGTTCTACTATCTTCTAAGATTTAAAAGTCCATCATCAATATTTTATCCCTGTAACAACAATCAATAACCATCTTTAATCAAATATTCATCTTTGCACTACAGGCCAAAGATATTCATTTGTATCACCAGTCGGTCATGTTCATCTCAACACCTGTTCATCTTTGCACTATGGGCCAAAGATATTCATTAGTTAATCATTCATCTTTGCTCTACAGGCCAAAGATATTCAGTAATATCATAATTTAGGACTGAGGATGATGAAAAAATATCTTAAAGAAAACGAATCCAGTGAAACAAAATAAGAAATATTAACGATTCGTATTTCGATTTATCCATGTCCAAAAATACCTTATAATTATTCATAGTGAAGTAAAATTCAAGAATGATCAAAACATGGATACAATCAAAGTTAGTACCCATAATAGATATTTTGGACGAAAAGAAGAAAATTTCATTTTCGGTGAATAGTAACTCGTGAATAGTAACTCATGAATAGTAACCCCGACGTGAAAAGTTCTAAATTTGATAAAAATTTTCAACCAATATTTCGGCATAATGATATTGAAGAAATAATATCATTTTTGAATAAAATAACATCCCTTACCTCGTAAAGACAGTACTTCTGGTCGGAATACCGGTATAAGGCTGAAAGAAACTTGCTCTGATGAATAGAAACTCTCAAAGTATCTAAATACTCACAAAATACACTCAATAATCTAGAGAGGGAAAGAGAGAAAACTTATTTCTGGTGTGATTTTCAATTCTAACTTAAGCACCTATTTATAGGAAAATGCTAGAACGCCAAAGGAGACTAAATAATAAAATATTATAATTAAAAAACTCATTTCTACGCATGCCAATTCAGCCACCAGCCATCCTTGACCCAAATTAGCAGCCCACATGTGTTAGAATAAAAGTGGGTCCCACCCATAATTAATAAAAATCATTTTATTTTCCAAAACTTTAATAATTCATAGAAAATAACCCTTTTATCAGAAAATTCAAATCTCGCGATTTTTTATAGAAAATTCAATTCTCTACAACTTTGCAGAAGAAAGTTTTTCCAAATTCCAAACAGAAATTGACCGAAATCCATAAACGGGCGATTTTACAGGCTATAATCAAATTTCAGTCAAGAAATGGGGTCCACCGACACACAAAACATGTGTTAATCATTTAATACAAAAAAAAATACTCTTCCTCCTCATATACTCATATATCCCACATTCATTGTAAAGCTATCACCATTATTATATTATTAAATGAATTATTTTATTAGAAAAGATAAAATATCATTTTTTTTTAATAATTGTCACTTAAAAATTTTCTCCATCTATATCCACATAAAATTAATATTTTCCTCATCATATAAATCAATAATTAATTATTTACAAATAATATTACAGAATCACAGTACTGGCAACCAGGCAATTTCCAGGAAAGAGGGGGCTTTCCAATAAAGATTTCTCCTTACTGGCGCGCAATTAGATGATCAAACCTCTCCTTAGACAGAACTTTCTAGACATTGCCAATAATGTTATCTAATAATATTATTCAAATAATATGAATTATTGATCTGATAATGGGAAATACTGTGTAGTGACAATTATTGAAACAACAGTAATATAAAATATCAACGCAGCAATTATTGAATCAATAAAATAAAATACTGAACAGTAATTACTGTAACCATTATTGAGTAGTGCCTTCTTACATAAGAATCAATAATTGGTGCAATACAGTGTGCTACTGTGCAACAACGCGTATTACTGTATTTTAACCACCGGGTATTCCAACAGTATTAACGGTAACAACTACGCCATTATTTATAAACAACTTATACTTGTCGTTTTTTTCATCCAATCGCTTTCCGTTATGGGGCCCACAAAAGACTGCGCCGTCATACGAATATTCCCCGACAGAAAGAATATTCCACGACCAAACGAATATTCCCCGACAACAATGAATATTTTATAACCACCTGCTTATTTGAAATATTTGCGCATTTTACCCATAACTAACCTCGTTAATCAATTTAACCCTTACTATTTTAAAATAATAAATAGAGGGAATTTAAATTTCATTTAATAATAATTTGGGGTCTTACAATACATCTTGGTACTCCCAAGATAGATTGCAAACGGTGTGTTGTGCGCCTCCATCATGATTTTATACTTCAAGTCGGAATCGTTAGGAACACAAAGTCTGGAGTTGACTCGAAGTATTCCTTCTTCATCGATTCTTGCTTCCGAAATAGCACCTTCCTGCACTTTCTTCTTCATACGCATCAGCTCCAGGTCTGTAGTTTGAACATCTTTAACTTTATCGATTAAAGTCGGTTCTACTCGTATATTCGTCATCATCACATGGGTCCTTACAGTCTTTAACTCTATCTCCATCCTTTGTAAGTTATACAAAATGGGCCTTTACGTTGACAATATCGCACTCGTACCCGCATATGATCTTCTACTTAATGTGTTAGAACTACGTTCGCTTTTTCAGGATGGTATTGAATGTTATGATCATAATCTTTCAACAGCTCAAGCCAACGTCGTTGCCGTATGTTGAGTTACTTTTGAGTGAAGAAATATTTGAGGCTTTTATGATCCATATAGATCTCCACCTTCTCTCCATATAGGTAATGCCTCCAAATCTTAAGTGCAAAAATGACTGCTGCTAACTCTAGATCATGAGTAGGATAATTCCTCTCATATTCTTTGAGTTGTCGTGAGGCATATGCTATGACTTTCCCATGTTGCATGAGAACACATCCTAACCCTTTGCCTGAAGCATCACTGTAGATGACAAATCCCTCCGAGCCAGATGGTATTTTCAGAACAGGTGATGAAATGAGTCTCCTCTTGAGTTCTTGAAAAATCTTCTCACATTCCTCGCTCCAACCGAACTTTGTATCTTTTTGAGTCAGCTGAGTTAAAGGAGTAGTGATTCAAGAAAATCCTTCCACGAATCTCCGATAATAACCAGCTAAGTCGAGAAAGCTACGTACTTCGGTCACTGATTTTGGTTGCTCCCAGCTTTGAATTGCTTCA
The DNA here is from genome assembly GCA_016801055.1 of Panax notoginseng. NCBI lineage: Eukaryota > Viridiplantae > Streptophyta > Magnoliopsida > Apiales > Araliaceae > Panax > Panax notoginseng. The sequence goes on along the minus strand of CM029017.1, from coordinate 127,480,971 downwards.
ATCTTCACTGGGTCAACAGATATTCCATGATTTGTTATCACGTGTCCAAGGAATGCAACTTCCTCAAGTCAGAACTCGTATTTCTTCAACTTGGCATATAGCTTATTTTCACCAAGCTTTTGGAGTATCAACCTCAAGTGTTGCTCATGGTCTTCACGGGTTTTGGAGTATATGAGGATGTCATCAATAAAGACGACCATAAAGTGATCCAAATATTTCTTGAATACTCGGTTCATCATGTCCATGAAGGCAGTATGAGCATTAGTCAATCCAAAAGACATGACTAGGAATTCATAATGCCCGTACCGAGTTCTAAAAGAAGTCTTTGGAATGTTATTAGTTTTAATCTTCAACTGATGATATCCAGAACGAAGATCAATCTTTGAAAAGAATTTGGCTCCTTACAACTGGTCAAACAGGTCATCAATGCGAGGAAACGGGTACCTATTTTTGATGGTGACATGATTCAACTCCCGATAATTAATATAAAGTCGCATACTTCCATCTTTCTTCTTCACGAATAGAGCAGGAGCACCCTTAGGAGACGTACTAGGACGAATGAAACCGATGTCTAACAATTCCTGTAGTTGGGTTTTTAACTCCTGAAGTTCAATAGAAGCCATTCGATATAGGGGTTTGGAAATGGGTTTTGTACTGGATTCAAGGTCAATACAACATTCAAATTCACGCTCTGGGGGTAGGCCAGGAAGTTCTTCAGGGAATACGTCAGGAAATTTATTAACAATAGAAATATCATTCAAATCTGACGTATTTTTATTTAAATTCGTGACATGGGCTAAAAATGCTTGACATCCATTTTTCAATAAACGAATAGCTTTATGGCTTGATATGATAGTGATTGATTTTAATGGTTTGGTTACTTGAATTCGCATAATAGGTTGGTTAGGAATATGAAAGCTAATAACCTTACGAAAATAATTGATTTTAGCATGATGAGTAGTTAACTAATCAATCCCTAAAATCACATCAAATGCAAGTATTTTCAAAGAAATAAGATCGACAGGTAACGTGCGGTTACCGATTTGAATCAAACAAGACTTACAAATAGTGGATGTAATGAAGGTTTCTCCCAACGGAGTTTCCACAGATAAGACAAAGTCTAATTTCTCCGAAGTCAAATTTAAACGTTGAGCGCAAGTAGAAAAAAAATAAAAGAATGGGTAGAACCGGTATCAAATAAGGTATATACTTCACTAGAGTTTATGATTAGCTTACCCGTGATCACCTCGTTTGGATTCCTCGCTTTTTGGGAGGTTTCGACAAACGCTCTCCCTAGAACTACCGATTTTGTCTTGTCTGGGACACCCTTTGATGCCTCCACCCCAGCTGGACTTGACTTTGGTGCATGACATAATCGGGCTAGGTGACCTTCTTTTCCACAATTGTAACACGCTTTGGACTGATATGTCCCTCCCCTCCACATTTGTAACATACGACCGGCAGTCGTTCTCCTTCCTTAACAATAGGTGCTGGTGCTGACGTCTTTCCATCATTGTTGAATCTCTTCTTCTTGAAATGTCCACTCTTATTGTCATGGCCATGATTACCACCGAAGTGATTACCATTTCTGGCATGTTGATTCCCTCCACGCTTGTTGTCACCGCTTCGATGATTGCTACTATTGATATTATCATTTTGCCGGCTGCTTTCTCTTGGTTGGGTCGACTCGTTGTCGCGTTCCAATAATTGAGCCCTATTTACAATATCTGAATACAAACACAGTTTATGAGAAATCAGATATTGACGTATCTCGGGTTTCAAACCTCTTAGAAATATCTGCGTCATTCTCTCCTCGTTATCAACTAAGTGGGATGCAAACCGGGACAACTCGGTAAACTTGGCTTCGTACTGCGACACGATCATGTTGTTTTGCTCCAGTTTAATGAACTCTATCTCTTTCATTTGATGAATACTTTCGGGAAAGTACTTGTCGTTGAATAGTTCTTGGAACTTCTCCCAAGTCATCTTCAGTGCGGCAGGTTGAGTACGCTTTACAGATTCCCACCAGTAATCTGCCTCTGCTCGCAACATAAAGGTGGCAAAGGGAACCTTTTGCTCTTCGGAGCATCCCAAGACATCAAATATCTTGGTGATCTGCTTTATTCACATCTCTGCCTTAAGTGGTTTTGGCTCTGCAAAAAACTCTGATGGTCCCAGCTCCTTGAACTGTTTAGCGGTGACCGTCCGAGAGTTCTCAGTGTTTCCACCTGCATCAGGAGCCACCCTCGCCTGATGTTGCATGAATTGCATAAAACCTCTGAACGTCCCATCGTTCATCATTTGATCGTTGTTGTTTACCAGAGGATTATTGTCTTCCTGTTGTACATTATCCTGGGTATTAATCTGTGGTGACTCAACGGTCTCATGTGCTTCATTGCTTATCTCAACATTTTCGGATGCCATTTTCAAATAATGTCACAAAACAAGGGTTAATTAACATATCACATATTATCTCTATATTCTGACCGACCAATTAAATACCAAATAAACTTAGATAGCTCATACTAGCGAAGGAATTCCCCGTCTCTCCCCTCCTAGTTCTTATCTCACATTTCAGCCAAGGATCATATCCCTAAGCTTTGATACCAACTGTGACGCCCCCAAAATAGGTATACATCACCCATCTTGAATCGCCAAATACATGGTACAAAATTCAAATACAACTTAATTATACAATAGTCGTGTAAAATACGACAAAACATAATCTAAGAGTTTTAATAAGAATATTATCATCTAGACAATATCCACACTTAATGGAGTCCTCATTACATTTATTGTCACACTATTTAACAGAATAGTGAGGACTACTAATTCTATCATTTGGACCGTCACTCCGTTCCCCGACTAGTACCGGCTACGTTCTCATTTTCTGAAGAGAACAATGAAAGAAAGGGTGAGCTCAACTAGCCCAGTAAGAAATATTATGACTAAGATAATGTAGAATAAATAATCATTAGCCTTCAATAACGTTAAACTGATAGAATATAATAGACAATAAGTTTAACTACAGTGGAATAAGCAATCCATTAGAAGAGCCAAGTAGAGCATGATATCTACTATCTTCTATGATTTAAAATGTTTTCATCAATTTTTATCGCTGAGACTCAGCTTAATAAATAAACCACATCATCGAATCATCCCTGCACTACGGGCCAAGGATATTCATTAAATCATCAATGGTCATGACTGTACCGAATAATCCCTGATTATATTCATACCAAAAACTGTCCATCAATGCACTACAAGCCACTAAGAACTTTTACCAAATCATTTATAACATTACATGTCATGATTATACCGAATGATCCCTGGTCATAATCATACCAAGCCCATCTATGCATGTAAGCCAAAGATGACTTTCATCACAATATAAGCATAAGGATGATGACAATGACATAATAATTCAATAAAAAAATTCAAGAATAAATTTTAAAGATTTATAAGTTAATTTATCCTGAAATCAATAACGTCCAAATTGTCAACATGATACTACTTTATGGAGTAAAATTCAAGAATGCTCAAATGAATATTTCCATGAAAAAATATTGGATGAAGTGCAAATATCAAGGATATTCCACTAATTTCATAGAGTATAGAAGCCAAAACTTTAACCACTGAGTATAATAGAATATATGAAACCACAAATGGATTTTTGTCCGCCATGCGGTAATCCACGTAGACAAATCATTTCCACAATTTAATAAGGAATGAATACGAAGGATCATTCACCACGCATGCGGTAATCCACATAGACAGGTTATTCCGACAGAATAATTAAAAATAGAATAACAGAAGAATTCACTAGGCGTGCGTAATATGCACAGATAGGTTATTCCCACAGAATGATAAAGAATGGAACCATGTCATGCATAACCCGCACAGACAGGATATTCCAACAGAATAATAAAGAATGGAACCAAGTCATGCGTAATCCATACAGACAGGATATTCTAACATAACAATAAAGAATGGAACCAGGTCATGCGTAATCCGCACAGACAGGATATTCCAACAGAATAATAAAGAATGGAATAACAACAGAATTCACCAAGCATGCGATAGACCGCACAGACAGGTTATTCCAACAGAATAATAAAGAATGGAATAACAACCCTTTCGAGTATTGAAAGAAAATAACTTTCTTCATGAATACGAAAGAAATAATACCCCTTACCTTAGAAGAAAACTGGACACTGGAATAGTGAGGTAGCAGACTTCTCTTTTTCTTTCTTTCTATAATTTCTCTCTATAATAATTGCTCTTGTGAGACTTAGTGAATTGGTGAGAAATGAAGGACGTATGGACTTCTATTTATAGGAAAATATAATTTCAATAATTGCACATTTTGGGGCTCAAAAATATTATAGTATAATACCTCCCTCTTTTTCTTCATTTTTAATTTAGTCCTGCAAGTATTATCAAACTTGCACCACCTCCCCTAATAGTAAATCATGTGAATTAATAGTTCATTCATGTGACTTAATAGTATAATCATGTGAAAAAATTAATTACAATATAGTACCTTCATCTATACTTCCATTTTTAATTTAGTCATGCAAGTATTATCAATCTTGCACCAACTCCCCTAATAGTAAATCATGTGAATCAATAGTACACACATGTGAACACATAGTTAATAGAATGTGAATTAATAGCAATTAATTGCTCATTTATCCTGTTAATTACCCGATTGGTCAATATAACCTCCAGACATTAATAATTATCAAAATAAAGGTCGATTTCCATTAACACTAATAATTCCCATGCAATGGAACCATCAATTTCATCTTTAATTAACACGAACTTATTCATCATTAATATCATACCTCAAAATATTTAACAACCAGATCATTCCCAGGAAAGAGGGGCTTTCCGATAATGATTTCTCCTTATTGGCGAGCAATTAGGTGACCAAACCTCTCATTGACAGAACTTTCTAAACATTATCAATATTATAAATAATAATATGAATAACTTTATCGTCTCAATTATTAATTTAATAATATAACTTATTATACAGATGATACTGTGACAATAATTGAATCAATAATATGAGAGATATGATGCAGCAATTACTGTAGCAATAATTTAATATAACTGAGTGACTTCTCACGTAAGCATCAATAATCAATACCGTGTGCTACTATGGAACAACGCGTATTACTATACTTTTATTACCGGATAGTTCAACAGTTTAACGGTAAAACTTCCGCCGTTATTTTTCTAAAAAGATAATTATGTCGTTTTCTAACTACGACAATACTTCCGTTGTGGGGTCCACCAATGATTGTGCCGTAGTACGAATATTCCCTGTTAAAATGAATATTCCCCGACCAATCGAATATTATATAACCACTTGCTTACTTTGCAAAATTTGTAAATATTACCCACAACTATAACATTATATCAAATCCATACCATAATATTCAAAAAAATATATTTTGAGAAAATCATTCTTTATTCATAAAAGCTGGGGTCTTACAGAAACTCTAAAGAGAGAAACTATAGAGAGAAAGAAGAGGAGTATTCTGCTACTACCTTACTTCAGTATTCAATCTTCTACTAAGGTAAGGGGTGTTATTTATTTCATATTCACTTACGATATTATTTTTCGTATTCACAAGAAATATTATCTTCGTTCAATATTCGTAAGGGATATTATTTGTTGTATTCGTAAGGGGTATTATTTCTTTCGTATTCATGAAGAGAGTTATTTTCTTTCAATACTCGTAAGGGTTGTTATTTCATTCTTTATTATTCTGTTGGAATAACTTGTCTACGCGGACTACTGCATGCATGGTGAAATCTTTTGTTATTCTATTCTTTATTATTCTGTTGGAATAACCTGTCTACGCGGACTACCGCATGCATGGTAAAATCTTTTGTTATTCTATTCTTTATTATTATGTGGGAATAACCTGTATACGCTGACTACCGCATGCATGGTGAAATATTTTGTTATTCCATTCTTTATTATTCTATAAGAATAACCTGTCTACGCGGACTACTGTATGCCTGGTGAATAACCCTTCGTCTTCAATTGTTATTAAATTGTGGAAATGATCTGTCTACGCGGACTACCGCATGACGGATGAAAATCTATTTGCAGTTTCGTATATTATTTCTTTTTATATTCTTAAATCTAAACTTATTATGGTAAGTATTGGTTCAATAATTCCTGAAATTAGTGGAATATCCTTGAGTTTTTTGCTTCATCTAGTATCGTTTCATTGAAATATTTATCTGAACTTTCTTATTAAATATCAATATTTTTACCCAGGGTACTATTCACGGGTTACTATTCACTCGATTACTATTCACTTGAATATTATTCACCCGAGGATTCGGGGCACTTTTCTTATAGAGTTACTATTCACGGGGTACTATTCACCCGGAGTACTATTCATGAAAAAAATTAATTTCTTTTAGGTCCAAATCACTTTTGATACAGTATTATTCTTGAATTTTACTCCACAAAGCAGTATCATGTTGACAATTTAGACATTATGGAATTCTGGATAAGTTAAATTATAAATATTTAAAAATTTATCCTTTTCTTTCTTTCAATTGAATTCTTATATCATTGTCATCATCCTCATGCTTATATTGTGATAAAAGTCATCTGTGGCTTACGTGCATAGATGTACTATTGATTGGTATGATTATGACTAGGGATTATTCGGTATAATCATGATCGTAATGTTATAAATGATGTGGTAAAAGTCCTCATTGGCCTGTAGTGCATTGATGGACAATTGTTGGTATGATCATGACCATTAATGAAAACACGAATATCCTTGGCTAGTAGTGCATGGATAATTTGTGGTCGTGATACTAATGAATATCCTTGGCCGTAGTGCAGAAATGATTCGATGATGTGGAATAATTATTAAGCTGAGTCTCAACAATAAAATTGATGATAAACTTTTTAAATCATAGAAGATAGTAGATATCATGCTCTCCTTAACTCTACTAATGGATTGCTTCTTCCGCTGCAGTTAAACTTGATGTTTATTGTATTTTATCAGTTTAACACTATTAAAGGCTAACGATAATTTATTCTACATTGTCTTAGTTATAATATTTCTTACTGGGCTAGTTGAGCTCACCCTTTTGCTTTCATTGTTCTCTTCAGGAAATGAGAATATAGCTGGGACTAGTCAGGGAACAGAGTAATGGTACGAGATGGTGCATTAGTAGTCCTCACTATTCTATGAAATAGTGTGATAATAATTGTAATGAGGACTCCATTGAGTGTGGATATTGTCTAGAAGGCAATATTCTTGTTTAAATTCTCAGCTATGTTTTGTCGTATTTTACACGATAGTTGTATAATTAAGTTTGTAGTTGTATTTTGTACCATGTATTTGGCTACTCAGAATGGGTGATGTATACTTATTTTGGGGGCGTCTCAGTTGGGATGAAAGCCATAGAAAAGAGCCCCGAACCTTTATCTTGTGACTTCCAAGTCTTGGGATGCACCGAAGCCAGACTTTTCGTAGGGGACGCCGTGAGTAACGGTGGCAAGTTGATAGGTATCATTGTGAGGTGCTATCCAAGTCTTGGATGCGGGTCACAGTTGGTATCAAAGCTTAGGGATATGATCCCTGGCTGAGATGTGAGACTGAAACTAGGAGGGGAGAGACGAGAAATTCCTTTGCTAGTATGACCTACCTAAGTTTTTTTGGTCAGTCAAAGTACAGGGATAATATGTGACTTGTCAATTAACCCTTATTTTGTTGCAGTATTTGAAAATGGCATCCGAAAATGTTGAGATAAGCAATGAAGCACATTAGACCGTTGAGTCACCGACGATCAATAACCAGCATAATGTGCATCAGGAAGGCAATAATCCTCATGTAAATAACAACACCGACCAAATAACGAACGGTGGTATATTTTGGAACTTTTTAGAATTTATGCAAAACCAAACGAGAGAGACTCATGTTCATAATACAGGTGTAAACACTGGCAACTTATGGCTAGTCACCGCTAAGCAGTTCAAGGAGCTGGGACTGCCAGAGTTTTTGAAAAAGCTAGAACCACTTAAGGCAGAGATATGGATAAAGTAGATCACCAAGATATTTGATGTCTTGGGATGCTTCGAAGAGCACAAGGTTCCCTTTGCCACCTTCATGAGGAGAGGCAGATTACTGGTTGGAATCTGTAAAGCATACTCAACCTGCCACACTGAAGATGCATTGGGAGAAGTTCCAAGAACTGTTCAACGACAAGTACTTTCTCGAAAGTATTCGTCACATGAAGGAGGTAGAGTTTATCAAGCTGGAGCAAAACAATATGACCGTGTCACTGTACGAAGCTAAGTTTTTCGAGTTGTCCCAGTTTTCATCCCATTTGGTAGATAATGAGGAGCGAATGACGCGAATGTTTCTGAGAGGTTTGAAACCTGAGATACATCAATACCTCATTTCTCACAAACTTTGTTTATATTCTGATGTTGTGAATAGGGCTCAGTTATTGGAGGGCGATAATGAGTCAACCCAACCAAAAGGTAATGACCCACAACACGATAATAATCGTACAGGTAGCAACGACCATCGGAACAACGATAACCATCGTGGAGTAAATTACCATGCCAAAAATTGTAACCACTTCGGTGGTAATCATGACCAAGATAATAGGAAAGTTGAACTAAGTGAGAACAACTTTAAGAAGAGAAGATTCAACAATGACAAAAAAACGTCGACAGCAGCACCAACACCCGTTTCTAAGGAAGAAGAATGACCGTCGGTCGTATATTACAAATGCAGAGGGGAGGGACACATCAGTCCAAACTGTACGCAGCAGTCTAAAGTATGTTACAATTGTGGAAAAAAAGGTCACCTAGCCCGATTTTGTCGTACACCGAAGTCAAGTCCAGCTAGGATGGAGGCATCAAAGGTCGTCCCAAACATGACAAAATCGGTAGTTCAAAGAAGAGCATTTTTTGTGACTTCTCAAAAAGTGGGTAACCCGAACGAAGTTAGCACGGGTTAGTTAATTATAAATTCTTGTGAAGTCTATACGTTATTAGATACCGGTTCTACCCACCCTTTTATTCTCCTACTTGCGCTCAACGTTTAAATTTAACTTTGGAGAAATTAGACTTTGACTTATCTATTGAAACTCTATTGGGAGAAACCTTCGTTACATCAACTGTTTATAAATCCTATTTGATTCAAATCGACACTTTCATGTTACCTGTCGATCTCATCTCTTTGAAAATACTTGCATTTTATGTGATTTTAGGGATTGATTGGTTAACTACTCATCATGCTAAAATCGATTATTTTCGTAAGGTTGTTAGCTTTCGTATTCCTAACCAACCTGTTATGCGAATTCAAGTAACCAAACCACTAAAGTCAAACGCTTTCATATCAAGCCATAAAGTCATTCGTTTATTGAAAAACGGATGTCAAGCTTTCTTAGCCTATGTCACAAATTTAAACAAAAATACGTCAGATTTGAATGATATTTCTATTGTTAATAAATTTCCTGACGTATTCTCCGAAAAACTTCCTAGCCTACCCTAGAGCATGGAATCGAATTTTGTATTGACCCAAGTACAAAATCCATTCTAAAACCCTCAAATATTTCTTCACCCAGAACGAACGTAACATGTGCCAAAGACGTTGGCTCGAGCTGTTGAAGATTACGACCATACCATTCAATACCATCATTGAAAAATGAACGTGGTAGTTGACGCGTTGAGTGAAAGATAGTATGCGAGTGCGATATTGTTAACACAAAGACCCATTTCGTACAACTTATAAAAGATGCAGATAGAGTTAAAGACTCCAAAAAACTACGCGAAGATAGCGAATATACGATTAGAATCGACTTTAATCGATAAAATTAAAGTCGCTCAAGCTATAGATTATGAGTTGATGAATGTGAAGAAGAAGGTTCAAGAAGGCGTTATTCTAAAAGCAAGAATCGACGAAGAGAGGAAAATCTCAACCCTCAATTTTATTGGCCCATTTGAAATCCTCGATTGAGTAGGAACTGTGGCCTATAGACTCGCTTTAACGCCAAGTATGTCGTGTGTTCATAACATTTTCACGTATCAATGTTACGTAAATATGTGGACGACCCGAACCACATTATTGATTTAAAACTAGAAGAGATAGCAGAAGATTTAACGTATGAGGAGATACATGTTAAAATCTTAGATAAGAAGGATCATATTCGACACTCAAAGGTTATACCTCAAGAGTTAGAATCTAAACAAGGTATCTTCACCTCTTCGGCATACCAGGTACGTACGTAAATTTCGAGCGCAAAATTTTATAAGGAGTGGAGATTGTAAGACCCTGAATTTTATGAAATGAAAGTATTCAATTTTCTTATAATTATTATTCTATTTAATGGTTAAATTGATAAAGGATTAAAGTTAAGGGTGATATGTGAAAATTTTGCAAAGTAAGCAAGTTGATATAAAATATTCGATTGGTCGGGGAATATTCATTTTAACAGGAAATATTCGTACGACGGCACAATCATTGGTGGACCCCTACAACGAAATAACTGTCGGAGTTAGAAAACGATAGAAATATCTTTTTATAAAAATAACGGCGAAAGTTTTACCGTTAAACTATTGAAATACCCGGTGGTAAAAGTACAGTAATACGCGTGGTTGCATAGTAGCACACGGTATTGATTATTGATGTTTACGTGAGAAGTCACTCAGTTATACTCAATTATTGCTACAGTAATTGCTGCATAGTATCGAATGTTATTTGATTCAATTATTGTCACAGTATCATCTGTATAATATTTTATATTATTTAATCAATAATTGAGACGACAAAGTTATTCATATTATTATTTGTAATATTGATAATATTGATGCCCCCTCTTTCCTGTGAATGATCTGGTTGTTAAATATTGTGAGTTATAATATTAATGATAAATAATTGTTAATAGATTAAAAATATGTTTATTAAAGATAAGTGATTTGTGGTAAATATTTATTCAATTTTTGATATAAATAGAGGGTTTGTTTTAAGGTATTTGTTATAAGTTTAACTTATTATTCCATGAGGAAATATGATAATTTTTAAGACCATTGGTTGAAGTTATAATAGTAAATCAATATGGATCGTTGGTTAAAGATATAATAGTAAATCAATATGGACCGCTGGTGGAAAGTTATAATAGTAAATCAATATGGATTGCTGATTTAAAGTTTTAATAGTAAATCAGTATGGACTGTTGCTTTAAGTTTTAATACTAAATCAATATGGACCGTCCGTTTAAAAGTAAATTAATCTAGGCCGTTCATGAATTAGTTACTATTCAGTCCTTTTTCCTATAATAGAAGCTCATTCCTTTATCATTTCTTACGAATTCACTGAAACTCTAGAGAGAGAAATTATAGAGAGAAAGAAGAGGAGTATTCTGCTACTACCCTACTTCAATATTCAATCTTCTACTAAGGCAAGGGGTGTTATCTATTTCATATTCACCTACGATATTATTTTTTGTATTCGTAAGAAATATTATCTTCGTTCAATATTCGTAAGAGATATTATTTGTTGTATTCGTAAGGGGTATTATTTATTTTGTATTCATGAAGAGAGTTATTTTTTTTCAATACTCGTAAGGGTTGTTATTCCATTCTTTATTATTCTGTTGGAATAACCTGTCTACGCGGACTACCGCATGCTTGGTGAAATCTTTTGTTATTCCATTCTTTATTATTCTGTTGGAATAACCTGTCTACGCGGACTACCGCATGCATGGTGAAATCTTTTGTTATTCCATTATTTATTATTCCGTGGGAATAACCTGTCTACGCGGACTACCACATGCATGGTGAAATCTTTTGTTATTTCATTCTTTATTATTCTGTGAAAATAACTTGTCTATGCGGACTACCGCATGCCTGGTGAATAACCCTTCGTATTCAATTGTTATTAAATTATGAAAATAATCTGTCTACGTGGACTACCGCATGACGGGTGAAAATTCATTTACAGTTTTGTATATTATTTCTTTTCATATTCTTAAATCTAAACTTACTATGGTAAGTATTGCTTCTATAATTCTTGAAATTAGTCGAATATCCTCGAGTTTTGCGCTTCATCCTGTATCGTTTCATTGAAATATTTATCTGAACTTTCTTATTAAATATCATTATTTTCACCCGGGGTTCTATTTACGGGTTACTATTCACTCGGTTACTATTTACTCGAATATTATTCACCCGAGAATTCGGGGTACTTTTCTTACTGAGTTACTATTCATAGGTTACTATTTACAGATTACTATTCATGGGAAACTATTCACCCGCAATACTATTCATGACAAAAATTAATTTCTTTTCGATCCAAATCACTTTTGATACATTATTATTCTTGAATTTTACTCCACAGAGCAGTATCTTGTTGACAATTTGGACAGTATTGAATTCTGGATAAATTAAATTATAAATATTTAAAAATTTATCCTTTACTTTCTTTCAATTGAATTCTTATATCATTGTCATCATCCTCATGCTTATATTGTGATAAAAGTCATATGTGGCTTACGTGCATAGATGTACTATTTATTGGTATGATTATGACTATGAATTATTCGGTATAATCATGACCGTAATGTTACAAATGATGTGGTAAAAGTCCTCATTGGCCCGTATTGCATTGATGGATAGTTGTTGGCATGATCATGACCATTGATGAAAACACGAATATTCTTGGCCCGTTGTGCATGGATAATTCGTGGTCCTGATACTAATGAATATCCTTGGTCGTAGTGCGAGAATGATTCGATGACGTGGATTAATTATTTAGCTGAGTCTCAGCGATAAAATTGATGATAAACTTTTTAAATCATAAAAGATAGTAGATATCATGCTCTACTTGACTCTTCTAATGGATTGCTTGTTTCGCTGCAGTTAAACTTGATATTTATTGTATTTTATCAGTTTAACACTGTTAAAGGCTAATGATAATTTATTGTGCATTATCTTAGTCATAATATTTCTTACTGAGCTAGTTGAGCTCAGCCTTTTACTTCCATTGTTCTCTTCAAGAAATGAGAATATAGTTGGGACTAGTCAGGGAGCAAAGTAATGGTACGAGATGGTGCATTAGTAGCCCTCACTATTCTGTAAAATAGTATGATAATAATTGTAATGAGGATTCCATTGAGTGTGGATATTGTCTAAAAGGTAATATTCTTGTTTAAACTCTCAGCTATGTTTTGTCGTATTTTACACGACAGTTGTATAATTAAGTTTGTAGTTGTATTCTGTACCATGTATTTGGCGACTCAGAATGGGTGATGTATACCTATTTTGGGGGCGTCACATGTACTATTAGGGGATGTGGTGTAACGATCCGAAATTTTTAATTGTAATATTAAATATTTATTGAATAATATAAATATTTATTTGATGTGTCTATTGTTGAATTGATGAAATAAATATTTTATTGATGTGATGGTTGTTAGTAAATATGTATGAATCTAAATTTATTAGGGAATTTTTCTAAATTAAATTAATTTATAATTTAGAGAGCTGTAGAAATAACATGAGATGTTATACTGTTGTTTTGATTTAATAATTTAGACAGTATATTAAATTATTTAATAAAGTTATAATGGAAATTATAATTTTGTGATATTTGCTAAAATGCTATATTTAATTAAAATATAGTATGTGATTATAATTATAAACTAAAGTGTTTATTATAATATATTAAAAAGGGTTTAATTTAGTTTTTGCCAAACAAGGCTCAATATATTAATTCTTTAAAAATTAAAGGGGTTTTTGCCAAACAAGCCTTATGGCTTTTGGAATTTCTAGTTTTTGAATTTAAATAAAATAAACAAATTAAATTAAAATAATAAATATAATATATACATTATTTTGATAACTGATTATAGCTATTAAGGCTATATCAGTTTCTTTTGTTTACGCTTATTATTCAGTTGGTTTTGCACATAACTTAGTTTGCTAGCCTAGAGAGCTTCACAGAAAATTGAGAGAAGAGTTGAGAGAATTTGAGAGAAGGCTTAAGATTTCCAAGCAATTCAAGTGGGTTAGCAAGAATTACACGCTAATTGAAGGTATGTTTATATAACCTTTGCATATATATATATATATATATATATATATATATATGAGTTTTACGACAATAATTTTCACACTCTGTGAATTTTATATGTTTAGAATTGATGTTCTCGAATTAGTTATGATAATTGCATGCTAATTTCGGTTTACAGTAGAAGAAAATTTCGATAGTGTATGTTTGGGTGTATTTTTTCATATCGCTCATGTAAGTATCAATTTTAGTGGTCAATTAGTATGTGAAATTATAAATTGAGGCTTTTATATGTTAGTTCATTGAGATACCAGCATAACGTGATTTGAATGGAGTGATTTGAACAAATAATGAATTCACAGTGATGGTTTTTGGGATGAATATCAAAAATGAAGTTTTATATGAAAAACATGAAAATTGAGAAATTAAAGTAGTTTTAGTTGTTGTTAAATTGTGCTAAGAGGCTGAATATGTTAGCAATCATGTTTATGATAGTTGTATAATTATTTTACGTGTTGTTATCACTGTTTGGTGGGTGAAATTTGTGTTTATTGGGTTAATGTCGGCTACTGTTCATTAGCCTTCTCTGTGTCTGTCTGAACACCGGCGCAGCTGCGGCGGTGCCAAGGCAAAAACGGCGCAGCTGCGCCGGTCCCAGGCCTTTGTATGGCGCAGCTGCACCATACCCTGGTTTGAGATTCTGGTTCTGCTGTTTCTGCAGATTTGTGATAGCAACATGGCATGGTCTGAAAGTATGTTAGCATGTTAAATGGGTAATGTTAAGGTTAACATAATATAGTGAATGGTAGTTAGTAAGTTCAAAGTTGCAAAAATGATTAGTAAATCAAGAACGCGTTATGTGATAGTTTAGTATACATAATGAAAGTTAGACAAGTGTTGCGAAGTAAAACACTTAGAGTTTATGAAATGCAAATGGTAATGAACATGTTATGGTATGTTAGCATATCTAATAGGTATTGTGGTTCTAAAATTATGTGTAGGTGATTGTGAGTTTAATTTTATAGCTTACGCTCAAGGCAAGTTTCTAAACCCTATCTTTTTACATTGAGAAAGTTTTCTAACTCTACACTTTCGTTGAGTTAGTTCTATTATTACATTGTGTAACTTTATTCTTTTGATTGAGCAAGCTTTTTATCTTAACTGTTATTGAATAAGTCAATTGTTCCTGAAATTCATTCGAGCAAACTTTAACTCTAATGTTATTTGAAATTCTCATTTGATTGATTCATTCTAACTTGTTTATAGTTAAGCAAGTTTCTTAAGTTCTATTATTGTATAATGAATGTAGTTTTTGAACTCTCGTCTCTATTATTGAACTGTTTTAATTCTTTGCATGAGTTAATACCATGTTGGGCATGTCTTTAGTTTCCAGCTTGCTATCAGTTAATGTACGTTCAGTAATTTCATTTCTAATGTTATAAGACTCTAACCTTAGCTTATTTATTGTTCAAGCAAAGGTTTATCATTTTATTCATTTTGTTGAACACTTATGCTCTATAGTTATTTCAAGCATGAGTTTAATATGTATAATCAGTTCATTTATGATTCTCAACTGTTCTATGTTATGTTGTTATCAAACATCTGTTGTGATTATCAAACACTATTGATTCAACTAGTCCTCTAGTTGATTTTCGTTAAACTTCAATTTCCCTTGAAAGCTTATCCAAACCAAACTTTCTTTGGTACGGACTTGTACTCTAAATACTGGGATGAACAACCCTATTATTATTAGGGGATAATTTACGCGTAGCGTTAAAATGTTTGTGCACAATACATTGTATGAAGGGTTGTTCCCCCTAAGTACGAGGAGTACTTATAGTCTTATGATTGTTAAAGTTGGAGTTGAAAGATTACTCACAACTGTGGACATAGTTCATGGTCTTATGACCCTCAGTTATATATATTCCATATTTTGGATTCCAGTTTTGATTATCATTGTTGGAGTATTATTCAGACTTGATGAGCCTATTCATTGGTAATTATTATTATTATTTTCCTGTTGATTTATTGTTGTATCTAGTGAGCAATTGTTTTGCTCACTCTTGCATATTTATACACTCATTGCAGCTAAAGTTGAGAAGGTAGATGAGCCTTCAACTAGCAAAGGAAAGGGAAAAATGTACAAGTGATGCTGATTTGTACTTTTGATTACTGTTATGATCATAAACTTTTCAATAATGATGTAATGTAATAATTAAATTCCGCACTTGAATGATGTTTAAAGGTTAGATAACCTGGGATGTTTTTGAATTAATATTGTAACCCTATTTAAAGGGAGGATTATGGTTTAAATATTATTTTATCTGGGTAGATAGTATGAATGTTTGGACAGTGAACACCAAATCTTATGGGAATGCAGTACCTAGATTTGGGGGTGTCACATGTGGTACAAGATTGATAATACTTGCAAGACTAAATTAAAAATAGAGGTAAAGATGAAGGTATTATACTGTAATAATTCGAGCCCCAAAACGTGCAATTATCGAAATTATATTTTCCTATAAATAGAAGCTCATTCTTCTTTCATTCTCACCAATTCAGTAAGACACACAAGAGCAATTATAGAGAGAGAAGCTATAGAGAGAAAGAAGAAGAGTAGTCTGCTACTTCACTATTCCAGCATCCAATCTTTTTCTAAGGTAAGAGATATTATTTTTGTTCAGTATTCATAAGGAATAATATTTTCTTCCATACTCTATAGTATGTGAGTAATATTATTTCGTCTCGTATTCCTGATTATACCCTCATTTTGTTAAATTATTGCTTCTATACTCCGTGAAATTAGTAGAATATCTTTAAAATTTGCGCTTCATCTAATATCATTTCACAAGGATATTTTTTGCACATTCTTGTTAAATTTTAAGCTTTTCATGCCGGAGTACTGTCCATAAGTACTATTCATTTATACGGTACTATTCATAAAGTACTATTTACGGATACTATTCACAAAGTACTATTCTCAGATACTATTCATGGGGTACTATTCACAAAGTACTATTCATTCAGAGTACTATTCATGACAAAAATTATTTTCTTTTCGGTCTAAATCATTTTTGATACAATATTATTCTTGAATTTTACTCCACAAAGCAGCATCATGTTGACTATTTGGACATTATTAAATTCTGGATAAATTAAATTATAAATCTTTAAAAATTTATCCTTTGTTTTCTTTTAATAGAATTCTTATATCATTGTCATCATCCTCATGCTTATATTGTGATGAAAGTCATCTTTAGCTTACGTGCATAGATGGGTTGTTGATTGGTATGATTATAACCAGGGATTATTCGGTATAATCATGACCCATAATGTTTCAAATGA
Organism: Panax notoginseng; assembly: GCA_016801055.1. NCBI lineage: Eukaryota > Viridiplantae > Streptophyta > Magnoliopsida > Apiales > Araliaceae > Panax > Panax notoginseng. The sequence continues at coordinate 127,463,557 of CM029017.1, read as the reverse complement.
TGTGGTAAAAGTTCTCATTGGCCCGTAGTGCATTGATAGACAGTTGGTATGATTATGACCAGGGATTATTCGACATGATCATAACCATTGGTCAAAACACGAATATCCTTGGCCCGTAGTGCATGGATAATTCGTGGTTGTGATACTATTTATTAAGCTAAGTCTCAGCGATAAAATTATTGATAAGCTTTTTAAATCATAGAAGATAGTAGATATCATGCTCTACTTGACTCTTTTAATGGATTGCTTGTTCCGCTGCAGTTAAACTTGTTGTTTATTAGTTTAACACTGTTGAAGGCTAACGATAATTTATTCTGCATTATCTTAGTCATAATATTTCTTACTGGGCTAGTTGAGCTCACCCTTTTGCTTTCATTGTTCTCTTAAAAAAATGAGAATATAGCTGGGACGACTCAGGGAATGGAGTGACGATCCAGATAGGTGGCTATAATAGTCCTCACTATTATTTGAAATAGTGTGATAATAATTGTAATAAAGACTTTATTTGAGTTCGGATACTCTCTATGAGACAATATCCGTGTAAAAACTCTCAGTTACGCTTTTGTCGTATTGTATAAAAGAAGTTTATATTTGATTTTTATACCATGTATTTGGCGACTCAGAATGAGTGATGTATACCTATTTTGGGGGCGTCACATCACAACTTCTATTTCGTTGTAGAAGTGTTGTTCAAAGAAAACATTTGCTTCTTTCAGCTAAAGTTTATTATTTGCTATTACTTGCTGGGCAATCAAGTCTCATTCTTGCTTTAAATTTAAATGTTTTCAGCTAAGTGTGATCAACCTGAAGGATCTGCCAAGAATAAAGAAAAAGGAAAGCTGACAGAATAAACTTTTTGGTATCTTATGTAATAGTTGGACTTTATTAAGACAATGATATTTATTAATTATCATGTAATGAATGTTTTAAAGGTTGTGTACCTGGGATTAAACAACTCTGATATGTAAATTAAGTTTGATATTTATATTATTGTTATTATTCCGCTCAAAGAAATGATATCGTGAAGCATGGAGTTCGGGTTTCAAGTACTTGAATTTGGGGGCGTCACAGGTTGGTATCAGAGCTTTAGGTTAGAAACCTTAGGTGGGATAGACCTTAGGCTATAACCTTAGGATAGAGGGAAACGTTGAAAATACAAATAACTCAAATAGAGTTTAAAAGGAGATAAATTAAATAAATTCATCGTAAAACAAAATAAAAGTAACATATATAAAACTATTATTTGCTATTATGTGTATATTATATACTAATCAAGATAATTTATGTGTAGATGTCAGGTAGAAAAAGATTAGGATACCCTCAGATCTTAAAGAAGGAGCAAATCTCCATAATCGAGTCAATAGCTGAAGTAGAGGTCGAAAGCAACCCTGATGAGGTGGTTATTTTGGAAAATATAGTACCAAATCTAGAAGCGATAGTACTGACAGATAATGATTCAGACACTAAAGTTGGAGCTGATCAAGCATCAACGAAAGTGCAGAATCTGAGGAATAAGGTTTCTTCGCTGGAAAAATTATGGGAAATAGAAAAATTATTAAATAGTCAAATGCGAAAGGCGTTAATAGAAACAATGGAAGAACAAGATAAACTTAAAATCCAAATTGATCAGATGGGAGCCAAAAGCAACAAATCGTGTGCAGCTCCGAGCAAGAAGGGGGAAAAAAAGATGAAAGACCGTGAATTAGGAAATCCCAATTATAACCAAGGGAACTCTAGCAAAATAGAAAAGTGTACAAACTGTAAAAAGAAACATGAAGGTTTATGTAGAAAAGGGGAAAATATATGCTATAATTACGGACATGAGGGACATATCTCTCCTCATTGTTCTAATCCGAAGCAAGGTGTGTGTTTTATTTGTGGGGTGGAAGGTTATCAAGCGAAAGGTTGTCCCAGATCAAGAAAAAGGCGTAATGAATAAGTAGTATAAGTACTGTTTGATTATGTTTGTTCGATGTTGTATATATGTGATAAGTATGTATGTGTAATGTTCTCAACTTTTGTATAAGTGTAGTAGCGATTCCTGACTTTTGTGGTCACAAAGGGATATCGAATGTTTAAATAGCGATATATGCTATATAATATAAAATACTATAAATTAGTTGAATGAATGATATTTTGAGTACATGATTATTTGAGTCGAAATTAAGCAAGGCTTAAAATGTAAGTTAATAAAGAATAATTTATTATCTTATTTAACCAGATAATGCTGCCAAGGAGAGGAAACCGAAATCAAAGATCAGAAGAATCTGTCAACAATGATGGAGGACAACCAGATCTGATGCAGAACTTTGCGAACATGGTAGCTCAAGCCATGCAGACTGGAATGCTAACCGCATGAAATCAGCCAGACAATCGCTTGGCAAATTTTAAAGACTTCAAGGCAGAAGGACCACCAGAATTTAGAAGGAAAACTGACCTTGTAGAAGCCCAAACTTGGGTTAAGGAAATAGAAAAGGCATTTGTAATTGCTAGGGTAGTTGAGGGGCAAAAGAAAACTTTTGCCACCTATATGATGAAAGGGGAGGCGAATTTTTGGTGGGAGGCAAATCAAACTAGGGCCGGAGAAGGAGTGGTGACGTGGACTAGGTTCAAGACGTTGTTCTTCGAGAATTATTTCTCGTCTAGTATGCAGGCTAGGATAGAGGTGAAGTTTTTGGAGTTAAAGCAGGAAAACATGACAGTTGCGGAATATACCGCAAAATTCAATGAATTAGCTAGGTTCGCTCCACATCAAGTTGATACGGAATCAAGAAAGGCAAGGAGGTTTGAGATGGGCTTAAAACCCTGGCTCTACAATAAGTTGGCAGTGTTATAAATTGGTACTTTTGCAGCACTCTTGGAAAAGGCTATCATAGCCGAAGAAGGAAGCGAGGCCATGAGTCTCTATAAAAAGGAGAAGAAGAATAAGGGTAAGGTCGAGGGAGTTGTTAAGGTGGAAGGAAGCAGTGGAAGTAGGAATGAGAAAAGAAAAGTGAACAATTTTGGGAATATCAAGGTTAAGCAAGAAGGTGCAAAGAAGTAGGTGGTGCAGTGTGGGAATTGCGGGAAGAACCATTCGGGTGAGTGTTTAAAGGGGAAGTTTGTGTGCTACAAGTGCGGGCATGAGGGACATATCTCTCCCAACTGTCCCAATCCAAGGATGAATAGATGGTATTTTACGTGTGGATCGATGGAGCATAAGGTGAAGGATTGTCCAAAAATGAGAATGGATGGGGGAAGCGTGAATATAGGAAAAAGCAGCGGAACATTAGCCATAACGGGACCAACTTCAACAAACCAGCCAACAAAATCAACTGCCAGAGTCTTCAATATGATCGTTCAGGATACTGTAGCAGCCAGTGACGGAGTTCCAGGTATGAACCCTATTTTTATCGTAATTTTGGTAATATAAGTACGTTTACGTTAGGAACCCTTAAATATAAGCATACGAAACACAATATAATAATTCCTTAATAAAAGAATTTTTGAAGGAGGAATTTAAGTTCCAAATTCATAACACGAATTTTATAAGGAAATAAAAATCTAAGGATAAAGCATTAAACATTAAGTGTGTGACGCCCCCAAAATAGGTATACATCACCCATTCTGAGTCGCCAAATATATGGTATAGAAACAACTACAATTTTATTAATACAATTGTCGTGCAAAATACGACAACACATAAACTGTGAGTTTAAATACAAATATTGTCTTCTAGACAATATCCACACTCAAATAAGTCCTCATTACAATTATTGATACACTATTTTACAAAATAGTGAGGACTACTATAACAACTGCCTTGGACCATCACTCCTTACCCCGTCTAGTTCCTGCTAAATTCTCACCTCCTGAGAAGAAAAATGGAACAAAAAGAAAAAGGGTGAGCTCAAATAGCCCAGTAAAAAATATTATGACTAAGATAATATATAACAAATTATTCTTAGTCTTCAACAGGGAATTATCTGATAGAATATAATAGACAACAAGTTCTAGATTAATAACTGTAGCGAAAATAACAATTCATTAGAAGAGTTAAGTAGAGAATGAAATCTACTATCATCTATGAATTTAAAAGTCCATCATCAATATTTTATCCATGTGACATCAATCAATATATATCTTGAATCAAATATTCATATTTGCACTACGGGTTAAAGATATTTATTTGTATCACCAGTTGGTCATGTTCATCTCAACACCTGTTCATCTTTGCACTACGGGCCAAAGATATTCATCAATTAATCATTCATCTTTGCACTACAGACCAAAGATATTCATTAAGTATCACCATTAAAGACTGAGGATGATGAAAAATATTTTAGAGAACGAATCCAGTGAGACAAAAGGACAAAGATTAGAGATTCGTACTTTAGATAATTCAAGTTTAAAAATACTCCTTAATAAATCATAATGGAGTAAAATTCAAGAATGAAGATCAAAACATGGATTAAATTTCAAGAATAAGGGTCACAACAGTTAACCGGGAAGGAAAGAAAAAAAAAATATTTTTTTTCTTTTATGAACAGTACTCGTGAACAGTACCTGTGAATAGTACCCGATCATGAAAAGTTTCAAATTTGATAAAAATTTCAGATCAATATTCCTAGGAAATGATATTAGCTAAAACAAAATTTCTAATCATTTCAGAAATTATAGAAGCAATAAAATAATATCCTTTACCTTAGTAGAAGCTGGATTTGACTGAAATATCGGATATTATTCTGAGAAAATCTTGCAGAAAAACTATGCTCAAAGTATTCTTATACTTAAGAAAATACTCACAATACTATATAATAAGAATTTCTGATTATGAATTGGTGTGTTGAAGAAGGAGGGGTTACCCCCTATTTATAGCAGCGGAAGGAGAAAAGAAATAGATAATACGCGCCTAACATTTCTTCTTTTTCTGCCTAACGTCATGCCTAACATTTCATATTTTTATATGGGTGGGGCCACCCTTTGAAAAATGAGTTGCAGGAAAGAAAAAAAAATAAGCCAGCTTTGAAAACAAAAAAACAAGGCATGAATCATCTTTGAAAAAAAAAACAAAGCTCCTGTAATACATTTGAAACCAAGAATTTGCAGGCAACTTGCTCACCCACCATTTCCACCAACCAAAACCATGTTACCAACAAGGTATTCAAATACATCTTGCTTACTTTCGTTTCTAATCAACCACATGCTTATATATATAATAATAGTATTATTATTTAATATAATATATTATTATAATATATTTGAATGAATATTTTATTAGAGAAAATAATTGCCAAACTTCCAACAAATATTTCATACTAATTTTCTTCCTTTATATCCACATAAAATAAATATATTCTTCATTTATATCCACATAAAATAAATATTTTCTTATCATATAAATCAATAAATAATTATTCACAAATAATATTACAGAATCACAATAATGACAACTAGACCGTTCCCAGGAAAGAGGGGGCTTTCCGATAAGGATTTCTCCTTACTGGCGCGCAATTAGGTGACCAAACCTCTCATTGACAGAACTTTATAGACATTGCCAATAATGCTATCTAATAATATTATTCAAATAATATGAATTATTGATCTGATAATGGGAAATACTGTGCAGTGCTAATTATTGAAACAACAATAATATAAAATATCAACGCAGCAATTATTGAATCAATAAAATAAAATACTGAACAGTAATTACTGTAATAATTATTGAGTAGTGCCTTCTTACGTAAGAATTAATAATTCAAAAATACTGTTCAATACCGTGTGCTACTGTGCAACCACGCGTATTACTATATTTTAACCACCGGGTAATCTAACAGTGTTAACGGTAACAATAACGTCGTTATTTATAAAAATTCAAATTTATCATTTTCTTCATCCGACCGTTATTCTGTTATGGGCCCACAAATGACTGCGTCGTCGTACGGATATTCCTGACAAAAAAAATATTCCACGACCAAACGAATATTCCCCGACAAAAGGAATATTTTATGACCACTTGCTTATTTTGCAAAAATTGCACATTTCACACATAACCAAAGCATTATATCAAAATAACACCTTATTATTTCAAACTAATAATTAAAGGAAAATTTAATTTTATTTATAATAAGTTGGGGTCTTACAACCTCCCCTCCTTATGAAATTTCGTCCTCAAAATTGACGTCCGTACCTGGTGTTTCGAAAAGGTGAGGGTACCTCGCTTTCATTTCCGATTCCAACTCCCAAGTAATTTCCTCAATAGCATGGTTCCTCCATAAAACCTTAACTTGTGGTATAACCTTGGTGCATAAGACATGCTCTTTCCTATCCAAGATCTTAACAGGTACCTCCTCGTACGTTAAATCTTCGGCTATCTCGACTGGTTCTAACTCGATAATGTGGTTCGGGTCTTTTACATATTTACGAAGCATAGATATATGAAAAATATTATGAACACGAGACATGCTTGGAGGTAATGCGAATCTATAGGCCACATTTCCTATTCGTTCAAGAATCTCAAATAGACCAACAAATCGTGGATTGAGCTTTTCTCTCTTCCCAAATCTTGTAACTCCCTTCCATGGAGCAATACGTAACAGTACATGATCTCCAATATTAAACTCCACGTCCTTTCGATGAAGATCAGCATAACTCTTTTGTCGATCTTGTGAGGTCTTTATACGTTGTCGGATCATTTAAATCTTTTCCGTAGTCATGCGTACCAATTCTGGTCCCAACAACGTTGCTTCACCTATCTCGTCCCAGCATACTGGAGAACGACATTTTCGTCCATACAACGTTTCGAATGGAGCCATACCTATACTTGCTTGATAACTGTTGTTGTAGGAGAATTCCACCAATGGCAAGTACTTATTCCAACTTCTTTTGAAATCTAGAACACAGAGTCTTAATAGATCTTCAAGGGTTTGAATAGTCCTTTTCGATTGCCTGTCCGTTTGAGGATGGTATGCCGAACTGAATCATAAATCCGTGCCCATAGCTTTCTACAAGCTAACCCAAAATCGTGAAGTGAATCTTGGGTCACGATCCGAAACTATGGATACTGGCATGCCATGCAATCTCACAATCTCATTTACGTACATACGAGCAAGATGTTCAAGGGAATAAGTCTTACGTATAGGCAAGAAATGAGTAGACTTAGTTAATCTATCAACAATAACCCAAATCGCATCTATGCTTTGAGAAACCTTGGGAAGACCCGTAACAAAATCCATGGTAATATGTTCCTACTTCCATTCCGAAATCTCAAGTGATTTCAATGGACCTTTTGGCACTTGATGCTCCGCCTTTACGCGTTGACAAGTTAAACACCTTGAAATAAACTCCGCGATCTCTCTCTTCATATTGTTCCACCAAAATGTATGTCGAAGATTATGATATATTTTGGTACTCCTAGGATGGATTTCAAATGGTGTGTTATGTGCCTCCATCATGATTCTATGCTTCAAGTCAGAATCGTTAGGAACTCAAAGTCTGGAGTTGACTCGAAGTATTCCTTCTTCATCGATTCCTGCATCTGGAATATCACCTTCTTGCACTTTCTTCTTCATACGCATCAACCTCAGGTCTGTAGCTTGAGCAGCTTTAACTTTATCAATTAAAATCGGTTCTACTCGTATGTTTGATATCCTCACGTGGGTACTTGGAGCCTTTAACTCTATCTCCATCCTTTGAAAGTCATATAAAATGGGTCTTTATGTTAACAACATTGCACTCATACCCGCATATGATCTTCTACTCAATGCGTCAGCTACAACGTTTGCTTTTCCAGGATGATATTGAATGCTATGGTCATAATCTTTCAAAAGCTCGAGCCAACGTCGTTGCCTCATGTTGAGTTCCTTTTGGGTGAAGAAATATTTGAGGCTTTTATGATCCGTATAAATCTCCACTTTCTCCCCATACAAGTAGTGTCTCTAGATTTTCAATGCGAAAACGATTGCCACCAACTCCAGATCATGGGTAGGATAATTCCTCTCATATTTTTTGAGTTGTTGCGAGGCATAGGCTATGACTTTCCCATGTTATATGAGAACACATCCTAACCCTTTGCCTGAAGCATCGCTGTAGATAATAAATCAATCCGAACCAGATGGTATTGTCAGAACAGGTGCCGAAATGAGTCTCCTCTTAAGCTCTTGGAAACTCTTCTTGCATTCCTCGCTCCATACGAATTTTGTATCTTTCCGAGTCAGCTGAGTTAACGGGGTAGAGATTCGAGAAAATCCTTCCACGAATCTCCGATAATAACCAGCTAAGCCCAGAAAACTACGCAGTTCGGTCACCGACTTCGGTTGCTCCTAACTTTGTATTGCTTCAACCTTCGTCGGGTCAATGGATACTCCATGTTTTGACACCACGTGCCCAATGAATGCTACTTTCCTAAGTCAGAACTCAAATTTCTTCGTCTTGGCATATAGCTTGTTGTCACGAAGTCGTTGAAGTACCAGCTTCAAATGGTGCTCATGATCTTCACGACTTTTGGAATAGATGAGGATGTCATCAATAAAGACAACAACGAACTGATCCAAATATTCTTTGAATACACAGCTCATCATATCCATGAAAGCAGTAGGAGCATTAGTCAATCCAAAAGACATGACTAAGAATTCATAATGCCCGTACCGAGTTCTGAAGGCAGTCTTTGGAATATCCTCAGTTTTAATCTTCAGCTGGTGATATCCAGAATGAAGATCAATCTTTAAAAAGAATTGTGCTCGTTGCAACTGGTCGAACATGTCATCAATGCGAGGTAGTGGATACCTATTCTTGATGGTGACATGGTTCAATTCTCGGTAGTCAATACAAAGTCGTATACTCCCGTCTTTCTTCTTTACAAATAAAACAGGAGCACCCCAAGGAGATGTACTAGAACGAATGAAACCGATGTCCAACAACTCTTGTAGTTGGACCTTTAACTCCTGAAGTTCAATAGGAGCCATTCGATATGGGATTTTAGAAATGGGCTTTGTACCCGATTCAAGATCAATAAAGAATTCAACTTCACGCTCTGGGGGTAGACTAGGAAGTTCTTCAGGAAATACGTCAGGAAATTCACTAACAACAGAAATATTATTAAAATCTGACGTGTTTTTGTTCAAGTCCATAACATGTTCTAAGAAAGGTTGACATCCGTTTTTTAATAAACGAATGGCTTTATGGCTCGATATGACAGCGATTAACTTTAGTGGTTTGGTTTTTTGAATTCGCATAACAGGTTGGTTAGGAATATGAAAACTAACAACCTTACGAAAATAATCAATTTTGGCATGATGAGTAGTTAACCAATCAATCCCTAAAATCACGTCAAATGCAAGTATCTTTAAAGAGGTAAGATCAACAAGTAATGTGATTGTGCCCACTTGGATCAAGCAAGATTTATACACAGTGGATGTAATAAAAGTTTCTCCTAACGGAGTTTGCACAGATAAGTCAAAGTCTAATTTATCCGGAGTCAAGTTTAAATGTTGAGCACAAGAAGGAGAGATAAAAGAATAGGTAGAACCAGTATCTAGTAAGGTATAAACTTCGCAAGAGTTCAGGATTAGCTTACCCATGATCACCTCGTTTGGGTTTCTCGTGTTTTGGCCAGTCACGACAAACGCCCTCCCTTGAACCACCGACTTTGTTTTATTCGTAGTCGCCTTTGGTGCCGCCGTCCCAGATGGACTTGACTTCACTACCGGACAAAATCGGGCTATATGCCCATCCTTTCCATAACTAAAACACACCTTGGAAGGCTGTAAACAGTTTGGACTTATGTGTCCTTCCTCTCCGCATCTGTAACATCTAACTGGCGGTCATTCTCCTCCCCTAAAATTTTTTATTGTTGTTGGTGCTAGTGCTGCTGCTGATGTCTTCCCGTCATTGTTGAATCTCCTCTTTTTAAAATTTCCACTTGACTCACCTCTCCTATTATCATGGCCACGATTACCACTCGATTGGTTACTGCTTTTGTCCGTATTCTTTCCTCCCCGCTGGTTATCATGGCTGCGATGACTGCTGTCACCGGTATGACCCTGGTTGTGGTCCCTCGGTTGAACATACTCATTATCTTACTCTAATAATTGAGCCCTGTTGACAACATCTGAGTATAAAGAAAATTTGTGAGAGATAAGATATTGCCGAATTTCGGGTTTTAGACCTCTCAGAAACATCCGCATCATTCGTTCCTCATTCTCTACCAAATGAGGTGCAAACCTGAATAATTCTGTGAACTTTGCCTCGTACTGGGACACCGTCATGTTGTTTTATTCCAGTCTAATAAACTCTACCTCCTTCATATGACGAATACTTTCAGGAAAGTACTTGTCATTAAACAGTTTCTGATATCTTTCCCAAGACATGTTGAGTGCGGCTGGCTGGGTACACTTCAGATTCCCACCAGTAATATGACTCACCACAGAATATAAAGGTGGCAAATGGAACCTTCTGTTCTTCCGTGCAACCCAAGACATCGAATATCTTGGTAGTTTGCTTGACCCACGTTTCCGCCTGAATCGGATCCGGCTTTTCCCAGAATTCTGGTGGTCCCAACTCCTTGAACTGCTTGGCTGTGACAAACCGCGCGTTGCTATCATTTCCACCCGTATTTTGTACACGAGTCTCCCTCGTCTAATTTTGCATGAACTGCAAAAAGCTTCTAAACATTCCATCATTCATCGTTTGCTCGGGAGTGTTATTTACAGGAGGAATATTGTCTTCCTGTTGCACATTCTCCTGATTGGTGACTGAAGGTGTTTTCACAGTCTCATACGCTCCATTGTTAACGTTCTCAGCTGCCATTCTTAAATATTGTCATAAAACAAGGGTTAATTAAACAAATTAACATATCACATAATATCCCTATATTATGACTGACCAACAAATAAGCTTAGGTAGGACACACTAGCGAAGGTTTTACTCATCTCTCCCCTCCTAGTTCTATTCCCCGATCTCCGCCAGAGACCATATCCCTAAGCTCTGATACCAACTGTGATGCCCCCAAAATAGGTATACATCACCCATTCTGAGTCGCAAAATACATGGTACAGAAACATCTACAACTTTATTAATGCAATTGTCGTGCAAAATACGACAACACATAAACTGTGAGTTTAAATACAAATATTGTCTTCTAGATAATATCCACACTCAAATAAGTCCTCATTACAATTATTGATACACTATTTTACAAAACAGTGAGGACTACTATAACAACTACCTTGGACCATCACTCCTTACCCCGACTAGTTCCTGCTAAATTCTCACCTCCTAAGAAGAAAAATGGAACAAAAAAGAAAATGATGAGCTCAAATAGCCCAGTAAAGAATATTATGACTAAGATAATATACAACAAATTATTCTTAGTCTTCAACAGGGAAATATCTGATAGAATATAATAGACAACAAGTTCTAGATTAACAACTGCAGCGAAAATAACAATTCATGAATGAAATCTACTATCATCTATGAATTCATCAATATTTTATCCTTGTGACATCAATCAATATACATCTTGAATCAAATATTCATCTTTGCACTACGGGCCAAAGATATTCATTTGTATCACCAATTGGTCATGTTCATCTCAACAGCTGTTCATCTTTGTACTACGGGCCAAAGATATTCATCAATTAATCATTCATCTTTGCACTACAGGCCAAAGATATTCATTAAGTATCACCATTAAAGACTGAGGATGATGAAAAATATTTTAGAGAACGAATCTAGTGAGACAAAAGGACAAAGATTAAAGATTCATACTTTAGATAATTCAAGTTTAAAAATACTCCATAATAAATCATAATGGAGTAAAATTCCAGAATGAAGATCAAAACATGGATTAAATTTCAAGAATAAAGGTCACAACAGATAACCGGGAAGCAAAGAAAAAAAATATTTTTTTTCTTTTATGGACAGTACCCGTGAACAGTACCTGTGAACAGTACCCGGTTATAAAAAGTTCTAAATTTGATAAAAAGTTCAGACCAATATTCCTATAAAATGATATTAGATGAAACGAAATTTCTAATCATTTCAAGAATTATAGAAGCAATAAAATAATATCCTTTACCTTAGTAGAAGTTGGATTTGACTGGAATATCAGATTTTATTTTGAGAAAATCTTGCAGAAAAACTACGCTCAAAGTATTCTTATACTTAAGAAAATACTCACAATACTATACAATAAGAATTTCTGATTATGAATTGGTGTGTTGAACAAGGAGGGGTTACCCCCTATTTATAGCAACGGAAGGAGAAAAGAAACAGATAATATGCGCCTAACATTTCTTCTTTTTTTGCCTAACATCATGCCCAACATTTCATACTTTCATATGGGTGGGGCCACCCTTTGAAAAATGAGTTGCAGGAAAGAAATAAAAACAAGCCAGCTTTGAAAACAAAAAATCAAGGCATGAATCAACTTTGAAAAAAAAAAACAAAGCTCCTGTAATACATTTGAAACCAAGAATTTGCAGGCAACTAGCTCACCCACCATTTCCACCAACCAAAACCATGTTACCAATAAGGTATCCAAATACATCTTGCTTACTTCCATTTCTAATTAACCACATGCTTATATATATAATAATTCCCGTGATGGACATTTTCAGCTGCAGTCAGCTTGTAAATTATTCACGCTGTCTGAATTTCCTTAGATGGCTCTCATGCCCACAAGGAGTTCGGCACTGCTATGTATCTTATTTTCTCGAAGATGCTTCACATCTCGAAAATAATAAAAGAAATCAAACCGAACACATAATAAAATGGAAGTATCAAAGGCCTCAAGTACTATTGAGCATAAGGGTTTGAAAAACCTGTTTTGCAAAACATCGCTGCCATATCTAGTTAAAATTAAACTTTTATACAAAATTCAAACTTTTTGTATATAGGTGCAAACGAGGCATAGCAGTACTTCCAGACAATTGCACATAGACCCACACACACACACTTTCAGATAAAAGTTTAAATTGAAAAGTGGCGGTCACCATGTTACCACGGATGTCGGGGGGTTCCTAACACCTGCCCTCTGAATAATCAAGCCCCCGGGCCCTAATAAATCTCGGTTTCACATACCGTTATACAGTGTCACATCACTAGGTCTATGTGCAAACTATTTCTTAGTTGAGTTGGTTCAACCATTTAAAAATATCAACTGGCGACTCTTACAATCCAATCGTCGACATATACATGTCGGACCTTTTCACAACTTGTTTTTTCAAACAAATCTTACCTAACATGAAAACACCAAAAGATAAGAACAGAAAAGGGACAATAAAAATTTCGACGTCGACAATGGCAACGAGTGAACCATCGCCATAGTCCAAAAAATCTGTCGTCATAGTCCTATTGTGTAATACACAGTTGTGTGTGTATATATACATATATATACATATACATATTAATTGTTTACTGTGATTAAATATCAGTTTTAACTGTTCATTAAATGTAAATCTGTAATATATAAATCTGTGGGCTTGATTTATCTAAATCTAACCATATCTAACTTTTAACAGGGTCAAAAGTTGTAAAACTAGAACTGTTGATCTAGAATGGCTAAAATTTATTTAAATCTAGTTCTCTTTCTAGTTTTTTGTAAATATTAAGCAACCACGTGACCCTAGATCTATATCTAGAGGGTACGAGAAGCTTGGCTACGTGCAGGCATGGATTTAACTGATGAATCCTTTATTTTGCGACGTTTAGATTAAATGTTTATGTTATTTCAGTATCTTCATTATGCAGGCTATTCATATGATATTATGTGAGCCTATGAGCCCCGGGATCTGTGATCCAGCTGACGGATCTAGATCTGGTTCCCATGATGGACCCTTTTCAGTTGTATAGCTAGCTTACAAATCATATGTGTGGTGATTGGACATCCTTTGATGCTTCTCATGCCCATAAGGAGCCCGACACTTATATGTATATTATTGTGTCAAAGATGCTTTGCATCTCGAGAATAAAATCAAAACAAGCCGAATACGGAATAAAAATGGAAGTATCAATGGCCTCGATTACTATGTGAGCATAAGGGTTTGAAAACCTATTTTCAAAACATCATCTTATATGCCTTGTATTAAAATTAAACTTTTAAACAAGTCAATTGGCGGCTCTGTAAATCACTATTTTCAAATCATCGACATTTCATGTCGGACTCTTTTGTCAAATTTCACCCTTTCAAACCAATTTCGAACCACATAGAAAACATAAAGGGTAAGAAATCATTAAAAGAGGAATTCCAAAGAAGGAATTTTTTCCCAACGTCGACACTTGTGATTTGCTAGCTTTTCCTTTACATGTCCCTCTTCCCCCATCCAAAAATCTTCTCTCTCTCCAAGTGTTGGTGAATTATAACTCTCCTTTTATAAACTTTCACGGCAAGGGGTAAAATAGTCATTTGGCGGCTTTTTACCAAAATGCCTCCACCTCCTTACTATTCCCACCTCCTTAACAAAGCTTCTCCTAGAAGTTTCGTTGTTCCGTCTCTCAGAATTCGTCCGACAGTTTGAAAAATTGCGATTCTCGGAATCTAAATATTTTTGGATATTTTGCCTTTCCTCTACAGATTTACTTTTACGCGTTCTTCGGAACTTCGAAAAGCTGAAAAACACTTTTTGATGAATAGTATTTCTGTCACGCTTTTCGAAAACTTAGTTAAACGAATGAAAAGTACATAACAATACTTTTCATCATTTTTATTTCGTTCGATTTTTGCACATTTTTTGAGAAATACTTTGATCGGCTAATATAACTTTTCACGACATATTATCATCAAATCTTTCAACATAATGTCATTTTGACATACCGATCTCTCAAAAAGACTTAGGTTATTCAAACCCTAACCCTTAGGTTTTGTCGGGCGAATAATGTCTATTTCGTCTTTTTCCTCAAAAAAATTATTGTTCCCAGAAAAATTTTATTTTCGCCTTAAAAATTCTTACTCGTTCAATCTAGCTCGTAGTCAGAATCCTCACATCTTATAATCATCCTAGGTCCTAGAACGATTAATAAACATATAGCACAAAATATTATTAATAAAAATTCAATTTATTAATAACTAATTCTTTAAACTAAATTTCTGGACAATCTGATTTTTTGGGTTGTTACACATAACCTGAGTTATACACATCCAACTCAGTCCGTTTTTGACTCTATGGACTCTTAACTCTTAAAACTACAACATGCCAGAAAATCCACATCTTCCAAACACATTAACAAATAATTCTAAAGACCCAATTTCAATGTTCATACTAAATTTTCATGTTTTAACATACTTAGCATAATCGTTCACCACAAATTCGATTCTTAACCAAATCAATCTGTTAAACCTTCTTTGTTTTTGTTTCTCATCATATTAATAACATCTACTATCAAATTCAGATTCTTCACATTAATTCCGAGTCAATTTTAGTCTCAAAGTAGACCAAAACATATAATTTAAGCTAAAAACCAAACTCTTCTTCTTTATCATCAACAATATAAATTTGTTTACTGAAAACTCTGTTGCTATATTTATGACCGATCGGTCGGCTCCAGCGGCGCACGTGTGTGGGTTTGAACTAAGTCTTGGCTAGGTCATCTCCCTTCCATAAAAGTGGGGTGCCCCTTGGGGCCCTTCCCATTGTGCAAACATCCCATATATAAATTCTTCACATTTCCCTCAAATTTTCTATGTGGGATAAGGCAAGTTACAACATTTCAAGTAAGTGACTTTGGAGTCAACTTTCTCATCCAATTCTTAATGGATTTGAGCAAATAAGTATACCACGTTACACTCCTCGCAGAGGAGAACACATTTGTGTAAGGACCTGACATTTTTGGAGTGTGGGCCCCACATTAAATTGAGCCTCAAAATGTTGTAATATTTATTTTTCAAACCCATTTCCAACAATCCCCCACATGAATGTAAAATTGGCTTTACAACATGGAAAAAAAATTATGAAAATACAGACACTAGTTCGAGTACATGAGAAAAGATACTTCAACGGGTTAAGTAGCCTAGTGGCTTTGAAATTGCCCTAGTAAAGTCTATCGGATTTACTTGGCTAATCAGTAGACTTGATGTCTTTGAACTGTGGCTTTTCATGTAAACCAAGACAATAGACACAAAATATCTCTTCAGACATAGTTGGTTCTCACGTTTGTGTTCATTTTGGCCTTGAAACACTTCTTAGTTCTGTGAGTATATTAGAGAATTCAGCCTTCAAAATTCTCACAGAAGTGGCCCCTTTCTTACTCACATAGGTGACTTCTATCAAGAGTATCCTGCAATACCCCACTTGAACGTATTTCAAGATATAAAAGTCATTAAAAGCGTAACTTATCCTAATTCTCACGGCAGATGTGCACTGTCTCATCATAGGAATGGTTAGGAGTAAATATCTCCTCAGTGCTTTATTGAGTACTACATAGTTTAGTTTTCCCATTGAACCTAGATCTTGGGATCTCCAGTCAACTAGGTTGGGTTGCCACTATGACGACTCTTAATTAAACAATAAGCTTTAAACCCATTCCCTTTGATGAACTTTCTACTTGCTCTCTTGTTAAACCTTTAGTAAGCAGATCCGCAATATTATCTTTTGACTTTACATAGTTAATTGAGATAATTCCATTTGAGAGCAATTGTCTAATGGTATTGTGTCTTCATCGTATATGACGTGACTTACCGTTATATAGATGATTATGTGCTCTTCCAATTATTGATTGGCTATCACAGTGTATACATATAGCTGGCACAGGTCTTAACCAATTTGGAATATCCTCTAAGAAATTACGAATCCACTCTGCTTCTTCTCCAGCTTTGTCAAAAGCAATGAATTCTGATTCCATTGTAGAGCTCGTAATACATGTTTGTTTTGAGGATTTTCAAGATACCGCTGCACCTCTAAGTGTAAAAACATATCCACTTGTGGATTTCGAGTCTTTATTATCAGATATCCAATTAGCATTACTATATCCTTCCAATACTACTAGATATCGTGTATAGTGCAGTCCATAATTTTGAGTATGTTTTAAATATCTCAAAACTCTCAAAATAGCTTTCCAGTGATCTTTACCTGGATTACTCGTATACCGACTTAGCTTACTTACCGAATAAGCTATATTTGGTCTAGTATAGTTCATGACATACATTAAACTGCCTATTATATGAGAATATTCTAATTGAGATATGCTATCACCTTCATTTTTGGCTAGATGAAGATTTATATCAACTGGGGTCTTATTTAGAATTATATTATACTTATTAAATTTTTCAAGTATTTTTTCAATGTAATGAGTTTGAGATAATATAATTCCATCAGATGTTCTGGAAATCTTTATTCCTAATATTATATCAGCAACCCCCAAGATTTTCATATCAAATCTATTTGCCAACATACGTTTGGCAGAGTTGATAACTTCATTGTTGCTACCCATGATTAACATATCATCCACATAAAGACAAACAATGACATATTCCTTTTGAGTGCTTTTGACATAAACACATTTGTCACACTCATTGATTTTAAATCCATTTGATAACATAACATTATCAAATTTCTCATGCCATTGTTTTGGTGCTTGTTTCAATCCATACAAGGATTTAACAAGTTTGCATACATTCATCTCGTGTCCAGGGGCAATGAAACCTTCAGGTTGTTCCATATATATTTCTTCATCTAATTCACCATTTAAGAATGTAGTTTTTACATCCATTTGATGTATTTCAAGTCTATTTAATGATGTTATTGCTATTAGTATACGAATAGATGTAATTCTTGTAACTGGTGAATAAGTGTCAAAATAATCCAATCCTCTTTCTGTCTATAGCCTTTAACAACAAGCCTTGCTTTATATATATCAATTGAACCATCAACTTTCATGTTCATTTTTGAAGATCCATTTATACCCTAAGGGTTTGGAACCAGGTGGAAGATCCACCAATTCCCATGTATGATTTTGCTTAATGGATTCAATTTCACTATTAATTACTTCTTTCCAATGAGAAGCATCTGGAGAAGATATTGCTTCCTTGTACGTTTGAGGATTGTTTTCTAACAAAAATGTTAGAAAATCCGGGCCAAAAGACTTTGAAGTCCTTGCCCTTTTCTTATGTCTAGGTTCATCCACTACATCAGACTCTTTGTCAATATTTTCAGGATTATTACTAGTAGCATCCAAAGGTCTTTTATGTGAATTTGACTCTTTATTTATATTATATGGAAACACATTCTCAAAGAACGATGCATCTCTTGATTCAATAAAAGTATTAATATGAATATCGGGAATTTTAGATTTACGAACAAGAAAGCGATAAGCACTACTGTTATTTGCATAACCGATGAATACACAGTCAATGGTTTTTGGTCCTATCTTAACCTTTTTAGGTTTAGGAACCATCACTTTTGCTAGACACCCCCACACTCTTAAGTATTTATAGCAAGGTCTATAACTTTTCCATAATTCATAAGGTGCTTTGTGAGTTTTCTTATGAGGCACTTTGTTAAGAATAGAATTGGCAGAAAGAAAAGCTTCCCCCCACAAATTCTGGGGTGCTCCAGAACTAGTTAACATAGCATTCAACATTTCTTTCAATATTTGGTTCTTGCGTTCAGCAATACCATTAGATTGAGGTGAATAAGGAGCGGTAGTTTGGTGAATGATACCATGAGTAGAGCATAACTCTTCAAATGGTGATTCATATTTACCACCTCTATCGCTTCTTATTGCTTTAATCTTTTTGCTAAATTGATTTTCCACTTCATTTTTATAATGTTGAAACATTTCTATAGCCTCATCTTTGCTTCTCAGCAAATATACATAACAATATCTTGTGCAATCATCAATAAAGGTAATGAAATATTTTTTTCCCACCTCTTGTTTTCACATACTTTAAATCACATATATTAGTGTGAATTAAATCTAGAGGTTCAGTTTTTCTTCAACAGAATGAAAAGGTAATCTTGTCAATTTAGATTCCACACAAATTTTGCATTTATGCTTTTGATTAATATCAAATTTAGGCATGAATTCTAAATTAATTAATCTACGCATTGTATCATAATTAACATGTCCTAATCTAGCATGCCATATATTTGAAGATTCTATCAAGTAAGTAGAAGAATTAATTTTATTATTATCAATAGACTTTGGTACATTCATCTTAAAGAGCCCATCAGACATATACCCCTTTCCCATAAACATATCATTTTTAGTAAGTACAAATTTATCAGACACAAACACCAACTTGAAGCCATTCTTGCTAAGTAGTGACCCAGAAACTAGATTTTTGCGGATGTAACGACCCCAAAAATCCATACAATTTAAAGCTCGACTTCGGTCGTTAACCATACATTCAACCTCAAATTTTACATCATTATTCGATATTAAAAAAACTAAAATTGCGGAATATTTAAAACTTTTATACATTTCCTTCTTTATTACCCTAAATCGCAACCTTTACATTACATCTCTTCGATTCAAATATATATCATGAATCGTTACAATAAACTGACTATACAAAGTCTTACATCATAAATAGATATCCATATACACTGGATAGCTTAATTTACAATTCAACAATATTTACATTCAAAATCTTACATACATTTCTCATAAAACATAAGTAATCTTCGTGAATATAGATCTCTATAACTCACTTAGCACATATCCTTACCTTAATTCCTTGACCTGCAAAAGTGGTTATTTGCAAGAGTGAGCTCGACAGCCTAGCAAAATCTAACAGTTTTCATGCATCACATAGCACATAATAACATGCTCAACATACATATCATAATAATTAAAGTAACATGGCATACATGCTTTTAATTCACATAACAAATATAAAAATTGAGTTCCTTACTCAATCATCATTATTTAACCAAAACACTGTAGTCATAGATTGACTTTAACATTTCATGATACAACATATATAATATATTATGCTTGCTTATAACACATATCACATGTCATGCAATTTAAAACAGTTCATCAAGTCCACGTGGAAAATAGGAACCGAAAGACTTGCCTTGATCGTTGTTTACCAATAACAGTTTAACAGCTTACAGCTATATGCACTTCACGTGCCCTTTTTGTTACTTTGAAATTACTTGCTAACCACTGAGAAACGTTTTGGAATTACAGAACCCTTTCTCTCAAAATTCTTAATTCTCTCTCTGTGATTTCCTTGTTAAACTTAGAAAAATGAAGAAGAAGAAGACGTATAATAAAGGAAGCAACTGACGCGTTGAGGTCAGTTACCCAATCATGGGTAACTATTATCAACTCCCTTTAGGGATTTGTTTGGCTAGCAATAATAGGTTTCAAAACTAATTAATTGTATAAATCTCTTATATTATAGTTTAAATTATGTCACACCCAATCAAATAGTAAATCAAACATCTAATTTAATTTATTTTAAATAACATATAATGATTTCTTATTAATTCACATAGTCAAATATTTAAATTCTCATTTATTAATAATGTCAAATTATTAGATTTTTAATTAATTATTAAATTATTTAAAATAACATTAGGCTTATTAAATATTTCTTTTAATTTAATAAGCTCACGTAAAAACATACATCGAATAATAAAATTCTCCACATTAATTTAATAAATATAATACATAATTAAATTAATCTACCACAACTTCATCAATTAATTATTTAATCTAATAATTAATTCATCGAAAAATATTTATTTAATTCAATAAATATTAAAATTAAATTACAAAATCTCGTTTGTCACATCTTTCCCCCCTTAAAAGGATTCTGTCCCCAGAATCGCTTACACACAATTAAGTAAATAAATGAGGGTAATTCTTCATCATTTTATCTATATATATGTTTTATATTTCTTACTACATTCCTTACTTTAGCAAATTCTAAGTTTCATTTCATAACTTTCACTTGAACTCAACTATATTTGAGTATTATATTCTTAACCCATTCATTTTCTAAGGATCGCTATCATAAACACTCGGGATATTACATTCACCATTTCTTCTAAGAATTTCGTCCTCAAAATTTTATCTATTAATATTTATTCATTCAATCTATCAAAGTAAATTTTACGTCACTACTTCATTCATTCATTGGTTTCTGTAACCACTTTTTTTCCACAAAGATCATTCTATAATTATTAACTTTTCTATTAAAAGTTTTACAAATTTCTTTGATAACTCATATTCTTCTCACTTCAAAATCTCTTTTCTCACTTATTTAATATATTCATCATTCAGTGTCGCATTCTACGACTTACTTCTTTCTAAGGAATATCATCCTTACCACATTCGCCTTTTAGAATAGCAAGAATCTTCCACAATTGCTCAATAATTGGGAAGAAGTATGAATAACTCAGGAATTTAAAAGATCCCAAATCATGCTGAGGGGTCACAAGACCGTGAACTCTATTCTCGGTTTACTAGTGCTTCAACTCAATCCTTCACACTGCAAACTAGAGTGTTTATCAATCACAAAGACTGAAAACACCCTCCTCAAGTACACTAGATAGCCAGCCTGTTGTACCACTACGTTGGGCCACAACGTAGTGTTTTGTAATGACTATATGCGTTACGCTCGGAACCATTGTCCCCGAAAACATTTCCCCTTATAGGGTTGTTCACCTCAGCTTTTCAACATCTGAATCCGCACCAAAACAATTTGGTTTGGCATAACTTTTTAATAAACGCTTGAATTTTATGAACGTCTTTCAATAATCGTCTAGCTAAATCAAATAGTATAGACTTCTACAACAATTCGAACATCAACCGAAATATATATATATATATATATATATATATATATATTCTCACATCTTAAAGAAGCCTCAAAAATCTTTTTATGGCATCATGATTATGACGTTGTCATACTACATCTCACCATAGTAGGCTAACGATCATATGATCACATCCAACACCAGGTTCCATTGAATTGATGACTCCATCGTTTATCATATCACCTGATATATATAATTAAAATATATTTTGAAAATTTAAAAATCATTTTTTTTTCTAGCCGAAACAAACAGCATAGATACGCGAATAATAGCACTGTTTTAAAAATTCTTTGGTTCACTAGTGTGATCCAACATTTTTCAAAAATCAAAAGTACAATCATAGGCACGAAGTCAATAAATTTCGAAAATCTAGCAAAGCTAGAAGATTTGGAAAAACCTATGTCTCCACCTTCTATACCGATCCATTACTTAATAATTCTATCTATTCCTATCATCCTCAATACTCCGTTCACACTTAGCTATACCCATTTCGTCAAACTTACCACACGTTATGAGTTCAGGAACTTGCCACAATCATATGAGTTTAAGAACTTATCCTAGTCAGACCATAGGCGTCCATTCGCTGAGGGGTTCAAAAACATACCATATAATTATGAGTCACGAACCTACCACAAGTATGAGTTTTAAGAACTCACACTTAACCTTATAATATTCTCTAACTAAACTCTACATATTTGTTATACACATGAGAAAAGAATCACCTTCTCATCAGGCATATAGCAAATTGCGCGACACAAACATTTCAATTATTATCAATGGGATAAACTGAGTGCAAGCACAAAACCCTCGCCCATACAAAGGTTTGTACAACTCAGCCATCACATGAGTCCTCAATTGAAAACCCACCTAACTTTATCTTGCTTATAACTTACTCTTTGATCGATACGAATTCCTCATATCACATTATCCATAACTCCTCATGAGTTATCTCGTACTATTTTATAGTACATTATCTTCATAGCATCAAGCTATAACTATTCAAACTTTACATACCATCTTTCTGATCACATCATGATCTTATTCTATAATCATCTCCCTTAAAATTCTTTTCTTAACCCGTGATCGTTTTGATTTACGATCCTCTTTCTTTCCCTTTTTCATCATTTACGACATTATTCGTTATCTTAGCTTTTGGAGTTAGGAAACTCTCATTTCTTATCTTTATATCTCTTCAAGATTCTTCTTTGAATCTTCTTGTTTATAAAATAATTCTTCCTTTAAGAATTCTAACTTCATTTACATCGCTCAAAATTTCATTCAAGTTCTACACTTTCATCATACGTGTCCATTTTCTACACTTGGTACACATCGAGTCTCTAACAGTTTCAATATGGTACGCTGAGTGGTTTCCCACAAACAACCAATAAACTAGGTTCCGAGTTGCTAGTTCGTATATACCTCCGCTCTATGAAGGAATCGTTTAGCCCAGATACCATACATCAACTACTAAAGAATACAATTGCACTATACTTAAATATAACTCTCTATTCTTAACTTCTTTATCACTCTCTTTTTATAGATATTTTCTATTTATTATCACCTTACATCATTATCATTGGAGTTGGGTAACCCCACATTCATATTCCTTATAATTCTGCGAGATTCTTCTTTGAATCCTTTCACGCAATTTTTAATCCCTTCTTTAAAAATTTCTTAAATTACTTCTTATTGTTCAAACTCTATTTGAGCTTATTCGTTCATTATCTTCACCTCTCTTCTCTAAGGTTATAGCCTAAGGTACTCTTACCTAAGGTTTCTAACCTATCGGCTCTGATACCAACTGTAACGACCCCAAAAATCCATACAATTTAAATCTCGACTTCGGTCGTTAACCATACATTCAACCTCAAATTTTACATCATTATTCGATATTAAAAACACTAAAATTGTGGAATATTTAAAATTTTATACATTTCCTTCTTTATTACCCTAAATCGCAACATTTACATTACATCTCTTTGATTCAAATATATATTATGAATCGTTACAATAAAATGACTATACAAAATCTTACATCATAAATAGATATCCATATACACTGGATAGCTCAATTTACAATTCAATAACATTTACATTCAAAATCTTACATACATTTCTCATAAAACATAAGTAATCTTCGTGAATATAGATCTCTATAACTCACTTAGCACATATCCTTACCTTAATTCCTTGACCTGCAAAAGTGGTTATTTGCAAGAGTGAGCTCGACAGCCCAGCAAAATCTAACAGTTTTCATGCATCACATAGCACATAATAACATGCTCAACATACATATCATAATAATTAAAGTAACATGGCATACATGCTTTTAATTAACATAACAAATATAAAAATTGAGTTCCTTACTCAATCATCATTATTTAACCAAAACACTGTAGTCATAGATTGACTTTAACATTTCATGATACAACATGTATAATATATTATGCTTGCTTATAACACATATCACATGTCATGCAATTTAAAACAGTTCATCAAGTCCACGTAGAAAATAGGAACCAAAAAACTTGCCTTGATCGTTGTTTACCAATAACAGTTTAACAGCTTACAGCTATCTGCACTTCACGTGCCCTTTTTGTTACTTTGAAATTACTTGCTAACCACTGAGAAACGTTTTGGAATTACAGAACCCTTTCTCTCAAAATTCTTAATTCTCTCTCTGTGATTTCCTTGTTAAACTTAGAAAAATGAAGAAGAAGAAGAAGAAGACGTATAATAAAGGAAGCAACTGACGCGTTGAGGTCAGTTACCCAATCATGGGTAACTATTATCAACTCCCTTTAGGGATTTGTTTGGCTAGCAATAATAGGTTTCAAAACTAATTAATTGTATAAATCTCTTATATTATAGTTTAAATTATGTCACACCCAATCAGATAGTAAATCAAACATCTAATTTAATTTATTTTAAATAACATATAATGATTTCTCATTAATTCACATAGTCAAATATTTAAATTCTCATTTATTAATAATGTCAAATTATTAGATTTCTAATTAATTATTAAATTATTTAAAATAACATTAGGCTTATTAAATATTTCTTTTAATTTAATAAGCTCACGTAAAAACATACATCAAATAATAAAATTCTCCACATTAATTTAATAAATATAACACATAATTAAATTAATCTACCACAACTTCATCAATTAATTATTTAATCTAATAATTAATTCATCGAAAAATATTTATTTAATTCAATAAATATTAAAATTAAATTACAAAATCTCGTTTGTCACATCTTTTCCCCCTTAAAAGGATTTTGTCCCTAGAATAGCTTACACACAATTAAGTAAATAAATGAGGGTAATTCTTCATCATTTTATCTAAATAGAGGTTTTATATTTCCTACTACAATCCTTACTTTAACAAATTCTAGGTTTCATTTCTTAACTTTTACTTGAACTCAACTATATTTGAGTATTGTATTCTTAACCCATTCATTTTCTAAGGATCGTTATCATAAACACTCGGGATATTACAGCGGATATCCGGCATATAAAGCACTTCGTTGAGAGTCAGTTCTTTGTCAGATGTCATTTTCAGCACAATCTTTCCACGTCCTTGAACCTTTGAACTTGAGAAGTTTCCCATGAAGAGTTGCTCATCATTTTCTAGTAGGTTGTAGGTAGAGAACATCCATTTGTTGGAGCAAATGTGGCGAGTAACGCCAGTGTCCACCCACCATTCTTTGGTGTTTCCTACCAAGTTACATTTAGATACAACCGCAGAGAGATTAATGTCTGAAACATCTTCAGAAAGTTTTTCCAATTCTGTCACATTTGCTTGAGCCTTTTGTTCTTTCTTGAATTTCTTTGGCCTGCGACATACATTTGATTTATGTCCTTGTGTGCCATAGTTGAAGCACTTGCCTTTGAATTTTTTCTTGGCTTTGAAAGTACTTTTGCCTTCGCGCTTCCTTTTGTTGTTATTGTTTGGCCTTTGTTCTACCACATTAGCCTTTGCTTCAATAAAAATTTTCTCATTCTTCTTCTCAGGTCCTCGATTGTTCTCTTCAATCCTCAGTCACACAATCAGTTCTTCTAGATTTATCTCTTTGCGTTTATGCTCAAGATAATTCTTAAAGTCTTTCCATGATGGTGGAAGTTTCTCAATCATTGCAGCAACTTGGAATGAGTCACTTAGTGACATTCCTTCAGAATGAATGTCATGTAGGATTACTTGTAATTCTTGAACTTGGGTGATGACTGCTTTAGGGTCTACCATCTTATAGTCAAGAAATCTACCGACTATGAATTTCGTCATGCCAGCATCTTCAGTTTTATATTTCTTGTCTAAAGATTCCTAAAGTTCCTTTGCGGTTTGAATTGTACAATACAAATTATACAGTGTATTGTCTAATTCGTTCAATACATAATTTCTGCAAAGAAAATCAGCATGTTTCCATGCGTCAACTGCAACCACTTTTTCCTTATCAGTTTCTCCTTCAACAAGAGTAGGACATTCCTCTTGAAGAAACCTTGCCAAGTTCAAAGTTGTGAGATAGAAGAGCATCTTTTGTTGCCAACACTTGAAATCAGTTCCATTGAACTTTTCAGACTTTTCTCCATGAGACATACTCATAGCAGGGATGGTGCTAGTAGATGTCATTTTTGTTAAACAAAGAAGGAAAAACATAAACAAATAGAAACAAATTTCTGTTGTATAAAGTATAAAATTTAACAGAATTCAAACAACAAATTCTATTTCTACAGAAAATTTTGTTTACAGAACTATTTTTCTGTTCAAATAAATAAACAACAATTTCCTTTTTAAAAAGAGATACGAATATAGAATGATATTAAATAGAACTATAATTATAAAAAAGGTAAATTTGCTTCAAGATTGTTATTCTGTAAATATAGTAACATTTAATATACAATAACAAAGTTATTTAAATCTAGTATGTAAATCAGATTTAGAATGTAAAGTGTACTTACTTGAAAAAATCAGATTCTGGAAATAAAAAACAGATAAATTCGAGTCCTTTGAATTCACAAAATCTGCTTGAAGCAAATTTATTCCCTTACTTGTGCTAAAGGTTTTTGAATAATTACTTCCCAAGATAAAATAGATTTCCAACTCTTAATTAGTAGCACTTCGAAATTAAGAATTCTTCGAACAAAATTTTTATGTTCTGTACTTGAACCTTACTGTGATGATATGATGAGCGAAGGAAAAATTATTGGTAATGAATGAAGGATACTGCAATCTGCAGAACGGGAAAATAATATATGCAGAACGAGAATGAAACTTCTGTTGGAATGCGCTCCCAGATAGACTATTTATAGAATAGTTTCATGACTGATCAGATGAGATATGACCGTTGGCGCATCCATTCATCAAAACGATGTAGTATCAGTGATTATAATAAATTAAACAAATTTTGTCCAAAAAATTATATATATCACCCGCCCGTCCGACCGGTCGGTCGGCGGCGGCAGCGCGCGCGTATGGATTCGAACCAAGCCTTGGCTAGGTCCTCTCCCTTCCATAAAAGTGGGGTGCCCCTTGGGGCCCTTCTCATTGTGCAAACATCCCATATATAAATTCTTCACATTTCCCTCAAATTTTCAATGTGGGACAAGGCAAGTTACAACATTTCAAGTAGGTTACTTTGGTGTCAATTTTCTCATTCAATTCTTAATGGATTTGAGCAAATAAGTATACCACATTATACTCCTTGCGGAGGAGAACGCATTTGTGCATGGACCCGACATTTTCAGAGTGTGAGCCCCACATTAAATTGAGCCTCAAAATGCTCTAATATTTATTTTTCAAACACATTTCCAACAAACTCAACTATAAACAATATAGGACGAATTATACATAGTCAAGAAGATATAAAACAGATTCCTTAATAGATTAACCATAGAAATCCATTTTTAGAGAAGTAAACTTTAGAAAATAAACTAAAAACTTTAGAACTTGCCTTTGATTCTTCTAAGCTCAATTAGATTATATGAATCCCCTTCTTCTTCCTCTTTTGATTCCCAAAAATCTCTCAACTTCACAGAGAATCTATTTCCTCTCTCAATTCCTCTCTTCTTCTCTGCTCTCAAACTTATGAAAATAATAAATGTAACCCAAATAACTGAAGAGTAGTCTTTATGTAGCTTTATTTGTTAAACAAACTAGGAGACCCAGCTGTTACAAAAGGCAAAGGGTCACAAGACCATGTTTGGCTAGACCCACAAACCCTTTTTAATTTATTTTTATAATTTTCTTTACTATTTGATCCATTTGTCACACCCATTAAATAATATCCTACATTCTTAAATTAATTTAAGTTAAACTTAATTCATTAATAAATTAAGTCAAACCTTATCAATATAACTATAATTTATATTCAACCATTATAATTATAACTTTATTTAAAAAATCTCAATCCTCTAATTTAACTATTTAATTAAATTAGAATATTTCCATCAAGAATTTCCACCCAACTTCTATAACATTTACCATCAAATATTTATTTTAAACTCCATAAATATTCCAACTAGAATATTCATTTTATTTGATAGATATTTTAACTATTTACGAAATTCGCAATCATATTATATTAACATATTCCATTTATATGTAATATATTACTTCCAAACTTTATATAACAATTATATTAATTAAGTGTTTAAATTAAGTGAATTACTCACATTTTTTATGAAACTCAATTTATAATAAATACATTGCCAACAAGACATAATAATCAAATTATATTATTTTATAATATAATTTTTAACTTAATTAAATTAACTAATATTATTCAGGTAATTTCCTTTTCATAACATTTTCATTAATTTCTTTAATAGTTTAATTAACTATTAAACCTTATCTTCCCAATATATGAATATATATTTCTACCTGAACTCAAAATATCTCATAATAAGAATTTTATTTATCAAATTCTAATTTTAATAATTTCTGAAAATTCGGGTTGTCACAATTTGTGTCTTTGATACTCTGTCCATTATTAGGAATGAGTTCCCATTACCATTACTTTCATTCAACTCCTTTACTTTACTATTAACTTCACTTGATTCATTTCTACAATTATCTCATTGTAAGTTATTACTCTTACCAACCTTTCCCAAACCTTTTTAACCTTAAGGTATCGGTCCTTATCCTTATCTCCCTTACCTGATATAAAAATTCACAATCTTAATCCTTAACTAATTATAGCTTATTCGTTAGTTTTACAATTTTATTCATCTTCACATACATATAGGTTAGACTCTGATGGTCTACCTACACCTTACCTTCCTTAACATATAACTAATATATCCAAATCCTTAAGCAAACATAATTGTTGCTAACTCCTGCTCACGAATAGAGCCTCTTCCTTCAATATCCTTAACTACCGAAATGCATACACAATGATCTTTTCGTATAGTATAAACGCTCAACCTAATTTCTTATGTGTTACATCATTATATGCAACAAAACTCTCCAACATTCTCAAATAATGACAATATTAGAAACTTACTCCATCTCTTCATTAATTCTAAAATTATTCCTTATACTTCTATAACCACAAATAACTTCATAATTCTTCTCATTTCTTTTGGTCAAAAGGTTACAATGTTAACACTAACATTACCTATCTTTGCTGACTTACTCGATTACTTCTTCTTGATACCAATTTGTGACTTTCATCCATATGATACCAACCTATGACGCTCATGGATATATCATAGCACCTCACAACAATACTCAGTAGCTTGTCACCGTACATCACTACATCCGAGATAAATATTTTTTAGGTCACTCTACTTTAGGTCGACTTACAAATGGGTAATTGAACTTTTTTTTCTTATAGTCAACTCACTGAACTTTAGTTTACTAACAAAACGTTTCTAATTCCGTTAAGTCTTTTGACATTCAACCAAATTTCACACATAAGTAGCTGAGTTCGAGAAAAAAAGCTTATATGTCAATACACATCCCATGTGGCCTTGATTATGTGGATCTAAAAGGAAAAATTTATATCGAATGAATTTTTATTTAATTCTTTACAAATAATAATATAAATTAGAAAATTTGCCAAAAAAATAAGAAAATAAATAAATAATATATTTAAATATTTTTTTAATTAATATCAAATGAATTTTTTTTTAATTATTTACAAATATAATAATATAAATTAAAAAAGTTAGTCAAAAAAATAAGAAAATAGATGAAAAATATATTTAATTATTTTGTAATTAATATCAAATAAATTTTTATTTAATTCTTTACAAATATAATAATATAAATTAGAAATAATATATTTAATATATTGTATTGTATCTTACTTTTTGGGTAAGTCTTGAATTACTAATTAATTATAATATTAAAGAAGAATTTGGTACGTAGTTGGGAGATTTATGTTTTTGCAATTTGTTTTTCATTTTTCTTTTTGTTATACCTCCTTCATCCCTCCCTAAAAGAGCGAGAGAGTGGGAGAGAGATTCCTTTCACTTCTTCCAGAGTAAAATGGAGTTCGATCTTGAGAGAGGCAACGACA
Source organism: Panax notoginseng (assembly GCA_016801055.1). Taxonomy (NCBI): domain Eukaryota; kingdom Viridiplantae; phylum Streptophyta; class Magnoliopsida; order Apiales; family Araliaceae; genus Panax; species Panax notoginseng. Next base: position 127,433,285 of record CM029017.1, on the reverse strand, counting down.
TAGGTGAAGATTTTGGCGGAAGGGAGATCAGGGACGAGGAGATAAGTGGAGGAGCTCGTCGTATTAACAGGAGGAGGTTAGTTAATTCTACTGTACAATTCCTCCTCCCCCTTACCTATATATATATTTTGATCAACTTTTTCTCTGCATTTGGTGGCAGTAGTGAAGAAGCCAACCCCGGCGTCGACACCGGTGCTGGTCGTGGCTGACAAGCTCAACATATTATAAGATTGTTTTCAATTGAATTAACAGAACTTGGGTTTGCATAAATGTGAAGGAAATCAAAGATTAACAGAAAATAGAGAAATAAAGACTTGCCTTCGTAGGAGACTGCCATTGATGAAAATTTGTCGATTTAGATTCACAGCTATTGGAGCATTATTTAACTCTGCAATAAAAGCAGATCTCTAAGTTTGGGTGTTGAATTATTTAGTGCGTGTTGTTACAATACTTGTGGATTTAGGGCAAGAATTCTGATTTTCAAGTGAAATAGAAACAATATATTTAATAATACTTTATAAATGAATTTTCTTATTTTTTTTGGCAAACTTTTATAATTTATATTATTATATTTGTAAAGAATTAAATAAAAATTCATTTGATATTAATTACAAAATAATTAAATATATTTTTTATTTATTTTCTTGTTTTTTTGGTTAACTTTTCTAATTTATATTTTTATATTTGTAATAATTAAACAAACAAGATTAAATGCTTATTTGGTCACTGTATTATAGGTCAACTTACAAGTGAGTTATTAAACTGATTTTTCTTATAGTCAAATCACTTAACTATATTTTACTAACAAAACGTTTGTCTATTTTAACTTTAGATGGAATTGGACAAATAAGCTGCTTACGTGTAAAAAATTTATGATGTGGCACAGATCAGTCCCATGTGGCTTTCATTATGTGGAAATGGAAGAAAATTTACAAATATAATAATATAAATTAGAAAAGTTAGTAAAAAAAAAAGAAAATAAATGAAAAATAGATTCAATTATTTTGTAATTAATATCAAATGACTTTTTATTTAATTATTTACAAATATAATAATATAAATTAGAAAAGTTTGCCAAGAAATAATAAAATAAATGAAATATATATTCAATTATTTTATAATTAATATCAAATGAATTTTTATTTAATTTTTTACAAATATAATAATATAAATTAGAAAAATTTGCTAAAAAATAAAAAAATTAAAAAATAAATGAAATATATATTCAATTATTTTTGATAAATTTAAATTATTTGATAATTTTACAATAAAAAATATTTTAAAATTAAAAATATTTTTAAATTCGGATATTAAAATTATAATTGAGTCAATTTGGTAATAATTTTTTTTCTTTTCTAATTAAAATAAATAAATTTATACTTTTACATGCAAATAATTTTTATCAAATAATTTTTATTTTCAAATTATACAAAATTTAAATTAATCAAATTTAAGAAATAATTATTTTTATTAAAAAGAGCAAGAAAAAAAAATCAAACTGCTCTCTCTCTCCTTCTTCTCTGCAAACCCACAAAACCCTGCCTCTGTTTCTCAAAAACTCAAATCGCGCACACAACTTTCTTTCTCATCTTTCTCCCCAAAACCCTTATTTCGCTTCACAATGGGTGTGGAAGAGAGACCCACATTGACAGTAAAAGTTTCAAACATCCCCAGAACTGCCATAGCCAAAGAGCTCTTCGACTTCTTCGAATCCATTATCGGCAAAGGTTCTGTCTTTGCCTGCGAAATTTTCTTTAACCACAAGAACTGGAAGGCTAGAGACTCTGGCAGAGTTCAGTTCGAAACCCTAGACTTTAAATCCACTGCCATAACTCTTTTTCACATTCCATCAGCTCATTCGAATCGAAGCACAAAAGGGAAGAAAAATCAAAAATAACAACAATTAAATTGAACAACAGCAGTAAATCCAAGTCTTGCTGATGGATTTCCTCTCTAATGGCGTTAATCTCAGGCCTCTGTTCATCTCCATTGAAGAACAGAGAACAGAGAAGATTGCTTTGAGTGACAACGGCAGCAGCACAGAACAGAGCAGAGGGGTTGCGGTAAATATGACTTTGACCGCCAATCAATCGACTGGCGAGAGGTGCAACGGATAAGGCTGAAGTGTGAAGGATGCAATTGAGAGCCATTTTCGAATTTAGCATAGTGAAGGTCTAGGGTTTTAGCGAAGCTTCAATTAAGGGAAATATTAAATACATTTAGGGGAAAATAAAATTCATTTGGTATAAATTTGGGTTATATTATTATATTTGTAAAAAATTAAACAAAAATTAATTTGATATTAATTACAAAAATAATTGAATATATATTTTATTTATTTTCTTATTTTTTGACAAATTTTTCTAATTTATATTATTATATTTGTAAATAATTAAACAAAAATTCATTTTATATTAATTACAAAAATAATTAAATATATATTTCATTTATTTTCTTATTTTTTGGCAAATTTTTCTAATTTATATTATTATATTTGTAAAGAATTAAATAAAAATTCATTTGATATTAATTACAAAATAATTGAATATATATTTCATTTATTTTTTAAATTTTTGACAAACTTTTCTAATTTATATTATTATATTTGTAAAAAATTAAATAAAAAATCTTACAAAATAATTGAATATATATATTTTTTATTTTTTTATTTTTTGGCAAACTTTTCTAATTTATATTATTATATTTATAAAAATTAAATAAAAATTCATTTGATATTAATTACAAAATAATTGAATATATATTTCATTTATTTTTTGGCAAACTTTTCTAATTTATATTATTATATTTATAAAGAATTAAATAAAAATTCATTTGATATTAATTACAAAAAAATTGAATATATATTTCATTTATTTTTTTATTTTTTGGCAAACTTTTCTAATTTATATTATTATATTTGTAAAGAATTAAATAAAAATTCATTTGATATTAATTACAAAATAATTGGATATATTTTTCATTTATTTTCTTCTTTTTTTCAACTAACTTTTCTAATTTATATTATTACATTTGTAAATTTTTCTCCATTTTCACATAATGAAAGCCACATGAGACTGATCTGTGCCACATCAGAAATCTTTTACACGTAAGCAGGTTATTTGACCAATTTCGTCTAAAGTCAAAATAGTTAACAGAATTACAAATATTTTGTTAGTAAAATGTAGTTCAGTGAGTTAACCGTAAGAAAAATCGGTTTAGTGACTCACTTGTAAGTTGACCTATAGTACAGTGACCAAATAAGCATTTAACCCAAATAAAAAGTTATTTGATATTAATTACAAAAATATTTAAATATATATTTTATTTATTTTCTTATTTTTTTTGACAAACTTTTTAGATTTATATTATTATTTGTAAAGAATTAAATAAAAATTCATTTGGTATAAATTTTTCCTTTTAGATCCACATAATCAAGGTCACGTGGGATAATTATTGACACATAAGCTTTTTTTCCAACTCGACTGCTTATGTGTTAAATTCCGTTAAAATTCAATAGACTTAACAGAATTGCAAACGTTTTGTTAGTAAACTAAAGTTCAGTGAGTTGATTGTAAGAAAAAAAAAGTTCAGTGACTCATTTGTAAATCGACCTAAAATAGAGTGACCTAAAAAATATTTATCCCCACTGCATCCCCAACAGATATATCATCTTATTAAAGATCCTCAGATCAAAACTAAACTTTCGCTTAGCCAAAATTCATAACTAATGAATTTACCATACCACTTTTCTTTTCTATTCAGTGTTTCCACGCTATTCTTAATTATTCAGCATGATCATTTAACGTCTTAAAATATACTAGAACATCATCTATGAACACCACACAACTCATTCAACTATTCATTTACTTAATTGATTCATCTTCTCCTTAACTTCATTTAACACGTTCATTCCATTAAACATTATCATCACCCAATCTTGTAACAAGTCATGAACACCATCTCAAAACATTTCTTCATTAACATCTATTGGCAATACCCAGTTCTCAAATCTATTTTTCAAAAATAATTTTTCATCATTCATCTAATTCAAAAATAACTTTTATCATAATCATCTTAACATACTTTTAGTCTTTACTTTGTTCAACTACTTATAGTCGATGTAACGCCCCCAAAATAGGTCCATTCCATCCAACCCATTTTGAGTCGCCAAATACATGGTACAGATAACAACTACAACTTTATTACAACAATTGTCGTGCAAAATACAACAACACATATGCTATGAGTTTGGGTACAAATATATACCAACTGTGACTCATGTCCCAACCTTGGATAGCACGTCACAATGACACATTACATAAAGGTATAGTCAAAAACTGTTTTAGAAATTAGAATCTTTGGGAAGTGCTCAAGGAAACCCTCGTACATGGGAGGCCATGCTTCTAGGTTATGATAGATATCATATGGCCACAGAATTATCCTTGGTTGACCCAATAGACCCCAAAGAAAAACAAGAAGGTTACTATCGTATTCTTCCCAATAGTGAGTCTTCTCTTGACTTATCATTATCTCCACTGTCTCTAATTGAGAATTATACTTCAAACAAACACCAAGATTATATAGGTAGTACTCGTAAATATACTCAGCAAGTGGATGAGCACAATCCTGTCTTATGATGACACGAGGTTGTATGTCATTAGACATCTTATATGATAGTGACAAAACACCCTTCCAACGTTGGGTTCGCCCCACCCAATTCTCTTCACCAAATATAACTACTAAATGATGACCACCGTTCTATTCCCTTGTTACCCCCGCTCGACCCAGCTACACTCTTATTACCTAAAAGGAATTGTGAAACAGAAGGGTGAGCACAACTAGCTCAGTAAAGAATATCATGACTAAAGATAATTAAATTATCAATAGCCTTCAACAGAATTAAATCAGAGATTTAGAACATATGGCAGATGATAAAATTTTTCAACCATAGTTGCAGCGGAACGAGCAATCCATTAGAAGAGTCAAATAGACTATAAAGTCTATTATCTTCTCCACGTTAAAAGTCCACCAACAATGTTTTATCCCTGTAACATCAATCAACAGTTCCTTTCCACAATCATATGAATAATTCATAATCATAATTGTGATTCTAAATTTCGCATCCAAGACGAAGATAATTTTTATCACCTGTCTTTACCTGAAACATCAAATATCATGGTTATACCAAATCACAGTTCCTGTTCATAATCATACTAATAAATTCATCTTTGCACCAAGGGCCAAAGATATTCATCAACAGTTTATCTTTACACTACATGCCAAAGATATTCAACAACAAGTCATCTTTGCACTACGGGCCAAAGATATTCATCAGCAACTCATCTTTGCACTACAGGCCAAAGATATTCCTCAATAGTTCATATTTGCACTACAGACCAAATATATTATTATCTCAAAGAAATATATAATCATTTCAGAATTTATATAACCAATAATTATAACCATGTTGATCATTTCACCTTTGTACTTAAGCTAAAGATATTCAATTATAAATTCAATGGTCATGATCATACCAGTCAAAAATTTAACTTTTCACTACTGGCCAAAGAGAACCCATAGTCATGATCGTACCAAAAATCTATCCATATTTACACTCAAGTCAAAGAGAAATATCATCATTAGGGTTATAAAAATGTTATATATAATAATAAAAAAAAAAATATGATCAACATATAGTTTTAATCTCAAGAGTAATATTCATAAATCAACTATAATTTGGTTAGAAAAAAAAACTAATTTTGTCATGAATAGTAACTCGTGAATAGTAACCCATGAATAGTAACGCATGAGTAGTAACTCGTGAATAGTAACTCATGAATAGTAACTCGTGAATAGTAACTCGTGAATAGTAACTCGTGAATAGTAACTCATGAATAGTAACTCGTGAATAGTAACTCGTGAATAGTAACTCATGAATAGTAACTCGTGAATAGTAACTCGTGAATAGTAACTCATGAATAGTAACCCTGACATGAAAAGATAAGAATTTTATAAGAAAAATCTTACCAATATTCCGGTATAATGATATTGAAAGAAATAATATCATTGATAAAAAAAATAACATCCCTTACTATCCCTTAACATCCCTTACCTCAAAAGAGCAGTACTCCTGACTGGAATAACGCTGAACGAACTTGCACTGCATAGCAACACTCAAGATATCAAAATACTCACAAGAATACACTCGATAATATAGAGAGAGAAATAGAGAGAAAACTTCAGTTTCTGGTGTGATTTTTAATTCTAACCTAAACACCCTATTTATAGGAAATTACTTAGAACACCAAAGCAGAAAATTTAATATAATATATTATATATATATATATATAAATTTTCAAGCCCACCTTTGAAGATCTGAATTCAACACATTTTAACAACCAGTGGGCCCCACCATCTCACAAAAAAATGTTTTTCTCAAAATAATTAACTTAAACTCCCAAAAATCAATTATTTCGGAACTTCGAAACTTCAATAATTCATTATAAATAGCCCTTTGATCAGAAAATTTGAATCTCGCGAGTTTTTATAGGAAATTCAATTCTCTACAACTTTGCAGAAGAAAGTTTTTCCAACTTCCAAACAGAAATTGACCGAAATCCACAAACGGGCGATTTTACAGTCAATAATAAATTTTCGGTCAAGAATTGTGTCCACCAACACACAAAACATGTGTTAATCATTTAATGCCACAAAAATACTCTTCCTCCTCATATACTCATATATCCCACATTCATTGTAAAAATACCACCATCAATATATTATTAAAATAATATATTTAAATGAATTATTTTATCAGAAAAAGATAAAATATTAATTTTCAACAATTGTCACATTAAAAATTTTCTCCATCTATATCCACATAAAATCAATATTTATTCATCATATAAATCAATAATTAATTATACACAAATAATATTACAGAATCACAGTACTGGCAACCAGGCCGTTCCCAGGAAAGAGGGGGCTTTCCAATAAGGATCTCTCCTTCCTGGCGCGCAATTAGATGACCAAACCTCTCCTTAGACAGAACTTTCTAGACATTGCCAATAATGTTATCTAATAATATTATTCAGCTAATATAAATTATTGTTTCGATAATAGAAAATACTGTGTAGTGGCAATTATTAAAACAACAGTAATATAAAATATCAACGCAGCAATTATTGAATCAATAAAATATAATATTGAACAGTAATTACTGTAACCATTATTGAGTAGTGCCTTCTTACGTAAGAATCAATAATTGGTGCAATATCGTGTGCTAGTGTGCAACAACGCGTATTACTGTGTTTTAACCACCGGGTATTCTAACAGTGTTAACGGTAACAACTACGCCGTTATTTATAAACAATTTACTCTTGTCGTTTTTTTCATCCAATCGCTTTCCGTTATGGGGCCCACAAATGGCTGCGCCGTCGTACGAATATTCCCCGAAAGAAAGAATATTCCACGACTAAACGAATATTCCCCGACAACAATGAATATTTTATAACCACTTGTTTATTTTGCAAAATTTGCACATTTCACCCATAACTTTAACTTTTATCAATTTAACCATTTACTGAATTGTAATTATAAGAAAAATTGAATACTTTTATTTCATAAAATTCGGGGTCTTACAGTCGACACAAAGTCTCAACACTTCACTCTTCTTCTTCTTCTTATTCTTCTTCTTTATAAACAACACTAATGCTTCCTTTGGAAACACACTCAGTTGAGTACAATTCATACATAATAATTCTCCATTTCTATCATTAATTCTTTCCTTTCATTTCACTATCTTACACAGTATACTCAAAACTGGTGCCTTTCCGACACAATCTCTTTCACAACTTCTTCTACTTATATAGCGGAGAACCTGACAACTAGTTCAGAACTACGTCCACTAACGTCCTTACTACAGATATTTAACCCATCTCTTACTCTTACTCATTGGGTATTTACAACACAAAATTAAATAACTCATACTTCTCGTTATCTTCACAGCCTTCAAGCCCTTATCATCTTCAAATCACTAAAATAACTTGGCGACTTACTACTTCAAAACATTACCTTAGACTAACTTAAACTTCAAGGCTTCCAATTATCTTCTGGCACTACATCCTTACCGTCTGATTAAACAACCAATACTTCGTTCACTTACATTAATTCATGACAACTTAATATAAATTAATTTCATCAATATCTTACATCTTCTAACCTCAACATATCATTTCCTATGAACTAAATTTCATATAACTTTCTTCCTTATTCTTCTTCTCGTTAACATCCAGGTTTATCTCACCTCTTCATTCCGCTATACTAGCCTTCCTCAACATTCTTCAAATAACTCTTTCTAGAATATTAACATTCTATTGTGGAGACCAGGTTTCCACCTACGCTTAAATCTTTTTTTTAAATGCCTATTACAAGCTACTTTCTCCCATTACTTATCACAGATAACATTTAAATAGTTATTCCATAACTTATATTAAAGTTGAGACATACAAAGACGATATCCCACTATTTATACAAAAGTTGGGATTCATATCATTACTCATATATACATATACATTCTGATATACATATACCTATTCATTAATTTTAATACCGTCACCGTTCTAACATTATAACACTTTGACCTAACTCTTCTGAGTAAGACCACATCCTATCCTGAACTTACTCCTTCAAAACAGTACGAGCGTAGTTCATCCTGCCATCCTTCTTTCTTTACTCACTCCATGTGTTCTTTCATTGTACAATTCCTAACTAAGTGATCAAATGGTTCACACTTGATACACACTCCCTTCCGCGGTTCGGGTAGTCAAAAAAAATGTCCCTCCTGCTCCCACTCTTAACATACATGTTTTCCTTCCCTTCGACACTTATGTGGTTTCTCCCACAGTTCTTACATCATTTACTCTATTCCTTAGAGTCTCTTTGATTACTATTATCACCTTCATCATTCCTTTCCCTTTTCTATTCTTATTTGAAGCCTCAAATAGCCTACTACTTTCAGCTCCCATTATATAAACTTGCACTGTTAATTCATCATACTTTTACATCATTCCTACTAACATTAAAGCTAACTGACTAGTTAACACTTTATTTTCCTTCTTCTTTTTCTCTAGGATGAACATTTTGTTGTTCAGAGCCTGTGTGAGGGCCCCAGAACTGGGTCCCAAATCACCGCAGATCTGGTACACTATTTATATAACTATTGCGGAAGATATAAACATAAATTATTTATACATTACATTTACACACTAACCCCAAGGTCGAGTAACCTTAACTTATACACAATTCATATCCTATCTAACATACAATGTTATTATTATACAATACTGTTACAAATCCATCTGCACATATAGTCCCAAGCTGAACTTGTCTTTGACTTTTTCTGTATTCGACGTATTCGTCTTAATCTGTAATGTTTATCATGATAAAGCAAGGGTGAGCAACAAATTTGCCCAGTAAGTTTAAGTTCAATAATTTAAGGATATATCATGATAGAAAGAATTGAACGATAAGCTGGCTAAAATTCTACAATATAATTGTGAACTAACATAAAAAAAGCTTTCATAGATGAACGAATATTTAACATGGACATATCAATTATATCTGGACCGAATGGTAATGAAGGTGATCAGCCTTTCATACCTGATGAATACATGCAATATGCACAGAGTACGATTTAACAATTCATAGATATGGTAATCAACAATGATTATCCATAAGTATATTTGAATAAACAACTCAAAGTTGAGTTAAGGAAAACTTGTCTGCTCGGTCGATTACTGTTACATAAATTATTTAGCTTTGCCTGAAGACCTATTATAAATAATATTGATCTCCAAATATTAGAATAATATCATCACAGTATAATACAATTATATATTATCATAAAATAACCTAAACACATAACACATAGCCCTATCAGTCTATACAGCACATAATACCTAGTATCAAGTCAGACTATTACAGTCTGAGTTGAATCCGACACAATTCTGACATTCCGACGGCCTAGTCGGATAATTCACGAGCCTATTATTCATACGACTCTGTCTAAACGCAACACAATTATCTTAGATAATTTTATTATCAGTCAAAAATATTTTTCATAAGCTCATAATAATTTTTAAATAATTATTATCATTTATCATAATTATTCAATCATTAATATTGTATTTATATGATTTAAATATTTTAATCTTATATATTATAAGTTCTTCTTTATCATCTAATAAGTCAAATACTAATCCAGCAACCTGGATTATCCAAACATACCAATCCAGCAACCCAGATTGCAATCCAACAAACCAGATTGCAATCCAGCAAACTGGATTCCAAATCCAGCAACTAGATGGTCAATTCAGCAAACTAAATTGCAATCCAGCAAACTGAATTCCAAATCCAGCAACCAGATTGCAATCTAGCAAGCTGGATCCAACATATTTTCAATTTAGTAAACTGCTTTTCAATCTAGCAAGCTAGATTCATAAGATTTTTCAATCCAGCAAGCTGGATTCATTATCCTTTTCACGAAAATCCAAAATCAATTTATTATTTTTCTATCATTTGTCCAAACACATATACATATATTTCATACACAAAATTTTTTTTTCATAATTTTTCAACTTCTTTAGTATTTTTCAAAAATTATTTTTAGTGTGTAGCTTATGAAATTAGCCCTATCATGCTTAACTCTAGAAATTCCCTTATCTTGGCACAATCTTATATGTGCTATCATGACCCTCCAGTTTAAATTTCATGGCCATCAGAGTTATAGAACTCCGGTTATAGCCGTTTTCGTCAAAAAATCACAAAAATTAAAATGGTCATGACTTGGTCATTTTAAGTCGGAATGAGCTCATTTTTGGACAGGAGGTACTTAATACCATATATTTGCATGTACCAAAAGGCCGGACTTTATTTCACAAATTAAGTGGCCGAAACAACCCCTACAAATTTCTAGGCAGTAGCTTTTTGTAATTTTTCGCTTTTTCCTACTTTGTTAAAAATAATCCATACAGAAATTTACAATTCTTTTTTCAGTGATTCCACTTGGAGATGTTATAAAACTTGTCATAGTATCCTCCCAAATTTTTCCAAATTTTTTTAAAGTTCTAAAAATAACAAAACTACCCCTACCCTTGACTGTCCAAAAACAGTCTTCTTTTCTCTCTAGACACCAAACTGTTTTGGCTAAAACAGTCACTACAGATTGTGTACTCAACATTTTTGAGTGCTACCACTTGGGTTTAGTAGATAATATATATATCTAGCACCTCTCTTTGACGGATCGCATAAAGAAGGTGTAAATCAAAAACGGTGAAAATCTAAAGTACGTAGAAATTTTATGGTTTATAAACTAAAAAAATCATTTTTCTTTACTTTTGATTTTTAACTAAAATAACACCCAATATGGATATATCTAAACATGAAAAACTCATTAACAAGTATATTCGTAGTTTTTAAGTTTAGAAACATAGACTCATGATTTGAATTTAAACAACCAAATAAATTGCATAAACTAAGTTATTAGGGTGTAGTTATTGTACATATTTCTTGTGTTATCTTCCTTCTTCAAAATAAGAGATGAACTTTGGGATGTATGAGAAAAATTTCTCCTCCCCTTCCTCTCAAGTGGCTACTGAAAATGGCCTCCTCCCTCTCTCTCTCTCTCTTGATTTTCTTTCTTTCTCCCTTTTGTTAGTTAATTTAGAAATAGGAAGTAAAGTTTATTTGCAAAATAGTTTAGGAGTATATATAGAGAATTAAAATGTATAGATATATAGAGTGTATATCTCTTATAAATCTCCCACAATCCTCATTTTGTTTGCAAATTTGAGCATAAGTGTTGGTTAAATAAATAAGTGACAAGTAAGAGGAGTTGGTATATGTTTGGTAGGAGTAGGTAACTTTTAATCATTTCATACATGAATCTCTCCTCCTCCCTCTTGTATGGCCGGGCATCATGGCCCCTTTGTTGCCCCAAATTTTTGTTTAGCTTTCATGCTTTATTAACTTACTAATGGTCCAAAATGTCCCTTATTAATTGGGCTAAAAGTTTGGGCTTCAATTTAATGTTTTGGGCTTACAAATTAATTCTTTTGGGCTTTTAAATTAATTACTTGGGCCATAAAATTTACATAGTCTAATACCTTTAATTCTTATCCAACCCAAATCATTTAATTAGGGTTTTTATTTCCTCAATTATAATTTAAATCCTTACTCATGTACATTTAATTTCTTAACCTAATTAGACTTGCTATATTTAGGTTATAAAATTAATTAATTGAGATATATAAAATAAATCTCTTGGGATTAGTATATATTATAAATACTATTATTCTCCCATACCATAACCTTTAAGTTATTCAATTTTTCATTCCTAATATATAATTATATTACATTAGTTTCTTTTATTTGTTTATGTAATAAACAAATAAAAACAAACACATAATATTCATATTCATTACTCACATAACTTTTAACCCTTAGGATTTTATACTTAGGATTAGGGTTTGCCCATGTTACACTTATCTTATTCATATTTTACCCTTAACACACATATATGATCATATACATAGAACATATACACTTGTACACTTAACCCTGTAAGTCTTCACGAAAAAATTTTAAATCCATAAAAATCCATCAAAAAAATGTCAAATTCATACACTTATTTTCTGTCTAGGTTTATTATTTAACCTTAATTTAATCTTTTAAGATTTTAATAAATATCCAAATTCTCGGGTTGTCACATTCACCCCTTCTTCTAAAAATTTCGTCCTCGAAATTTACCTTACACCTTATACCTTGAACCATTCACCTTCCATTCTCATCATTACATGCTACCCAATACACCACTCACCAAAGTTAAAATTTTGAAATTGTTCTGAGGAGTCATATAAACCATGAACTTCTGAGGTTTATAGGTATTACTACATGTGACCTATTTTAATTAAGAAAAAGGTATTCTACCTCTTACAAAGGTTAACAGTATGCTTACAATCACGAAGAAGGTAAACTACCGTTGCTGGTACGTACGTTAATCATGTCTTGCGAATATTCTCGCTATTGAATAATTTTATCCAATCTGCATAGTTCACCTCTGTCTTATCACAGAATTCCGCACCAAAATAATTTGGTTCGAGAAAATTTTCAAAGAACGCTTAGAGTTTTATAAATGTTGGTCTAGCTGAATCAAATAGCATAGACTCATACCAATAATTCAATTCAATCAAAATATTTAGGTATAGCCAAACCCCGTTGGCAAATTAAAATTTTAAAAATAGTTTAAAAATGACGTCATGATGTCGTACTGTATTTAACAGCCCGTTTGAGGATGTCGTCATTGTATGACTTTGTCATAACACATCATACAATAGTGGAACAACGATTTTTAGATCAAATTAAACACTAAGTATTTCTGTATTTACAACTCCATCAACTTTTTATCATCTCTGCACCAGGTTACATGATACATAAGTGATAATTAAAAATATATTTTAATATTTCAAATTATTATCGTCTAGCCGAAACAAGTAACATAGACTGTTTTTTAAACCGTTCAAAAATCATTGCAAATTAGTTTTATCATCTCAACAGGTAACAATGTGTCGGTGGCCCGAAGTCCACACATATACCATGATCACCAGGAGTTGAGAATAAAAATTCATTTTCAAAAGCACATAGTGCGTATTCAGCTTGATGTCAAAAAATTCGAAGTCTAGCATTGCTAGGAGATTTGGAAAACCTATGTCTCCACTAATAATTAATTGCTTAGTAATTTATCTATTCCTATAATCCTTAATACCCCATTCACACTTAGTTCTACCCAGTTCGTCAAACTTACCACACTTATGAGTTCAGGAATTTTTCACAATCATATGAGTTTAAGAACTTGTCATAGTCAGACCTTTGGCGTCCATTCGCTGAGGGGTTCAAAAATATTTCATATAATTATGAGTCACAAACTTACCATAAGTATGAGTTTTAAGAACTTGTACTTAACTTTATATTCTCTAACTATACCCTACCTATTTGTTATACACCTGAGAAAAGAATCACATTCTCAACAAGTGTATAGCAAATAAAGTGACATAGACATTTCAATTATTATCAGTTCCAGAAACTAAGTAATTTTTACACCAAGTACAATTTCCCGCCCATAACAAGGAATCATACAACTCAGTTGCTGATATGAGTCCTCAATTGAAATCCCCACCTAATCCTACTCCCTTCTCAATACGAATTTTGTTTAATCTGTATTCATAATCCTTTCTTGAATCTATACCAATTCATAGTACAACTGACACACAACAATCTTGCTGTAAACCTTTCAATCATTCGCTTGATCCTTCTCACTGCCATAACCTTATCAGATCACGGGGTGATCTCATCGTATATATTATGATTTATTTCTATACTATGATCGTTCTATTTTATGATCTCCTATTCATGTACTTTTAGTCTTCTAGACTCGATCTATTCATCATTACTGTTCACCTTTATTATTAGAGTTATGAAACTCTGTATCTTTATAACTCGCCGAGATTCGTCTTTGAATCTTATCGACACACTAACTCTATTTGAGTTAGTACTTATCCTAATCACAACGGTTATTAGTCTCAGGTAATCCTAGCTAAGGTTTATAACCTATAGCTTTGATACCAACTGTGAGAGCCCCAGATCCGGGTCCCAAATCACCGCGGATCTGGTACACTATTTCTATAACTATTGCGGAAGATATAAACCAAAATTGTTTATACATTACATTTACACACTAACCCCAAGGTCGAGTAACTTTAACTTTTACACAATTCATATCCTATTTAACATATAATGTTATTATTATACAATACTGTTATAAATCTATCTGCACACATAGTCCCAAGCTGAACTTATCTTTGACTTTTCCTGTATTCGACATATTCATCTTAATCTGCAATGTTTATCATGATATTGCAAGGGTGAGCAACAAATTTTCCCAGCAAGTTTAAGCTCAATAATTTAAGGATATATCATGATAGAAAGAGTTGAACGATAAGTTGGCTAAAATTCTACAATATATTTGTGAACTAGCATAAACAAACTTTCATAGCTGAACGAATATTTAACATGGACTGGACCGAATGGTAATGAAGGTGATCAGCCTTTCATACCTGATGAATACATACAATATGCACAGAGTACGATTTAACAATTCATAGATATGGTAATCAGCAATGATTATCCATAGGTATATTTGAATAAACAACTCAAAGCTGAGTTAAGGAAAACTTGCCTGCTCAGTCGATTACTGTTACACAAATTATTTAGCTTTGCCTGAAGACCTATTATGAATAATATTGATCTCCAAATATTAGAATAATATCATCACAGTATAATACTATTATATATTATCATAAAATAACCTAAACACATAACACATAACCCTATCAGTCTATACAACACATAAGACCTAGTATCAAGTCAGACTATTGCAGTCTGAGTTGAATCCGACACAATTCTGACATCCCGACGGCCTAGTCGGATAATTCACGAGCCTATTATTCATACGACTCTGTCTAAACGCAACACAATTATCTTAAATAATTTTATTATCAGTCAAAAATATTTTTCATAAGCTCATAATAATTTTTAAATAATTATTATCATTTATCATAATTTTCAATCATTAATATCATATTTATATGCTTTAAATATTTTAATCTTATATATTATAAGTTCTTCTTTATCATCTAATAAGTCAAATACTAATCCAGCAACCTGGATTATCCAAACATACCAATCCAGCAACCCATATTGCAATCCAGCAAACCAGATTGCAATCCAACAAACTGGATTCCAAATCCAGCAACTAGATGGCCAATTCAGCAAACTAAATTGCAATCCAGCAAACTGAATTCCAAATCTAGTAACCAGATTGCAATCCAGCAAGTTGGATTCAACATATTTTCAATTCAGTAAACTGTTTTTTAATCTAGTAAGCTAGATTCATCAGATTTTTCAATCCAGCAACCTGGATTCATTATCCTTTTCACGAAAATACCAAATTAATTTATTATTTTTTTATCCTTTGTCCAAACACATATACATATATTTCATACACAAAAAGTATTTTTCCATAATTTTCCAACTTCCTTTAGTATTTTTCAAAAATTATTTTTAGTGCGCAACTTAAGAAATTAGCCCATCATGCTTAACTATAGAAATTCTCATCTCTTGGCATAATCTTATACGTGTTATCGTGAGCCTCCAGTTTAAATTTCATGGCCAACAGAGTTATAGAACTCCGGTTATAGCCATTTTTATCAAAAATTCACAAAAATTGAAATGGTCATAACTTGGTCATTTTAAGTCGGAATAAGCTCATTTTTAGACAGGAGGTACTTAATACAATATATTTGCATGTCCCAAATGGATGGAATTTATTTCACAAATTAAGTGGCCGAAATAGTCCCTATAAATTTATGGGCACTAGCTTTTTGCAATTTTTCACTTTTTCCTACTTTGTTAAAAATAATCCATGCGGAAATCTACAATTCTATTTTCAGTGATTCCACTTGGAGATGTTAGAAAACTTATCATAGTATCCTCACAAAGTTTTCAGAATTTTTGAATGTCTAAAAAATGACGAAACTACCCCTACCCTTGTCTGTCAAAAAAAAATCTTCTTTTCTCTCTAGACACGAAACTAATTTGGCTACAACAGTCACTACAGATTGTGTACTCAAAATTTTTGAGTGCTACCACTTGGGTTTAGTAGATGACGTATATATCTAGCACCTCTATTTAACGGATCGCATAAAGGAGGTGTAGATCAAAAACGGTGAAAATCCAAAGTACATAGAAATTTTATGGTTTATAAACTAAAAAAATCACTTTTCTTTACTATTGATTTCCAACTAAAATAACACCCAATATGGGTATATCTAAACACAAAACACTCATTAACAAGTATATTTGTGGTTTTTAAGTTTAGAAACATAGACTCGTGATTTGAATTTAAACAACCAAATAAATTGCATAAACTAAGTTATTATGGTGTAGTTATTATACATATTTCTTGTGTTATCTTCCTTCTTCAAAATAAGAGATGAACTTTGGGATGTATGAGAAAATTTTCTCCTCCCCTTCCTCTCAAGTGGCAGCCGAAAATGGCCTTCTCCTCTCTCTCTCTCTCTCTTGATTTTCTTTCTTTCTCTCTTTTGTTCGTTAATTTAGAAATAGAAAGTAAAGTTTATTTGCAAAATAGTTTAGGAGTATATATAGACAATTAAAATGTATAGATATATAGAGTGTATATCTCTTATAAATCTTCCACAATCCTCATCTTGCTTGCAAATTTGAGCATAAGTGTTGGTTAAATAAATAAGTGACAAGTAAGAGCAGTTGGTATATGTTTGGTAGGAGTAGGTAACTTTTAATCATTTCATACATGAATCTCTCCTCCTCCCTCTTGTATGGTCGGGCATCATGGCCCCTTTGTTGCCCCAAATTTTTGTTTAGCTTTCATGTTTTATTAACTTACTAATGGTCCAAAATGTCCCTTATTAATTGGGCTAAAAGTTTGGGTTTCAATTTAATGTTTTGGGCTTACAAATTAATTCTTTTGGGCTTTTAAATTAATTACTTGGGCCATAAAATTAACATAGTCCAATACCTTTAATTCTTATCCAACTCAAATCATTTAATTAGGGTTTTCATTTCCTCAATTATAATTTAAATCCTTACTCATGTACATTTAATTTCTTAACCCAATTAGATTTGCTATATTTAGATTATAAAATTAATTAATTGAGATATATAAAATAAATCTCTTGGGATTAGTATATATTATAAATACTATTATTCTCTCATACCATAACCTTTAAGTTATTCAATTTTTCATTTCTAATATATAATTAGATTATCTTAGTTTCTTTTATTTGTTTATATAATAAACAAATAAAAATAAACCCATAATATTCATATTCATTACTCGCATAACTTTTAACCCTTAGGATTTTATACTTAGCATTAAGGTTTGCCCATGTTACACTTATCTTATTCATATTTTACCCTTAACACACATATATGATCATATACATAGAACATATACACTTGTACACTTAACCCTGTAAGTCTTCACCAAAAAATTTTAAATCCATAAAAATCCATCACAAAAATGTCAAATTCATACACTTATTTTCTGTCTAGGTCTATTATTTAACCTTAATTTATTCTTTTAAGATGTTAATAAATATCCAAATTCTCGGGTTGTCATAACATGTACTTCTATTACCTAACCCTCTTTAGTATTTGACATGCCTTTTACTTTCTCCTTCTTTCTCTACCTCTGACTCAATATGAGCCTCTTTGATATCCATTTCTTCTTCACTCACTTCCATCTTAGGGCGATCTTCATGATTACCAACCAAATTTATCGCATGTTCCTTAAAAAAATCTAGATGATACAGTCGTCAAGTGGCATAGTCTTCAGAAAGTATAATACCAACTGCTACATCATCAAAAACTGCAACTAACACATCAATTTCTCTTTAAAATCCTTCTACATAAACCTCTTCCAATCATTCTAAGTTAACACCTCGGCGAATAACTTCGATGTAACTGCTAACATTTCAGTATTCAAACGAATACCTCTAACCTCATCATCCTACAATCAATTTTACATCTTGATTAACATATAAAAATAGTTTATATACATAAACACAAATAACAATTTTATTTTATGTTATTTTTAATTCTTTAGACTCTTCCAGATGAATTTCCTTAATTCACCTCATATAAACTCTTCCTGAGTTTACTACTTACTCACTTTCCTATCATCTTCAGATTATAGCCTCAAGTACTCATACCTAAGGTTTCTAACCTATCAGCTCTAATACCAACCTATGACGCCCCCATATCCAGGTATCTTCAAACCGAATCCGGTGCTACAACATTCACATACATCTAACCATAAAAGCTTAATGACACAAATGTAATCTCTTTATTATTACATCATAGCTGCTCAAGCTCAGTTTCTGTAACCACTACATGTTCTTACATTATAATAATTTATATTACAATAATAAAATTAATATATTACCAGATCTTTTATCCATCTTCGTCTTCCTTCTTTTATCCTTAATGAATTCTTTAATACATTTGTCTTTAACTGAAATCATATAGTTTAAGCAAGGATGAACATTAAATTGCCCAACAAGTATAGCATTTCAACAACAAAATCAAGAATCGTATAATTTCATTCATCAACTGAATAATAGTTGAGAACTATTTCGAATAAGCTAGAATAATACACAGAATAAACCAGAACAAAACTTGTATCACTCTAAAATATTTTTGAAATGACATAATGGTCATTTAATAAAGATGGTCGTTAGACCAAAAACTCTGTTTATTTTCCTTTATTTCATTAAAAAGGATAACATAGTCATTAACACTATAAATTCGATATCACTTATGAGTATATCCAGGGGATCAACCTGTAGTACCCTATGTTGTACAATACTTTCAGTTAAATGTATTTACATTTAAATTTTGACATCTTGCGTGCCAGTCAAAAACTCAACTAAAAATATTTGTTTGACTAAGTTCAAACTTACCTTTGAATCAATACCAAAGCAATTGGCGTAGATATCTTAGGTTTTCATTATTAACATTGGCTTGTTTAAGTTCAAACCTACCATTGAATCAATACTAAAGCAATTGGAGTTAGATAACTTAACTTTTCACAAATAACATTTTAAAATATTTATTAACAAATCCATAAAACATTTTAGCATTTGCCTAGTCGAACAATGACACCGACATTTTCTTAAATAATTTATATCATACATCGCTTGAATACTTATATAAATGCTAAAAGATTTGTATAAGCATGGAATTTACACAATTATAAAAGAGTTGTGTTCATTTATTATAAAACATCACATAAGCTTCATAAGAATATAATCAAATGAAGTAATCACTTGCTCAAATAAATCAGAGTAAGTTTAGAAAACTTGCCTTAAGTGTTCTTCTATAAGTTTACACTAATTTTTTTTGCCAAACAGTATTACAAATTCCTACACATACCAATTAAGCATATAATTGATGTCAAACACTAGTTTATATTAATTTCACTTCTTACTTTACATGTCTGCGTTATTAAACTCATAATAATTGTCAACTTTATTATTACTTGTTATAACGTTTTGGCTTTCATTTGCCATACACCCATTACAACCTTTATGAACGTTCAAGCTATATGCCCTTGCATATGCTCAACATGACCTTGCATTCTTTTATAATACTATTTGATTTAGTTAAGTGTTTTACATTACTTTTCCTTACTATCATATTCATTCATTTCATTAGACTCAAGTTATACTTTGAGTTTATTATCCTTTGTTACTTAGGATCTTATTATTAAAATCAAACTTAATTCTGTTCATTCCATTCGTTATGGTTTCCTAACGATTATATGTTGTACTTCCATCGTCATTACGCAAACATTTCAAGTCGTACACTCAAATGTACATCATACACTTCCGTTCTAAGCGTATAATAAATGTTTACATCCCTTTTTGGTATTTTACGTTTATTATTGTTCATCTTTTCAAACTATGTTCAACCTCTTGTTAACGTTTTAATCACATGTTATTGTGATACACTAGTTAAACATTTATGTTATTAATTATTCCTTTCAATTCCTTTCTTTCTGTGTTTACAAGTAAACTTTTTTGCGCGTTGACCCGAGCAGGCATTGTGGCGCCTGGTTTTACCTTGTAATCGGCGCTGCGGCGCTGGCCTTATCCTGGCATCCTGCTAATTGGCGTTACAACATCAGTTTTAAACTAGAAATTCAACGCTGCGGCGCCGGTTCTGGGAAAATGTTGCCCAATTCAATTTTCTGCAAAAACAATTCTAGCGCCCACTTCGTTAACTCGTAGCTTTGTAATCCTATATCAGAATGAGTCCATTCGCGAGCCTAATTCTAGCTTTCACAACATACTTCAAATTCATCCAGACATAATTTATTTTTCAATTCGTTAACTGAAAGTAGTATGCACACAAGCTAATCATATTTGATGATAAAGCATATACTTTGTAATAATCTTATTTATTTATTAATAAAAGATTTGTTTAATTAAAGGCTTTTAATTTATCTACATGGTGCTATGTTTTAATATGTGATAAATTCATAGTTTTGAGCAATGTTTTTAGAATTATGATCATGATTATGCTAATGAGATCTAAATTCTTATATAGCTTAGAAACTAAAATTGTTCCCAATCGTTGGATTACTAAAAGGGGATTACTAAATCCGGATAGATTGGTACATACGTTGTTTGATCATTAAATGAGGATGATTGGTCTCATAATCATTTGTGTGGAGACACTAAAGCAAGTATGTAGGTGCTTATTGGAGAATAAGTTCACTGAACGTGGCTCGCTAAGGAATATCTAATGGAGTTTTACTTGCATGTCAATAGGAATTCTTAAAATGGCAATAGTATAAGTGATCCTTAGACTTGAGGTCATCATAGTATCGTTTGTATGATGAGTTATACTTTGACATGTTCCCTAAGACTCGTAGGGTATATCAAAAGGTATGCTTGGGTGTAATAAGTTATATATGAAGATAATGAATGATAAACAAAGAATCTACCGCTTCTAGTAAAAGAACAGAATGTCCTATGTGATTCAATAAATGATAACCAAGTAGTCATTGTCCAAGGCATATTAAAATCAGAAAGGAGTTTCTAATTTGCATTATTTAGAGTTGTACATTTAATAATCGAAATACATAGAATTAAATAAAATAAGACTTGGTAGTAATTTCATGTCTTATATTTAATTGGGACATTGTATGGTGGAAGGATTGAATTGTACGGTAACTATTTACTCAAAGGTTCTTTTATGATTAATGTTGAAATCTATATTATCTGAAAAGTTATTGATCGCTAAGGAGGCTTATCCTTATTGTAGAAAAAATCTTATTTATTTAAATAAATTAATAGATTAATTTATTTATTTAAATAAGATTAGAATTGTTCTAATTGATTTATTCATAACCGATTTAATATGGAGAACCTAAAGGGTCCCACCATAAAAGGAAAAATATTTATTTAAGAAGTAAATGACATAATCGTAATAAGAAGTTAACTGTATTTAATTTAATCTATGGTGATAGAGTAAATTAAATAACTTAATATTTATTATTTAATATGTTGGAAATATTATATATTAATTAATAAGAGGAGTTTTATTATTATTATTATTATTAACATGTTGAAAATGCAGAGAGACACTTTCCAACCAAGAAAGACTAAGTCTTACTGGTAGGGGCCAAATGATCTTCTGAAAAGAAGAACGATTCTAAGAAGGTAAATGGAAAGGCAAAAACAAAGGATAATAAGAACAAAGCTGATACAGATAGCAAAAGAGTTTTCTTGCACTACAATAAGCCTAGACATTGGAAAAGAAACTACGAGAAGCATCTTGCAGAGGCTAACCAAAGAAACTTAGTGAAGCTTCGGTTACAAATACAGTTCTGTTCATGATTGAAATAAAATTTTCTTTTAGTTAAGTTTTTACTTGGGTATTAGATATCAACTTTAGTTCTCATAAATATAGATTTATGAAGGGACCAAGAAGAAGTAGAAAGCTAAACAAAGGATAAGTAATCCTGTGTGTGGAAAATGAAGTAAAGGTTGCTGCATTAGCCATAGGAACTTATTGTTTTGCATTGCCTACAGAAAAGTCTATTAAGTCAATAAGTTGTTATTGTATTCTAGTTCTCGTTAGAAATATTATTTTCATTTTGTTGTTGGACTTTTGGAATTATATTTAAGAACAATTGTTGTTCTATTTATAATAATAATATTTTGTATAGAACTGGAATATTACTTAATAGATTTTTTATAGTTGATTTACATTAAAAATAATTTTGAAAATTGAACAAATAATTGAATGAAAAGGAGGTGATTATTCAAAGAGTTGAATGTTTGTATTTAATGAAATACAAGTCTGATTCATTTGAAAGGTTCAAAGAATTCAGAAATGAAACAAATTGGCAAAGTATTAAAATTCTTTGATTGGATCGAGGAGGAAATACTTGCGCAATAAGTTTCTAGATCTTCTTAAAATGGGTTTCTCACAATGGACGTTTCCTGATACACAATAATTGATTGGTCTGTCTAAAAGAAAAAATCATACCTTGTTGGACATGGTGCCGTCCATAATAATTTTTACCGACATTCAAGTATTTTTCTAGGGTCACACCTTAGAAATGGTTGCATATCTACAAAAAAATAACCTTAAAATTTGGCCCCATGAGTTCATAAGAGTTATGGATAGGGAAGATTCCTAATTTTAAGTATGTTAAGATAAGGGGTTGTCCAACTTATATGAAAAAGGTTTCAAAAGGATAAGCTTGGGACAAAATTTTACAAGTGTAGATTTGTGGGACATCCTAAAGAAAGTTTAGGGTATATATTTTATAATCCTACTTAGCAAAAGGTGTTTATTGCAAAACACACTACCTTTTAAGATAAATGTGTTTATCATTGAAGGGGCTAGTGGGAGGATAATAAATCTTGAAGAGTTCAAGAACCACAAAGTACTATAAGTCAAAAAGAGGAATATATAGATAGACCTATTGTAACACAACCGAATCGTAAATTTAGAATAGTACCGAAGATACCTGTGATGTATGGATTCATCATGGATGATGATGATGTGGTACGTATCATAGAAGATGATGATCCAGTTACATACGATGAGGCAAGAGTTGTAGATATTCAGAGAAATGGATTGAAGCAAACTTCTCAAAAATAGAACATTCATTTTGATGAGACAATCAAAAGAGTTTTATTTTATCAAAAACAAGAATGAACCTAGTGTGTACAAAAGGGTCAGTGGGAGCGTCATGACATTTCTAGTATTATATGTTGATATACTACGGATAAAGAATGACATACTAATGCTACAATTAGTAAAGATAAAGTTGTCTAAACATTCATCCATGAATGATTTGGGAAGAGTGTCTTAATTAGGGATACAAATCTATATAGCTAGATTTAAAAGGATGCTCGGCTTAACCCAAGAAACGTATATTCATTTGATGCTAAATCCGTTTAGCATGACAAACTCCAAGAGATGTCTCATGATGATGAGCCATGGAGTGTATCTCTCATAATAGTCCTATAGACTCTTGAAAAGGGAGATCGCATGAGTAAATATCATGTATGTAATGAAATGTACGAGACCAGATGTTGATCAGCCATATTCTGAAGAAGATCACTATAAGACAATAACAACATCTTAAAGTACTTAACCAGCACTAAGGATGTGATTAAAATTTATGGCGGGTCTGAATTAAAACTAGAGGGCTTAACAGACTCTAGTTTTTCAGACTGATCAATACGATAGGAAATTCACTTTAGGGTAAAGCGTTACCTTGAACGGTGGTGTAGTGAATTAGAAAAGTTCCAAACAACAAAGAGTTATGATTTAGTGATAAAGACAAAATATATAGCCGTAAATGAAGCTGCAAGTTAATTGTTTAGATGAAAAGTTCATTACAAAATTATGAAAAGTTCATAAGTCTCATCTTGGATCTAAACATGTGTTGTGGTGCTTTTATTTGATTAGAGAATCATTGAAAGAGGAGAAGTCACTATAGAGATAGTAGACTCTCAAGAATAAGATTACATATCCATTAACTGAAGTTTATCCAAAAGCAGGATGATCGCCACTTAGAGAAGAAGGGTATGAGATACCATGGCGATTGACTTTAGTTCAACTGGGAGATTAAAAGTAGTATGCACACAGGCCAATTAGGTTTGATGATAAAGCATATACTTTGTAACAATATTATTCATTTATTAATAAAAGAATTATCTAATTAAAGGCTTTTAATTTATCTACATGGTGTTATTTTATAATATGTGATAAACCCATAGTTTTGAGCAATATTTTTAGAATTATGATGATGATCATGCTAAAGAGATTTAAATTCTTATATAGCTCACAAACTAAAATTGTTTCCAATCGTTGGTTTACTAAAAAGGGGATTAGTGAATCCGGATAGATTGGTACATACGTTGCTTGTTCATTAAATGAGGGTGATTAGTCTCATGATCATTTATGTGGAGACATTAACGAAAGTATGTAGGTACTTATTGGAGAATAAGTTCACTGAACGTGGCTCGCTAAGGAATACCTAATGGAGTTTTACTTACCTGTCAATAGAAATTCCTGAAATGACAGTAGTATAAGTGATCCTTAGACTTGAGATCATCATAGTATCTTGTGTATGATGAATTATACGTTGAAATGTTCCTTAAGACTTTTAGGGTATATCAAAAGGTATGCTTGGGTGTAAAAAGTTATATATGGAGATAATGAATTATCAACAAAGAATCTACCGCTTCTAGTAAAAGAAAAGAATGTCCTCTATGATTCGATAAATGATAACCCAGTAGTCCTTGGCCAAGACATAATAAAATTAGAAAGAAGTTTCTAATTTGTATTATTTGGAATTGTGCATTTAAGAATCGAAATACATAAAATTAAATAAAATAAGACTTGATAGTAATTTCATGTCTTATATTTAATTGGGACATTGTATGGTGGAAAGATTGAATTGTACGATAACTATTTACTCAAAGGTTCTTTTATGATTAATGTTAAAATCTATATTATCTAAAAAGTCGTTGATCGCTAAGGAGGCTTATCCTTATTGTAGAATAAATCTTATTTATTTAAATAAATAAATAGATTAATTTATTTATTTAAATAAGATTAGAATTATTCTAATTAATTTATTCACAACCGGTTTAATATGGAGAACCTAAAAGTTCACACCATAAAAGAAAAATATTTATTTAAGAAGTAAATGACATAATCGTAACAATAAGTGTATTTAATTTAATCTATGGTGATAAAATAAATTAAATAGCTTAATATTTATTATTTAATATTTTAGAAATATTAAATATAAATTAATAAGAGGAGTCTTATTATTATTATTATTTAATTCCTAAAGGAGTTTGGGAAATAATTAATAAAAGGTACTCTTATATATTCCTAATAAGATTAGGATGCTAATTAATTAAATGAGTTTAATTAATTATTCCTAATAAGATTAGGAGCCTAATTAATTAAAGAAGTTTAATTAATTAAAATAAAACCCAATTCCTAAATTGTTTAGGGGGGTTTCCCACATCTATAAATTATAGAAGTCTTATTTTGATTCGGAGTTAATGATAATTCCAAGTGTTGGGAGAGTATTGACATATTCTATAGAGATAGAATTAGAGTTTTGCCAAAAACCTATTTTCTTGAATACTTATTCTTCATTGGTGGATCACCTCTAGACACTAAACAATTAGGTGGCTAACGTTGATCAAAGGAAGGAATCAAACTCGATGGATTCAAGTTGAATGTGAAAAGGAATTGGAGATGAATTCGTACCTGAGGAAGCTAGTTTCTGCAAAGATATGAATTTGATCTCCTTCTCCTTTCTATTAATTTATAATTATGCACAAAGTATGATCATGGTGATGGTTTGTATGAAAAATTTTAAAATTTGTTCTATCGCTCTTCCGCACCTTTTATGTAATTTGATTGCATTAGCGCGCTATATACAAACCTAACATTAACTAGCTTATTTGTCAACCTGAAAGTCCTTTACCGTTTGCTTTCTTAACTTAGCGTTCTTAATGCTTGTTCGTCTATTCTTTGTAATTTACTCATCCTAATCTGGATTGATTTCGTTCTTGATTCCACGGCTCATATTTTTTGAGTTCTCCAATGTTCTTATAAAACCTTAATGATTTGGATTCATTAACATACATCATAACTTCGTTAGGAAGTCATAACAAACCAAAATTTAACGATTAACGTCTTTTACTAAATTTTTGTCATAACTTTGTTATTAGCATAATTTTTAATCCATTTACTAACGATAGTTTTAAAGTTGTCCATCAACAACATCCTATCGATGGTTTTTAATTTGTCCATCAACAACATCCTATGGATGGTTTTAAATATGTCCATCAACAACTTTTGCTACGTTCTTCATTTGTTCTTCATTTTTAATCGTTATTTTGATTATGATTCACTTTGAAAACATAACTTAACGTTTTTAATTCGTTAATTCTTCCTTATTTCTCCATAATGCGCGTACGATTCCAACGAATCGTCCAACCACCAATACAACGCTTCATAACAAGGCTAGAAAGTGATTAAGAGATGAAGAGTTTGAGTTTTAAGTTTTCTACCTTATGATTCTTCTCGTTTCTTCGTTAACGGACGACTTGATCTTACGTTTTCTTCCTTTGAGAATTGCTAATCCGAGTCTCTCATGTCCTCTCTTTAATTGATTAAAGTTTTCTCTCTTGGATTTTTGAAAATGAAGAAACATGAGCTTGTATATATAGAATTTCAAGGTTAAGGGTTTTTTGTTCATTTGGTGGCTTTTTACCATTTTACCCTTAGATATTTTCTTTTCTAAAACTTAGCCCCTAAGTTTTGTGTTTCTTCTCCTGGAAGCTTTGCTATTTCGTCTTTCCAAATTTTTCCGGCAATTGAAAAACTGTGGTTCTCCATTTCTAAATATTTTTAGATATTTCGTCTTTCCTCTACAAATTAACTTTTACGCATGTGTCAGAAATTAAAAAATATGAAAAGTTTAATCATGTACTTCGGATGTCAGTGGTGAATGCAGACACTCGAAATTTCGTTTTCCTGTTACTAACTATGCAGGAGGACAAAAGTGTCTTTTTTACACTCCAGAGAAAACCCTGGAGGATCACTACATCAATTCCAACCCCGGAGATAGCCCCGGGAGATCCAATTTCCAACCCCAGAGATAACCCCGGGAAATCAGTTTCTAACCCCGGAGATAACCCCGGGAAAGTCAGTTCCTACCCCAGAGATAATCCCGGGGGATCAAGTTCAAAGCCTGGAGATAACCCAAGGACATTAAGCCAACCTCAGAGATAACCCTGAGGACAATCAAAGTCAACAGCAGGCCAACCTCAAAGATAACCCTAAGAAAAGATTGCTACAACTGCGTAAAAATTGGACATAACCCCGGTGAGGGGAAAAATTGTCATTTTGCCACCTTGATCCCACATTCACACCGTCTAAACAAAATTTCAACCCACATGCTACATAGAAGGGTCCTATAAGAACCATAGCTCTAATCTCGAGTGACTACTACACAAGACATCACACCGGATATAATTTGAAGACTTGAAGATTTTGGCATGGACCCATCTTCCCGGCTTCGTAAAACCTCTTATCCCATGTCATTGTGTAGCTCTCAACAATAACTTTTCAGAAAGGTATTATACTGTCGACGTCGGGATTTTTATTTGTCCCTTTTCTATTATTGTTCTTTTGTGTTCTCATGTTAGGTGAGATTTGTTTGAAAAAACATGTGAAAAAGGTCCGACATGTATATGTCGACGATTGGACTGTAAGAGTCGTCAGTTGGTTTTTTTAACTGGTTGTACCAACACAACCGAGAAAAGGTTTGTACATTGACCCAGTGATGTGACACTGCTAAACGGGTCTGTGAAATCGAGATTCATTAGGGTCCGGGGACTTGCTTATGAGGAGGGAAAGTGTTAGGCACCCCCCGACATCCGTGTTGCCACGGTGACCGCCACTTTTCAAGAAACTGTTATATGAATGTGTGTGTGTGTGGGTCAATGTGCTGTTATTTGGAAGTAGTGCGAGGCATCGTTCGCACCTATATACACAGGGTTTGAATTTATGTAAAAATTCACTTTTAAACGAGATATAGCAGTGAAGTTTTATAAAAGAGATTTTCAAACCCTTATGCTCAATAGTAATTGCGACCTATTACGCTTCTATTTTATTATGTGTTCGGCTGGATTGCTTTTATTTTTGAGATGCGAAGCATCTTCGAGAAAAATAATTTACAAAATAGTGTCGAACTCCTCGTGGGCATGAAAACCATCTGAGGAAATCCAAACACCGTGAATAAATTTACAAGTTGTTTACAGCCGAAAATGTCCCTCACGGGAACTGAATCTAGATTCAGCAGACTGAATCTATGATCACATGATTCCTAGGCACACATGATGCCGCAATTTGTATGTAAACTGTAAGCAGTTATATATATAAAAGCTGTAAATATATATATACAAACTTGATCAACCACCACGAAGCACCTCCATGGGGGATCGAAAAGGTAAATATATAAAAGCGGTGGATATATATATATATATATATATATATATATATATATTGACATGATCAACCACCAAGAAGCACCTCCATGGGGGATCAGAAATGTAAATAAAGCTGTAAAAGCGATCAACCGCCACGGAGGAAACTCCAGGCGAGACGAAATGTACATAAAGCTGTAAAAAGGGTCAACCGTCACGAAATAAACTCCAGGCCGGACTAAATGTAAAGAAAACAGTAAAAAACGGTCAACCGCCACGGAGTAAACTCCATGCGGGACGAAATGTAAAGAAAGCAATAAAAACGGTCAACCGCCACGAATTAAACTCCAGGCGGGACGAAATGTATAACGCACCGGATGTAAAATTCAGGCTCATCGAACAGAGTTCATATATATATATATATATATATATATATATATATATATATATATATATATATATATATATAATATAAGCAAGTAAACGTTCTGGATATAAATCCAGGCTCATCGAACAAAGTTCGACCACAGTTTATATATAAGTATATATATAAAAGCAAGTAAACGCTCCGGATATAAATCCAGGCTCATCGAACAAAGTTCGACAATAATTTATATATATATATATATATATATATATATATATATATATATATATATATATATATATATATATATATATATATATATATATATATTCCGGATCAGGTAAGGACTCCTTTACGATACTAAAATGCGAACTTTTTTTTTTTTTTGCTTTTTTTTTAAAACAACTAAAAAAAATTTTAATATTTTATGGAACTAGAATTTTTTCATAATACAGTATTTTGGATGTGATTTGGATACATATAACAAAACAGGTCTGTACAGTCTGTGCAGACTGTACATATATTTTTTGGTATTGGTATCCAAATCACGCCCAAAATATTGTATTACGAAAAAATTTCAGTTCCATAAAATCTTAAACTTTGTTTTTAGTTGTTTTAAAAAAAAACTCCAAGAAAAAAAAGTCCCGCATTTTAAGAAAATGCGGGATCCCTTACCTGATCGGTTCTGTATATATATATATATATATATATATATATATATATATATATATATATATATATATATATACAAAAGAAATAAAAGCCATGGACCGAAGTCTGGGCAAACACACGCAACACAACTCTCAACGTGAAGAACGGTGTTTCCAAAGATGAAGAGAAAGACTTTAAAGTGTGTAAGAAGGCTTACAGTTAGGGGTGCTCAAAAAATTCAATTTTTTCGGTTTTTTACCGAACCGGTCTGTACCGAAACCGGCGATACCGGTTTTTTTTGGTACCGGTTTTTTTCGGTATCGATTTTTTCGGTACCGGTTTTTCGGTTTTTTATAATTTTCGGTACCGGTTGCGGTACTGAATTTTTTGGATTCGGTAAAACCGAAATACCGAAAAAAAAAAACCGAATGAATTGTGCATGCATGAACATTTTTATATTGTAAGTCTGTAACATCAAAGCCCAACTATGAAATTGAACATATTAAAACCCCTCCAGACATTTTAATTCCATAGCCTGAACATATAATATTAAAATTCCATAGCCTGATATTGTAAGTTGTACTCAAAGGCCGAAGCCATAAACCACCTCTCTTTCAAATATTTTAATCCAATTAATCTGTGAATTTCAATTCCATAGCCTGAACATTTTTTAAATATTTTAATCCAATTAATCTGTGAATTTCAATTCCATAGCCTGGACATTTTTCAAATATTTTAATCCAATTAATCTGTGAATTTCAATTCCATAGCCTGAACATTTTTATATTGTGCATGCGTGAACATTTTTAGTCTGTGACATCAAAGCCCAACTAGAATACAATCAATCTGTCCAAAAATCTATGTAAGCTGCAAAGGAGGCTAAATAGTTGTATCATTATTATTATCAATATGTCCAAAAATCTATGTATAATAATTTCAATTAATTATTATTATTTATTAATAATTACATATATCACCATGTATGCGGTATTACCGAAAACTGAATCGAAAAAACTGGTACCGATTGTGTACCGAACCGGTACCGAAACCGGTAATTCGGTACCGGTTTCGGTTCTTATTTTTTCAATAATTTCGGATCGGTACCGGTTCAATTTTTTCAGTACCGGTTCGGTTTTTTACCGATGAGCACCCATACTTACAGTGGACTGCCAAAGAAGACTTCTATAGCTTTATGTGGATGAACACTCGGCTCCCGCCGGTAGAAAAGTAGCTATATACGAGTTTCCAAGTGTTTAAAATGAGAAAGCACTCAGTTTATAGGGTGTACAGAGCAAATTGGACAGGGGTTCCTCGCCTTTTCACTTGCTAAAATGGTTGCCCCAAGCCCTCTACTTATAGAGGGGGGAGCCGCAGGTGTACCTGTGGCAGCAGCAGGTGTACCTGCGGCTGCCCGGGGTGCCCCGGGTAGTGTGGGTCCAGCTGTCTCGACGTACGCGTACTCAGACAACGCGTTGTTTGCTCGAGCCTTCATAACTTTAAATCCGAGAGTCCGATGGAAGCGTGCCATACCATTCTGGAAAGCTCTTTCCGAGAGCTAAGCAATGACATATGATTTGCCCTTTTTTGATTTCAGGAAGATGGGCCCATAATCGAAATGGCATTTCTGGGTTTTTGTCAAGCAGTCAATTGAGCTGTTTTACGTAGTTTGCGTTCGAAAGTTAAATATGATTCTTGTGGGACTTCTATTGAAGCAATTTGAGTTGACATGTGTTGATTTGATTTGAGCTGAAGTTGAGTTGGCAAAATGACCATTTTGCCCCTCCCGGGGTTATCTCCGATTTTCGTGCAGTTGTAGCAGTCTTTTCTCAAGGTTATCTCTGAGGTTAACTTTGACTGTCCTCGAGATTATCTCTGAGGTTGGTTTGACCTCCTCGGGTTATCTCTAAGCTTTGAACTTGATCCTTCGGGATTATCTCCGAGGTTAGAACTGATTTTCCCGGGGTTGTCTCCGGGGTTAAAAATTGATTTCCCGGGGTTATCTCCGAGATTGGAAACTGGATCTCCCGGAGCTATCTCTGGGATTGAAATTGATGTTGTGGTCCTCCAAGGTTATCTCTAGAGTGTAAAACAGACGCTTTTGCCCTCCTGCATAGTTAGTAACAGAAAAAAGAAAATTTCGAGTGTCTACAGATGTCCCTCTTTATCATGTTCATGCAATACAATGGAATGGACATGATAAAGATTAGTAGACACTTGAAATATGATAAGGTATTTTTAATAATGCAAATCGCAATGTAATGAATGTTATGATGAATGTTTAAAATGTTTTTGCAAATCGTAGTTCGCAAATCGCACATCGCATTTCACACTTCGTTTTCCGTATTTGGCCAAATCGCACTTCGTAAATCCCACATCGTATTTCGCATATCATAAATCGCATGTCGCAAATCGCAAATCGCACATCACAATGTAATGAATGTTATGATGAATGTTAAAATATTTTTGTAAATCGCTTTACCTTTACCGATCATTGCTGATGCCTATGCTGGTGTTAACTCCAACGATTTGGCTTTTTATCGGTGTCATCGATGCTTGTTTGATGAAGATAAGTTGAGATATTTTCTACATCTCTATTGGGGATGATGTTCTAAAATCATCGGACCTTCCC
This sequence comes from Panax notoginseng, assembly GCA_016801055.1. Lineage (NCBI taxonomy): Eukaryota > Viridiplantae > Streptophyta > Magnoliopsida > Apiales > Araliaceae > Panax > Panax notoginseng. Next base: position 127,400,431 of record CM029017.1, on the reverse strand, counting down.
GATGTATACGCTGGTAGTTTGCAATGATGCCTACCCTGCTGATCGCCAAACTATTTCGATTCCCACTCGAATTATGGTATATGAAGCTTTCATCGTTGAACTATTTTGATGTTGCGCTGAATTGATGCCAATGGTTTTGAATAATAGATCTTTCGATACATTTGCTGAAGTAATATTCAAAGGTTTACTTCACCAGACTCTGTTTGATGTTACACTCACCCTTTTTGAGGTGATTTGGGGTTTCCTTCCGCTGTTAGGTGCTTGTGCTGAATTGATGGCAATGGTTTTGGAATACCGGATCATCCGATACCTTCGCTGAAGTAATATTCAACGTTTTGCTTTGCCAGACTTCGCTTGATGTTACACTCACCCTTTTTGAGGTGATTTGGGGTTTCCTTTCGCTGTTGGGTGCTTGTGCCCCATTTTCTTGAGCATTTGATTCGTAACCCGACTGAACTGATGATCTGAGTGACACTGACATCCCTAGAGGGTGCAGCTCATTTTTTTGCTGCCCAGATTTGCATTTCGGTGTAGAGGCCTCAACTTGTGAGGACTTGACGCAGGTTGACGCATTTGATGGTGAGGATTTCATTCGCTAGACCTTTTGTCGTTGGGCTTTTGCTTTTGAGTTAAGAACTTTTTTAAGAATTTTCTTCCTTCTTATGTAGGGGCAAGCTGATATCGCCGTGATAGGAGTTCTCCCCTTTCTTTTGATGAGAAGCTTGATCCTGCTTTAAACTCCTTCCCTTTCTTGGAATCCAAAAATGCCCCAGTCCTTTCGCATGTTGATGTCGGGTAGTCGTATGAGAAATTCTCTTTGTTGATCCAATCGCGAGTGAGAAATATCCGAATCGCCAGTGAGATGATATGAGAAGCTCTGATGATGATGGACCATGCTGATGGTGTTGACTGGTGCATGCCCCAGTGTTGAGTTATTGCTATTTCTGGGATTGTCCCAATCTTGTTGTAAGGGACCCAATATCCGGTTGTCGCCAATTTTGAAATTGCCCCAGCCTTGCTTGTTGTCTGGGGTAATTGCTTTAATAGATGGGCTGATAAGATGTCGAGATCGCGAGAAGCTTTTACCTTTGTACTATAAGGTGAACAAATAGTGGATTTGGGAATTAATGTTGCCAGCTCTTTCTGGTAGAGATGTCGCTCTGTTAGAGAAATGATGCTCTAACTCATAGGGACACCACTGTTGCTGAGCAGGATAACGCTATATCTGCCCGAGATATCGCCTGCAATTGGTTGTAGATCTTTGGCTCATGTAGAAACCCTTGGGAAGGAGATCACAGCGTTACCTCCTTCTTTTAAGAGGGAGTCCATGTTGGACTTGGTGGCTCGTTTATCCACTGGTTTGTAGCTTAGCTTTGATTTTCCTACATAGACTAGCTTAGCAATTTTTGTCATGTACAGGACACATTATATATATCGAACAGTATTATATGGCAGGGAAATATGTTTTGATTCACTTCCCTTTTAGTTATACCTTGTTACTTGCTTGATAATTGCGTGTTTCTCCAGGGCTTTGTGATCTAGATATATTCTGAACTCCTCCTTGACGGATGGACAGTGAGATGTCTCAGGATTTTTAGAATGGATTGTCGATCTGTGTGTATTCCCTACCATCTTTGGTGTCTTGGGACTGGTTTCTGTATGTGGTTATGGATAGGAGTGTGTTTGTTTTTGTTTTTTCAGTGGTGAGATCGGACCATAAAGATGGTTGCCTACGTACTCCCGTGTATTGGGGAGATCAGGTCGACGTAGTTCGCCCCATGTATAGGGTGGATTACAGGTGAAAAGTTTAATCCCATGTACAAGATAAATTGAAGGGGTGAAAGGTTTAATCCCTTGTGGGATAAATTGAAAGTGTGAAAGGTTTTGAAAACTGTGGGGAATGAAGGATCTGGTGATCTAAAACTAGGCTGCTGGTTAGAAAAGTGTTTGTCCCTAATGGGGCAGATGAGTGTGAAGTGAGGTTGTATGTAGTGAAGGGTTAAAGAACCAGAATGACTGGTGATCTGATGATTCAAAACCAGGATGTTCGCTTGATGGTAACCTCAGACATAGTACCGTTTCACGGTGTTCGAATTGATGAGTTACGAAAATTCATCGTCGTCCATTTCCTGTAATCTGAGAGCACCTCCTGTCAATACCTCCTTGACAATAAATGCGTCTTCCTAGTTTGGAGCGAATTTTCCTTTAGACTGAGCTTGGTTGTCAATGATCTTCTTCAAAACCAAGTCGTGTTGTTTGAATTGCCATAGTCGGACTTTTTTGTTGTGGGATCTTCTTCAAGTAGAGGGCCGCTCATGTGTGGGCCACATACTCCCCCATGGATTTCATCCATGAGACTCTGAGCTTGGTCCTCATCCAGACATCTGAGGAGACCTCATCCTGCATCTCTTTTGTAGAGTGCATCTCCGCTCAAGTAGAATTTCATAGCAAGTCGATGGATTCACCTTCTTTTAGTCGGGCTCGCCTCAGCGGGTGTAGATCTATCTTGTAAGTGCTCATTGATATGCTGATATCAAGGGTGCTGGATGGGAGGTAGCTCATCTGATACTTCTCCAATGTAATTCCCATAGGCTGGAGCCTTTTGTTGGGCAAATGTGAGGGTTGGTATGTCTTCCTTGTCATGTATGTTGATCAAGGAGGCCAAGGGTTCTAGCGCATCCACAAAATCATTCCTATTCCGAGGAATGTGGAGGAAGGATTTTTTTTCAAACTCCGAAGCCATCCGTAGAACATGCTGATGGTAAGGCAGCAACTGTAGAACCTGTTGAAGAGCTTTTTTCTTTTTTTTTCTTTTTTTTCTTTTTTTTCTTTTTTTTTATTTTTCTTATTCATTAGATCGTGGAAAAGAGCCATATGGCTCGCTGGTAGGTTGTTCCGGCATTGATAAGGCCTAATGACAATCGTCTGTAGCAAAAGGTTCCCCAAGGAGTGATGAATGCAGTTTTCTCACGATCCTTTTCAGCAACAATGATTTGAAGGTACCCCGCAAAGCAATCCGCAAAGGAGTACATGTCCTATTGAGCAGTATTGTCAATGAGAATGTGGATAAATGGCACGGGAAAGCTATCTTAAAGGCAAGCTTTATTCAGATCCCGGTAATCCACAGAAACTCGCACCTTTCCTCCAGGTTTAGGTACGAGAACGATGTTGGATATCCATTCAGGATATGTGGACACCATAATAATACCAGCTTGAAATTGTTTCACTATTTCTTCTTTCACCTTTAAACTCCACTTAGGTTTCAATTGCCTAAGTTTCTGCTTGACTGACTTGAATCCCTCTTTAATGGAAAGGCGATGAAGGACAATGTCAATGGACAAACACACCATGTCTTCATGAGACCATGCAAATACATCCTGGAATAGTGTTAATAGAGTAACCATGTCATTCCTTTGGTTTGGAGTGAGGTCCGTACCAATCTATATTTGTTTGGGGTTTTCAAAGGTTTCGAGGTTTAAAAGAGGTGGTTTGATCAAGATTTGGCTTGGGTTTGTCTTTGACCCATTTTTTGATCTCCCGAGGTATCTCATAGTCCTCTTGTATTTCCATCAAGTCTGAGTCCAACTTTACATCAAAGTTACAGTCCTTGTGGAGAATAGGCACCTCATCAGTACGTCTAGGCACATCTAACTTTAGAGTCCTGAAACAAAATTCTTTCGCTTAATATAGGACACTGTTCAATCACACAAAGTGTTAGCATGTAATAACAAAAGTAACTGCTAATACTGTACAGAAAGAGTAAGCAGTTATGATATCTATAGGGCAGACAAAGGTCCTGCCCATTTTACCCTTGTCGACCAATGCTCTCCAATTGGCAAGGATGAAGTCCAGGTGGACTGCAGTGGTGGAGGGGCTGTCATCATCCTCCTTTTCCCGAATAATGACCATTATGTCTAGGCAATCATCGTCTGGGGTGTACCTATTTGTGTGTTCATCATGGACAATGATGCGTACGTTGGACATCATTCTGACTATGTCTTGTTTAATTCTTCGTTCCTCTTCTTCCAATACAGGATCTGGAACTAGGATTTCTTTCTCCTTCACCGGTATCGGTTTAGGAAATAATATAGTCATTACATGGGCAGGCACCTTTACCGGAGACCATACAGGCTTAGGAACTGTAGGTGGAGATAATTTCCGTGTGGCTGAAGCTGAAGGAAGCAGTCTGTGCTTATGAGGACTCCTGCGACTGGAACTAGCAGTATCCGGACCTTGAGTTCCTTTTTGTGTGGAGGATTTAGCATGTATGGGTATCCTTGTACCCTGATTAGATTGGTGTAGTTCTTTAAGTAGAACAACCAAATCTGTGATTTATTTACTTAATTCATCGAATTCTTCGCGAGAAACTGGATTAAGACCAGTCTGGTCAGATGAAGACATAATTGGCTATAGGCTCGTGGCCTTTTTGGATTTTGACCGGGTTACTGGACCAATTATATCCCTATAAAAAAGACTTATGTAGTTTAGCCTTATTGAATGTAGCAATATTACGTAATGTGTCCGTTTAGGAGTATCGTCCTGCGAAACGGATGTCAGTTGACAAGATAGCATGTCAGGTTTTGATATAAAGGGAAGGTATGTACACATATTCCTTCATATTTTCCATTACATTGAGATTTACATTGAAATGAAATTATAAGTAATTGAATTTACAAGTAATTGAAATGTGAAAGTATGAAGAGACTTTCCTCCACATTTGGTTTATCAGAGGCTGACCTATCTTAGGTTACTCTCGCGGTTTTTCGATATGAAGGTTCCCAAATCATTGCAATTTACTTGACGGGAAATTAATCCGGTCTTTCAACTAGAGCGAATTTGCGTGGTGCCTTTCCTGAGCCTTGTTGGAATTAGTCGTCTTACGAGTCTAGTAATCAAACACCGACAGGATAGCATCCTGGTGGAGGAACCACACAACATACATTCACATACAACGTGTCTCACCGTTTATGAAAATGATGACATGTGCGAAGAACTAATATCACAGACAGATATATTGCAATGCAGTAAAGAAATGTATTCATACACATTCATCAAATGTAAATGCAACATCCACACACAAGCATATAACAATTTGGAAAAGCTTGTAATAGTGGCTTAAGTCCTCTTACTGGAAGTCCCCAGTAGAGTCGCCACCTATTGACGTCGGGATTTTTATATGTCCCTTTTCTATTCTTGTTCTTTTGTGTTCTCATGTTAGGTGAGATTTGTTTGAATAAACAAGTGAAAAAGGTCCGACATGTATATGTCGATGATTGGACTATAAGAGTCGCCAGCTCTGTGCACCAGAAATTTTGACAGTTTTGTTTACACAACGAACTTCCCGGACTCCAAATTTGATCATTTTAAGTCTGAATTGGTTCGTTCAAAAGCCATTAGTTCAAAAATCACATACTTTACGTGTTCATGTAAGAATTTTATATTTTCGACTTCGTTAGCTCAAAATTCACCTATTGGTTCATTTTTAACGAAAACGATAAACGTTCGTGAATGTTCATCGCTCGTTTCTTCGTTCTAAGTCAAAATTTGGTCATTTTTGAGTCCACAACTCTATATTGCCAAATAAGACTTGTTCCCATTGAAAACCAACGTTTCCGAGCTCAAAATCAAAATTCGACTTCCATTCCAATAATTTCGACGATTATCGTCCAATCGTGTGAATTCCGGTATAACTTTGTTACTTATGATTTGTTCATTGTTTCAAATGGATTCTATCCATCATATTAACATCTTAACCTACTCATTTCATTAACTTATTTTTATGGTAAGTTATTACTTGTTCTTCGTGAGTTTATAACTTATGAAAGTATAAACTATATACAATTTCATTTCTCATGACTTATGATAGATTAAGTCTTCTAACCATCATTCTTACATCCTTTTATCATACTAACTTCATTCATGTAAACATGTTACAAGTCTTACAAGTTCTTCCTTAGTTCATAGCTTATCCATGATCAAAGTGCTTATTCACGGCTTATAAAGACTTAAGTCTTTAGATTATCCATTTTTATCATTTCTTAACATACATGTTCATTAATCCATACTTCTCTTATCAACCTACAATGGTAGAGATGGAAGATTTATGACATAGGAGGCTTACCCTTGATGATCAAGCTTGTTCTTCTTTTCTAACAAATGAAAGTCTAACTTATACTTGCTTATTTTCTCTACCAAATAAGTTGAAAGTGTTGGATGAAAGTTAAAAATCCAACAAATGAAAATCAACTCTCTTATTTATAGGAAAACCAAGGTTAGGGCATATTAGTCATTTAGGCCAATCCCACCTCCTTACTATTAATTACCTATGCATTAAATAAACTTGTTCCCTACTTCTTTTGCTTGGTCACTACATAAAGTTCTTGGTCACCAAGATTAACCATTTGGCCATGGGTTGCCCCATGGGTCACCCTAACCCATTGGATCAATAACTTGGGCTTAGGTTTAATTCCTTAACTTAAGCTTTTGGGCTTGCATTAAATTACTTTGGACTTTACCTTAACAACCACTTGGGCTTTAACATTACATAATCTTGGGCTTGCATATTAATTCTTATTGGACTTGCACTTCCTACATAATCCAACAAGTCCATTTCATTTGGCTTAAAGCCTTAGAACATATAATATACATATAATTCTTGTATTCTCACTCGTATACTTATTCAACATATACTATATACCATCATTTATAAATACTTGTATAATACTTTGTATTATACTCACATTCATTACTTCGGATAATACTTACGTGTCATGAGATCATCACATTAACTTCTTAACGCTTCACTTTTCCTAATTTTCTCGAATTAAGTTCGCACGCGAAAAATTACATTTTCCATACTTAAATTATTATTACATAATCCATCTCACCTAGATATTCTATCGTTACATATTTCTCAAAAGTTTAAAAATAATTCCCGAGCAGAAATTGATGAATAGTATTTTTCAGAAAATTTCTCGGAAAGCTTTTATTTTCGTCTTGAAAATTCAAACACTTTAATTCCTTCACATAGTTAAAATACTACGACTTTTCGACGTTTCTAGGTTATAGAACGACATTCATCTTAATAACACATAATAATAACAAATAATATAATTTTATTCATTATTAAATAAAATTATTTTACAATGGATCCGAATTTTCGTTACATTCTTCCCCCCTTATAAAGATTATGTCCCCAGAATCTCGTCTTACATTACACAAATAACTGAGGGTAATCCTTCATTATCTTTTCTTCCAATTCCCACGTTCCTTCTTCTGCATCATGGTTCTTCCATAACACCTTCACGGAAGGTATAACTTTGTTCCGTAGGACTTGCTCTTTTCTATCGATGATTTGAATCGGCAACTCTTCGTACGTTAAGTTCTTCTCGATATGAATAGACTCATACTCTATTACGTGCTTATAATCCGGCTTATAAGGACGTAACACCGATACGTGAAACACGTTATGTATTCGTTCTAAGTCTGGACGTAATGCTACCATATAAGCTACCTCGCCTACCCGTTTTAACACTTCAAACGGTCCTATAAACCTTGGACTTAACTTTCTCTTCTTTCCAAAACGTATATTTCCTTTCCAGGGAGATACTTTTAGAAATACATACGAGCCTACCTCAAACTCCCTATTCACTCGATGCGAGTCTGTATACTTCTTCTATCTGTCTTGAGCTGCTATGAGACGCATCCGTATCAACTTCACTACATCCGATGTTTGCTGCACCAATTCTGGTCCAAGCATTCGGCGTTCTCCCACTTCGTCCCACCACAACGGTGTTCTGCACTTTCTTCCATACAAAGCTTCGTAAGGCGGCTTACCTATGCTTGCATGATAACTATTGTTATATGCAAACTCTACTAATGGTAAATGATCATCACAACTACGCTTGAAATCCATGACGCAAGATCTCAGCATATCTTCTAACGTCTGAATTGTCCTCTCGCTCTGTCCATCGATTTGTGGATGATAAGTCGTACTCAACTTTAGCTGCGTCCCCAACTGTTCTTGCAGACTCCTCCAAAAGTTCGACGTGAATTGTGGGTCACGATCTGACACAATCAAAACTGGTACTCCATGTCTGGAAATAACTTCCTTAACATAAAGTTTAGCTAATTGGTCTAAGTTATACTTAACCCTTATTGGCAAAAAGTGAGCCGACTTCGTCAACCGGTCCATTATCACCCAAATGGCATCATACCCCTTCTGAGTAATTGGAAGTCCCACCACAAAATCCATTGTGATATGCTCCCACTTCCACTCCAGAATCTCTAATGACTGTAACAAGCCACTTGGTCGTTGATGTTCGGCCTTAACTTTCAGACAAGTCAAGCACCTACTCACATACTCAGCTATTTCTCTTTTCATGTTCGGCCACCAAAAACTATGTCGAAGGTCTTGATACATCTTAGTGCTACCAGGATGAATCGAGTACCTCGAACTATGAGCCTCTTGTAACACTTGCTCCTTTAATTCCGTCTCATTTGGAATCCAAATTCTTCCTTCAAATCTTAATAACCCATTATTATCGAGACTGTATTTTATATCTTTTTCATTGGTTAATCGCTTCTTTATCTGGTCACACTCATCAGTTTTGAGCTGCACCTCCTTGACTTTCTCTACAATGGTAGATTGAATCTCTGTCGCAAATAGTCTTTGTCCCGACTCACTCGGCAACTTTACCTCTATCTCCATCCTAGCCATCTCTGTTATTAACTTAGTTTGAGCTGTTAACGTAGAAAACTTTTCCCGACCCTTCCTACTTAAGGCATCGGCAACTACATTGGCTTTTCTAGGGTGATACAGGATTTCACAGTCGTAATCCTTTATCAACTCCAGCCATCTCCTCTGTCTCATATTCAACTCTTTCTATGTGAAGATATATTTTAGACTCTTATGGTCCATGTATATCTCACATTTTTCTCCGTAAAGATAATGTCTCCATATCTTTAAGGCAAAAACTACCGCGGCTAGTTCCAGATCATGAGTAAGGTAAACTTTCTCATAATCCTTCAACTGCCTTTATGCATACGCAATGTGTGACGCCCCCAAAACAGGTATACATCACCCATTCTGAGTCACCGAAACATGGTACAGAAACCACTACAACTTTATTAATACAATTGTCGTGTAAAATACGACAACACATAAACTGTGAGTTTAAATACAAATATTGTCTTCTAGACAATATCCACTCTCAAATAAGTCCTCATTAAAATTATTGATATATTAATTTACAAAAATGGTGAGGATTACTAAACAACTTTTTAGAACCATTATTCCATGCCTCGACTAGTACTCGCTACATTCTCGCCTCCTAAGAAGAAAAATGGAACATAAATAAAAAGGGTAAGCTCAACTAGCCCAGTAAAGAATATTATGACTAAGATAATATAGAACAAATTATCGTTAGTCTTCAACAGGAAAAAATCTAATATAATACAATAGAGAACAAATTTTAAATCAATATTCGCAGCGAAAATAATAATTCATTAGAAGAGTTAAGTAGAGAATGAAATCTACTATCTTCTATATATGAATTTAAAAGTTCATCGTCATTATTTTATCCCTGTAACATCAATCAATATATATATCTGGAATCAAATATTTATCTTTGCACTACAGGCCAAAGATATTCATCAGTTGGTCATGTTCATCTAAACATCTGTTCATCTTTGCACTATGGGCCAAAGATGTAAGACCCCAACTTTTATAAATAAAGATAAATTTTCTATAAATATCACTTTTGAATATTATGGAGTTAATTTGATATAATGTTATAGTTGTGGGTAATATTTATAAATTTTACAAAGTACGCAAGTTGTTATATAATATTCGATTGGTCGGAGAATATTCGTTTTAACAAGGAATATTCGTACAACGGCACAATCATTGGTGGACCCCACAACAGAATTATTGTCAAATTGAGAAAACGACAAAAATATTTTATTAAAAATAACGGCAGAAGTTTTACTATTGATACTGTTGAACTACTCGGTAGTAAAAGTACAGTAATATGTGTGGTTGCATAGTAGTACACGGTATTGATTATTAATGCTAATGTGAGAAGTCACTCAGTTTGATTCAATTATTATCAGTTAATAATATGAATTATTTAGCGATAATGACGTTTTGTTTTATTCGTATTATTAACGTAATAAAACAGAAACATCTTTTTATATAAAACATAATACTTTATTAAAGTTATTCTATAAATAGAATATATTATATTTTATTTAAAAGATTTTTCTTTAAATATGGACCGTCAGATTAAAGTAATCAACCTCGACCATTCATGGATTAGTTACTATGCATTCTATTTTTCTATAAATAGCAGCTCATTCCTTCATTATTTCTTACGAATTCAATGAACTCTAGAGAGAGAAACTATAGAGAGAGAGAAGAAGAGTATTCTGCTACTTAACTACTTCCTTATTTCAACTCTTCTTTAAAACGGTAAGGGGTGTTATTCTTTCTTATTCATGAAGAGAACTGTTGTTATTCTATTTCTTATTATTCTGTTGGAATAACCTGTATACGCGGTCTACCCTATACTTGGTGACATTCTTCTATTATTCTGTTGGAACATCCTGTCTGTGTGTTTTACACCGGACCTGGTTCCATTTTTATTATTATTCTGTTGGAACATCCTGTCTGTGTGTTTTACACCGGACCTGGTTCCATTTTTATTATTATTCTGTTGGAACATCCTGTCTGTGTGTTTTACACCGGACCTGGTTCCGTCTTGTTATTATTCTGTTGAAACATCCTGTCTGTGTGTTTTACACCGGACCTGGTTCCATTATTTATTATCCTGTCGGAATATCCTGTCTGTGCGTTTACGCCGGACCTGGTTCCATTATTTATTATTCTGTTGGAATAACCTGTCTGTGTGGTCTATCGCATGCTGGGTGATTTCTTTTGTTATTCCATTCTTTATTATACTCAGTTGGTTAAGTTTTGACTTCTATACTCCATGAAATTAGTGGAATATCCTTGATAATTGCGGTTCATCCAGTATCTTTTCATGAAAATATTCTTTTAAGTATTCTTGAATTTTACTCCACAAAGCAGTATCATGTTGACAATTTGGACGTTGTTAATTCTTGGATAAATTAATTCTTGAACTTGTTTTATTGAATTCTTATATCATTGTCATCATCCTCATGTTTATAAAATGTTGAAAGTCATCTGTGGCCTGTAGTGCATAGATGGACTTGGTATGATTATGACCAGGGATTATTTGGTATAATCATGACCGTAATGTTACAAATGATGTGGTAAAAGTCCTCATTGGCCCGTAGTGCATTGATGGACAGTTGTTGGCATGATCATGACCATTAATGAATACACGAATATCCTTGGCCGTAGTGCAGGGGTGATTCGATGATGTGGATTATTTTATTAAGCTGAGTCTCAGCGATCACAATGTTGAAAAACCTTTTAAATCATAAAAGATAGTAGAGTTTATTTTCTACTTGACTCTTTTAATGGATTGCTTGTTTCGCTGCAGTTAAACTTGATGTCTATTATATTTTATCAGTTTAACATTGTTGAAGGCTAATGATAATTTATTTTGCATTATCTTAGTCATAATATTTCTTACTGGGCTAGTTGAGCTCACCCTTTCTTTCACTGTTCTCTTCAGGAAATGAGAACGTAGCTGGGGCAAGTCAGGGAATGGAGTGATGGTCCGAATGATAGTATTAGTTAGTAGTCCTCACTATTCTATGTAATAGTGTGTTAATAAATGTAATGAGGACTCCTTTTGAGTATGAATACTCTCTAGAAGATAATATTTATATTCAAACTCACAGTTTATGTTTTGTCGTATTGTACACGACAGTTGTATTAGTAAGTTATATTTGTATTCTATACTATGTATCTGATGACCCAAGATGAGTGATGTACACCTAATTTTGAGGGCGTCACAGTTGGTATCAGAGCTTAGGGATATGATCCCTGGCTAAGATGTGAGAATAGAACTAGGAGGGGAGAGACGGGGAATTCCTTCGCTAGTACGACCTACCTAAGTTTATTTGCATGGTATTTAATTGGTCGGTCATAATATAAGGATAATATATGACATATCAATTAACTTTTATTTTGTGGCAGTATCTGAAAATGGCATCTGAGAATGTTGAGAATAGCAATGGAGCACAGGCGACTGTTGATTCACCACATATCAATAATCAGGATAATGTGCATCAGGAAGGTGACAATCCTCATGCAAACAACAACACTGAACAGATGATGAATGATGGAATGTTCATAAACTTTATGCAGTTCATGCAACAGCAGGCGAGAGCGGCTCCTGTCCAAAATATAGGTGGAAACACTGAAAACTCTCGGACGGTCACCGCTAAACAGTTTAAGGAGCTGGGACTACCAGAGTTTAGGGGAGAGCCAAAATCACTTATAGCGGAAACATGGATAAAGCAGATTACCAAGATATTTGATGTCTTGGGATGCTCCGAGGAGCAAAAGGTTCCCTTTGCCGCCTTTATGTTACGAGGAGAGGCAAATTACTGGTGAGAATCGATTAAGCGTACTCAACCTGCCGCACTGAAGATGTCTTGGGAGAAGTTTCAAGAGCTGTTCAATGATAAATACTTTCCCGAAAGTGTTCGTCACATGAAGGAGGTGGAGTTCATCAAATTGGAGCAGAATAATATGACCGTGTCGCAGTATGAGGCTAAATTTACTGAGTTGTCCCGGTTTGCGTCCCACTTGGTGGATAATAAAGAGCGAATGACGCGAATATTTTTGCGAGGTTTGAAACCTGAGATACGTCAACATCTTATTTCTCATAAACTGTGTTTGTATTCAGATGTTGTGAATAGGGCTCAGTTAGTGGAGCGCGATAACGAGTCAACGCAACCAAAAGAGAGCAGTCGGCAAAATGATAATACCAGTGAGAGCAGTCATCGAAGCGGTGACAACAAGCGTGGAGGGAATCAACAGGCCAGAAATGGTAACCACTTCGGTGGTAATCAGGACCAAAATAATAAGAATGGTCATTTCAAGAAGAGGAGATTCAACAATGATGGAAAGACGTCAGCACCAGCACCCGTTGTTAAGGAAGGAGAACGACCACCTATCATATGTTTCAAATGCGGAGGGGAGGGGCACATCAGTCCAAACTGCGCGATGCCGTCTAAAGCATGTTTTAATTGTGGAAGAGAAGGTCATTTAGCTCGATTTTGTCGTTTACCAAAAACAAGTTCAGCCAAGATGGAGACACCAAAGGCCGTCCCAGAAAAGTCAAAACCGGTAGTGCAAGGGAGAGCGTTTGTTGTGACCTCCCAGAAAGTAAGGAACCCGAATGAGGTCATCATGGGTAAGCTTATCATAAACTCTAACGAAGTCTATACTTTATTTGATACCGGTTCTACCCATTCTTTTATTTCTCCTACTTGCGCTCATCGATTAAATTTGATTCCGGAGAAATTAGACTTTGACTTATTTGTTGAAACTCCATTGGGAGAAACCTTCATTACATTCACAGTTTATAAGTCTTGTTTGGTTCAAGTTGGTATCCACACATTACCTGTCGATCTTATTTCATTAAAAATACTTGCATTTGACGTGATTCTAGGGATTGATTGGTTAACTACTCATCATGCAAAAATTGATTATTTTCATAAGGTTGTTAGCTTTCATATTCCTAATCGACCTATTATGCGAATTCAAGCAACCAAACCATTAAAATCAATCGCTGTCATCTCAAGCCATAAAGCTATTCGTTTATTAAAAAACGGATGTCAAGCTTTCTTAGCTCATGTCACGGATCTAAACAAAAATACGTCAGTTTTGAATGATATTTCTATTGTTAATAAATTCCCTGACGTATTCCCTGAAGAACTTCCTGGCCTACCCCCAGAGCGTGAAATTGAATTTTGTATCGACCTTGAACCCGGTACAAAACCCATTTCCAAAGCCCCATATCGAATGGCTCCTATTGAACTTCAGGAGTTAAAGATCTAACTGCAGGAATTGTTAGACATTGGCTTTATTCGTCCTAGTACTTCTCCTTGGGGTGCTCCTGTGCTATTTGTGAAGAAGAAAGATGGAAGTATGCGACTTTGTATTGATTATCGGGAGTTGAATCATGTCACCATCAAAAACAGGTACCCATTGCCACGTATTGATGACCTGTTTGACCAGTTGCAAGGAGCACAATTCTTTTCAAAGATCGATCTTCGTTCTGGATATCATCAGCTGAAGGTTAGAACTGAGGATATTCCAAAGACGGCTTTCAGAACTCGGTACGGGCATTATAAATTCCTAGTCATGTCCTTTAGATTGACTAATGCTCCTGCTGCCTTCATGGATATGATGAACCGGGTATTCAAGAAATATTTGGATCACTTTGTGGTCGTCTTTATTGATGACATCCTTATTTATTTCAAAAGCCGTGAAGATCATGAGCAATACTTGAGGCTGGTACTCCAAAAGCTTCGTGAATACAAGCTTTATGCCAAGTTGAAGAAATACGAGTTCTGGCTGGAGGAGGTAGCATTCCTTGGGCACGTAGTATCATGTCGTGGAATATCGGTTGACCCGACAAAGATTGAAGCTATTCAAAGCTGGGAGCAACCTAAATCAGTGACCGAAGTACGTAGCTTTCTTGGTTTAGCTGGTTATTATCGGAGATTCGTGGAAGGATTTTCTCGAATCGCTACTCCATTAACTCAGCTGACTCGGAAAGATACAAAGTTCGGTTGGAGCGAAGAATGTGAGCAGAGTTTTCAAGAACTCAAGAGGAGACTCATTTCAGCACCTGTTCTAACAATACCATCTGGCTCGGAGGGATTTGTCATCTACAGTGATGCTTCGAGCAAAGGGTTGGGATGCGTTCTCATGCAACATGAAAAAGTCATAGCCTATGCATCAAGACAACTCAAGGAATATGAGAGGAATTATCCTACTCATGATCTAGAGTTGGCAGCTGTTGTCTTTGCACTTAAAATTTGGAGGCATTACTTGTATGGGGAGAAGGTGGAGATCTTTACGGATCATAAAAGCCTCAAATATTTCTTCACTCAAAAGGAACTCAACATGCGACAACGACGTTAGCTTGAACTGTTGAAAGATTATGATCATACCATTCAATACCATCCTGAAAAAGCGAACGTGGTAGCTGACGCATTGAGTAGAAGATCATATGCAAGTACGAGTGCAATATTGTCAACACAAAGGCCCATTTTGTGTGACTTGCAAAGGATGAAGATAGAGTTAAAGACTCCAGGGACCCATGTGATGATGGCGAATATACGAGTAGAACCAACTTTAATCGATAAAGTTAAAGCTGCTCAAGCTACAGACCTGGAGCTGATGCGTATGAGGAAGAAAGTGCAAGAAGGTGCTATGCCGGAAGCAAGAATCGATGAAGAAGGAATACTTCGAGTCAACTCCAGACTTTGTGTTCCTAACAACCCTGATTTAAAGTATGAAATCATGATGGAGGCGCACAACACACTGTTTGCAATCCATCCTGGAGGTACCAAAATGTATCATGATCTTCGTCATACATTTTGGTGGAGCAATATGAAGAGAGAGATAGCGCTGTTTATCTCAAGGTGTTTAACTTGTCAACGAGTCAAAGTGGAGCATCAAGTACCAAAAGGTCCATTGCAACCACTTGAAATTCCAAAATGGAAGTGGGAGCACATTACCATGGATTTCGTTACCAGTCTTCCTAGGGTTTCTCAAGGTATTGATGCGATTTGGGTCATTGTTGATAGATTGACCAAGTCTGCTCATTTCTTACCGATACGAGAAACTTATACACTTGAACGTCTTGCTCGTATGTACATAAACGAGATTGTAAGACTGCATGGTATGCCAGTATCCATAGTTTCTGATCGAGACCCAAGATTCACTTCACAATTTTGGGTTAGTTTACAAAAAGCTATGGGCACAGATTTACGATTTAGTTCGGCATATCATCCTCAGACGGACGGACAATCAGAGAGGACTATTCAAACTCTAGAAGATTTATTAGGACTCTGTGTCCTTGACTTCAAGGGAAGTTGGGACAAGTTCTTACCATTGGTGGAGTTTTCCTACAACAACAGTTATCAAGCAAGTATTGGCATGGCTCCATTCAAAGCATTATATGGAAGAAAATGTCGTTCTCCAGTATGCTGGGATGAGGTGGGTGAAGCAACGTTGTTGGGACCGGAGTTGGTACGTATGACTACATAAAAGATTCAAACGATCCGACAACGTATAAAAATCTCACAAGATCGACAAAAGAGTTATGCTGATCTTCATCGAAAGGACGTGGAATTTGATATAGGAGATCATGTGTTCTTACGTATTGCTACATGGAAAGGAGTTACGAGATTTGAAAAAAGAGGAAAGCTCAATCCTCGATTCATCGGTCCATTTTTAATCCTCGATCGAGTAGGAACTGTGGCTTATAGACTCGCTTTACCGCCAAGTATGTCTCGTGTTCATAACGTTTTTCACATATCCATGTTACGCAAGTATGTGGAAGACCCAAACCACATTATTGAGTTAGAACCGGACGAAATAGCAGAAGATTTGACGTATGAAGAAGTTCCTGTTCAAATCTTGGATAAGAAGGAACATATTCTACGCTTCAAGGTTATACCTCAAGTCAAAGTTTTGTGGAGAAACCACGATGTTGAGGAAATGACTTGGGAGTTAGAATCTGAAATGAAATCAAGGTATCCTTAGCTCTTCGACATACCAGGTACGTACCTTAATTTCGAGGGCGAAATTTCATAAGAAGGGGAGGTTGTAAGACCCCAACTTTTATAAATAAAGATGAATTTTCTATAAATATCATTTTTGAATATTATGGAGTTAATTTGATATAATGTTATAGTTGTGGGTAATATTTATAAATTTTGCAAAGTACGCAAGTTGTTATATAATATTCGATTGGTCGGGGAATATTCGTTTTAACAGGGAATATTCGTACAACGACACAATCATTGGTGGACCCCACAATAGAATTATTGTCGGATTGAGAAAACGACAAAAAATATTTTATTAAAAATAACGGCGGAAGTTTTACCATTGATACTGTTGAACTACTCGGTAGTAAAAGTACAGTAATATGTGTGGTTGCATAGTAGCAGACGGTATTGATTATTAATGCTTATATGAGAAGTCACTCAGTTTGATTCAATTATTGTCAGTTAATAATATGAATTATTTAGCGATAATGACATTTTGTTTTATTCGTATTATTAACGTAATAAAACAGAAACATCTTTTTATATAAAACAGAATACTTTATTAAAGTTATTCTATAAATAGAATATATTATATTTTATTTAAAAGATTTTTCTTTAAATATGGACCGTCAGATTAAAGTAATCAACCTGGACCGTTCATGGATTAGTTACTATGCATTCTATTTTTTTATAAATAGCAGCTCATTCCTTCATTATTTCTTACGAATTCACTGAACTCTAGAGAGAGAAACTATAGAGAGAAACTATAGAGAGAGAGAAGAAGAGTATTCTGCTACTTAACTACTTCCTTATTTCAGCTCTTCTTTAAAATAGTAAGGGGTGTTATTCTTTCTTATTCATGAAGAGAACTGTTGTTATTCCATTTCTTATTATTCTGTTGGAATAACCTGTATACGCGGTCTACCCTATACTTGGTGACATTCTTCTATTATTCTGTTGGAACATCCTGTCTGTGTGTTTTACACCGGACCTGGTTCCGTTTTTATTATTATTCTGTTGGAACATCCTGTCTGTGTGTTTTACACCGGACCTGGTTCCGTTTTTATTATTATTCTATTGGAACATCCTGTCTGTGTGTTTTACACCGGACCTGGTTCCGTCTTGTTATTATTCTATTGAAACATCCTGTCTGTGTATTTTACACCGGACCTGGTTTCATTATTTATTATTCTGTCGGAATATCATGTCTGTGCGTTTATGTCGGACCTGGTTTCATTATTTATTATTCTGTTGGAATAACCTGTCTGTGCGGTCTATCGCATGCCGGGTGATTTCTTTTGTTATTTCATTCTTTATTATACTCAGTTGGTTAAGTTTTGACTTCTATACTCCATGAAATTAGTGGAATATCCTTGATAATTGCGGTTCATCCAGTATCTTTTCATGAAAATATTGTTCTAAGTATTCTTGAATTTTACTCCACAAAGCAGTATCATGTTGACAATTTGGACGTTGTTAATTCTTGGATAAATTAATTCTTGAACTTGTTTTATTGAATTCTTATATCATTGTCATCATCCTCATGTTTATAAAATGTTGAAAGTCATCTATGGCCTGTAGTGCATAGATGGACTTGGTATGATTATGACCAGGGATTATACGGTATAATCATGACCGTAATGTTACAAATGATGTGGTAAAAGTCCTCATTGGCCCGTAGTGCATTGATGGACAGTTGTTGGCATGATCATGACCATTAATGAATACACGAATATCCTTGGCCGTAGTGCAGGGGTGATTCGATGATGTG
This sequence comes from Panax notoginseng, assembly GCA_016801055.1. Taxonomy (NCBI): domain Eukaryota; kingdom Viridiplantae; phylum Streptophyta; class Magnoliopsida; order Apiales; family Araliaceae; genus Panax; species Panax notoginseng. The sequence goes on along the minus strand of CM029017.1, from coordinate 127,381,932 downwards.
GATTATTTTATTAAGCTGAGTCCCAGCGATCACAATGTTGAAAAACCTTTTAAATCATAAAAGATAGTAGAGTTTATTTTCTACTTGACTCTTTTAATGGATTGCTTGTTCCGCTGCAGTTAAACTTGATGTCTATTTTATTTTGTCAGTTTAACATTATTGAAGGCTAACGATAATTTATTTTGCATTATCTTAGTCATAATATTTCTTACTGGGCTAGTTGAGCTCACCCTTTCTTTCACTGTTCTCTTCAGGAAATGAGAACGTAGCTGGGGCAAGTCGGGGAACGGAGTGATGGTCCGAATGATAGTATTAGTTAGTAGTCCTCACTATTCTATGTAATAGTGTGTTAATAAATGTAATGAGGACTCCTTTTGAGTATGAATACTCTCTAGAAGATAATATTTGTATTCAAACTCACAGTTTATGTTTTGTCGTATTGTACACGACAGTTGTATTAGTAAGTTGTATTTATATTCTATACTATGTATCTGACGACCCAAGATGGGTGATGTATACCTAATTTTGGGGGCGTCACAAAAGGTATTCATCAGAAAATTATTCATCTTTACACTACATTCCAAAGATATTCAGTTATATCATCATTTAGGACTGAGGATGATGAAAAATATTTTAAAGAAAATGAATCCAGTGAAACAAAAGAACAAATATTAAGGATTCGTACTTTAAACATTCCGAGTTCAAAAATACTTCATAAATAATCATAGTGGAGTAAAATTCAAGAATGATCAAAACTTGGATATAATCAAAGCTAGTATTCATAATAGATATCTTGGACAAAAAACAAAAATTAAATTTTTCGGTGAGTAGTGCCGTATTCGTGAATATTGTCGTATACGTGAATAGTAATCCCGACACTAAAAGTTCTAAATTTGATAAAAAAAAAAGTTCAGACTAATATTTCGGCATAATGATATTGAAAGAAATAATATCATTTACGAAAAAAAATAACATCCCTTACCTCCAAAAAGACAGTACCACTGACTAGAATACTGGATATAGTGCTGAAGGAACTTGCACCGTATAGCAACTCTCAAAGTATCAAAATACTCACAAAAATACGCTCGATATTATAGAGAGAGAAAACTTTAGTTTCTGGTGTGATTTTCAATTCTAACCTAAGCACCCTATTTATAGGAAAATGCTTAGAACACCAAAGCAGAAAATTTAATAAAATATTAATATAATTAAAAAAATTTCAAGCCCACCTTAGTCCAACTGAATTTAGCACATTTATATCACATGTGGGGCCCACCCAATTGCAAAAAACGTTTTTCATTAAAAAAATATTTTATAATCCAAAAATTAATTATTCCGGAACTTCAATAATTCATAATAAATAGCCCTTTTATCAAAAAAATTCGAATCTTATGTTCATTCCATAGGAAATTCAATTTTCTACAACTTTGTAAATATAAGTTTTTCCAAATTCTAAACAAAAATTGACCGAAATTCACATACGGACGATTTTACAGGCTATAATCAAATTTCAGCCAAGAAATGGGATCCACAAACATGAAAAACATGTTTTAAATATTTTTTATATTAAAAATACTCTTCCTCCTCATGTATTCATATATCCCACATTCATTGTAAAAATATCACCATTATTATATTATAATAATGTAATAATATATTTAAATAAATTATTTTATCAGAAAAGATAAAATATCATTTTTTCAACAATTGTCACTTTAAAATTTTCTCCATCTATATCCACATAAAATAAATATTTTTCTTATCATATAAATCAATAATTAATTATTCACAAATAATATTACAGAATCACAATACTGACAAACAGGCCGTTCCCAGGAAAGAAGGGGCTTTCCAATAAGAATTTCTCCTTACTAGCGTGCAATTAGATGACCGAACCTCTCCTTAGACAGAACTTTCTAGACATTGACAATAATACTATCTAATAATATTTTTTAAATAATATGAATTATTGATCTAATAATGGAAAATATTGTGTAGTGACAATTATTGAAATAACAATAATATAAAATATAAACGTAGCAATTATTGAATCAATAAAATAAAATATTAAACAGTAATTACGGTAACAATTATTGAGTAATGCCTTCTTACGTAAGAATCAATAATTGGTGCAATACCGTGTGCTACTGTACAACAACACGTATTACTGTATTTTAACCACCGGGTATTCCAACAGTATTAACGATAACAACTACGCCATTATTTATAAACAACTTATACTTGTCATTTTTTTCATCCAATCGCTTTCCGTTATGGGGCCCACACAAGGATGCGCCGTCGTACGAATATTTTCCGACAGTAAGAATATTCCATGACCAAACGAATATTCCCCGACAATAATGAATATTTTATAACCACTTGCTTATTTGAAATATTTGTGCATTTTACCCATAACTAACCACATTAATCAATTCAACCCTTACTATTTCAAAATAATAAATAGAGAAATTTAATTTCATTTATAATAAGTTGGGGTCTTACAACCTCCCCTCCTTATGAAATTTTGTCCTCGAAATTGACGTACGTACCTGGTGCTTCGAAAAGGTGAGGATACCTCGCTTTCATTTCCGTTTCCAACTCCCAGGTCATTTCCTCAATAGCATGGTTCCTCCACAAAACTTTGACTTGTGGTATGACCTTTATGCGTAGGACATGTTCTTTCCTATCCAAGATCTTAACAAGTACCTCCTCGTATGTAAAGTCTTCAGCTATCTCGTCTAGTTCTAACTCAATAATGTGATTTGGGTCTTTCACATATTTACGAAGCACAGATATGTGAAAAATATTATGAACACGAGACATGCTGGGAGGTAATGCAAGTCTATAGGCCATATTTCCTACTCGGTCAAGAATTTAAAATGGACCAATAAATCGTGGATTGAGCTTTCCTCTCTTTTCAAATCTTGTAACTCCCTTCCATGAAGCAACTCACAACAATACATGATCCCCAATACTAAATTTCACGTCCTTTCGATAAAGATCTGCATAACTCTTTTGTCGATCTTGTGCCATTTGTATACGTTGTTAAATTATTTGGATATTTTCTGTAGTCATACGTACTAACTCTGGTCCCAATAATGTTGCTTCACCCACCTTATCCCAACATATTAGAGAGCAACACTTTCGTTCATATAATGCTTCGAATGGAGCCACACCTATACTTATCTGATAACTGTTGTTGTAAGAGAATTCCACCAATGGTAAATACTTATCCCAACTCCCTTTGAAGTCTAAGACACAAAGACTTAATAGATCTTCAAGAGTTTAAATAGTCATCTCTGATTGTTCGTCTGTTTGAGGATGGTATGCCGAACTGAATCTTAAATCTGTGCCCAAAACTTTTTGCAAGCTAACCCAAAATCGTGAAGTGAATCTTGGGTCACGATCCGAAACTATGGATACTGGCATGCCATGCAACCTCACAATCTCATTCACGTACATAAGAGCAAGACGTTCAAGGGAATAAGTCTCTCGTATCGGCAAGAAATGAGCAGACTTGGTTAATCTATCAATAATAACCCAAATCGCATCTACGCCTTGAGAAACCTTGGGAAGACCCGTAACGAAATCCATGGTAACGTGTTCCCACTTCCATTTTGGAATCTCAAGTGGTTGCAATGGACCCTTTGGTACTTGATGCTCCGCCTTTACACGTTGACAAGTTAAACACCTCGAGATAAACTTTGCGATCTCTCTCTTCATATTGCTCCATCAAAATGTATGTCAAAGATCACGATACATTTTGGTACTTCCAGGGTGAATTACATATGGTGTGTTGTGTGCCTCCATCATGATTCTATGTTTCAAGTTAGAATATTTAGGAACGTAAAGTCTGGAGTTGACTCAAAGTATTCCTTCTTCATCGATTCTTGCTTCTGGAATAGCACCTTCTTACACTTTCTTCTTCATACGCATCAGCTCTGGGTCTGTGGCTTGAGCAACTTTAACTTTATCGATTAAAGTTGGTTCTATGCGTATACTTGACATCATTGCATGGGTCCCCGGAGTCTTGAATTCTACCTTCATCTTTTGTAAATCACACAAAATGGACCTTTGTGTTAACAACATCGCTCTTGTTCCCGCATATGATCTTCTACTCAACGCGTCAGCTACCACGTTCGCTTTTTCAGGATGGTATTGAATGGTATGGTCGTAGTCTTTCAACAGCTCGAGCCCACGTCGTTGACGCATGTTGAGTTCTTTTTGGGTGAAAAAATATTTGAGGCTTTTATGGTCCGAATATATCTCCACTTTCTCCCCGTATAGATAGTGCCTCCAGATTTTCAACGCGAAAACGACTGCTGCTAACTCTAGATCATTAGTAGGATAATTCCTCTCATATTCTTTGAGTTGTCGCCAGGCATAAGCTATGACCTTCCCATGTTGCATGAGAACACATCCTAACCCTTTGCCTAAATCATCGTTGTAGATAACAAATCCATCTGAACCAGATGGTATTGTCAGAACAGGTGCCGAAATGAGTCTCCTCTTAAGCTCTTGAAAACTCTTCTCGCATTCCTCGCTCCATATAAATTTTGTATCCTTCCGAGTCAGCTGAGTTAACGGAGTAGCGATTCAAGAAAATCCTTCTACGAATCTCCGATAATAACCAGCTAAGCCCAGAAAGCTACGTACTTCGGTCACCGACTTCGGTTGCTCCCAAGTTTGTATTGCTTCAATCTTCGCCGGGTCAACAGATACTCCATATTTTGACACCACGTGCCCAAAGAATGCTACTTCCTCAAGCCAGAACTCGCATTTCTTCAGTTTGGCATATAGTTTGTTTTCACGAAGCCTTTGGAGTACCAACTTCAAATGGTGCTCATGATCTTCACGACTTTTGGAATATATGAGGATGTCATCAATAAAGACAACAATGAACTGATCAAAATATTCCTTGAATACTCGGTTCATCATATCCATGAAAGCTGCAGGAGCATTAGTCAATCTGAAAGACATGACTAAGAGTTCATAATGCCCGTACCGAGTTCTAAAGGCAGTCTTTGGAATATCCTCAGTTCTAATCTTCAGTTGATGATATCCAGAATGAAGATCGATCTTTGAAAAGAATTGTGCTCCTTGCAACTGGTCAAACATGTCATCAATACGAGGTAGCAGATACCTATTCTTGATGGTGACATGGTTCAATTACCGGTAATCAATACAAAGTCGCATACTCCCATCTTTCTTCTTTACAAATAAAACAGGAGCACCCCAAGGAGATGTACTAGGATGAATGAAACCGATGTCCAACAACTCCTGTAGTTGGACATTTAACTCCTGAAGTTCAATAGGAGTCATTCGATATGGGGTTTTAGAAATGGGCTTTGTACCATGTTTAAGGTCAATATTGAATTCAACTTCACGTTCTGGGGGTAGACCGGGAAGTTCTTCAGGAAATGCATCAGGAAATTCACTAACAACAGAAATTTTATTCAAATCTGACATATTTTTGTTCAAGTCCATAACATGGGCTAAGAAAGCTTGACATCTATTTTTTAATAAACGAATGGCTTTCTGGCTTGATATTACAGTGATTGATTTCAGTGGTTTAGTTGCTTGAATTCGAATAACAGGTTCGTTAGGAGTATGAAAACTAGCAACCTTATGAAAATAATCAATTTTGGCATGATGAGTAGTTAACTAATCAATCCTTAAAATCACGTCAAATGCAAGTATCTTTAAAGAGATAAGGTCAACAGGTAATGTGATGGTGCAAACTTGAATCAAACAAGATTTATAAATAGTGGATGTAATGAAAGTTTCTCCTAATGGAGTCTCCACAGATAAGTCAAAGTCTAATTTCTCCGGAGTCAAGTTTAAACGTTGAGCACAAGCAGGAGAGATAAATGAATGGGTAGCACCGGTATCTAGTAAGGTATAAACTTCACAAGAATTTATGATTAGCTTACCCGTGATCATCTCATTTGGGTTCCTTGCATTCTGACCAGTCACAACGAACACTCTTCCAAGAACCGTTAACTTTGACTTTTCTGGGACAGCCTTTTGAGTCACCATCCCCGCTGAACTTGGTTTTGCTACAGTACAATCTCGAGCGATATGTCCTTCCTTTCCATAATTATAGCATACCTTGAACTGTTGTGGACAGTTTGAGCTGATATGTCCCTCTTTCCCGCATTTATAGCATACAATCGGTGGTCGTTCTCCTCCCTTAGAATCAGTTGCTGCTGGTGCTGACGTCTTCACATTGTCAATGTTGAATCTCCTCTTTTTAAAATCTCCCCCCCCCCGACTCGCTTCTTCTATTTTCATGGCCACGATTACTACCAGAGTGGTTATCACTTTTGTCTAAATTTTTCTTTTCCCGCTGGTTATCGTTGCTCCGATGACTGTTGTCACCGGTATGACCCTGGTTGTGGTCCCTCGGTTGAATGTACTCGTTATCTCGCTGTAATAATTGAGCCCTGTTGACAACATCTGAATATAGAAAAAATTTATGAAAAATGAGACACTGACGTATGTCGGGTTTCAAACCTCTCAAAAACATCCTCGTCATACGTTCCTTATTCTCCACCAAATGAGGTGCAAACCTGGATAACTCAGCGAACTTCGCCTCGTAGTGGGACACCGTCATGTTGCTCTGCTCCAGTCTAATAAACTCCACCTCCTTCATATGGTGAATACTTTCAGGAAAGTACTTGTCATTGAAAAGTTTTTGAAACGTTTCCCAAGACATGCTGAGTGCAGCAGGCTGGGTACGCTTCACAGACTCCCATCAGTAGTCTGCCTCGCCACGGAACATAAAGGTGGCGAATGGAACCTTCTGTTCCTCCGTGCATCCCAAGACATCAAATATCTTGATAATTTGCTTGACCCACGTTTCTGCCTTAATCGGATCCGGCTTTCTCCAGAATTCTGGTGGTCCCAACTCTTTGAACTGCTTGGCTATGACCAGCTGTGCGTTACCATTGTTTCTACCTATATTTTGAACAGGAGTCTCTCTCGTCTGGTTTTGCATAAATCGCAAAAAGCTTCTAAACATCTCATCGTTCATTGTCTGCTCAGTGGTGTTGTTTACAGAAGGAACATTGCTGACATGTTGTCGTTCTCCTCATTAGTGAGTAAAGGTGTCTCCACGGTTTCATTTACTCCACTGTTAACATTCTCAGTTGCCATTCTCAAATACTGCCATAAAACAAGGGTTAATTAAAGAATTTAACATATCACACAATATCCCTATATTCTGACCAACCAACAAATAAACTTGGGTAGGACACACTAGCGAAGGATTTACTCGTCTCTCCCCTCCTAGTTCTATTTCTCGATCTCCGCCAGAGATCATATCCCTAAGCTCTGATACCAACTATGACGCCCCCAAAACAGGTATACATCACCCATTCTGAGTCGCCAAAACATGGTACAGAAACCACTACAACTTTATTAATACAATTGTCATGAAAAATACGACAACACATAAACTGTGAGTTTAAATACAAATATTGTCTTCTAGACAATATCCACACTCAAATAAATCCTCATTATAATTATTGATACATTATTTTACAAAAAAGATGAGGACTACTAAATAACTTTTTAGAACCATCATTCCATACCCCAACTAATACTCGCTACATTCTCGCCTCCTGAGAAGAAAAATAGAACAGAAAGGAAAAGGGTGAGCTCAACTAGCCCAGTAAAGAATATTATGACTAAGATAATATAGAACAAATTATCGTTAGGCTTCAACAGGGAAAAATCTAATAGAATACAATAAATAATAAATTTTAAATCAATATTCGCAGCGGAAATAATAATTTATTAGAAGAGTTAAGTAGAGAATAAAATCTACTATCTTCTATATATGAATTTAAAAGTTCATCGTCATTATTTTATCCCTGTAACATCAACCAATATAAATCAGGAATCAAATATTCATCTTTGCACTACAGGCCAAAGAAATTCATCAGTTGGTCATGTTCATCTAAACACCTGTTCATCTTTGCACTACGGGCAAAAGATATTCATCAGAAAATTATTCATCTTTGTACTACATGCCAAAGATATTCAGTTATATCATCATTTAGGACTGAGGATGATGAAAAATATTTTAAAGAAAATGAATCCAGTGAAACAAAAGAACAAATATTAAGGATTCGTACTTTAAACATTCCGAGTTCAAAAATACTTCATAAATAATCATAGTGGAGTAAAATTCAAGAATGATCAAAACTTGGATATAATCAAAGCTAGTATCCATAATAGATATCTTGGACAAAAAACAAAAATTTAAATTTTTCGGTGAGTAGTGCCATATTCGTGAATATTGTCGTATACGTGAATAGTAATCCCGACACTAAAAGTTCTAAATTTGATAAAAAAAAAAGTTCAGACTAATATTTCGGCATAATGATATTGAAAGAAATAATATCATTTACGAAAAAAAATAACATCCCTTACCTCCAAAAAGACAGTACCACTGACTAGAATACTGGATATAGTGCTGAAGGAACTTGCACCGTATAGAAACTCTCAAAGTACCAAAATACTCACAAAAATACGCTCGATATTATAGAGAGAGAAAACTTTAGTTTCTGGTGTAATTTTCAATTCTAACCTAAGCACCCTATTTATAGGAAAATGCTTAGAACACCAAAGTAGAAAATTTAATAAAATATTAATATAATTAAAAAAATTTCAAGCCCACCTTAGTCCAACTGAATTCAGCACATTTATATCACATGTGGGGCCCACCCAATTATAAAAAATGTTTTTCATTAAAAAAATATTTTATAATCCAAAAATTAATTATTCCGGAACTTCAATAATTCATAATAAATAGCCCTTTTATCAGAAAAATTCGAATCTTATGTTCATTCCATAGGAAATTCAATTTTTTACAACTTTGTAAATTTAAGTTTTCCAAATTCCAAACAAAAATTGACCGAAATTCACATACGGACGATTTTACAGGCTATAATCAAATTTCAGTCAAGAAATGGGATCCACAAACATGAAAAGCATGTTTTAAATATTTTTTATAATAAAAATACTCTTCCTCCTCATGTATTCATATATCCCACATTCATTGTAAAAATATCACCATTATTATATTATAATAATATAATAATATATTTAAATAAATTATTTTATCAGAAAAGATAAAATATCATTTTTTTCAACAATTGTCACTTTAAAATTTTCTCCATCTATATCCGCATAAAATAAATATTTTTCTTATCATATAAATCAATAATTAATTATTCATAAATAATATTACAGAATCACAATACTGACAACCAGGCCGTTCCTAGGAAAGAAGGGGCTTTTCAATAAGAATTTCTCCTTACTGGCGCGCAATTAGATGACCGAACCTCTCCTTAGACAGAACTTTCTAGACATTGCCAATAATACTATCTAATAATATTATTCAAATAATATGAATTATTGATCTGATAATGGAAAATATTGTGTAGTGACAATTATTGAAATAACAATAATATAAAATATCAACGTAGCAATTATTGAATCAATAAAATAAAATATTAAATAGTAATTACTGTAACAATTATTGAGTAGTGTCTTCTTACGTAAGAATCAATAATTGGTGTAGTACTGTATGCTACTGTGCAACAACGCGTATTACTGTAGTTTAACCACCGGGTATTCCAACAGTATTAACGGTAATAACTACGTCGTTATTTATAAATAACTTATACTTGTCATTTTTTTCATCCAATCGCTTTCTGTTATGGGGCCCACACAAGGTTGCGCCGTCGTACGAATATTCCCCGACAATAAGAATATTCCACGACCAAACGAATATTCCCCGACAATAATGAATATTTTATAACCACTTGCTTATTTGAAATATTTGCGCATTTTACCCATAACTAACCACATTAATCAATTCAACCCTTACTATTTCAAAATAATAAATAAAGAAATTCAATTTCATTTATAATAAGTTGGGGTCTTACACAATGACCTTGCCATGCTGCAGGAGCACGTAACCAAGTCCTCTCTTCGAAGCATCGCTATAAACTATAAAATTTCCTGTGTCATCGGGTAATGACAAAACAGGCGCGTCACTTAACCTCTTCTTCAGTTCTTGAAAATTGTCCTCGCATTTCTCAGTCCACGCATATTTCGCCGTCTTCCTTGTCAAGTTAGTCAACGGAGTAGCTATCTTTGAAAAATCCTGGATGAATCTCCAATAGTAACCCGCTAACCCTAGAAAACTCTGCACCTCAGTCAGCATTTTCGGTTGTTCCCAATTCATCACGGCTTCCACCTTTGCTGGATATACTGAAATCCCTTCATGATAAATGACATGACCTAAAATCTGTACCCTTTCTAGCCAAAATTCATACTTAGTGAATTTCGCATATAACTTCTCCTTCCTTAATGTCTCCAACACTATTCTTAGGTGTTCAGCATGATCTTCTGGCGTCTTAGAATAGACTAGAATATCATCGATAAAGACCACGACGAACTTGTCCAGATATTATTTAAACACTCTGTTCATCATGTCCATAAATGCAGCTGGTGCATTAGTCAACCCAAATGACATCACCAAAAACTCGTAATGACCATAACGAGTCCTGAATGCCGTATTTGGTACATCCTTCTTCCAAACCTTCAACTGATGATACCCTGTCCTCAAATCTATTTTCGAAAAATACTTTGCCCCTTTCAACTGATCAAAAAGATCATCGATCCTGTGCAATGGGTACTTATTCTTTGTCGTTAACTTGTTCAACTCTCGGTAGTCGATACAAAGTCTTAACGATCCGTCCTTTTTCTTTACAAACAGTACCGGTGCTCCCCACGGCGAAACACTTAGTTGTATGTACTTCCTGTCCAACAGTTCTTGTAACTGAACCACTAATTCCTTCATCTCTATAGGCGTCATACGGTACGGTGCCCAAGAACCTGGTGCCGCTCCTGGCACAATGTCTATTACAAACTCGGTCTCCCTATCCGGTGGAAGACCCGGCAATTCACTTGGAAAAATATCCGTGAATTCTTTAACTATAGGTATTTGTTCCATGGTCACTCCCACTCTCTGGGCATCAACAACATGGCATAGATAACCTACACACCCCTTCCTCAATAATTTCCTAGTTTGTGTCAAGGTAAGACAACACGAACGTCCCGGTGATTTGTTACCATAAAATACTACGTGAGGTTGTCTCAACGTTCTAATATTCACACATTTCTTTTGACAATCTATAATTGCCCCATGGTTAAACAACCAATCCATTCCAAGAATTACATCAAATTCTCCTAACTTTATCGGTATCAAATCTACCGATAATTTATAACCATGTATGTCTACGCAACAACTCTTATGAATATCTTCAATAGGAATGATCTCATCGTTTGCTACCTTAATATTTAAAGGTATTGGTAACTTTTAGGGAAGTAATCATAATCGTCTAGCAAAATCACATGCTATAAACGAACAAGTAGCACCCAAATCAAACAGCACATAATCATTTATGTCGTTGATCGGAATAATACCTACAACTATGTCCCCTGATGCAACTGTATCTTGGACAGTCATGTTAAAGGTACGGGCCATCGGTCTACCCGACTGCGCTGGACCCCCAATAGCTAACTTACCGCTATTAGCGCTCTTATTCCCGTTCGTCCCCTTCTTCGGACAGTTCTTTGCTATGTGGTCAATTGACCCATATACAAAGCATCTGTAGTTCTTCTTCGTACTTGGACAGTTAGGCGAAATATGCCCCTCTTGTCCACAGTTATAGCATACGACCTTCCCCTTGAGATAGACTCCTAAGTGAGTCTTCCCACAGGTCTTGCAGGCCTCCATCCTCCTCTTTGGATCTCCTTGCTTCACTCTGGTATTCTCAGAGTTAAACCCTTTTTGTTTCTATCCTTCGCGACTCCCGCTATAATAACCAAGAATTTTTGTGGTACATTGTAAATAAATATATTAAATAATCTGTAATATATTATGAATGATTAAGTGATTATGTGAATAATATGCTATTATATTTAAAGGAAGTCTCACTACTAAGTTAAATAAGTTAGTGAACTAACCTAAGTATTTTTAATAATCTAGAGAATAGATGTAAGGTGTTAAACCCTAATTAAATACTCAATAAACTTGAATAAGACAAGTCTAATTAGATTATGTGAGTGAATTAATATTATTAATGAATAATAATATGGGAATATTAATAATAATGAGCATAAGCTCAAGAGATAGTAATGAAAGAAAAATAATAATTAAACAAGCCCAATTATATTTTTAGTGTGGGACTTGTAGATAAAATTAATTTAAGGAAAATTAGTTTATTAAATTAGCCCAAGAGGTCATGTATAAGATAATTATAATAATGGCCCAATTGAATTAATGGGGAAGCCCAAGTTCAAAATTTTTAGTAAGCATGATAATAAAGTGCAAGCCCATTAATCATTTAATTGCAAGCCCAATTGTTAAACCCACTTGGAGAGGTTATTATAGTAATTAATTAAGCTAGCTAATAACAACAAAATTGGTGAATAAAGAGGGCATGTGGCCGAAAATGAGAGGAGTGGGAAAGGGAGTGGTATGTAATGATTAGGTAACTTTAGTAGGTGAACGACTTCTTTGGTTGGCAACTTATTATTTGGACAACACATTAAGTGTTGCTTGCAAGTTAGCTTTGCTATGATGAGAGAGTAGGTAAGAGATGATGAGATGTAATCTAATCATTTGGATTATGCTAGCAAAAATCTAGAACTTCTATTTTACTCTCATTTTAGTTACTAAAGAAAAAAATATAGAGGGAGAAAAAGAAAATACTAGAAAGAGAGAGAGAGAGAGAGAGGAACTTGTGGGAAGAAGAAAAAAAAGGGCCTAAGCTCATGCACAAAAAATTCATAACCTACTTCGGGTATAGAAGGAAGGAAGCTAAGAAATCAAGGTACAAAATTAAATTCTAGACTTTCTTTTCTTTTCTTTTCTTTTTGGATTTGATGGAGAAAAAGGGTTTTGTGATTTGGAAGCTAGAACCCTTTTATTTATGTGTTTTATGTAGATTCATGTATGAATCTAACTTATTCAAGTATTTAAAAGTGGTTCGAAAGGAGAGAAATGAAACTAGGTTTCTAGAAATCTAGAAAACCCTAGCTTTCACTTCCTTTGAACAAATGGTATATTAAATCTAGACCAACTTTTCATGATCCGTTGAAGAGTGGTGCTAGATATATGTGTTAACTAGTTAACCCAAGTGGTAGAACATGAAAATCTTGTGTTTAACAGTCATGGTATGAGTTTTGTTCAAAACAGTCCATGTAGTGGACAAAAAGCTTTAAAAAGCTTTCTGGCCAGTCTGCTAAGGGGGCCATTTCGTCCCCTTATTGTGCTTTAAAAATTCAAGGAAAATTTGGGGAGGAAAATTTTTGGATATACGGTTTGAGAGTTATAAATTTTACGGTCGGGGACTACTTTTAAAACTTTTATCTAATAACTCTCTGTGTATTGATCCAAAAAATTATGAAATTGTTACTGGAAGTACATGTATATAACTAGAGCCTACCCTGAAAATTTCAAAATTTTTGGAGTTAATTTCTATTTATGAAAAATCTGGCAATATTTGGACATTATGGACTATTTAAATATAGTAAATGAATTTTAAAAATTTCCAGAAAAATTTATTTTCATGAGAGGATTATATGTAGCTACTGTCCAGAAAAGAAATGGTTTTTGAGTTGTTTTGCTATTTTTCAAATAAATGATGTTATTTGGTTAAATGAATTTAATTAATTATATGATGTCAAAAATGTGAAAAATATGATTTCATGACTTGAGGTCCTTAAGTAAGGTTGAGGCAGATTTGTGATGTGAATTTTGGTCAGTGGTGAAGAGTGATTTTGTGTATGATGTTTTAAAAAGGTTTAAATGAATTAATTAGTGAAAGAAAAAGTAATTAAATAAATTGTTTATTAATTCAATAAATGATTTAAAATATCTTTATATGACTAATGATATTAGATTGAAATATTATTGGTAATATTAGACTTAAATGTTATTAAAAGTTAATAACATTAGTTTGAAATATTATTATTTAATTAATAATATTAAACGGGAGATTAAAATAAGAGAAATTACTTTATTTTAATCGTAGTCGTTGAAATTGGTAGAGAATGAACTATATTATGTTTGTAGTAGATTGAATTGAGAAGTCAGGGTACTAAAATGAATTCAGGGTTACTGAAATGATTTCAGTTTACTGTAACTGATTTTGGTCTGCTGAAATGATGATTTCAGGATACTGAAATATATTTTGGTTTACTGAAATGATATTTCAGTTTACTGACATGTTATCTAGCTTATTAAAGATGACATATAAAAGGGATAACTTATAAGTACAAGTTATGATGTGATTAAAAGACTATCAAAGTATAACAATAACATTAAGACTTAAATATAATGTCTAATACTTAACTATATGTTTAAATGTTAGACACTTTAATATAAGATGATAAGATTATAAGTGAGTTATGTTATGACTAATCAAAAGATTAATTATAGGTCTTTTCTCTAAAGAAGTTAAAGTAAATTGCTTAGCCGTAGACTGCGATTGAGGAAAGTTCTCTAACTCAAACTTGAGTTATTAATTTCAGAACATGTTAGTGAATAATTATTGTTGATTATTCATATTTTTATTAATTATTGATACTCACACTCGATGCAATTAAATTCATGTTCTAATGTTATGGAGATGTGAATTAGTTAAAGTTTCTTTTATTCATGAACTGTTTAAGATATGGATCTATGCTCATTGTATCAACTAGATCAAGTATGTTTAAATTTGTTAAATCAAATATGTTGTTAAAACCTGTTCTTCATCAATTGATTTGGTAAGAACTCCAGACTGAGAAAAAGAACAATTTGATTAAAGCATTATTGAAAAATAATTATTGCTCGTATATTAAGTGTTTATGCATAATGCATCGGGTATGAAAGGTTGATCCCCTTGATTACCAAAACTTATTAAAAGGACTAGTTTAAATACTGACAACCTTAGCATATGTTCATGGTCATTATGACCACTCAACATTTGTTATTCAATTATTCGAATATTCAGTTATCAAGCCTTAATTCATGTTTTTTCACAATTGATTTCTATTGTTGAACATTGAACGATAAATTCCTTGCTAATCATGATATATCTTCCTTGTATTTAAACTTGCTAAGAAAATTTATTGCTTACCCTTGCTATATCATGACATTTATTTCAGCTATGCCAGAGACGTCCAAGAAGGACAAAGGCAAAGGAAAAGTGCAGGAATAGATCATGAGAATGTTTATGTATTATATTATATTATGTACATTGGTAATGTAAACCTTTTGTGTTACTAAGGGTAACTCAATTAAGGTGTGTATAAGTTAAGGTTAATAGACCTTGGGATAATGTTAGAAGACTTTATTATAATGAACAATGTATGTTTATTATTTCGCAATAGTTTATAGAATGCTTATGAGAATGATGGATTGTGAGCACTAAACCCGGGGTTTGAGAACTCAGATTTGGGGGCATCACGCCCGCTGGCTCCTTCTATCTTCACTCCCACATCAACTTTCCCCTTATTCTTCTTGTCCTTGTGGTACTGGCTTAAAGCCTCGCTCCCACCTTTGGTGATTATTGCCTTCTCTAGTATGGTCCCAAAGGAAGTACTCTGGAACACAGATATCCAGTTATATAGCCATGGTTTCAAGTCCTGCTTGAATCCTCGAGCTTTTCTAACCTCGGTGTCCACTTGGTGTGGAGCAAACCTCGCCAATTCATTAAACTTGTCAGCTTATTGGGGAACCATCATTTCCCCTTGTTTCAAATCAAGAAACCACATTTCCATCCTCCCCTGCATGCTTGTGGGAAAGTAGTTCTCTCCTTGAACCTCACCCATGTTAAGTTCTCTATACCAGCTCTAGCCTGGTTAGCTTCCCACCAAAATTTGGCCTCTCCCTTCATCATGTAGGTTGCAAAAGCAACCTTCTGGCCCTCATCGACATTTGCTATGACAAATGCCTTCTCGATTTCTTTTACCCATATTTGGGCTTCTATAGGGTCCGTAGTTCCTTTGAACTCCGGTGGACTGACACTCTTAAAATCTTTGAAAGTAGTAGCTCGTACTACTCCAGGATTTACGGGGATATTAGCCTCATTTCTATTAAACGCGGTTGTTAACAAGTTAACAAATTCCTGCATCGGGTTTAACCGGACCTCCTTCCGGTTGATTTTCATTAACGTCTTGATTACGTTGTCTCCTTCTCGGTGGCATTTTGCTGTTACAATAAATAACACATTTCGTTATTATTCGCTTCTTGTTAGTTAGTTATTATTCAAGATTAAACAATAACTTCAACATTCATTACTCAATATGTTCCGAAAAAGGCTTATATTGATTCATTCCTTGTAGTATAATACTACATCGTTTACATTACACAGCCTAAGCTGATAACATTATTATCCCGCAATTGATTTCCAAAAATTGGGATTTACAAAAGACTACCCTTTAATATACAAAAGAGGGCTTTACGTCACTACTAGATACAAAATATTTACATATCTAAAACTACTCTAGTCACTACTAGATTACATCTGCCTCAAGGCATTATCAAAATTCGCGATGGAAAGACCGGCGATAACATCACGGCTGATAGTATGCCGACTCTGCCCAGCCTCTATTGGATACCCAACTACCTGCTGCTGAAAATCCTTATGAGAACTCCTATGAATATAGGACATCCTCCCTATCTTCTGTTTCTTGGTCTTTAGCTCCTGCCTGAGCTTAAAGACCTCTTGTTTTAGCTCATGGATATTGTCCTTGGCCAAAATTCTCTCATCGTGTTCCTGCTCTGTAACGACCCCAAAATTCATACAATAATATTCTCCTTCGCGGTCGTTAAAAAATAACTTTAATCTATGTTTACATCATTATTCGATAATAAATTACTAATATGCGGAAAAAAAAATTTAAAACTTTTATACATTTCCTTCTGTATTGCCCTAAATCGCAACCTTTACATTACATCTTTTCGATTCAAACTTATATCATGAATCGATACAACAAAATGACTATACAAAGTCTTACATCATAACTAAATATCCATATACATTGGATAACTCAACTTACAATTCAACAACATATTACATTCAAAATATGAAATACATTTCTCATAAACATAAGTAAACTTTGTGAATATAGATCTCTATAACTCACTTAACACATATCTTTACCTTCACATCTTGACCTGCAAAAGTGGTTATTTACAAGAGTGAGCTCGACAGCCCAGTAAAATCTAACAGTTTTCATACATCACATAACACATAATAATATGCTCAACATACATCTCATAATAATTAAAGTAACATGGCATACATGTTTTTAATTCACATAGCAAATATAAGGATTGAGTTCCTTACTCAATCATCATTATTTAACCAAAATAATGTAGTCATAAATTGACTTTAACAGTTCATAATTTCAACATGTATAACACATCATGCAATTTAAAACAGTTCATCAAGTTCATGTAGAAAATAGGAACCGAAAGACTTGCTTTGATCGTTGTTTATCAATAACAGTTTAACAGCTTACAGATATTTGTACTTCACGTGCCCTACACAATTATATAATCATTCACATTAACTATTAGTCACATAGCAACGCTTAGTAGTTGTAATGTAAACTCTACTCCACATCTCATAATCTTTCCTATTAATTAGCACACAATGTTCAATTAGATTGTGTTAACTTTTCGACTTATGTAATATTCGAAATTCATTAAAGTGTTTAAATCTTGCTAGAAATCATTATTGGTTTTATATTAAATCCATTTCATCTTTTATAATATCCATTTCATTTGACTTAAAACACTTTTTACGTTCATTAACACTTATCACGGCGTTTCGACGTTCATTCGTCACACGCCCGATTTGCCTATCTTGTGTATGCTTACTATGCTTCTATAACTTATCTAATATATTATTTATTAACGTTAAGCATCATTATAATTACTAATATTCATGTTTTATAACTTAGAATAACATCTTTTATCGTCAGAAGCACTACACATGCATATGTGCATGCCCAACGCCCTCCGATTGCCCCCGAAAATATAATAGTCCTAATGATGACCATTTTGACTACTGTTACAGACCTCAAATTGAAAACTTAAAGAACAAAAGTTGTACTCGTACTCGTTCCGGATCATCTTGAATCACCTCAATCGGAGTTCGTATGAAAAAGTTATGGTCATTTTACTATAGGAGGTCAAAACTGTCAGACTCAGACTACAAATCTGGCACTGGGGCGCGAGAACTAAGCTATCTAGTGGCGCTGGGGTGCCAAATTGGTGCTGGAGCGTGAATTTTAGTGCTGGGGCGCGAAATTCTGGGCTGCGGCTCCATTTCTGGCACTGGGGCGCCGAAACTTGCAGAACCCAACCATCGGAGAACAGAACAACTAATTTTTGTCTATTTAACACTACTAACATCTAAATTAACATGTATAACTTCACGTAAACTATACATAAACGTTAACAATCATCCATATACCAATTATCAACAATTGAACAATGATTTTAGAAAACTTAATTATTTGAAAACATTGTTTTCAACCAAAACACCATTACCGATGTTTGTTTACACAGTGAACACTGTAAATTCTAATAACCACCAATTGATTTACTTTAACTACGATTCTCTGAACTTCTTAACAACAGAATTAACATGTTCACAGTTTTAATTTCCCAATTAGCTACCAACAATTTACTGATTTTGATCTTTTTAACAACCAAACTAATGAATATTTTGACTGTTAATAGCCATGTACCGGAACATATACTGAAAAATAGTTTCCTTCTTTTTAAACGAAATTAATATAACCTTTCATGTTTAAACACTACTTCCAACATCATACACCCATAAAACACTATAGTTCAGTTATATAACAACTTCTACAGAATTTTGTAAAAACTTTATATTTACTGTGAAATAGAAGAACACAAACTTTAGTACCACGATGTAAAACATATAAGATTATGGGAAAATACCTTCTTGTTGCTTTGAAATTACTTGCTAACCACTGAGAAACGTTTTAGAATTACAGAACCCTTTCTCTCAAAATTCATAATTCTCTCTCTGTGATTTCCTTGTTAAACTTAGAAAAATGAAGAAGAAGGAGACGTATAATAAAGGAAGCAACTGACGCGTTGAGGTCAGTTACCCAATCATGGGTAACTGTTATCAACTCCCTTTAGGGCTTTGTTTGGCTAGCAATAATAGGTTTCAAAACTAATTAATTGTATAAATCTCTTATATTATAGTTTAAATTATGTCACACCCAATCAAATAGTAAATCAAACATCTAATTTAATTTATTTTAAATAACATATAATGATTTCTCATTAATTCACATAGTCAAATATTTAAATTCTCATTTATTAATAATGTCAAATTATTAGATTTCTAATTAATTATTAAATTATTTAAAATAACATTAGGCTTATTAAATGTTTCTTTTAATTCTAATAAGCTCACGTAAAAACATACATCGAATAATAAAATTCTCCACATTAATTTAATAAATATAACACATAATTAAATTAATCTACCACAACTTCATCAATTAATTATTTAATCTAATAATTAATTCATCGAAAAATATTTATTTAATTCAATAAATATTAAAATTAAATTACAAAATCTCGTTTGTCACATCTTTTCCCCCTTAAAAGGATTCTGTCCCCAGAATCACGACTCAATAATTTTGACCCGTTACATTCTTCCCCCCCCCCCTTACAAAGATTCTGTCCCCAGAATCGCTTACACACAATTAAGTAAATAAATGATGGTAATTCTTCATCATTTTATCTAAATATAGGTTTTATATTTCCTACTACATTCCTTACTTTAACAAATTCTAGGTTTCATTTCATAACTTTCACTTGAACTCAATTATATTCTGAGTATTATATATCTTTTAACCCATTCATTTCCTTTTCTAAGGATCGCTATCATAAACACTCGAGATATTACATTCACCCTTTCTTCTAAGAATTTTGTCCTCGAAATTTTATCTATAAATATTTATTCATTCAATTTATCAAAGTAGATTTTACGTCACTACTTCATTCATTCATTGGTTTCTGCAACCACTTTCTTTCCACAAAGATCATTCTACAATTATTAACTTTTCTATTAAAATTTTTACAAATTTATTTGATAACTCATCCCCTTCTCATTTCAAAATCTCTTTTCTCACTTATTCAACATATTCATCATTTAGTGTCGTATTCTACGACTCACTTCTTTCTAAGGAATACTTTCCTTACCACATTCGCCTTTTAGAATAGCAAGAATCTTCCACAATTGCTCAATAATTGGGAAGAAGTATGAATAACTCAGGAATTTAAAAGATTCCAAATCATGCTGAGGGGTCACAAGACCGTGAACTCTATTCTCGGTTTACTAGTGCTTCAACTCAATCCTTCACACTATAAATCAGAGTGTTTATCAATCACATAGACTGAAAACACCCTCCTCACGTACACTAGGTGGCCAGCCTATTGTACCACTATGTTGGGCCGCAACGTAGTGTTTTATAATGACTATATGCGTTACGCTCGGAACCATTGTCCCCAAAAACATGTCCCCTTATAGGGTTGTTCACCTCAGCTTTTCAACATCTGAATCCGCACCAAAATAATTTGGTTTGGCATAACTTTTCAACGCTTGAATTTCATGAACATCTTTCAATAATCGTCTAGCTGAATCAAATAGCATAGACTTCTACAACAATTCGAACATCAATCGAAATACACACACACACACACACACACACACACACACACACATATATATATATATATATATATATATATATATATTCACACATCTTAAAGAAGCCTCAAAAATCTTTTTATGGCGTCATGATTATGACGTTGTCATACTACATCTCACCATAGTGGGCTGACGATCATATGATCACATCCAACACCAGGTTCCATTGCATTGATGACTCCATCGTTTATCATATCACCTGATATATATAATTAAAATAAATTTTGAAAATTTAAAAAATCATTTTTTTTCTAGCCGAAACAAACAGCATAGATACGCGAATAATAGCATTGTTTTAAAAATTCTTTGGTTCACTAGTGTGATCCAACATTTTTCAAAAATCAAAAGTACAACCATAGGCACGAAGTCAATAAATTTTAAAAATCTAGCAAAGCTAGAAGATTTGGAAAAACCTATGTCTCCACCTTCTATACTGATCCATTACTTAATAATTCTATCTATTCCCATAATCCTCAATTCTTCATTCATAACTTATCTATACCCCAGATCATCAAACTTACTACACATTAGAAGTTCAGGAACTTACCATAATAATATGAGTTTAAGAACTTATCCTAGTCAGACTATAGGTGTCCATTCGCTGAGGGGTTCAAAACATACCATATTATTATGAGTCACGAACTTACCATATGCATTAGTTTTAAGAACTCGCACCTAACACTAATAATATCTAACTAATCTTAGTTGTTTCTAACTATCAAATATACACATGAGAAAAGAATCACCTTTTCACCACATATACATTGATAGCGCGACACCAACATTCCAATGATTATCAATATAATAAACTGAGTGCAAGCACAAAACCCTCGCCCATACAAAGATTTGTACAACTCAGCCATCACATGAGTCCTCAATTAAAATTCTACCTAACTCTATCTTACTCTTAACAACTTACCCTTAACTTGCTCAATACGAATTCCTCGTATCACATTATCTATAACTCCTCGTGAGTTATTGTGACAACCCGAGAATTTAGATAATTATTAAAATCTTAAAATGATGGATTAAAGGTTATAAGATGAACCTAGACAGAAAATAAGTGTATGGAATTGACGCTTCTATGAAGGAATTTTAAGGATTTCAAAATTTTTAAGAAGAACCTAAATGATTTCTTAATTGAATGAGAATAAAGAAAATATGGGTTACAAAATTTCAAAACCCTAGAAATGAATTAATATGTACTTGAAGAAATATCGAGAATAAGGTATTACGATACCTGTAAATTCAATATGAACTGAATAGTCTAAGAAATGTTATATAAGTACATATGAAAATTTTATTAAGGAGATAAGATTTCACATGAAGAGATGTTATAAGGTTAAACGAAGATGAGTATATGTATAGAAATATATATACTTAGTAAGGTGCTATATATATTTTAGCAAGAGGAATAATGAATTAAGTTAATGATATAAGGATCAAGATAAAACTATGTTAGTAATTAACATAGCTTGAACGTTGGCCTTGAATGACAAATAAGAATTTGAATAAGTATAAAGTCGTTAGTTAATACGATTACCAATAAGAAAGGAGTAATTTAAAACTCAAAATTTGAGTTAGAGATAGAATTTTGAAGCACGGACTGCTTGGTTGCGTCCGGGACGTCAAGTCTGGTCAGAATAGACAGTAAACACAAAATGTGTTAAAGGTTGACTTTTGGTCAAAGTCAATAGTTGACTTTTATGGAGAAAAGTCAAAAATTAGTGTGAGAAGTAAAAATATGAGAGGAGATTCAATATGTAAATATGTATATTGGTATCAAGCATTTAGTAAATTAAATTCATATTTGAATAAATGATTGAATATATTAAATTATATATTTAATATATAAATAAATTGTTTGAAAATAATTTATAGAGAGGAGGAGGAAATTAAATTTAATTATACAATATAAATTGTATAACTTAAATAAGTTATTTAAATTAAGTATGAGAATTAAATAACCTAAAGGGTTATTTTTATTTAGCGGTCCTAGTATTTATATATATATACTAGTGTCCTAATCTAAGAGAATTGTGGAGCATGTCACAATTTATTTTATGATTATGTGAGTAAGTGAATATGAATATTATGTGATGACAAATAAAAGAAATTAGTATGATTCGAATTATATATTAGAAATGAAGAATTAAATAACTTAAGGGTTATGAGAAGAGAGAATTATGGTATATAAACTATATATTAATTTTAAGAGATTTATTTTATACATCTCGGTTAATTAATTTTATAACCTAATTAATGTAAGTCTAATTGGGTTAAGAAAATTGAATGTACTTGGGGTAAGAATTTGTATTTAAATTGAGTGCATGGAAACCCTAACTAAATGATTAGGGTAAAATATAATTAAATGTAATGGACCATATTAATTTTTATGGCCCAAACATTTTAGCTAGGAAGTCCAAATATTTTATTTGGAAAAGCCAAAGGAATTAAGTTTTAAGCTCAAGCGAGCCAATTGTTAAGGAACATGTGGGAGAATAATAATATTAATATTATATTAAGTCAAGAGATATACTTTTATTATCTCAAGTTTATTAATTTTATTAAAGTAAGTTTAATTTGGTTATAAAATTTAGTGTACAAGAGTAATAACTTAAATTCTAAATGTATGGAATGGATACCCTAATTAAATATTTAGGGTGGGATAATATTAAAAGTATTGGACCTAATCTATTTTCATGGCCAAGAAATTAATTTAAAGTACAAAGTGACTATATATGGTGGCCCAAGAGTTGACCCACTCAATGATTTAAAAGCCCAAAAGATTAATCTAGTATCCCAATTAAAGAGGGGCATATTGGACAATTGCTATATTAGAAATAATAATTGTATATGGCCACAAGAAAGCCAATGTTCGGCAATTAAAAAAAAGAGAGAGGAGAAGGAACGGATAAGAGAGAAGAAAAGATAAGAGATAAGAAGAAAAGAAGATAAGGGAAAGAGAAGAGAAGAAAGAGAAAGAGGAAAAGAAAGAAAGAGAGGAACGGTAGAAAACCGAGAGAGAGAAAGGAGAAGAGAGACTTCGGCAGCCATAGAAGGATGAAGAGAGAGAGGCTATCCATTGAAGGAAGAAGGAAGAAGGAAGAAAGAAGAAGAAGAAGGATTTCCTCCTAAGCTTTCTTCTCTTTCTATTTGTAAATTGATGATGTGGGTTTTTGATTTGGGTGTATAAAACCCTATGATCTATGTGTTTTTCATGTATTCAAGTATGAATTTACCTATTTTTGGTGTTGATTGGGGTGAAAATCAAAAGAAGAGAAAAATAAAATTTTTCTAGTTTTGAAACCTAAAATTTCTATGTACTTTGAAAATGTACTGTTTTAAATCTATAACTCCTTTTTGCGATCCGTCAAAGAAGGGTGCTAGATATATGTGTTTACTAGTTAACCCAAGTGGTAGCACTCAAACATGTTGAGTTTACATGGGGTAATGACTGATTTTGTGAAAATAGTCCCGTTTTTCTAGGAACTGTTTTTGGGCAGTCTGTAACGGGTGCTTTTTTGTCCACTTTTTTGTGCTTTAAAAATTCTAGGCTTCTGGTATGTTCTAGTACACTGAATAAGCTTTCCATAGACTCCAGAACGGACTAATTCCGACTCCGGAGGAGGTAGTTATGACGTTCGGAAGAAGTATAATCAAAACTGTCCAACCAAATCCCGAACAGTCTCCGTTTGCAAAATTTTTGGACTGATGTGTTCAGATTTTGGAAAACCATCATTAGATAAAAGTTGTAGCCCTGGAAGTTAGCTTCGCGTGGGCTCAAGAATCACTCAAAAATGTTTTAAAACGCGAGAGTTATGACTGTTTTAGCAAAGGACTCTAAAACTGTTTTATGGCAAAAAGTTGCTTCCCAGATTTTTGCGGGGGATGTTTTGGCCACTTAAAGTGTGAAATAAATTCCGGCCTTTTGGGACATGAAAATATATGATATCAAGTACCTTGTGTCCAAAAATGAGCCCATTCCGACTTAAAATGACCAAGTTATGATTACTTTAATTTCTGTGATTTTCCGACGAAAATGGCTATAACCGGAGTTCTATAACTCCGATGGCCACGAAATTTAAACTGGAGTGTCACGTTAAGACGTATAAGATTGTGCCAAGAGATGGGAATTTATGGAGTTAAGCACGAGGTAGCTAATTTCTTAAGGAATTAACTAAAAATGATTTTTAAAAAATACCAAAGGAAGTTGGAAAATTTTGAAAAAAATACTTTTTGTGTATGAAATATGTGTATACATGTTTGTACAAAGGATAGAAAAATAATAAGCTGATTTGGTATTTTCGTGAAAAGGATAT
Source organism: Panax notoginseng (assembly GCA_016801055.1). Classification (NCBI taxonomy): domain Eukaryota; kingdom Viridiplantae; phylum Streptophyta; class Magnoliopsida; order Apiales; family Araliaceae; genus Panax; species Panax notoginseng. The sequence goes on along the minus strand of CM029017.1, from coordinate 127,356,767 downwards.
GAAATCCAGCTTGCTGGATTGAAAAGAAGTTTACTGAATTAAAAATATGTTGAATCCAGCTTGCTGGATTGCAATCTAGTTGCTGGATTTGTAATCCAGTTTGCTGGATTGTAGTTTGGCTTGCTGGATTGAAAATTTGTTGAATCCAGGTTGCTGGATTCTGTATCCAGTCTGCTGGATTGGCAATTTGGTTGTTAAATTTAGAATCCAGGTTGTTAGATTAGTATTTGACTTATTAGAGTATAAAGAAGAACTTATAATGTATAAGATTAAGTGTTTAATCATAATGAATATGATACAGTGATTGAAGAATTATCCAAGAATGATAATAATACCGATGTGTTAAGATGTTATCTAATATTTGATTAAGTGTTAGATAATCTATTGACAAAGTAATTGTATTATGATACAAAGTAGAATATGCTGATTGAAAGACCAATCTTATTATTAATGATAGGTCTTACCAAAAGAAGTTAACTTAAACTGCGTAGCAGTAGTCAACGAATCAGGCAAGTTTCCTAACTCAAACTTGAGTTGTATGTTCAAAGCATGTTAGCGAATAATTATTGTTGATTATTCACGTCTATATTGATTATTGATTCGCACGTTGTGCATATTGTAAATGTTCATCAGGTATGAAAGGCTGATCACCTTCATTACCATTTGGTTCAGTTAATGTGTCCATGTTTATGCTTGACCATTCATTTTTATTGACTTGGTCGTTCAGCTAAGAAAATTTGTTCATGCTCTTTCACAATGTTTATATTGTTGAAAGTTACCTAGCTTATTGTTCAATTCTTTCAATCATGATATATCCTCAAATAAATTTAAACTTGCTGGGCAAATTTGATGCTCACTCTTGCTATATCATGACAAAATTTTCAGATTTAGAGGAAAGCTTGAGTAAAGACAGAGGCAAATGCAAAGTCCAAGATTAAGCTATTATGCAGTTAGATCTATTAAATTTTCTGACGAAAATAACATTGTAAACCTTTTCAGATATTGAAGGTATGTATTAAGTTAAGGTTGTAGACCTTGGGGTTTATGTTGTAAAAGTTTAATATATAAACAATTTAAGTTTATATCTTCCGCAATAGTCATAGAAATAGTATACCAGATTCGTGGTAAAAAGTACCCGGATTTGGGGATGCTACAGTTGGTATCAGAACTGTAGGTTATAAACCTTAGGTAGGTGTACCTTAGGATATAACCGCGGAGAGATAATAAGTAATAAACTCGAATAGAGTTTAAGCGATAAGAGATGAATTTTTGGAAATTCATTATTAAGTAAAGAGAAAAATAATTAAGATTCAAAGAAGAATCTTGAAGAGATATAAGGATAAGAATTCGGAGTTACCTGACTCCAATAATAGAGATGAAAAGTGAAAATAAATAGACTATGTCTATAAGATGAGAAGTGTTAATAAAATCATAATATAATATGATTAAAGAGAAGAATAAGAAGATCGTAAAATAAAACGATCGTAAGTATAAGGTGAAATGATTACGAAATAAGATCACGACGTGATCAGATTAAATCGTTAAATAACATAAGATATGTTAAGTGATTGGAATGATACAGCTTGACGCTATAAAGAGAATGTACTATGAAATGGTACGATGTAAACTCAGAAAAGAGTGGAAAATGTTAAGATACGGATTAAAGAAAATTCGTATTAAGAAAAGAGAAAGTAAGAATGATGAGGGATTTCAATTGAGGACTCATGTCAGCAGCTGAGTTGTATGATTCCTTGTATGGGCGGGGAATTTATACTTGGTTTTAAAATCACTTAGCTTCCTGGTCGATATAGTGGTTAGGTTGACCAATTCTTTGTATGGGCAGGGAATTGTTCGCTTAGCTTCCTATATTGATTAGTGGCTGAGTTTGATTTGACAACCACTTAATTTCTGGTATTGATAATCATTGGAACCTAATGTTGCGCTATTTGTTATATGCATGTGGATAAGGTGATTCTTTTCTCATGTGTATAACGAATAGATAGAGAATATAAGGTTAGTTACGAGTTCTTAAAACTCATACTTATGGTAAGTTCATGACTCATAATCATATGGTATGTTTTGAACCCCTCAGCGAATGGACGCCAAAGGTCTGTCTAGGATAAGTTTTGAAACTCATATGATTGTGGAAAGTTCCTGAACTCATAATGTGTGGTAAGTTTGATGAACTGGGTATGAGAAAGTTGTGAATGGAGAATTGAAGATGATAGAAATAGATAGACTTATTAAGAAATGGATCAGTAGAGAAATTGAAGTTGATGGTGGAATCATAGGTATTCCAAATCTTCTAGCTATGCTAGACTTCAAAGTTTTTGACATCAAGCTAAATTCGTACTAATGTGCCTTTCGAAATAAAATGAATTTTTGTTATCCTCAACATAGGGTTACAACTGTGTAGAAGTGGGCTTCGTATTACTAACACATCGTTACTTGTTGTGGCGTGATGACACCAAAGATGATTTTTAAAGATTTTTGAACGGTTTAAAGAAGAGTCTATGCTAATTGATTCGGCTAGACAAAAATGATTTGAGATGTCAAAATATATTTTTTTTATATCATCAATGTATCATGAAACCTGGTGGAAAGATGATAAAAATGATGGAGTTATCAATGCAGAATTACTTAGTGTCAGATGTGATCTAAAGATCGTCAGCCCACTATGGTATGATGTAATATGACAAAGTCACACAATGACGGAATCCTCAAACGTACTGTAAATACAGTGCGGTATCATGACGTCATAAAATGATTTTAAGAATTTTAAAGATAATTTATTGCCAACTGAATTTGGCTAGAAATGTTTCGATTGAAATTCGAATGATTGATATGCGTCTAAGCTATTTGATTCAGCTAGAAAAATGTTTATGAAATTCAAAGTATTCTTTGAAAGCTTATGCCAAACCAAATTGTTTTGGTGCGGAATCTTATGATGAGTTTGAGGTGAATATAGTCGTTCCGATTACTAAGGTACAACAGACTGATCATCTAAAGTACCCGCATCGGTAGTTTACCTTCTTTGTGATTGTAAACATACCAAATATAAAATATTTCAGAGGTAGAGTACCTTTCTTTCTTAATTGAAAGAGGTAGCAGGTAGAAATACCCTAAACCTCAAAGTTCATGATTTTATGATCCCTCAGACAGATATGAAAATATTTTAAACTCCTCAGAGTAATGTTGGGGTAGTATGTGATTATGGATATGAATAGTGTGAACTCATTGAGTATGAGTAGAATCTGAGATGATTGAATAAAGGTTATTATGACAACCTAGTTTTAATGAATGTTTAGAAGATGTAAACTCCTAGTGAGTAGTTATGGTAAAATGTGATAATAGATGAGAAATCCTCAAAGGAGGAAATTGTAAAGGTTAAGTTAAAAACTTAGTTTTGATCAAGAGAATAAGCAGAGATTAGTATGCTTTAATTTCGGGGACGAAATTCTTAGAAGAAGGGGTGAATGTGACAACCCGAGAATTTAGATAATTATTAAAATCCTAAAATGATGGATTAAAGGTTATAAGATGAACCTAGACAGAAAATAAGTGTATGGAATTGACGCTTCTATGAAGGAATTTTAAGGATTTCAAAATTTTTAAGAAGAACCTATATGGTTTCTTAATTGAATGAGAATAAAAAAAATATGGGTTACAAAATTTCAAAACCCTAGAAATGAATTAATATGTACTTGAAGAAATATCGAGAATAAGGTATTACGATACCTGTAAATTCAATATGAACTGAATAGTCTAAGAAATGTTATATAAATACATATGGAAATTTTATTAAGGAGATAAGATTTCACATGAAGAGATGTTATAAGGTTAAACGAAGATGAGTATATGTATAGAAATATATATACTTAGTAAGGTGCTATATATATTTTAGCAAGAGGAATAATGAATTAAGTTAATGATATAAGGATCAAGATAAAACTATGTTAGTAATTAACATAGCTTGAACGTTGGCCTTGAATGACAAATAAGAATTTGAATAAGTATAAAGTCGTTAGTTAATACGATTACCAATAAGAAAGGAGTAATTTAAAACTCAAAATTTGAGTTAGAGATAGAATTTTGAAGCACGGACTGCTTGGTTGCGTCCGGGACGTCAAGTCTGGTCAGAATGGACAGTAAACACAAAATGTATTAAAGGTTGACTTTTGGTCAAAGTCAACAGTTGACTTTTATGGAGAAAAGTCAAAAATTAGTGTGAGAAGTAAAAAAATGAAAGGAGATTCAATATGCAAATATATATATATATTGGTATCAAACATTTAGTAAATTAAATTCATATTTGAATGAATGATTGAATATATTAAATTATATATTTAATATATAAATAAATTGTTTGAAAATAATTTATGGAGAGGAGGAGGAAATTAAATTTAATTATACAATATAAATTGTATAACTTAAATAAGTTATTTAAATTAAGTATGAGAATTAAATAACCTAAAGGGTTATTTTTATTTAGCGGTCCTAGTATTTATATATATATATACTAGTGTCCTAATCTAAGAGAATTGTGGAGCATGTCACAATTTATTTTATGATTATGTGAGTAAGTGAATATGAATATTATGTGATGACAAATAAAAGAAATTAGTATGATCCGAATTATATATTAGGAATGAAGAATTAAATAACTTAAGGGTTATGAGATGAGAGAATTATGGTATATAAAATATATATTAATTTTAAGAGATTTATTTTATACATCTCGGTTAATTAATTTTATAACCTAATTAATGTAAGTCTAATTGGGTTAAGAAAATTAAATGTACTTGGGGAAAGAATTTGTATTTAAATTGAGTGCATGGAAACTCTAACTAAATGATTAGGGTAAAATATAATTAAATGTAATGGACCATATTAATTTTTATGGCCCAAACATTTTAGCTAGGAAGTCCAAATATTTTATTTGGAAAAACTAAAGGAATTAAGTTTTAAGCTCAAGCGAGCCAATTGTTAAGGAACATGTGGGAGAATAATAATACTAATATTATATTAAGTCAAGAGATATACTTTTATTATCTCAAGTTTATTAATTTTATTAAAGTAAGTTTAATTTGGTTATAAAATTTAGTGTACAAGGGTAATAACTTAAATTCTAAATGTATGGAATGAATACCCTAATTAAATATTTAGGGTGGGATAATATTAAAAGTATTGGACCTAATCTATTTTCATGGCCAAGAAATTAATTTAAAGTACAAAGAGACTATATATGGTGGCCCAAGAGTTGACCCAATCAATGATTTAAAAGCCCAAAAGATTAATCTAGTATCCCAATTAAAGAGGAGCATATTGGACAATTGCTATATTAGAAATAATAATTGTATATGGCTACAAGAAAGCCAATGTTCGGCAATTAAAAAAAGAGAGAGGAGAAGGAACGGATAAGAGAGGAGAAAAGATAAGAGATAAGAAGAAAAGAAGATAAGAGAAAGAGAAGAGAAGAAAGAGAAAGAGGAAAAGAAAGAAAGAGAGGAACGGTAGAAAACCGAGAGAGAGAAGGGAGAAGAGAGGCTTCGGCAGCCATAGAAGGATGAAGAGAGAGAGGCTATCCATGGAAGGAAGAAGGAAGAAGGAAGAAGGAAGAAAGACGAAGAAGAAGGATTTCCTCCTAAGCTTGCTTCTCTTTCTATTTGTAAATTGATGATGTGGGTTTTTGATTTGGGTGTATAAAACCCTATGATCTATGTGTTTTCCATGTATTCAAGTATGGATTTACCTATTTTTGGTGTTGATTGGGGTGAAAATCAAAAGAAGAGAAAAATAAAATTTTTCTAGTTTTGAAACCCAAAATTTCTATGTACTTTGAAAATATACTGTTTTAAATCTATAACTCCTTTTTGCGATCCGCCAAAGAAGGGTGCTAGATATATGTGTTTACTAGTTAACCAAAGTGGTAGCACTCAAACATGTTGAGTTTACATGGGGTAATGACTGATTTTGTGAAAACAGTCCCGTTTTTCTAGGAACTGTTTTTGGGCAGTCTGTAACGGGGGATTTTTCGTCCACTTTTTTGTGGTTTAAAAATTTTGGGCTTCTGGTATGTTCTAGTACACTGAATAAGCTTTCCATAGACTCCGGAACGGACTAATTCCGACTCCGGAGGAGGTAGTTATGACGTTCGGAAGAAGTATAATCAAAACTGTCCAACCAAATCCCGAACAGTCTCCGTTTACAAAATTTTTGGACTGATGTGTTCGGATTTTAGAAAAACATCATTAGGTATAAGTTGTAGCCCTGGAAGTTAGCTTCGCGTGGGCCCAAGAATCACTCAAAAATGTTTTAAAACGCGAGAGTTATGACTGTTTTAGCAAAGGACTCTAAAACTGTTTTATGGCAAAAAGTTGCTGCCCAGATTTTTGCGGGGGCTGTTTTGGCCACTTAAAGTGTGAAATAAATTCCGGCCTTTTGGGATATGAAAATATATGATATCAAGTACCTTGTGTCCAAAAATGAGCCCATTCCGACTTAAAATGACCAAGTTATGATTACTTTAATTTATGTGATTTTCCGACGAAAATGGCTATAACCGGAGTTCTATAACTCCGATGGCCACGAAATTTTAACTGAAGTGTCGCGTTAAGACGTATAAGATTGTGCCAAGAGATGGGAATTTATGGAGTTAAGCACGAGGTAGCTAATTTCTTAAGGAATTAACTAAAAATGATTTTTAAAAAATACCAAAGGAAGTTGGAAAATTTTGAAAAAAAATACTTTTTGTGTATGAAATATGTGTATACATGTTTGTACAAAGGATAGAAAAATAATAAGCTGATTTGGTATTTTTGTGAAAAGGATATGAAATCCAGCTTGCTGGATTGGAAAATCAGATGAGTCCAGCTTGCTGGATTGAAAAGAAGTTTACTGAATTAAAAATATGTTGAATCCAGCTTGCTGGATTGCAATCTAGTTGCTGGATTTGTAATCCAGTTTGCTGGATTGTAGTTTGGCTTGCTGGATTGAAAATATATTGAATCCAGGTTGCTGGATTCTGTATCCAGTCTGCTGGATTGGCAATTTGGTTGTTAAATTTAGAATCCAGGTTGTTGGATTAGTATTTAACTTATTAGAGTATAAAGAAGAACTTATAATGTATAAGATTAAGTGTTTAATCATAATGAATATGATACAGTGATTGAAGAATTATCCAAGAATGATAATAATACCGATGTGTTAAGATGTTATCTAATATTTGATTAAGTGTTAGATAATCTATTGACAAAGTAATTGTATTATGATACAAAGTAGAATATGCTGATTGAAAGACCAATCTTATTATTAATGATAGGTCTTACCAAAAGAAGTTAACTTAAACTGCGTAGCAGTAGTCAACGAATCAGGCAAGTTTCCTAACTCAAACTTGAGTTGTATGTTCAAAGCATGTTAGCGAATAATTATTGTTGATTATTCACGTCTATATTGATTATTGATTCGCACGTTGTGCATATTGTAAATGTTCATCAGGTATGAAAGGCTGATCACCTTCATTACCATTTGGTTCAGTTAATGTGTCCATGTTTATGCTTGACCATTCATTTTTATTGACTTGGTCGTTCAGCTAAGAAAATTTGTTCATGCTCTTTCACAATGTTTATATTGTTGAAAGTTACCTAGCTTATTGTTCAATTCTTTCAATCATGATATATCCTCAAATAAATTTAAACTTGCTGGGCAAATTTGATGCTCACCCTTGCTATATCATGACAAAATTTTCAGATTTAGAGGAAAGCTTGAGTAAAGACAGAGGCAAATGCAAAGTCCAAGATTAAGCTATTATGCAGTTAGATCTATTAAATTTTCTGACGAAAATAACATTGTAAACCTTTTTAGATATTGAAGGTATGTATTAAGTTAAGGTTGTAGACCTTGGGGTTTATGTTGTAAAAGTTTAATATATAAACAATTTAAGTTTATATCTTCCGCAATAGTCATAGAAATAGTATACCAGATTCGTGGTAAAAAGTACCCGGATTTGGGGATGCTACAGTTATCTCGTACTATTTCATAGTACAATATCTTCATAGCATCAAGCTATAATCATTCAAATATTACATACCATTTTTCTTCTGTAACTTAAACAGATCACGTCGTGATCTTATGCTATAATCATCTCCCTTAAAATTCTTTTCTTAACTCGTGATCATTTTGTTTTACGATCCTCTTTCTTTCCCTTTTTCATCATTTATGATATTATTTGTTATCTTGGCTTTTGGAGTTAAGAAACTCCCATTTCTTATCTTTATATCTCTTCAAGATTCTTCTTTGAATCTTCTTGTTTATAAAATAATTCTTCCTTTAATAATTCTAACTTCATTTACATCGCTCAAAATTTCATTCAAGTACTACACTTTCATCATACGTGTCCATTTTCTACACTTAGTACACATCAAGTCTCTAATAGTTTCAATATGGTACGCTGAGTGGTTTCCCATAAACAACCAACAAACTAGGTTTCGAGTTACTAGTTCGTATATACCTCCGCTCTATGAAGGAATCGTTTAGCCCAGATACCATACATCAACTACTAAAGAGTACAATTGTACCATACTTAAATATAACTCTCTATTCTTAACTTCTTTATCACTCTCTTTTTATAGACATTGTTTATTTATTATCACCTTACCTCATTATCATTGGAGTTGGGTAACCCCACATTCATATTCCTTATAATTCTGCGAGATTCTTCTTTGAATACTTTCACACAAGTTTTAATTCCTTCTTTAAAAATTTCTTAAATTACTTCTTATTGTTTAAACTCTATTTTAGCTTATTCGTTCATTATCTTCACCTCTCTTCTCTAAGGTTATAGCCTAAGGTACTCTTACCTAAGGTTTCAAACCTATCGGCTCTGATACCAACTGTAACGACCCCAAAATTCATACAATAATATTCTCCTTCGCTGTCGTTAACAAAACAACTTTAATCTATATTTACATCATTATTCGATAATAAATTACTAATATGCGGAAAAAAAAAATTACAACTTTTATACATTTCCTTCTGTATTGCCCTAAATCGCAACATTTACATTACATCTTTTCGATTCAAACTTATATCATGAATCGATACAACAAATGACTATACAAAGTCTTACATCATAACTAAATATCCATATACATTGGATAACTCAACTTACAATTCAACAACATATTACATTCAAAATATGAAATACATTTCTCATAAACATAAGTAATCTTCGTGAATATAGATCTCTATAACTCACTTAGCACATATCTTTACCTTCACATCTTGACCTACAAAAGTGGTTATTTGCAAGAGTGAGCTCGACAGCCCAGCAAAATCTAACAATTTTCATGCATCACATAACACATAATAATATGCTCAACATACATCTCATAATAATTAAAGTAACATAGCATACATGCTTTTAATTCACATAGCAAATATAAGGATTGAGTTCCTTACTCAATCATCATTATTTAACCAAAACAATGTAGTCATAAATTGACTTTAACATTTCATGATTTTAACATGTATAACATATCATGCAATTTAAAACAGTTCATCAAGTTCACGTAGAAAATAGGAACCGAAAGACTTGACTTGATCGTTGTTTACCAATAACAATTTAATAGCTTATAGATATCTGTACTTCACGTGCCCTACACAATTATATAATCATTCACATTAACTATTAGTCACATAGCAACGCTTAGTAGTTGTAATGTAAACTCAACTCCACATCTCATAATCTTTCCTATTCATTAGCACACAATGTTCAATTAGATTGTGTTAACTTTTCGACTTATGTAATATTCAAAATTCATTAAAGTGTTTAAATCTTGCTAGAAATTATAATTGGTTTTATATTAAACCCATTTCATCTTTCATAATATCCATTTCATTTGACTTAAAATACTTTTTACGTTCATTAACACTTATCACGGCGTGCATGCCCGACGCCCTCCGATTGCCCCCGAAAACACAATAGTCCTAAAGATAACCATTTTGACTACTGTTACAGACCTCAAAATGAAAAACTTAAAGAACAAAATTTGTAGGTCTACTCGTCCTCGTTCCGGATCATCTTGAATCACCTCAATCGGAGTTCGTATGAAAACGTTATGGCCATTTTACTACAGGAGGTCAAAACTGTCCGACTTAGATTATAAATCCAGCACTGGGGCACGAGAACTAAGCTATCTAGTGGCCCTGGGGCGTGAATTTTAGCGTTGGGGCGTGAAATTCTGGGCTACGGCTACATTTCTGGCGCTGGGGCGCCGAAACTTGCAGAACCCAACCATCGGAGAACAGAACAACTAATTTCAGTCTATTTAACACTACTAACATCTAAATTAAAATGTATAACTTCACGTAAACTATACATAAACGTTAACAATCATCCATATACCAATTATCAACAATTGAACAATGATTTTAGAAAACTTAATTATTTGAAAACACTGTTTTCAACCAAAACTCCATTACCGATGTTTGTTTACACAGTGAACACTGTAAATTCTAATAACCACCAATTGATTTACTTTAACTATGATTCTCTGAACTTCTTAACAACAGAATTAACATGTTCACAGTTTTAATTTCCCAATTAGCTACCAACAATTTACTGATTTTGATCTTCTTAACAACCAAACTAATGAATATTTTGACTATTAATAGCTATGTACCGGAACATATACTGAAAAATAGTTTCCTTCCTTTTAAACGAAATTAACATAACCTTTCATGTTTAAACGCTACTTCCAACATCATACACCCATAAAACACCATAGTTCAGTTATATAACAACTACTACAGAATTTTGTAAAAACTTTATATTTATTGGGAAATAGAAGAACACAGACTTTAGTATCATGATGTAAAACATATAAGATTATGGGAAAATACCTTCTTGTTGCTTTGAAATTACTTGCTAACCACTGAGAAACGTTTTGGAATTATAGAACCCTTTCTCTCAAAATTCTTAATTCTCTCTCTGTGATTTTCTTGTTAAACTTAGAAAAATGAAGAAGAAGAAGACGTATAATAAAGGAAGCAACTGACGCGTTGAGGTCAGTTACCCAATCATGGGTAACTGTTATCAACTCCCTTTAGGGCTTTGTTTGGCTAGCAATAATAGATTTCAAAACTAATTAATTGTATAAATCTCTTATATTATAGTTTAAATTATGTCACACCCAATCAGATAGTAAATCAAACATCTAATTTAATTTATTTTAAATAACATATAATGATTTCTCATTAATTCACATAGTCAAATATTTAAATTCTCATTTATTAATAATGTCAAATTATTATATTTCTAATTAATTATTAAATTATTTAAAATAACATTAGGCTTATTAAATATTTCTTTTAATTCAATAAGCTCACGTAAAAACATACATCGAATAATAAAATTCTCCACATTAATTTAATAAATATAACACATAATTAAATTAATCTACCATAACTACATCAATTAATTATTTAATCTAATAATTAATTCATCGAAAAATATTTATTTAATTCAATAAATATTAAAATTAAATTATAAAATCTCGTTTGTCACATACTCCCACATAGACTCCATATCTGTCTTATCCTCTAAGACAGAATGGAATTCCTCTTTCAACTCCTTTACCTCCTTACAATACTGAATGTTTCTATCCAATACTATCATAAACAGGGCTTTCATTGACTCCCCAGAGTCATCTCTTCTTCAGGTGCTATGGTGTTAAATAACACCACCTCCACCTCCTTTTCAGTCATGTCATCGAACATGGCCATCAGGCCTAGGCTCTCTAAGTCTCCAGACTCAACTATCACCACTTCAGGCTCTGCTGCTATAGGATTCAGTATAATCTCTACCTGATTCACCAACCCTTCACTGACTACATGTATATCCTTATACATTTCATTTCCTCCTGACATCTATAACAAAATGAATAGTTTGATTAGTACACGTCAGTAGAATAATTAAAACACATAACATACATAATACATTTTTATAGGGTTAATTTTTCATCTTTTACTTCTTTGACTTCTCTTAAGGTTATGACTTAAGGTTTTAATTCCCCCTTAAGTTTTATAACCTATTGCTTTGATACCAACCTGTGACGCCCCCAAATCCGGCTATATTCCAACCCGACATATGGTGCTACATGGTGCTACAGTTCACACATACATTCAATTGAAATTCCTCAAAAGAACGAATATGTCTTATATATATATTCCAAATAATATTCCCTTCCCAAGTTCTTTATAACCAATACATAAGTTCTTTGTCATAATATCAAATACATTACAACATTAAACCTATACTATTACATAGACAGTTCAATGGTCTGCCTTAGCCTTTCCCTTATCTTTACCGGATCCTTTGGTCTGTTCGGTCTTAGCTGCATTCATATGGTTTAAGCAAGAGTGAGCATAACTAGCTCAGCAAGTACAACAATTCTGTTTAAACGACATGCTTAAAACAAAGGAATAGTATATCTTCAATAACTGAATAATAGCTACGAAGTACTATCGATAATTCAAAATAACACTTCTTTTCTTTCAAAATGTTTCACAATGAATAATATTCAGTAAAACATCAATTTTGATACAAGACCATGAGCATTTCATACTTTCCTTGAAAAGGACAACCCGGCACTAAGTCCGTAAGTCCGGCATATCTTACGAGCATGTCTAGGTGATCAGTCTATAGTACTCTATGTTGATTAACACTACATTCTTTAAACGTATGTACGTTTAAGTTGTGGCAACCTCACGTGCCTGTCGTTTGACGATAAAACATTTTAGCATACTCAGTCTTCATTTGAAAACCACACCAACATAGTTTGGTAAAACATTGACCATACTTTGATAGATTATAAGAAAAATAATATAACATAAGTCTAGCCGAAAGAGTTGGCTTCGACTTCATCATACATCAATTCATGCGTAAGAATACATGAATCACAAAGTTTGTTCAGATTAAACTGGTTAGAACACTTGCCTTCAACGTCTACTACTGATATTATATGTTCACTTTAAGTCTTTAAGGTCTCTACAATATGTATCATATAATGAAACACATTAGGTCATGAATAAACATACATGGTTCCTAATGAATCTTACCCTTCTTCTCAATCTAATCATGTATTAGATTTGTTACTATTGGTTTCGGCTTTCCGTTACGTTTTACATCGTTCTTACGTTCCCGTTCAATTGACTATCTTCAACATTTAGGTATCATACACAAGGTTTAACAATGTCTTAAACAATGTTATACATAGTTCATTACTAATCAATTAATGTTTTTGCTTCAATTATAAACTTTCTTTACTATGAAATCCTTAAGGCTGGCGTTGCGGCGCCATCTTCCTCTTGTTAAGCCGCACTGCGGCACCACACTTCAGTGGCTACAGACCGGACTCTCCACTGCAGCGCGAGTCCTAGTTCATTCTGTCGCACTACGGCACAAAACTTCAGTAGGTCTTGGCTTTTCTCGGCACTACTCGGCGCTGCAGTGCCACCTATTTGGCCTTGGGCTGGCGTCGCGGCGCTAGCTCTGTGCACCAGAAATTTTGGCAGTTTTGTTTACGCAACGTACTTTCCAGACTACAAATTTGATCATTTTAAGTCCAAATTAGCTCGTTCAAAAGCCATTAGTTCACAAATCACATACTCTACGTGTTCATGTAAGAATTTTATATTTTCGACTTAGTTAGCTCAAAGTTCACCTTTTGGTTCATTTTTAATGAAAACGATAAACGTTCGTGAACGTTCAACGCTCGTTTCTTCGTTCTAAGTCGGAATTCGGTCATTTTTGAGTCCGCAACTCTATAATGCCAAATAAGACTTGTTCCCATCGAAAACCAACATTTTCGAGCTCAAAATCAAAATTCGACTTCCATTCCGAGAATTTTACGAATTCGACGATTATCGTCCAATCGTGTGAATTCCAACATAACTTTGTTACTTATGATTTGTTCATTGTTTCAAATGTATTCTATCTATCATATTAACATCTTAACCTCTCATTTCATTAACTTATTTTTATGGTAAGTTATTACTTATTCTTCGTGAGTTTATAACTTATGAAAGTATAAACTACATACAATTTCATTTCTCGTGACTTATGATAGATTAAGTCTTCTAACCATCATTCTTACATCCTTTTATCATACTAACTTCATTCATGTAAACATGTTACAAGTCTTACAAGTTCTTCCTTAGTTCATAGCTTATCCATGAACAAACTGCTTATTCACGGCTTAATAAGACTTAAGTCTTTAGATTATCCATTTCTTAACATACATGTTCATTAATCCACACTTCTCTTATCAACCTACAATGGTAGAGATGGAAGATTTATGACATAGGAGGCTTACCCTTGATGATAAAGCTTTTTCTTCTTTTCTAACAAATGAAAGTCTAACTTATACTTGTTTATTCTCTCTACCAAATAAGTTGAAATTGTTGGATGAAAGTTAAAAATCCAACAAATGAAAATCAACTCTCTTATTTATAGGAAAACCAAGGTTAGTGCGTATTAGTCATTTAGGCCAATCCCACCTCCTTACTATTCATTACCTATGCATTAAGTAAACTTGGTCCCTACTTCATTTGCTTGGTCACTACATAAAGTTCTTGGTCACCAAGATTAACCATTTGGCCATGGGTCACCATAACCCATTGGATCAATAACTTGGGCTTAGGTTTAATTCCTTAACTTAAGCTTTTGGGCTTGCATTAAATTACTTTGGACTTTACCTTAACAACCACTTGGGCTTTAACATTACATAATATTGGGCTTGCATATTAATTCTTATTGGACTTGCACTTCCTACATAATCCAACAAGTCCATTTCATTTGGCTTAAAGCCTTAGAATGTATACTATACGTATAATTCTCGTATTCTCACTCGTATACTTATTCAAGATATACTACAAACCATCATTCATGCATACTCGTATAATACTTTGTATTATACTCATATTCAGTACTTCGGATAATACTTACGTGTTATGCGATCATCACATTAACTTCTTAACGCTTCACTTTTCCTAACTTTCTCGAATTAAGTTTCCTTACGAAAAATTACGTTTTCCATACTTGAATTATTATTACATAATCCATATCACCTCGATATTCTATCGTTACGTATTTCTCAGAAGTTCAAAAATAATTTCCGAGCAGAAATCGATGAATAGTATTTTTTCCGAAAATTTCTCGGAAAGCTTTTATTTTCATCTTGGAAATTCAAACACTTTAATTCCTTCACGTAGTTAAAATACTAAGACTTTTTGACGTTTCTAGGTTATAGAACGACATTCATCTTACTAACACATAATAATAACAAATAATATAATTTTATTCATTATTAAATAAAATTATTTTACAATGGATTCGAATTTCTCGGTCGTTACAGTGCAACCATTTAAAATACCAACTGGCGACTCTTACTGTCAAATCGTCGATATATACATGTCAGACCTTTTCATAACTTATTTTTTTAAACAAATCTCACCTAACAAGAGAACACCAAAAGGCAAGAACAAAAAAGGGACAAATAAAAATCCCGACGTCGACAGTGAAAATGTTATTTTGACATGTCTCGAGGGTTTAAGGTACAGCAGGTAATTCTCTTTGGCTTCAAGTTAACCAATAATGAGGCAGAGTATGAAGTGATTCTAGCAGGTCTTCGGTTGGCGAAGAGTCTTTAGGTGCAGAGATTGTTAATCTTTAGTGACTCACGGTTGGTCCTCAAACAGATTTTGGGGGAATACGAGGCCCGGGGGCAAGGATGGTTATGTATCTGGGCAAGGTGAAGGATCAACTCTAGTACTTCAATTCGTTTGCCTTTCAAGGTGTTGATAGATCTAACAATACCATACCTAATGCTCTAGCGAGACTGACTACAACAGATGCGAATACATTCAGTTTTACTTAGAAATTTTGAATCAACCAAGTGTACAATATGCTGAAGTTATATTTGTAGAGCGGTCGAACTATTGGATGACTCCCTAGTTGGATTATTTGGCTGATGGCGTCTTACCTTCGTATAAGATGTTGGAAAAGAAGATCAAACATAGGAGTTTAAATCTTATGCTCATATACGGGGACTTGTATCGAAGGGCTTATTCCTCTCCTTTGTTGAGGTCTTTGGTTCCATCTGAAGCGAAATATGTTCTTCAGGAGATCCATGAGGGGATTTGTGGCGATCAAATGGTTGCGAAGGCGTTGGATTTTAAGGTGCTTCGACAGGGATATTATTGGCCTATAATTTTCAAGGAGGCGACAGACTATATGAAAAAGTGCCCTAAGTGTCAACTTAATAGCCCTATCACTTATCAGCCACCTGAGGAGTTGTATTCGATTTTGTCTCTGATTCCTTTTACGGTATGGGGGATTGATATTTTGGTTCCATTGCCTAAAGGGTCAGGTCAGTTTTGTGATAGTAGCTATTGATTACATAACCAAGTGGGTAGAGGCGAAACCCCTTCAACATATCACGGAGTAGGTATGTTTAAAATTTTTGATGGAGTTTGTGGTCTTTTGGTTCGACATTCCTATGGAGGTGATTTCGGATAATGGCTTGTAATTTCTAGGTTCAAAGTTCAAAGCATTTTTGAAGGAGTTGGGAATTCAGCATCAGAAGACTTTCGTGGCTCATCCTCAATCAAATGTCCAAGTGGAGGTTACTAACAAAACATTATTTAATGGGATAAAGAAAAGACTTGATGAGGTGAAAAGGAGATGGCCCAAAGAGTTACTCAGCGTGTTATGGGCTTATTGGACTACTCTGAGGACAACAACGGGTGATTCCCCGTTCAGATTAGCTTATGGTACTGATGCCTTGGTTCCCATTGAGATTAGTTCTACTTCACTTCGAGTCAGCCAATTTAAAGAACTATACATCGATGAGGGTCTTCGCATCAACTTGGATTTGTTGGATGAGGTTAAGGAGTCGGCTCTGGTAAGGCTTGCATCCTACAAAAGGAGAGTGGCTAAGCATTATAATAAAGGGGTAAAGCTCAAGAGGTTTGAGGTTGGGGATATAGTTCTTCGGGAGGTGGAGGCTTCTATGCACCAAAATCTCAAAAAGATGATGCCGAACTAAGAAGGGCCTTATAAGGTGATTGAGGTGCCGAAGCCAAGTACGTACCAGTTTCGGGCTATGGATAGGACAGAGGTCATGTGACAACCCCAAAATAGATCCATTCCATCCAACCTATTCTGAGTCGCCAAATACATGGTACAGAAAACAACTATAACTTTATTACAACAATTGTCGTGCAAAATACAACAACACATATGCTGTGAGTTTGGATACAAATATATACCAAATGTGACATTGGACACCATCATGTATCAGCACCTCACAAGGTACCTTACATAAAGGTACAGTCAAAAACTGTTTTAGAAATTAGAATCTTTGGGAAGTGCTCAAGGAAACCTTCGTACATGGGAGGCCACGCGTCTAGGTTATGATAGATATCATATGGCCACAGAATTATCCTTGGTTGACCCAATAGACCCCAAAGAAAAACGAGAAGATTACTATCATATTCTTCCCAATGGTGAGTCTTCTCTTGACATATCATTATCTCTACTGTCTCTAATTGAGAATTATACTTCAAACAAACACCAAGATTATATAGGTAGTGCCCATAGATATACTCAGCAAGTGGATGAGCACAACCCTGTCCTATGATGACACGAGGTTGTATGTCATTAGACATCTTGTATGATAGTGACAAAACACCCTTCCAATGTTGGGTTCGCCTCACCCTATTTTCTTCACCAAATATAACTACTAAATGATGACCACCGTTCTATTCCCTTGTTACCCCTGCTCGACCCAGCTACACTCTTATTACCTGAAAGGAATTGTGAAGCAAAAGGGTGAGCACAACTAGCTCAATAAAGAATATCATGACTAAAGATAATTAAATTATCAATAGCCTTCATCAATAATAAATCAGAGATTTAGAACATATGGTAAATGATAAAAATTTCAACCATAGTTGCAGTGGAACGAGCAATCCATTAGAAGAGTCAAATAGACTATAAAGTCTATTATCTTCTCCATGTTAAAAATCCACCAACAATGTTTTATCCATGTAACATCACTCAACAGTTCCTTTCCACAATCATATGAATAACTCATAATCATAATTGTGACTATAAATTTTTCTTCGCACCCAGGACGAAGAATATTTTCATCACCTGTCTTTACCTGAAACATCAAAGATCATGGTTATACCAAATCACAATTCCTGTTTATAATCATACTAACAAATCCATCTTTGCACTACGGGCCAAAGATATTCATCAACAAACCATCTTTGCACTACGGGCCAAAGATATTCATCAACAAACCATCTTTGCACTACGGGCCAAAGATATTCAACAACAGTTCATCTTTGCACTACAGGCCAAAGATATTCATCAACAGGCCATCTTTGCACTACATGCCAAAGATATTCATCAACAATTCATATTTGCACTACAGGCCAAATATATTCATATCTCAAAGAAATATATAATCATTTCAGAATTTATATAAACAATAATTATAACCATATTGATCAATTCACCTTTGCACTTAAGCTAAAGATATTCACTTATAAATTCAATTGTCATGATCATACCAGTCACAATTCAACTTTGCACTACAGGCCAAAGAGAACCCTAGTCATGATCATACCAATAATCTACCCATCTTTACACTCTAGTGAAAGAGAATTTCAACATCAGGGTTATAAAAATGTTATATATGATAATAAAATCAATATAATCAATACATAGTTTTAATCTCAAGAGTAATATTCATAACTCAACTATAATTTGGTTAGAAAAAGAAACCAATTTTTATCGTGAATAGTAACTCGTGAATAGTAACTCATGAATAGTAACTCGTGAATAGTAACTCATAAATAGTAAACTCGACACAAAAAGGTAGAAATTCCACAATAAAATTCATACCAGTATTTCGGTATAATGATATTGAAAGAATAATATTACTTAAATTTATAAACAATTTATTTAAATTGTTTACACTTTACTAATTAATGCATTTAATCATCATAAAATGCCAACTCTTACAATTTCATCATCAATAATCAAAACCCTCATCAAAAATCTGCATATACCTCATATAGGATTCTCAAGCCATAAAATCCTATTTTCCAATTTTCTTTCTTCACAAACATATTTAATTCATTTACTCATAACTAGACTATTTTCATGAAAAATACCAAATCAGTTCCAAAAATATTTCTTTTCTGGGATTTAGCATAATATAGTCCCATAGTGAACATATATTTTTCTCAGAATTTTTAAAAGTCATTTACTATTTTTCATATGGCCAAAATAGCCGAATATTTAGACATTTATCAAAAATTATACTTTTGTCTAAAAATTCTGAAATTTACAGAGTATACTTCTATCATATACATGTACTCCCAATAAAAATTTCATCAATTTTGGAGTTAACCACAAGGAATTATAAGCGGTTACTTTTAAAATAGTCTTTTCTCATAAAATTCATAACTCTCAATCTATACATCCAAAAATCACCATTTTTGGACACAATCAATAAAACTCATCAAAATATCATTTCAAATTTTTCCAGAATTTTTGAAGTTCAGAAAAATTACGAAACTGAAAATCATAACAACCCTTAAAATCCCTTACTATCCCTTACTATCCCTTACCTCAAAAGAGCAGTACTTCTGACTGGATATCGAATATGATGCTGAAGGAAACTTGCACTGATGAATAGCAACTCACCAAGTACCTAAAAACTCACAAAATATGCTTCATAATATAGAGAGAGAAAGAGAGAAAGCTTATGTTTCTGGTGTGATTTTCAATTCTAGCTTAGCCCTCTATTTATAGGAAAATTTTGGTAGGTTTGACCTGCAACCTGATGGCTTTACCTGCTACTATTCCCACCCACCACATTTGAAATATAATTCAGCACATTTCTTCACCAACCACAAGTGGGGCCCACCAATTCTAGAATTTTCCACCAAAATGATAAACTCCGAAAATTCAAACAATTTCTGAACCAGTCATCTCGTAAAATTCATAATAAATCATACGTTCATTTTTAACGGTTCAAAATTTGTGGGCATATACTCAACTTATATATGTATAACATATCCAAAAATCACAACGATCCAACGGTCGGATTAAAAATTATAACCCCCGCAATATATCTCAAAAACCCTGATTGATTTTTAATACCTCCATTCCGACAAAATACTGATAAAACATCTCAACATTAATTCCTTCATTTATAACCACATAAATAAATCCATCATTTATATCCACATAAAATAAATATTTTCTTATCATATGAATCAATAATTAATTATTCACAAATAATATTACAGAATCACATTTATGACAACCAGGCCGTTCCCAGGAAAGAGGGGGCTTTCCAATAAGGATTTCTCCTTACTGGCGCGCAATTAGATGACCAAACCTATCCTTAGACAGAACTTTCTAGACATTGCCAATAATGCTATCTAATAATACTATTCAAATAATATGAATTATTGATCTGATAATGGGAAATACTGTGCAGTAATAATTATTGAACAACAATAATACAAAATTTCAATGTAGCAATTATTGAATCAATAAAATAAAATATTGAACAGTAATTACTGTAACAATTATTGAGTAGTGTCTTCTCACGTAAGAATCAATAATTTTAAAAATAATGTGCAATACCGTGTGCTACTGTGTAACAACGCGTATTACTGTATTTTAACCACCGGGTATTCCAACAGTGTTAACGGTAACAACTACGCCGTTATTTGTAAAAACTCAAATTTGTCGTTTTCTTCATCCGACAGCTATTCGTTATGGGGCCCACAAATAGCTGCGTCGTCGTACGAATATTCCCCGACAGAAAGAATATTCCACGACCAAACGAATATTCCCCGACAACAATGATTATTTTATAACCACTTGTTTATTTTGAACAATTTTCACATTTCACCCATAACTTTAATTTTTTTATCAATTTAACCATTTACTAAATTGTAATTATAAGAAAAATTGAATACTTTTATTTCATAAAATTCGGGGTCTTACAGGTCAAGAATACCTGGCATGCAAGTAGGCTTCGAAAATATTATCAGTAAGGCATGGCTATGTGATTTAACTCTATAATTTTTTGAGATTATTAATAAAATAAGTTTTTAGTTTTTTAATGAATATTGTTATTGGTGTTTGATTTGATGTTCAGTTCCCTGGAACGAACATGATTAATGGTGTTTGGAGGAGTATTCAGTTCCTTTGAACGAATATTATCTGTGAGGTTTTTTAGTTCATTAAATGAACGCCTTTTTATGTGCATCCAATTCTGTCGAATGGGTGTTCTTTCTATTTAAGGACATTCAGTTCCCCGAAACGAACGGCTCTTACACTTATATTTAGTTCCCTGGAATGAATACTTCTTATAAGGTTATTCAGTTTATTCAAGCAAATGCCTTCTTATCATTAGGATATTTAGTTCGTCCGAACGAATATCCTCTCTTTCAAAAGGAATGTTCAGTTCTTGGGAACGAACGTTGCCTTAAAGGTTATTTGATTTTCTAACGAATAACTTATTTTAATTGCTCTAGGGTACTTAATTCTGTCGAATGAATACTTTTTTATTATGGGGTTTTTAGTTTCCCGAACGAACAACTCCTTTATTTAGATTCTCAGTTTTTTAGAACAAGAGTCCGATCGTTACTTATTCAGTTCTGCCGAATGAAGGTAACTTCTTTAATTAATTTATTACTCAATTTTCTAACAGGTACTTAATTTCACTTGATAGTGTTCAGTTCTTCGAACGAACCCTTTAATTATTTTGTTAAAGTGTCCCGATCGATTGAATGAGTTCTTTATTATTGAAATGCATTAGATATTCAGTTCTTCAAAAATGTATAATATTTTCATTACGTGGGTTGATAGTTACATAGTGATAATTACATTCTAAATCCAATAAAGAAAAGGAAATGGTTATTAGACTTCGGATTCATCGTCATAGGAATCCAGTACAGAGGGATCGAGGCCAACAGCTTGCATTCTTTCTTTATCTTTATCTCGGGCACTCTGATAACCATCCCCGAACTGTCTCATGACTTCTTGGGTTAGCTCGGGGGATGTCCTGTACTCTTGACGGATCTGTTGCTTCCTCTCTTCAGTTAAGGGAGGGCCAAGAGCTTTGTATTCAACAAATTCTTTGTCCTTGGTGTGAAGAAGGCTGATCATCCTTCTCTTCTCCTCGTGCATTTTCTGGACCTGGGTGAGAATGATGTCAGCGTTCTTTTTCATGTTCTCATTTTCTTCTTTTGTCGTTGCACTTCATAGCGTTCAGCTACTTCGACTGCCTTTTATTTTTCAGCCTTCAGCTCGTCTTCTAGCTTCTGGTAGTTGAATTTTGTGTTGTCATGTTGGATATGTTCCATTTTGTATCCATCTACGGTAGCATTTGCTCTTAATTTGGAGTGGTAAAGGTCGTCTTTGAGCAGTTCAACTTCGTCCAATTCGAATTTCAGTTGTTGAATTTCTGCTTCTAGCTCCTTCTCTCTTGCGTTAACTTAGTTGAACCGGCGAATAACATGCCCAGAGACTGTATTGGCCTGTAAATATGAAAAAAAATTTAGATCAGTAAAAGTTGTACAGAGATTCTATCAAGAGGGAGAAGGGTGGTTCTTACCCGACCTTGGTGCATCATACCAGCATAAAGTAGCTCTTGAATACTGATGTTTCTGAACTGGGGCTCGTCGACTGGGAGGATGAAGTTTTTGAACAGTTCATGGGGATATTGTTCAAGGTCGGATGGCCATAGGGTCATCCTTGATTGAGGTTCCTGTATCTGGCTGTTAGAAGGTCCAGCTTGTTGAGAAGTTTGGGTTGAGGGGGAACGTCGGGGAGGAGATTTGGTGCGAGGCTTCTTAGGTGGATGAAGGTCTTCAATGACTTTTTTGGTATTTTGATTGGTTATGTCTTGGGTTTTAATCGGCTCGGTGTTGGATGTTTGGATAGGGACAATGATGGGCGTTTGAATGGTTGTGGTTGGAGAGATTATTGGTGTCTGAGTAGAATAGGCTTCGGGGTGAGTTTGAGGGGCTTCTGAAGGGCCAGTTTTTTCTTTAGTGGGTTTTGTTTGCCTTCATTTTATTCGAAGGAGGGTGGACCTTTCAGATAATGGCAGGTCTAGGGGGCTTATTTTGATAAATGAAGGGGTTGAAATTTTTGTTTGGGTTATAGTTATAACAAGGGTTGGTTCAAATAAAGAGGATGGTGGACCTTCGGTGTTACACTCTGGTAGGATGGCTTCTGTATTTGGCGATGCAGGGGTTTTCTCTAAGTTTTTGCCCGAAAGGAATTCTTCAAGATTGAGCCTTTCGGCGGTTGTTGGCCTGATGAGTGATACTATATTCGAACAAGTGAGTCAAACAATGGTTAAAGTACATGATTCTACGAAAATGAAAAGAAGGGTTTCAGGGCTTACATTTGTGGTCGAAGAGCCAAGCCATTTTGGACAACAAGTTGAAGTCCCATTCCTTCGTTGGTAACTTCTCGATCAGTTTTGTTAAGTCCTTGAATCGACTTGGTGGGCTTGGTGGGGTCTTGCCTAAGGATACGTTCGAGCGGCTGTATGAGGCCCAATTAGGAATTTGGAGGGTATTTGGTCCTTTGACGTAGAATCAGTCCTTGTGCCATCCTTTATTGCTTGAGGGGGTATTCATAATGGAACACTTCTCTATTGTTTGGGAGGGTTTTGGTGGTTGTATGCCCAGAGTTCTGAAATCGGGTTCCCTAGATTTGTTTAGTTAGAATAAGGAGAAGAAGAAGTCAGTGGTGGGAAGGATGCCTGCTTCGTGGCAGAAGGTGATGCAGAAGACTATATTGATATAGGAGTTTGGCACCAACTGGGCAAAGCTGATGCCAACAAACCCCAATAAGGTAACTATGAAGGCTTGTAAGGGCCGTCGAACCCCATTCTCCAAGAGCGTGAAGGGCATGGCAGTCCAACCATCCATTTGGTGGTACATCCGATCAGTGGCTAAAGGGGCTTTGAGTTGGTGGGTATCAGGGATATGATAATGTTCTCGGATTACGGCGAGATAGGTTTTAGTGATTTGTTAGGGGGTGTTCGCGTGGGGAAATTTCTCTTCATTGGCATATTTTCGCATCATTTTTTGGGAGTCCATTTCTGTTGGAGTTGGAGTGTGGGGGGCAAATTGGGTGGTAGAAATGGTGGTGACAGTGGTGGATTCGGTGGCACTGGATATGGAAATGGACTGGACGCTGGTGAGGGTGGAGGATGAGGTGTTTGTTGGCGGTGGAGGAACGGAAGAGAGGAGAATGGTCGTGATTGGTTCGGTATTTGCAGGGGTGGTTGAGTTTGGAGAGTTGTGGGTTACCATTATTGTAGGTTGAGAATTTATTGTACGAAGATTTTGCAAGAGGTAGGAGATAGTAGAATTCAAAATTAGGGGAAATGAGGTTATACGGTTTGGGGTAAGGATTTTAAGAAGGCATGACTTTTGAATTTACACGATTGTCGATGTCTAGCTATTAAGTGTGCAGCCATGATTGAGGACGTGTGAGGAATATGGTGGGCCCGCTTGGGGTGATGGGCTCAGTCCCGAAAAGATTGGGCGGGGCAACATTTATTGATTAATTATTGGGCTTTTATTAAGGGACTCTTCAATTAAATGTTCCATTCAACCGAAGATTGGGGGTAATGTTGGGGAGTGATTATTTGGGCCCGAATTATATGGTGTGCCAAAGTTCACGTGGTGTTATTTTAACTCATGTAGAAACCTTTTTTGTAGTTGAGTATTTTAAGGAATTAAATATTCCTAATCACATTCGATATATGATTCCTAAGTGTCAGGATATGATTCGACTTCCTTTCCTTAAGGAGATTCTGTTTGATCCCATTAAGGAATTATACCTACTGAGGATTTCTAATTCTATATGAGGAATGACTCTGTGATGGTGTTGAGATCATTATAAATACAAGGCTTTACCCTGATTCTAAGTTACACACACATATACAATTATTATTTTACAGCACTAGAGCATTAAGTCTCCATTGTTTGTACTTATTATCACACCAGAGATATCCCACGGCAGTCCAAGCCGTCAAGCTTTTGGTGTGACTTTGTTTCTGTGCAAGATTTGACACGCTTTAGTGATTGGAGCGCGTGGACGGATCTTGGCATTAACAGCTAGGAATTAAGATGGCTTGGCTTGGACTTGGAGCCAAAGTGGGGCAAGTCTTGGATCAAAGCTTTGTAACTTCCATGTGTCACTTCATAACTAAGATGAGAGTCATGTGTCATTGGATAACATTTGAAGCATGTGGTTAATTGAATGAGGAAAAGGGGAGAGAAAAGGGGAGTGGCCAGGTAGAAAAGTGGGGGGACAAAGGGGGTGAGTCACTTACTATATTTAGTAAGTTTTTATCTAGCAATCAAGCCATTTAATGCTTTGTTCCTTTCACCCATTTTGTGCTTGCCAAACAAGTTCTTAAGCTATCATTTTGTCTAGCTTAGGTTAGTTTAATTAAGGTTAGGTTGGCCTAACTCAAGCTTAATTAGGTTAAGTGTTGGATGATTCATTTAATCAACCAATACTTAGCCAGTTCATTTCATCTTTATTCCTAAGACTAAAGAGAAAAGAAAGAGCAAGAAAAAAATAAGAGAGATAGAGAGAGAGAAGGGCATGACCAAGAAAGAAAAGGAGAAGTGTAAGGTTCAAGTTGATTATCAAGTGAAAGCTAAGAAGAAGAAGAAGAAGAAGAAGAAGAAGAAGAAGAAGAAGAAGAGCAAGAAAGGTGAGCCATAACCTCTTCATCTCTTTTCATTTAAAAGTTGTCTAGTATATTAAGAAGTGTTTTGTTGGTGGTTGTGGTTATTTGAGATCATTGAAGGATCTTGGAGTAATAAGTGTGTGTGTGTGTGTGTGTGTGTGTGTGTATATATATATATATATATATATATATATATATATATATATATATATATATATATATAATATGTTAAACTACTTGTTAAATTGCATGAAAAGTGAAAAAAAGAATGAAAATACAAACCTATACTTAAAGGAATGAAAGAACAAACTAATAGTGGACTAGGGGTTGTTTTAGAACACTTTTTGTGTGGGGTTCAAAATGTGAAAATTAAGTTCTAGGGTGTTGTGTTATGCTCCTAGGAGTTACGAACACTACCCAATTGGAACGGAAGCAAAAGCTTATGTAACGAATTCATGGCGAATATTTTTGTAAAACTAGTTAAAGCTAAAAATAACTAGTGTGAACCTTGACTTTCGGACAAATTTCTTTTCCAATTGGCTTGTTGCAAAAATTTTCTGTTTTGAGGGCTATGTATTTCGTTAAGTAAGGAGTCTGTGAACGTAAGAATGACCTCATTTCGAGTCCGGAGGTGGGAGTTATGCCCTTCGGAAGGAGACTAGTCAAATCTGCCAAAAACAGAAAGTTAGTTGTTAGGAGGTTTTTGGGGCCACTGTTTTGGCCAAAATATGTGTTTGGAAAAACATTCCACCCTTGGGGATTTGTATTAGATGTTACAAGGAAGAAAAGGACATGAGAACGGACTAATTCTGACTTATAATGACCAAGTTATGAGGTTCGGAAGGAGAGGGTTAGAACAATCAAGTAAGGACATGTTACGCAATGCGGTGTGTGTTGAAACATGTTGAGGGACGTCGAGCGACGTGGTGCACGTCGGGGCGTGTTGGACGACGTTTTGTAGCGTCGTGCATGTCGGGGTGTCACGGGCATGTCGAGGTGCCGTGTCGCGACGACATGCAATATTTTGACAATTGTTCTAAAATATTCTAACTTAAAAATAAAAATAATGTGAATAATAATAATAATAATAATAATAATAATAATAATAATAATAATAATAATAATAAATATTATAAAATAAATATCAATGGATATAAACCATCCTAGGGAGTGGCTAGGAGGGTTGTGGCGTTCATGAACGCCGCTACGCCGTAAGACGTTTTTAAAGAAGATAGTCACGCTAATTAAATTATAAAACGCGAACAATATAAAATGAGTAATAATGCGATGTAAGCCAATATGTGGAATGTTTATGTGACTAATTAATGTATTATTGTTAATTAAATGTGTAGGATAATTGAATAGCATTTTTAAAGTAAATAATAAAGAACGTTTCAAACAAATATTCCTAAACACTTTTGCGAGTTTTATTTCTATAAATTATATTATTGTGCGAGCTTTTTAGCTTCATTTATAGATTATATTAAATTTTCAATTTACACAGTATTTATATATTGTGTGAAATCAAAACTTATGCAAAAAAATTTATAAATTGCATCATGTTATTTAAAGACTTAATTCAATATTTTATGAATTATTATAAAATTATGTCAATGTCTTGTTGTTTCGGCTAGACACATGTTAAGGTATGCTATGAATTTGTTAAATTCTGAAATGTCATCTAAACCAAATTAAATTTGTAAGAACTAAAATTTAAGTCTGAGATAAACAACCCTATTATTAGGGAAACTTTTGGTCGAATTTCTAACTGGCCTTCATGGTATAAAAGTAAACGCAAATAGTCGTTTAAAAGAAATAGGTTGTGCACAATATAAGTACAATAGGCTGAACATAGAAAATGACGGTTACATTTGAATTTTTGTTAATCCTTTTATGAAAAAGAAAATGTTTAAGGTCTTTTGGCCGCTCAGTATGTAATTTCAAAAATGTTAAATAAAAAGGGAATTTATTATTATTTTTCCTATTTATTCGAGATAGTTTCACAACTATTATTTAGTTGTTGAAATGAAAACATGATTCTTGATTTTGTTATTATTCAACTGTTATATTTGTTGAGCTTGTTAGATCATTCTTGCTTTATATAAAAATGTTTTCCGCTAAGCTCGAGTGGGGCGAAATCTCAGGTAAGAAAGACAAAGGAAAAGGAAAAGTTTTCGAGTAAAATATATTATTACATAGTATAAGTTAAGAATGATATTTAGTAAATAGAATAATGCAATATTTATTATATTATGATGTTTCCAAACTTGTAAAGGTCTTAGAACCTGGGAAGTTAGATTAATATGGTTTCTAATAATTTAGTAATTATCTTTCTATCTTTATGATTATGCCTGGTAGATAGTACCGTGATGCATCATTGTTGGGATTTAAAAGTACTCGGAATTGAGAGCGTTACACAATCTTTACTTATCAGTTCTTTAATTTGACATTGTGTACTTACAATTATATATTTTTATTACATCATTAATCATCTAAAATAAATTAATTCTAAATTAGTTAAGCACAATATAATACATAAATCTTATAAAAATGAACAACAAAGCATGTTTGTATGGGGAATGCGTTAGTTAATTAATGTAAATGTGTCGGTATCCAAAAATCTAGAATATTTAAATAAATAAATAACAACAAGAACAAATAAATTAAAGGCAAAAAGAGAGGTGAGGGACAACTTATGCTCTTGGATGGATGAATTAGAAATGACTTCTTATCGTGTGGTTTCGCTGTTGTATAACAATAAAAATAACCATTGTGTGGCACAAAATAACTCTATTGTTTTACAATCAATCCGTATAAAATTTGTACTCATATATAATATATGATTAAATTTGATTTTTTTTCAAAATTAAATAAAAACTTCTTCAAATTCAAATTGATATAATATTTTTATATTTTGAAAATAATAAATTTTAATAAGGACAAATTATAAGACTGTCCATTTATGTTAACACTTAATTATAATATAGACACTAACGTTTCAAATTTTGCAATGTCATAACAAATGTTCTAATTTATTTGTAAAACTATTCCCTCTTAACAATTTTGATCAAAAATAGTCAATGATGTGCATATTAGGTTTTTAAGGGGCAAAATAATTATATTGTACACTAAGCTATTTTTCAACTGAGCAGAAAGAAAGAAAAATTTATCAATACAATAAAGAACAAAATTGACTATTTTATCCCTTAAATACCCATATAATTAATTAATTTTGACCAAAGTTAATTACAAAAAATTAAAACATTGGCTATAACATTATAAAAATTGAAACATGTATATATTGCAATATAGAACCTACATGAGTGGACAATTTTAAAATTTGTCCTTTTTTAAAAACAAATACTATTTTTTTAGAAATTTATAATTTTATATTTGATCGTTAAATTTGAGCATATTGTCATTTTATACTAAAAAAATCAGAAGTAGGATTTTTTGGGAGGAAAAAAAACCAACAAATAGGACTTTCTTGTACAACCAAAAAAGAAAAAAGACAACTGAGGGAGTAATTTAAAAAATAAAAAATCAAACCCAGTAAAGAAATGTAATTTTCGTTTGCAATCTGTTTTCTGAATGTCCTAATTTGACATATATTTTAGTCCATGTACTTCTTAAAGATAACTATTAAAAACGGGACATCCTTCTAAATTTGAAAATGAAGCAGACGCAATTGATCAACATAGATCCTTTCTTCTCAAAAGATCCAACAAATAAAGATGAACGTAATAGTTCATGCTGCAATGAGTTCTACTAATACCTAAAAACCCTGTAATGCTCCACAGCCAAACTGGAATGAATTATCAAACTTACAGTACTATAAAGTTCCAAAGGGGTGAAACCCAAGCCAGTTAGGCAACAATTAGTAATTTCAAGATCATGTCTAACATCTGGCTAATCATCCAGCACCAAGAACCTCCTGGTTAATATTGCCCCAAGTAAAATGCAAAATCATACCATCCTATTTCCTACACTGCTAACATCCCAACTATTCAAATCATCCGGTATACAGAACTGTTAAGACTTGGAGAAAATGAGGCTCGCAAAATTACATATACCTGATACAATAAACCTCGTTGGGTATCCAATGGCTTATCGGATCACTAAACAGATTAGTAAAATGCCCTCAAATGAGTCTGAGCTTAGGCAAACTTCCCAGTTCCTTCACATGTCATTGTCAATGATATCTCGCATCATCTGTATTGGAATGAGCCCTTCAGTTCTGATTGCATCTTTATTTGGGTCTGGACTGACAAAATAAACTGTTGGTAATCCCCGTACCTGCAAAACAGTATTTTGGTTCGCCTGAACTTTTCAAGTCTGTAAAGTGCATATGAATTCCATCAGAAATAAATACGCTGCTTGGTTATTTAACATAATGGAGCCAACTTCTAAGAGGGGAAATAAAATGTACAAGTTAATAACAATAAACAGTAGAACAAGTCAATGAAGGCGTAGGCTTATAGTTAAGATCTTAGTCTTATAGTTAAGACTGAGGCTCTGTGACCTTTAGTCTCAGGTTTGATTCTCTCTTTTGGATGTGTTTATTTATTCCTCTATAGGAAGTTTATTTCCTCCTTTACATGAGACTTCTTTCCTCCCATTATATGTAATTATAAAGGTAATTGTGAACTTGATTATGATAATTCATTGTACATTTGTATTCCCCAAATTAGAGCTTCAAATAAAAATTAGCAAGAACTAATAGAGCAACATGTGTAAGGAACATTCCATAAATAAAAAAAAATCACAAATTTAAAATTTTCCTATTTACAAGATGATATTGGACATAGTTGAGGAAATATACTTTGACAGAGAATCTAAATCTCAAGTTGTCTAAAAGTTCACTTGGAAAAACTGGTATATTGGCAGAAAATGAGTTTCCTCCCGACTCCAGTTACATTATTGTATCATTATTGTATCCTGTTGAGTCAATGACCTTGCCAAATATAAATTACCTGCATGTCACGTGCAAATTCATATTCATCGTCTGTGTCAACCTTCACAATCATAGCATTGCTTTCATACTCCACAGCGAGCTGTCAATAAAAGCCATTACAGATTGTTGAATAGATCTCAAAAAAGGAAAAATCAATTATATTTGATTCACAACAGATTTCTTTTACTTTTTATTATTCTCTCTTTCAACAAAAACATAATTATCCAATGGTTTGGATGTCATTACTAGTGAAATTACATTAGTTCAAACCAAATTCAATTCCACAATAGAGTAAACTAAAACGTCTTATTTATCATATTTTTCGTGTTTTTGAATTTCCTTTTCTTACATTTCCCTTCTAATTACCAGGTGATGGTCAGGGATGGGCATTAAGGAAACTTCCAAGAATCAGCTTTCCAATCTCGGTAGCTAATATGTTATCACTCATGTAATATAATGCACAATAAGGAATTAACTTTTTAAATTTTTTTCAGACAAGTAGGATAAAGAAAATATGGAGTATTTGTTAGGAACCTTAAAGGAAATTATATATATATATATATATATATATATGAACTTATCTCGTAGAAAATAATTTGTTAAGGTTAGTAATTTGTACTATGTTCTTAAGACAATTATGCCCTCCGTATAGTGCTTTAGAGTTGATAGCACTTGTCTTCCAGAATACATTGACACCGTATACCTTAGCAGCACTACAAAAGGTATACACAACGAACCAAAAATAAATGCTCTAACTCTCTCTCTTATATAACTATGAAACTGATGGAAAACAGAATACTAAAATGACTAATTATGCTAATTGCTTGTGAATTGAATGATCTTGAAAGCTGACCCCTCCTATCTATTTATAGGAGGGTTAGTGACCCTTCGGATGGGTGTCTAGCCCTTTGAAAGGGTATGGGATGCTACTGACTATTTGTATCTTTTGGTCAAAACGACGTAGTTTTGACCATTTACAGAATAGGCGCAACTATTCAGACGTATAAAACGACGTAGTTTTAGTATTAACAGAACCAAAACTACGTAGTTTTAGACTTAGTAGAAAAGGCGCGACCAAAACGACATAGTTTTGAGCCGCCTGTTCAGACTTGTACCCTTTCAGGCACCGCTTCTCAAAACGACACAGTTTTGATAGTATAATAATAAATTTGATAATTCTCAAAACGACAGTTTTGAAATAGAATTAAATAAATAAAATTTTAATAAATTTTAATTAAAAATTTAAAATAAATTGTCTAAAAAATTATATACAGGACCCAGACCCACGACCCTGAGCCAGGCTAGGCCGGTCAGACGGCGACGGCGTGCGCGTATGGGTTCGAACCTAGCCTGGACTAGTTCCTCTCCCTTCCACAAAAGTGGGGTGCCCTTTGGGGCACAAACCCAAGAGCACTTTCCTTGTATATAAACATATAAAATATTTAATTCCTAACATGTGTGAGACTTGGTTTTTTCCACATGTATTTATTATCTTTTTTCATTTCCAAGTGTGATCTTTGGAAGTTAATATCTCATTCATTACTCCATGGATTTGAGCTTCAAAATACTTAATTTAATCTACTCATGGAGTAGAACACATTCATATATAGAATCATTAAAATTAATTAATGATACTCATATTAAATTAGGCTCAAATTCTAACAGTATTTACCTAAAAGAGTCCTAGCCTCATCATAAAAAAAAGGTCAAGAACAGATTGATCTCGGTAACCAATCTCAAAACTATCTACAAAATTAAAAGAGTATGGTCATCAAAAGCTTAACTCTCGTTTTACGAGAGCTATATCACGCTCATATATTCGACTTCTTCTAAAGACCTCTCTCTATTGGTTCCTTGGGAGAGGTAGACCTCTTAACCCATATCTTAAAAGGTTTTATTTATAGAAAAATATTATCATTTCCAAGTAGCAAGCTAGATAGGAGAGAAGTAACCTTTAGATTCTTAAGTAGGGGGACAGGGAGGAAAGCACGATAATAGGTTATCTCGAGCCTAGGTGACAGCAAAGAATTTTACAGGTAGGCTAGAAGGGAAGGAAAGAGAAAGGCTTTGGACCCCTCCCATAGTATGGTACGATGCAGTTAGAAAATGTAAAGACCTTTGTATAGGCCCTTGGTATAGGTTGGGCCCTAGCACGCTCGATTTGTTTTTGTTGCTGAGCTCGTTGCTTTTCATTTTGACAGGAGAGCAAATTCAAAATGGAGCTAGGACCCCACATCAAATTCTTATAATTTCAATTCTTTCTTTTGATACAGTCGGACATCTTTCAATGTTTGCACCGGGTGATTGCCTACACAAGATTTGCGGGTTAAAGCGGGTCCAAACATGGCAAAGGAAAATTTTTCTCAGCCGCGTCCTTTGGAGAGAGTTACCTACCTACTTTCTTGGTGGAAGGATCAAGTAGAGGGTAGTTCCATGTATGAGATTTGAGCAAATAAACCTTCCGAGGTGCAGCTTAAACCCCCACTACTAGACATGGAACAGTATAGCTCTCACATAGCCCGCCCCTTGTCACTTGTGTACCCAAAACAGATGAGCTGCGCTACCTAGCACGTAACCTTTTCTCCCTTCCCCTAGAAAATCAATCCTTGACGAGAGGGTCTTTTTTCTCTAGTGCAACTTATCTAGGTATAAAAACAAAAGTAAAGGCTCACGATCAAGGCTGGTAAGTCCATCAATCCACACAGTTACAGTTGTTCATGTACCAGTAGAAGATTCGGCAGCTATTGTGGTTGCTACAAAACAGACCGCTATCTTGTTTTTGCTTTCTTTTTGTCTTGACTTGTTACAAAGTGACTTTATAGCAGGTATAGTTGGTAGGGTGAAGTGGGATGATGCGTTAGTGGATATAGCAAGTGCCGTGGGAATGCAAGGAAGGCTTATGCTGGTAGTAGCTTGATCGCGGAACAGAAGTCACTGCCATACCAATTAAAAGACTTACTAGAATAACAGCAAGCAAAAGGATTTACTTCGCTAACCAGCCCTCATCAGCTTAACCAAAGTATCTATTTTGAGAGATGTGGAAAGGGCATACCTTGAATACAGGCCCATGTTCCAGCGTGCATTATGCCAACGTGTCCCACCCCCAACTCACCCTGACTCAACACATTGATCAAGGAAAACGAGTGTGATAATCTAACTTTTCAACAGTACTATTGACACCTCCAAATCCTTGAAAGATCTGTGATTAAGTCCCCTCCATAGACAACATTGACACAGATGTGCATCTTAATAAATACCTTCCTCTTCCTCTTCCTCTTTACATTGATCAGCTGTGCAACAACTGATGAGTAGGTTTTATACCAATTCAGCTTGATAATTTTGTAAGTTCGTGTTTTTCGTTCATTTTGATGCATTTTAGTGTTTTTGTGTAGGAATTGGAATTCAGCTCAAAATGGTGTATAAAGCATTAAACGAAGCAATATCAGTCAAAATTGAGTAGCAAAACGCAGCATTTGGTGTTGGCGTGAATCAGGCGTCGATGACGTGCAACAAGTGGCATGGCGAAGCAAGTTTGTGCTTTGGATGGCTTGGGCGCGCATTGGTGCACGAGATTGGCACAGAAAGACACTAGCGCTGCAGCACGGGTGAAGAGCGCTGCGGCGCTATGGGGACAGAAAGGCAGCGCTGTTATGCAGCACTGCGGCGCTGCGGCTCTGCGGCTAGTGCCGTGCATGGGCCTGGCTGGTCAGTTGTTATTGAAACCTATTTCATCTAGAAAGCTTGCTAAATGGAAGGCAAAATGGATTTTACTTCTATTAGCTGTAGTAGGGCTTATAAATACAATATAAGGCTTATAATAGAGGGATATATATACATCAATATTCAGAGATACACAGAAGCAAGGGTTTTTATCAGATTTGAAGGAGCAAAGAAGAGGATCAAGGAGAAGGCTGAGTTGGAGATTTGAAGCTGAAGTCATAGCTTTATTTCTTTTTCTTTTCCTTTATTCTTTGTAATTGAATATGCTTTCTAATTATTAGATGATGTTCCTAGACTTTGATATGAACTAATTCTTTATTTAAGATTGCAGTGAAACTCAATGCGTTGTTTAAATTAATTTACTCTCTTTGTGATTGTTGATTATAGATGAATCGTTTATCATATTTTGTGTTTAATTTATAATTACCTGATCAACAATTATTTGATAAATTCTAGATGAAATTGGAAGATGAATTCTAAGGTTAGATCTGAATATGATAACATGTGATCTTGTTTATTCTATAGATTGAATAACTAATTTGTGTATAAGATATGAATATACCTATATGCCGCATGTAACTTTGTTGAGAATTGATGCTTAATAAATTTATTCTTAATTATTTCAAATATGAATATAGTGACTTAATTAGAATAGATATTTTTATCTAACTACTTGGAAAAGAGTTGTTAAATAATTATGAATTCTCAGTTAACGATTCAATCTAAATAATTAATTTGAAAGAAAGTGAAGAGATTTAAGTGAAGGATTGGGGAAAATTGTAATCTTAATATTTTAATCAGGTGTTAATCTCTTAATTAGTTTAGTTAATTTTAATAATTAGTTTCATAACTTTAAATTGCATTTGTTTAAATAAAATCAAATTGACATAAAGTTAGTAGTTGGATTAATATTATTACCATATTCCTCGTGAGAACGATACTCTACTTATTACTTTATTACTTTTTGATCGCACGCTTGTTGTTCGCGTACTTGCAAGTAAATTGTCAATACCTAAATTGGACGACAAGTTTTTGACGCCGTTGCTGGGGAATATTTTTAATAATTATTTCTCCAATATTAATTTCCATCAATTTGGTCTTAGTTTAAACATTCTTTTTGTTTTGATTTAATTTATCTTTTACAGACTCTTGATTGTGTATGCAAAAGCGGTCGAAGGGATTAGAACCACTACCGTACGAAGATGATATAGAAAGAAGGTTCCAAAGGTTGAGAAAGTTTTATCAAGAGGCACAAATTCAAGATATCATGGCGGCAGAGTAAGAGTAAAAATGATTGAAGGATTATGCTAAGCCACAAGTCACGGAAATACATTCGAGCATTCGAAGGCCGGCAATTCAAGTAATACTTTTGGGATCAAGCCGAGTACGATCCAAATGATCAGAATTCGGTCTAGTTTGGGGGTTTGCCAAATGACGACCCCATTGATCATTTGGTTAGCTTCTTTGAGATCTGTGATACTTTCAAATACAATGGGGTCACTGATGATGTTGTTAGACTCGAACTTTTCCCTTTCACACTCCGTGATAAGGTGAAAAGTTGGTTAAAATCATTACTAGCGAGATCTATCACGACATGGAATGACTTGGCACATAAATTCCTAGCAAAAAATTTCCTGCCAGCAAAAACAGCTAAGATGAGGAATGACATCACTTCATTTGCACAGTAGGATTCCGGGTCTCTTTATGAAGCTTGGAAGCGGTCCAAGATTGTGGAGATGTCCTCATCATGGCATTCCTAAGTGGTTGCAGATTCAGACTTTCTACAACCGGTTATTCAGCACAACTCGGACCAATATTGATGCAGCTGTAGGTGGAGCATTGATGAGAGAGAATTAGAGCAAGGCATATGATCCCTTTGAAACAATAGATGCACACTACCAGTGGCCTACAGCGAGGAGCCGAAAGCAACAGGAATATATGAATTGGATGTGGTTACTGCTTTGGCAGCACAGGTTGCTACTTTGACAAAGAGGATCGATGCTTTGGAAACGCAGCCTATTCAGCAGGTGGCTATGGTTTGTGAGTTATGTGTCGGTAATCATCCAAGTAGTCAATGTGCCATCAGCTCGGAGTCTGTTCATTATATTGGCAGCAATAACATGCAGCAAGGCATGAATTCCAACACCCAAACTTTTCATGGAGCAACAACCAAGCACAATCTTCAGATCCAAGACAATTTCACCCACCAAGATTCCAGAATCAAAATCAACCACAGCCGAAAAAGAAATCAAATTTGGAGGAGCTGTTGTCCAAGTATATAGCTCATAATGACATAAGGATGAACAACTTGGAGGGTTCGATGAGGAATCTTGAGAACCAAGTGGGACAATTAGCAAGTGCAATCAATAATCGCCCTCAAGGCACTCTCCCAAGCGACATCGAGATCAATCCTAGGAGAAGGCCAGGAGCAATGCAATGCAAGGCAATAACACTCAAGAGTGGTAAGGAGTTACAGTAGAATGTTGGAGTGCCTACATAAAAGCCACACACTAATGGAGAAGAAGATGAGCAAAAGAATAAAGCGGAGAACAGGAGACGAAGAAAGGTCCAGCTGTGAACTCTAATGGAAGCAAGCAAAGTCCGATGGCGCCTCCCGTGCCATTCACACAACGCTTGCAAAATCAAAGGCTGGAAAACAGTTCTCAAAGTTCTTGGAGGTTTTTAAGAAGCTGCAAATCAACATTCCGTTTGCTGGAGCATTGGAACAGATGCCAAACTATGTTAAGTTCATGAAGGAGATATTGTCAAAAAAACGAAGGCTAAGCGACTATTTAACTGAAGTGTAGTCAATTCTTTAGAAAAAGCTACCACCGAAGCTGAAAGATCCAGGGAGCTTCACAATTTCATGCACAATAGGGACTCAGTTTGTTGGTCGAGCTTTGTGTGACTTGGTATACAACCTAATCCCACTATCTATCTACAAAAAGCTTGGTTAGAAAGAGACGAAACCCACAAATGTCACCTTACAACTAAAAGATAGGTCAGTTACATATCTAAGAGGTATAGTTGAGAATTTGTTGGTTAAGGTCGACAAATTCATATTTTCGGTGGATTTTGTGGTGCTTGATTTTGAGGAGTACCGAGAAATTCCACTCATCTTGGGAAGACCTTTTGTAGCCCCCGGAAGAACTCTAATCAACGTGCAAAACGGGCAATTAACCATGAGTTAACAGCCAGGAGGTTAAGTTCAATGTGATAAAAACAATCAAGTTCCTAAACGATGTGGAGGAATGCTATCTGGTAAAAGCAACCAATGAGATGGTTCATGATGAGTCTTTGAGTAGACATGGTTCGAAAATTTCTGTTTTTGATGATTTGCATGAGGAAAAGGAGACAATTGAATGGAACGGGCAAAGTTTGAAGCATTGTTGGGGTTGTGCAACTGATAGCAAGGAAACCCCATACATCCCAACCGAGCCCGAATAAGATTGGAAGAAATCAGGCTGAAGACTATAAAACAAGCGTTGATTGGGAGGCAACTCAAGGGTTTTAAGATTTGAGTGGTAGACTGCATGTTAATTAATCTTTAGTTCTTTTTATTTTTCAAGTTGATATGCTTGTTAAAAAAATAATAAATATTTGGTTTTAGTTATTCTCATAGTTGCATTTTAATTGCATGATAGTTTTAATGATATAAATGTTTGGTTTTAGTTTATTTTTATATATTCCATAGTAATTGCTTGTAGTTTAATTATCTCATCTATCATGTACCGAAAAACAGGCGAAAAAACGCCACGAGATCAACCACGAGCAAGAACGTGCGTCAGCGTGCAGCCACATGCATGCAGCACGTACGCGCAGAGACGGTGTCAGTGCCGCAACACTGGTACAGAGCGCCGTAGCACTACAATATCAGAAGGGCAGCGCCGCAACGCTGCATGCGATTCCAACAAAATAAAGGTTGTAGTTGGGCATTTGTCTGGTACAATTTCAAAATCCTTTCAAGGCACTTTCAAAACTCTCTCTCTCGAGCTCTCAAATCACCCATCTAGATCAAGCCTAATGGCATCCCCACTCTACATTACATCAAAATTCATCCTTGAACGCAATTAGTTCTAGAGATTTTGTGGAGGTTTGCGAAGGTTTGTTGTTCATTGAAGGAGAAATTGACATCGCTCGGAACGTGTTCGACGAATTGCTTAAGGGAAAATTCTCATTTTAATTGCAATTTAGCGGTGTTCTTTAATTGTTTAGCTTGCACACTCAATAAACATGGCACCATAGTTATCAAGGCGCTAAGGTGAGGCGAGTCAGTGGCCGGATGGCTAAGCGCTTAAGCGATAAGGCGTCCGCCTAGTCGTCCACAAGGCGATAAGTCGTTTTCAATACGCAATTTATACATATATAATTATATGTATATTTTACACATCGAAAAATACATTAAACATAGAAAAATTACTCACAATTATATTCATAGTTTACAATCAACAATATAAAATACAATTTTTTATTGTGGGATAGATTTTAAGTGGTACCAAAAATATATTTAAATATTATTATTTTTTAATATATCAAAATATTACAATTAAATACACCAAAATATATACATAAATATAAAGATATACGGTTTAAATATAATAATATTGTGGGGCATATTATTTTACAATCATAATCCATATGGGATACAGCTGTAAACCATTTCTAAGTTCAATGATAAAATAACTAGAGCACATAAGTATATTTAGGCTGTGAGAGCACAAAAGTATATTATCCATACACTAAGGGTCACAATAGGTATCTATAGCAAACCATAGCATAAGAGGGCCCACACCCATGTGAACATTGCAACAGGCCTTAACTATTACCACCAACTTGTTTACAAACACAAATACACAATAACGAAGCATAAATCAACAGACTTCTCAGAGAATTCACAGTTGATTCACGCGCCTCCTTCGCCAGCACGTGACAGCTCCTTTTTTCACGGTGCTAGATCGGAATTATATGAGGGTGCTCGTTTCTACTTGTTCTTTGCACTGTTGTGGGTCATGAGATGTGATTTTCTGAAAAATGCATAAGATCTAGAGTCTTTAGCCTACTTTCACTAAGGTGTAGCCTCGCCTTGTCAAATGGCCACTGCTCGGACGACTAATTGTCGCCTAGTCGACGACTTGATAAGCTTGCATGGCACCCAAGCGACAACGAGGACAGAGATCAAGCTCGAGGGGCTTGGCACCATACGATGCATCGAGGTTCATTAGCGAGGCCGCGTTTGACAACTACCATAATATTTTGGTGGGCAAGACTCCTACTTCGGAGCTTGAACTTCACCCCCAGGAGACCCAAACTGACTTGGCAGCTATGATTGCAAACCAGGCCTGGGTGGAGTTCATTGATCAACCGCAGCACGCTGTGGTTTCAATTGTTTAGGAATTCTATGCCAACGCGAAAGAGACTG
The DNA here is from genome assembly GCA_016801055.1 of Panax notoginseng. NCBI lineage: Eukaryota > Viridiplantae > Streptophyta > Magnoliopsida > Apiales > Araliaceae > Panax > Panax notoginseng. The sequence continues at coordinate 127,316,848 of CM029017.1, read as the reverse complement.
AGGGGCATGTGGTGCAAGTCCGTGGTAAGGCAGTTTCCTATGACAAGGCCAACATCAATGCATACCACATGCCTGACATAGAGGGGGGTGATGAGTTCACCACATACATGCGCAATGACATTGATTCGGAAGAGGTGGTCAAGACATTATGTCGCCCGAGGGAGGAATGGAAATCAAGGGAGCACGAGGCCATTAACTTTCCGAACAAGGAGCTAAGTCACTACGGTAAGGCTTGGTATTACTTCATATGTGCCAAGCTTATGCCGACGACTCATCTAAGTAATGTGATTCGCGACTGAGCCGTGTTACTATTTGCTAATTTTACAGGCAAATCGGTTATGTGGGGCAGGTGATCCAAGACTCTATCACACATGCAATTAAAGGGAATTCGACAGTTGGCCTACCTCACCTGTCCCTGATGTGGCTTGTGTAAAGAAGGCCAGGGCTCGATGGAGTGCAGACGAGATCCTCCAACATCCAAAGAGTTTGATTGACCAGCGTACTATTGACCGCTTCCATGAATGGGAAGGCAGTATTGCTCATCCAAGTGTTGGATCCTGAGGAAGTAGCGGAACCTTTAGCTCCACCTCAGCAAACAACGTTATTGCAGTCTCCGATGGACTACTTGGTGACCGATGTGCATGAGCTTCAACGGGATAGAGTTGAGTTGAGATGGGAGCAGAATGTATTGCAACGAGAGTCACGGCGCCAGACCAGACATATTGATCAGATGGCTCACCAGATGCCCTCATTCATGGAGTATTCTACTAAGTTCAATGCATCGCTAGTGCAAATGTTTGCAAGTTGTGGACTCAATCAGATGCCCTCATTCATGGAGTATTCTACTAAGTTCAATGCTTCACAAGTGCAGATGTTTACAAGTTGTGGACTCAATCCCGACCCATCTCCAATTCAATTTCTGGCTCCACCGATGGTTCCTCGGTATGTTTCAGAGGAAGAGGATGGCGAGGATACAGATGCTTGATAGACCCCAGTGAAGTCCTTTTGTTTTAATTTTTCCTATTTCGTTTAAATTGAGGACAATGTATGTTTTAAGTTTGGGGGTACTTGTTATGTTATTTGGTACGTGAGTTATTTTTATGTTATTCTGTTTATTTTTGCATAATAGTTAGAAATTTTTTAAACTTTTGAAAATTTAAGCAATAATGTTAATTGAATTTGTTAAGGTATGAGATAAGAAAGGGATAAAATTGTAATAATTCTAGTAGAATTTTGAAGCATGCTTTGTTAAATTTTAACTTAGTAGTTGGTTCTACATAGTAATGATCCTTTGTACTTTAAAGCATGTACATTCAGTTGTCGAGTGAGTTGTGTTTTTAAAGAGTTTATATAGTTGAATACTAGTGGAAGATATTATTGAGACCCTAAGAACTTCTTGGAGCATCAATTAAAGCAAAGTGGGCATTCATATAAGTTTGGGGGGAAAAGTCGGGAAAATTTTGGATTTTTTTTTTTGAAAAGTTTTAAACCTTTTTTGATATTTGCATTCTGTGGTGGGTTGAGAAGGAGCGTAAAACGCACTCATCCATATACACAAGCACAAGATGGAGCGTAAAACGCACTCATGTGATAGAAAGCGAGATGGAGCGTAAAATGCACTCATTCGATAGGGAGTGAGATGGAGCATAAAATGCACTCACTGAAAAAAATTTAGAAAGGTATACTTGGGAGGGTAGTTAAGAAAATCCTTTTTGATCTCCCGAATTTATGTGATGTTTGCCTTTGTTGAGATTGATATCGAAGAAAGGGTTCTTGGGTTGATATTAAATATCTTGAGTTAAGTATTTGATTATGTAGTCTTATCTAAGCATGTTTAGCTTGGATAGTTTGGATTCAACCATAGACTTTAAGGATCATGAATTATTGTGGGACTAATGAATAGGTTAAATTTTTAGACTATGCATGTTTTTGAATGTGCTAGGAATTTTTGGGTATATGGAATCTTTGAAATCGTATTTCAGATTCATATTAATTTGTTGCTCAAATTAGTTGCATGTTAGGGTAGTTTTATTGGTATTTCTTGAGGACAAGCAAAGATTTAAGTTTGAGAGTATTTGATGAGTGAATTTTATACCTATGAATTGGGTATCGTTAGCTTGATAATTTTTTAAGTTCTCAAGTGTTTTTAGTTCATTTTGATGCATTTTTATGTTTTTGTGTAGGAATTGAAATTCAGCTCGAGATGGTGTATAAAGTATTAAACGAAGGAATATCAGTTAAAATTGAGTAGCAAAACGCAACATTTGGTGTTGGCGTGAATCAGGCGTCGATGACATGCAGCAAGTGGCATGGCGAAGCAAGTTTGGCACAACATGGCACAGAGTTGGATGGCTTGGGCGCGCATTGGCGAGCGAGATTGGCACAGAACGACACTAGCGTTGCAACGCTATGGGAACAAAAAGGCAGCGCTGCGGCTGGTGTTCTGTGTGGGTTTGGCTGGTCAGCTGTTATGCAATCCTATTTCAACTAGGAAGCTTGCTAAATGGAAGGCAGATTGGGTTTTACTTCTATTAGCTGCAGTAGGGCTTGTAAATACAATAGAAGACTGATAATAAAGGGATATATATATATACATCAATATTCAAAGATACAAAGAAGTTAGGAATTTTATCAAATTTTAAGGAGCAGGGAAGAGGATCAAGGATTAGGCTGAGTTGGAAATTTGAAGCTGCAGTGACACAGTTTTATTTTTTTTTCTCTTTCCTTTATTCTTTGTAATTGAAGATGCTTTCTAATTATTTGATGATGTTCCTAGATTTTGATATGAACTAATTCTTTATTTAAGATTGCAATGGAACCCAATGCGTAGTTTAAATTAATTTACTCTCTTTGTGATTGTTGATTATGATGAATCATTTATCATATTTTGTGTTTCATTTATAAATGTCTGATCAATAATTATCTGATAAATTCTAGATGAAATTGGAAGATAAATGCTAGGATTAAATCATGTGATCTTGTTTATTCTATGGATTGAATAATTGATTTGTGTATAGAATAGGAATATACCAATATGCCGCATGTAACTTTGTTGAGAATTGATACTTAATGAATTTATTCTTAATTGTTTCACATAGGAATATGGTGATTTAATTGGAATAGATATTTTTATCTAACTACTTAGAAAAGGGTTGTTAAATAATTATGAATTCTCAATTAACTATTCAATATAATTAATTAATTGGAAAGAGAGTGAAGAGATTTAAGTGAAGTATTGGGGGAAATTGTAATCTTAATATTTTAATCTGATGCTAATCTCTGTTAATTAGTTTAGTTAATTTTAATAATTAGTTTCATAACTTTAAATTGCATTTGTTTAAATAAAATCAAATTGATATAAAGATAGTAGTTTAATTAATATTATTAACATATTACTCGTGGGAACGATACTCATCACTTTATTACTTGTTGATTGCGTATACTTGCGCGTAAATTGTCAATACCTAAATTGGACAACAACAACCATCAAAGGTTCTATGCATCACCCATAAAATTCGAAAAAATAGCATACATGCCATAGCTACCAATCCACTGGACAATGGAGAAGAAGACAACCAGTTGTCACCATCCCGTTTGCAAAAAAAAACTCCTCCTCCACTAAACTAGTAAACTTTCCTCTATCTCAAGACTCAAGTTATCACCAGTTAAAATATTCCCCCAAGCTACATCCCAAGTAAAACGACATTACTAATAGGAGTTTTTCCTTGCACAGAGCCTTCTTAGGAAAGAGTTCTCCACCTTAGATAAGAGAGGGTACTACTATGGAATAGAAAAACTACCACTACTATACGCTTCAACACTAACTTATCTTCTCCACCAATCCTAATGTCCAGTGAATACAGAAGCTTAAAAGAGCATGCCACATAATTTAACTTCAAATGATATAAAAAAAAAAAACTCTTCTAAACTCCATAATCTAAGTCGCTTGACTCTCCTGCATGAAAAGAAATGATATCACCAGAGTTTCAGGCTAGTGATACTTTCTCCAATTTGTTAAATACTATTTGACACTTCGAGCCCATATGACTGCCTCACTTCTTTAGTGGCCCATCTTCCATCTCACTCTCCATACCTACATATCACTTTCCTCCAACGAGAATCTCTGTCCAGCAAATAGCCACTGTGTATGAACCATGAATTGATTTCCATGGTTTCAAGAGCTACTGCTTTACTTATTATGCTTTTTTTAATGAAAGTCGACTGATAATACTCCCTCCTTCCGAAAAAGAGTAGTATGTATGTATGTATATATATATATATATATATATATATATATATATACAATAATGAAGCGCACACATGATTTCAAGAGCTACTGCTTTAATTATTATGCTTTTCATAATGAAAGTTGACTGATAATATTCCCTACTTCCGGAAAATAGTATATATATATATATATATATATATATATATATATATATATATTATCACTATATTAAGGATTGCATGACACAATTTTTCTCAATGTTTTTTTTCCAACATAAAACTTGAAAACAAAAAGGTTTTGTTGATAAAGATTATTTAAACTTCTGTCTGCAAACCTTAATATTCGTTGAGGATGGAGGTAGGTTAAAAGAAAGATAATGTAGGTCCAACTATGTAGGTAACATGTTTAATGCATACCCACTCAGACAACATCTGATATCTGAACACATAGAAGTAAGGGAATTGTACTCCTCAAAGATATCTTTGTTACGGAGGGCATACATGCACTACCAAATGAAGTTATTTAAAACTACTTTTTAAATGGTGATCAATATGTTTTTTTACTGTATGAACGTTTGCATATTGAAATTTTTTTAGTTTTAACATTTTGATCCTCAGGTAAAGTAAATGAAAACAATATGCTCTGTATGTGTGGGTTCGCAAGCTGACTAATGTGTTTCTACAACTCAGCCACAAAAAGATGAGATGTTACTTATAAACATATATTTACCATTCCAATTTGTGCATCCCTATTCAGAATTTAAGTCACCAAAAGCAACAATGGTTCCAAATAGTTCACGTGGAGTGAAAAAGTTTCAACTGTCAACGGTGGCTTGCAAAATATAAAATCTTTCTTGTTACAAAACTAATACTTGGTTCTTTTGACAGGTTTTTTGAAACTTACAACACAAAGAGCTATGGTAAAAGAGAAGGATAAAAAACCAAGTTTATTGTCTTTAAAAAGGCGACTGTTAGTTTAACTCATAACAGAAAGTGAGACTGCAAAATTGGGAGAGAGTAACTCTCCTTATACAATGGGAATTAATTGTTTTGGGATTCTACACATCTTGCAGAATTATTTTAGTATAACAGAATGATGTTTCAGTTGCATAGAGATCCACGTCATGTAATGATAATTGATTCATAGCCATCATGATTTAATGTTTCAAATAAAACAATGAGACCTGGTAACATCGACAAGGCAGGACTTCTCCTATTAAACTGTAATATATGCAATCAAATTATAAAAAACATGAACTGGTGTCGTCCGTATGAAGTGTGCCTACACAGAGAGGTTATGCTATATATTATTGTGCTTCTAATAGCACATCAAACCCTCCATCCCTCCTGCTCTCCTTTGTGTTTGAGGAACTTGGTTAAGTCCAAATGATTGACGCAGGCGGATCAAGTTAATTTTCTCGAAATTGGCATCTGAAAGTTACCTAAAAAGCAGTGTTCTAAAAGTTGCAAGGCGGACCTAGGCAGACCTAGGCGGCCTAGGAGGGGCCTAGAGGCAGCGGGGACTAGGCGGGGGCCTAGGCGGTCTAGCTATTTTTAATATTTTTTTACATTTGTGATAACATTAAGGTAGTAATATCTTATACAAGTAAATATTGTCCTCCAAAATTAAAATTTTACTTTTTTGACATAATATTTAACTCATGTAGGGAAAGTGAGGAGATGTAGGTGGGAGAAAAGAATAGATATGGCTGAAAAGAAGATAAAATTATTGAGCATTTCACAATAATTCTAGATGTAAAGTATAAATAATAAAACAATATTCATTACACAAACTATTTATATTTAGAAATTCTGGAAATTATGAATATATTGTTTGATTTCAATTTGTACCAATTATTCACCTCATAATGTATCTTAATTAGTATATTAAATTAGTGATAATTTCATATTACAATTCAAACAATCAACACATAAACAAAATATATTAATACTTGTTCCATAAAAGTTAACTAATTAATAATAGACTACTTAATAAGCATTAAGAAAGAAAAAAGAAAGAAAAAACTAAACTGATTCACTGAATAGGTAATAGTGAATAAGTCAAATTATATTAATATTAACATTTAACAATTTAACTATTAACTAATTAATATTTATTTAATATAAATATAATTGGTATACACTTTATTGTATAGTAATTCTATTTATAAGCATTAAGGAAGAAAAAGAAAAAAAAAGAATGAAACAATAAAACTAAATAAAATAAATTAGATAAACTTTAAAATAGAAAAATAAAAAATCCTATATAAAGGGAATTAGATTATAACGGAAGTGGAAAAGGGAAGACGAGAAAGAAAAGAAAAAAAATTACAAGTGAGGTCCAATCTTCTCGCCGTGTCGAAGAGTTGCTCGAACGGTAACGTTGACGTCGCATCGAAGGGCTAGTCGGCAATATTAGTAGTGTCGTCGTGTCGGAGATCTGCTCTCTAATCTCTAATCAGCTTTGATGGTTGGAAATTCCAGGGGTTTCTTCTCTTGTCGGCTTTTATGATCCAAATTGGTATGTTTTAATTTTCGATTTTCCACCTCAGGCCTCAGTCGATTTTCCCGCTTCAGCCGCCTAGGCGACCGACTATCAACGTCTAGCAGCACTAGGCAACTTTTGAAATGCCTCAGCCATAATTAGTCGCCAAGCCTCCGCCGATGCCTAGTTGCCCACCTTTTCCAAGTTTTAGAACACTGCTAAAAAGTCCTATAATTTGCTGTAATTCTAAACAATAACAACTACCAGATACTTATGTTTTTTGCTACAAGGCACACTTACAACAATGGCAGGTGTTTTAAGTAACATATCCAGGATAAACTTCTTGGATATCCAAGAGAAGGGGGTGCATTTTTCGATTGTAATTGTAGGACATACAATCTGTAAATGTATAGGAGATATTTGCCCTTTACCTATACTGATGAATAATGATATTCTGATTCCAAACTTTCTCAGACGCTTTCAAGCTTATTTCTATAACTTGCAATAAAATATCTCAGTCCTAAGTAGCTTGATAGGTTTTAAAGCTCAACTTCTTTACAAGTATTTTCTCTCGCTAGCTAAGTCATGAGAGGTTTTGGTCTAAGATCTCATAGTGAAACTGAAAGACCCATTCTGTAACACGCTGAACAAATACTTTCCACAATCCTGAAGAACCTATAACTTGATACTTTGTATATCATCTAGCATCTAAACAGACTCGCAAAACAGGATTGTTGTAGAGCACTAGTGTCATTCGTTAATATTTAAACTAAATTATGTTCCACAGTTAACTTCAACATTGTCTGAAATATAATGATAACTATGGGTTCAACACAGGCAAAGTTGGTTATAGGACACCTACCATTTAAAAATCAAACAAAATTCACCAGCTCAGAATAAGGATTCTAGTTGTCAGCATAACAAGTTTTCCCCTTTAAATAGCCTGGATCTTAACTTTCATCTTCCAAATTATGGGTTAGATCTATATGAGTCTACTCTTATCTTGCTAAAAGAAGATTAACATAGTAAAGAGAGTATTTTTGTGACCAAATGCAAATCTAGCTAATTTAATCAATGTACAAAACCAAAGATGAAATTAGGAGTCAAGGTGTTCACATTTTTGACCTCAAGAGAAGGCTAATCATACCGGGAGAACAACATCTGGAGCAAGGACCCCAATAGTTTGGAAGATATATTGAGAAAAGGTTTTAGATTCGATTTTCAAGATGAGGTTTCTCAATTGAGATTAATTCCTTTAAAATTTTTGTAACTAAATAAGTTAGACAACATACCAAAATGCTTTTTTCATATAGCTAATTTCAGATGATATATTGAGGACCAGAGAAAATTGAAACAACGGGAGATCCCAAAATAACAAATTTGTTTTGTGTAACAAAGACGTGCAGCAAGGGACTTGATAAAGAATATTGTGCTGCATAGAGACCTAATAAAGATAATGCTACTAATTGCACAACGGATTTAAGTTTTGCTTGCAAAATCTTTTTTTAAGTAATTTAGAAGACTAATTCTAGAAAATACAGTTTATTGCAAAAGGCACAGAAGAACTATGAGAATTTCTCTGCAGTAGCCTAGAAAATGGCTGGGTGATTAAGGAAATGGAATGGTTACTACCAATGTTACTAGAAAACGCTAACTTATTAGCAAATTGCATTTTAGAATGAACGTTCCAAAAATATGGAACACTTTCGTTTTAACATTAAACTTAGCGATCCAAAACTTCTTTTCATATTTAGGAATAAGAGCCCGTAAACTTCTATTGCACAAGAATAATTACAACGATTTATTATGATTATGTAAATTAGGGGAATCTTTATATAGTCACTAGGCCTCACAAATAATAGATAGGATCAAATCTAAAGGGGGGTTAATATTCCCTATCTATAACATTCATTCAATATATCTAGGATATCTACAAGCCTAGTTATCACATAGATAAATCTATAACACTCTATGGAAAATACTAATATTTTAACAAAACTCTAAAAAATGTCAACTAGCATGGCCAAGTGAGCGTCTTGTGGGTGTTGAATAACAGTTGGCATGATGTAGTATCTTAGAGTACCACATTTTGGATAAAAGTACTTTGTACCAATTAAACGATCCGAAAAAAACAACTCCTACCATACCCCGCACCATGGAATGTGACATTTTCCGTAGTTGTTTCCGTTCTGCGTGTTGTATCAAACCGTGATCGAGGAAACATTGGTTTCTACAAGGTAAACCATGTTTTTGGAAAGGTATGAAGAGTTGTTGCTTTGTAAATACTAGGGTGTGCACTTAAAAAAGTTTCATGACATGTACTTGTAGTTAATGCTATGCTTCTAGAAAAATCCTAGATGTCTTACTTATTGTAAAAGACTTTTGGTATAGAACAGCAACACAGATCAGATCTTCAAATACCAAGAACTCAAGATCATCGTCTCTGTAGAATTTTTTCCATTACTCTTCATTGTTTTCCGTCAGTAACCAACTTTTCCTGTAATAGCTATTATAGGTCAAGTAGGTTATGGTATAAAGCTGAAAATTAATAGTGTTTTCAGTGTTAGTCTTTCTAATACGTGGAAGTCCCCTGATATGTATTACTAGTGAATTAAAATAATAATGACATCTACCCAAATGAAAAAAAAATGAAGATATAATCTAAAATTGAATAGAAATATAAACAGTAAAACTAATGAATTAGCCACTGTATACACGTTTTACTGATTATACCATTGAACTTTTAAATTTTCAAATTACCCCAGTAAACTAATTATTATTTTGAAATTGGGTCATTCCGTTAAAAAAATTAAACAGACGTTAATTTTTTATCGACAAAACTAATGAATTACCCACTGTAGTTGACATATTTTACTAATTACACCATTAAACTTTTAATTTTTCAAATTACCCCAGTAAACTAATTATTATTTTACGGGTGAATACGTAGAGAATTCATAGACAGATACAAAAGGTGATTGTTGCCAATTACCGCGCTTTCATTTCTGTTGTTGATGCATTATTTTCCATTAGCGAGAAAATTTCTTCTATTGATAAACATCTGATATCCGAGTACTCAAAATATTTTGATTTTTTTTTTCAGTGTCAAGTTTATTATTATTTTTTTGTCAAATAAGTAAATGTTTTTTTTGATTTCTTTTTCAGAGCCACGTAGATAAAAAATTAACGTCTGTTTAATTTTTTTTTAACAGAATGACCTAATTTCAAAATAATAATTAGTTTACTGGGGTAATTTAAAATTTTAAAGGTTCAATGGTGTAATCAGTAAAACATGTCAACTACACTGAATAATTCATTAGTTTTGTCGATAATAAAATAACATCAGCTTAATTTTTTTAACGGAATAGCCCAATTTTAAAATAATAATTAGTTTACTATAATAATTTGAAAAATTAAAAGTTCAACGGTGTAATCAGTAAAACGTGCCAACTATAGTGGGTAAGTCATTAGTTTTTCCTAGTATAAACTAACTATTTGGCAACTCAATTCCACACTTTGGAATTGGAATTGAAAGCATATTTGCAATTCGATATAATTGAAACATAGTTAAAATCTGGCTCTCAATTCAATTCAAGGCTTGGAATTGAGTTGCCAAACATAGCTTAAATTACCTTCCAATTAAATTGAAACATACCATTTCAAGTTCTTGAGCCATCAAAATACAAGGACCACACCATGTTGCATAGAAGTCGATTATCAGCGGTACATTTCTATCTCCTTTTACTAGCTCTTGGATCTCCTGAGCAGAAAACTTTTTCTGCCAAGCCAACCCGCAAAGCAAGCCACATAAAAACATCATAATTCAAAACCAACCCAGTAAGCAAATATAACAAAATCAAACTGTCTCACACCACACAATTCCATTTCTAATTTTTATTTCCCCCTTCCCTCACTCAATCATATAAAAAAACTAAAGCAAGAGAAAACATAATTTTGGTTCTCAATTGCTAATGTCTCATATTTTAATTGAAAAACTAAGTAAACCAAACATTTCCTGCAATACCCACCAGTAATTCAAGAAAATAATTATCAATATATATATATATATATATATATATATATAAAATATCTGTGTGTATATATATTAATACATACCACAAGGTAGTCTTCTCTGACATATTTGCCTGAAGGTGGTTTACAGAGCAACTTTCTTGAGGGTATAGATGAAAATTTTGATTGTAGAAAGGGTCTGCTGCTCGCGGGGGAAGAGAGGAAGTTGGGTGCGTTTCTTTTCAGGGAGATTTGAGAATTGCCGAGAGGTGGTGGTGAGAAGATTGGGGCGGCAATTTGCATTGTCGCTAATCTACCAGAGGAACGGCAGAGATGGAGAAATTTTGCAGGGGTTTTACAATTTCTTGAGAATTGTAAATACTAAAATATCTAAAAAGATAAGCCACGGAAATTTCTTTTTTTTATTACGTAGGGCTAACCAAATTAGAACTCAAACTCCAATAAAAATCGCGCACGAATCGCGCCAACAATTCTAGCACATGCGGTGATTTTATGCGAGTTGGATAACTAAATTTACAGTTTTGATATAGTTACTAGCTAAAATCGCACACATAAAATCGAAATCGTATTATGTGTGTATATACATGTATTATTTTTAATAAATTCTAAAGTTATTTTTCACTTGAAACACTTAGAAAAAATTTCAGTCTTGCATTGTCATTTTTTCACAAATTAAAAAAAGATTGTTAGATGTTATAGAATCAAAAATTGAGCATTTGAGTTTTGAAAATTGGGATTTGTTTGATGCGTTATTAGAGGAGCTTATAGGTGAGGGGTCAAATTCGTTGGTTCGACCACTTGATGCATTGGTTAATGTTTATGCTATAGTAGTAATAGTCTAATAGAATATTTTTCAAATTAGGTACAGTTAGGATTATATTTTATAAGTCCTCCCTGCAATATATAAGATAGAATTTCATTCCATCTCCGGTATATATTTTTAATTATTGGGAAATTAGATAAACCTTCTTACTTGTTATCGAATATATGGTTTCCGTTGTTTTATATAGCATATATTTTAGTTTTTACAGCATCATTCCTTTATTATAAACTGAAACTGTTTTATGTGTCTCACTGTTCTATGATTTGATAGTGAATTTGACATGTTTTGCAGAAGGAGCTTTGGTTCTATACTTGATATAATTCCTATTGCTGACTCTGTCATTAAGTTAATTGCTCGATGTGAGCTCTGTGTTAAATTTTATTAAAGGCTTAGACCTTTTTGTTGTTTCAATTAGTTTTGGAACCGAAATCGCATCAATTGAAACCACACCGCACCAATTACAAGCAGTTTCGTGTGCGATTTTGGATTTGTTAAACCGCGCATAAGCGATTTCGGGTGCGATTTGAGTTTCAAACCGCACCATGCTCACCCCTAATTACATCATGCTCCCTCCGTTTCTTCCGTTCCAAAATAATTAGAACGTCATTTTTAAAATTAATTATAAATATTTTAAAATTTAAAATTAACGTAAATTCTTTCCATTTGAACAGAACGGATCTAAAGCATTCCTCTTAAATATCTCTTAAATAGCATACATTTATTAAAACTACGTCGTTTTGATGATTCTTTTAAAAATAAGTGGGGTTGTGGGTGACATTTTTATAAATAAAAAGAAAGTAAGTTGGACCACTGTAATAACCCATATCAAAATACAATTGTATTTAAATTGGAAAAGGTAAATGATTGTTGTTTCCCTCTTTTCTTCCTTGTTTTATTTAGAAAATTAAATTCTTTTAGTTGGTAATTAAATAATTGATTAAATTAAAATTGAGGAAGATAATTCCTTTTGTTAAAGTCTTGTGGTAAAATTATTCGGAGCGGGAAGCTACTTGGGAGATAGAGGAGTCTATTCGAGCGGAGGATCCGCATCTTTTGATAATTAGGTACGTTCATTCTTTTGATTCCGAGGACAGAATCCTTTTTAATGGGAAGGTAATGTAATATCCTGGAAAAAAAATAATATTAAATTTATATTCTTAAAACATATTGTTTGGACTTTGTCTTTATTTGGGTCAAATTAGTTATTTAATTTGTGTGGGCTAATAAATATTAATAAGTGATGGGTAAATTAATTTAGTAAAATTTGGGCTTTTAAAATTTATTTGGTTTAAATTATATTTGTGGGTAATAATAAATCCTATTTAAATTTGGAGAGTTAATATTTAATAAATTAATAACTAAACCTAATCTTCCTCACATATATTTTGTTACGAGTTGGTGGAGAGAAAAGAGAAAGAAAGAAGGGAGCCGCCATTCAAGAACTTCTTGGTCCATTCATTGGAGAATAAGAAGTGAGAATAAGAAGTGATAGAAAATTCAAGATAACATTAATTAGGTATGTACCATTTATTTGTTATTTGTTTTTTTATATATATAATGATGTTAAGAAATCATGTGTTCATTCTTTCTGAAGAGCATTGATAAGCTGTATGGAAAAGGATTGGCATAACAATTAATATATATATTAGTGTAATCATAAATAATATAAAATTTATTTATTAAAAATGATTCATTCGCCTGTTGGTATTTTTTTCATGAAGTACTAATTTGAATAAGCTATATTGTATATATGCATGCAGATTTTTTTTAAAGTGGTATTACAGTAATACTTCTAGGATGTCACCTCTAATCCTATACCAAATTACAAGACTCACTTATAGCTAAATAATATTTAATTTGAGTCTGAATGTGATGATACTTTAGGTAATTTGAAAATGAATTATACATTATATTTGAAACGGAGAGAAGTGGGTGAATCTGTTGCATAATTAGTCTCATGAAGGAAATATATGTGTACTATTTAATAACAACAACAGTAATTATAATTCGGTAATTATACTTTTATTCATTTTTTTTATTAGTTCGGACGGAGGGAATTTAAAGAGTTATATTTGGAATATAAATTTTGGAGTATTAATAATTGATATAAGGCGATAATTAAAGGCATATTAAACAGATTATGAATTATCGTAGAATTATTAGTTTGAATTATTTTTAATTTGAGGTAAATATGTTTAGGTTGCGAATAAGTTTCGCATTTGATATCGTTGGCATTTGAGGGTAAAATTTTGTGGAGTGTGCTACAAATGGTTTGGAAGTATCAGGTACGGATTCCGTACTCTTTCAGCGATACATTTGTTAAATTTGATTTGTTCGTTTTGTTCCTCGTTTCGAATTTTTGTTATTATTTCACATAATTGTTTCTTGTGAAATTGATATATTTATTTCATTTTGGAGTTGACACTTTGGACTCGTACTTGTACTCTTTGAATGAGGTTATCATGTCTAATATTTATTTTGATAATTGTAGAGCGGTACATGTTGCTACCTTCTTTTTGAGACCTTGTGACTATAATTTGATTTGGTTCAACATGTACATATAGAACCCTTTTGTTGATATTTTGTTGCATGTGTTGTGACATGATATTTTTGTTAGAATATACCGTAGGGTATACTTGAGCTATAACCACCTGTGGGGGTACCACAGGCATGTCGTCTTGGCACGAGAGACATGATATTTTCCGTGGCGGTGTGATTAGTCCACGGCGTCTCCATTTTGGGCTCCGGAGTAAATGGGCCATTTGGTGTTTTGTTGTGGGAGGCGTATGGGTTAACCCTAGTTTTCTGTTCTGCGGATTGGTGATGTTGTGCCAAACACACTATCCGATTTGCATACATTTGGATTCGCGGTCCAATGTGTGATTTGCCTGTATGGCATTATTTTGGTTGCCTGTGTGGCATCATTTGACTTGCCTGTGTGGCATTAGTTTGACTTGCCTGTGTGGCATTAGTTTGACTTGCATGTGTGGCAAGATATATTTTTGAGCTCACTCGGTATGAAATAACCCCAGCCATTTGTTTCAGCCTATTATTTTATTGTATTAGTTTTGTTTGTTTCTGTTCAGTTCAAGTCATTGAGTTAGTTACTTCAGTTCGTTATTTCTTTATTCTTTTATTGATTTCGCCAATTATATTGATTCAGATATATTCATTACGTTGATTCAGATATATTCCATTCAGATCTTTGGATATTATATTTTCGTTCGTATTTGCACTTGAGGCTTTGTTCAGTATTTTGTCTCAGTTATTTTCGTATATCAGTTGTATATCTTTTGTATATCGATATCCGTACTGGGCAATTGGCTCATGCTGTATTTTTCTTCCAGCAGGTTTGCAGGGGTGATTCAGGGCTTGTGTGATGAGATTTTTGCCCTTGACCATCTAGGTGGATTAAATTTTAGGTTTTGATTATTTTGACTCAGTTTGGAGAATTGTACTTATTACTTTATTAATGGATCGCCACTATTAATATTTTGAGGTTGTTAATACTCTGTTTATTTATTTTGAGGTTTGTTGTGCTTTGCACGTGACGTCCCTTTCCTTTTCGGGAAGGGGGTGTTACAGAGATGGTATCAGAGCTTAGGTTCTTTCTTGTAGCAAACCTATTTAGGTTTGACCTGTGAGTTGTGGGTAAAGCATTGGGTAGACGTAGGAGTTGATTCGATTGTGTTCTTTGTTTGGTTGGTCTCTATTTTGACTAACTGTCGATTTCTTTTGGATTTATAGTTGATTGAGGAAAGTGGAATAATTTGTTAAGGTGATTGAGTAATGATATTAGTTAAGAATTGTGATTTAATCATTGAGGTGAATAAAGTTATACTTTGTACAGATAAGAAGTGATCTTATATGAGTCGTGATTATGATGTGAGTGTGTATCGACGAGTATGTGATTTTGGAAAAATTATTTGTTAGAGTTGTTTTTTTTTTGTGACAATCATTATGATCGTTGAATTGAAGATTTGATTTTAGTTAGGTTTTGATTTATGTTAAGCTTGTGGATAATTTGAGATTTGTGTTTGATGGGATACTATGATAAAGTGAAAATTATTAAGTATAGAGGATTTCTTATAATTTGAGTTGTTGATATTCGAGGTAATTAGATTAATCATTTGGAGTTAATGATCAATTCTGTGACTATTTTCTAGTAGGACATTAGAGTTATGTTCTATGAACTTTCTTTGTGATAGTATAGGAAGATATTAAATTTATTGGGTTAAGGTTTGCAATAAGAGATGATTGATTTATTATATGATTAGATAGTATGATGAAATTCAATTGATTTTGAGAGATCTTGAATATTTATATTTTGCTCATGCAGATAGTAGAATATTTGACTTAGAGTTTGATATGACGATAAAGAGATCTTAGTAGTATATTCTTTGGTGTAATAATATTTAAGAACTAGATAGTTCGAATTGAGGCTTGAATATTTTGAAGCTCTTGAGGATTTAGGAAGTTGATATAAACTGTAGAGTTGTTTGGTTTATCCGATATCCTTGGAGTTTTGTATGGATTTATGTAAAATTAAATAAAAATAATTTGTTAAATCTTTGCCATGTGTAGAATATAAACGTTTTACGAATTAAAGATAATTTAAAATATTTTGGGTATTCGAATCGTATTTAGATGAAGAAATTTTTTTGTGATTTTGAATTAGTTTCCGAAGAGTACGTTTACAAGAATGAAACTCGAAGATATTAGCGACGACCCGCACCAACGGTGGATCATGTGATTTAATTTGATGCAACGAGAAGAACCTTCCCAAGGCTGGACACGATAGCTGACGAATATTTTAGGAGTACCTGAATATTTGTGTGGACCTATGGACTTACCATGCTTGATCGTTACATATGGCGACGCTACATTTCAATTTAAGTTTATGAAAAATTATGTAATTTAAATAAAAACTAAAATAAAACTCAATAGAGTTTATTTGAATTCCGAGGACGGAATTATTTTAAGGGGTAAAAGATGTAATAACCCATATCAAAATACAATTGTATTTAAATTGGAAAAGGTAAATGATTGTTGTTTCCCTCTTTTCTTCCTTGTTTTATTTAGAAAATTAAATTCTTTTAGTTGGTAATTAAATAATTGATTAAATTAAAATTGAGGAAGATAATTCCTTTTGTTAAAGTCTTGTGGTAAAATTATTCGGAGCGGGAAGCTACTTGGGAGATAGAGGAGTCTATTCGAGCGGAGGATCCGCATCTTTTGATAATTAGGTACGTTCATTCTTTTGATTCCGAGGACAGAATCCTTTTTAATGGGAAGGTAATGTAATATCCTGGAAAAAAAATAATATTAAATTTATATTCTTAAAACATATTGTTTGGACTTTGTCTTTATTTGGGTCAAATTAGTTATTTAATTTGTGTGGGCTAATAAATATTAATAAGTGATGGGTAAATTAATTTAGTAAAATTTGGGCTTTTAAAATTTATTTGGTTTAAATTATATTTGTGGGTAATAATAAATCCTATTTAAATTTGGAGAGTTAATATTTAATAAATTAATAACTAAACCTAATCTTCCTCACATATATTTTGTTACGAGTTGGTGGAGAGAAAAGAGAAAGAAAGAAGGGAGCCGCCATTCAAGAACTTCTTGGTCCATTCATTGGAGAATAAGAAGTGAGAATAAGAAGTGATAGAAAATTCAAGATAACATTAATTAGGTATGTACCATTTATTTGTTATTTGTTTTTTTATATATATAATGATGTTAAGAAATCATGTGTTCATTCTTTCTGAAGAGCATTGATAAGCTGTATGGAAAAGGATTGGCATAACAATTAATATATATATTAGTGTAATCATAAATAATATAAAATTTATTTATTAAAAATGATTCATTCGCCTGTTGGTATTTTTTTCATGAAGTACTAATTTGAATAAGCTATATTGTATATATGCATGCAGATTTTTTTTAAAGTGGTATTACAGTAATACTTCTAGGATGTCACCTCTAATCCTATACCAAATTACAAGACTCACTTATAGCTAAATAATATTTAATTTGAGTCTGAATGTGATGATACTTTAGGTAATTTGAAAATGAATTATACATTATATTTGAAACGGAGAGAAGTGGGTGAATCTGTTGCATAATTAGTCTCATGAAGGAAATATATGTGTACTATTTAATAACAACAACAGTAATTATAATTCGGTAATTATACTTTTATTCATTTTTTTTATTAGTTCGGACGGAGGGAATTTAAAGAGTTATATTTGGAATATAAATTTTGGAGTATTAATAATTGATATAAGGCGATAATTAAAGGCATATTAAACAGATTATGAATTATCGTAGAATTATTAGTTTGAATTATTTTTAATTTGAGGTAAATATGTTTAGGTTGCGAATAAGTTTCGCATTTGATATCGTTGGCATTTGAGGGTAAAATTTTGTGGAGTGTGCTACAAATGGTTTGGAAGTATCAGGTACGGATTCCGTACTCTTTCAGCGATACATTTGTTAAATTTGATTTGTTCGTTTTGTTCCTCGTTTCGAATTTTTGTTATTATTTCACATAATTGTTTCTTGTGAAATTGATATATTTATTTCATTTTGGAGTTGACACTTTGGACTCGTACTTGTACTCTTTGAATGAGGTTATCATGTCTAATATTTATTTTGATAATTGTAGAGCGGTACATGTTGCTACCTTCTTTTTGAGACCTTGTGACTATAATTTGATTTGGTTCAACATGTACATATAGAACCCTTTTGTTGATATTTTGTTGCATGTGTTGTGACATGATATTTTTGTTAGAATATACCGTAGGGTATACTTGAGCTATAACCACCTGTGGGGGTACCACAGGCATGTCGTCTTAGCACGAGAGACATGACATTTTCCGTGGCGGTGTGATTAGTCCACGGCGTCTCCATTTTGGGCTCCGGAGTAAATGGGCCATTTGGTGTTTTGTTGTGGGAGGCGTATGGGTTAACCCTAGTTTTCTGTTCTGCGGATTGGTGATGTTGTGCCAAACACACTATCCGATTTGCATACATTTGGATTCGCGGTCCAATGTGTGATTTGCCTGTATGGCATTATTTTGGTTGCCTGTGTGGCATCATTTGACTTGCCTGTGTGGCATTAGTTTGACTTGCCTGTGTGGCATTAGTTTGACTTGCATGTGTGGCAAGATATATTTTTGAGCTCACTCGGTATGAAATAACCCCAGCCATTTGTTTCAGCCTATTATTTTATTGTATTAGTTTTGTTTGTTTCTGTTCAGTTCAAGTCATTGAGTTAGTTACTTCAGTTCGTTATTTCTTTATTCTTTTATTGATTTCGCCAATTATATTGATTCAGATATATTCATTACGTTGATTCAGATATATTCCATTCAGATCTTTGGATATTATATTTTCGTTCGTATTTGCACTTGAGGCTTTGTTCAGTATTTTGTCTCAGTTATTTTCGTATATCAGTTGTATATCTTTTGTATATCGATATCCGTACTGGGCAATTGGCTCATGCTGTATTTTTCTTCCAGCAGGTTTGCAGGGGTGATTCAGGGCTTGTGTGATGAGATTTTTGCCCTTGACCATCTAGGTGGATTAAATTTTAGGTTTTGATTATTTTGACTCAGTTTGGAGAATTGTACTTATTACTTTATTAATGGATCGCCACTATTAATATTTTGAGGTTGTTAATACTCTGTTTATTTATTTTGAGGTTTGTTGTGCTTTGCACGTGACGTCCCTTTCCTTTTCGGGAAGGGGGTGTTACAACCACTCTCTTTTAATATTATTTTATTTTTTAAAAGAATCATCAAATCGACGTAATTTTAATATATGTATGCTATTTAAGAGAGGTATGTTTTAGATCCGTCCTCCCATTTAAAATAATAAAATAATAAAATATATAGATTATTTAAAAAAATTACACGTTATAAGATTTATTATTTTATAATTATTATAAATCATCTCAATTTTAAATATGAAAATATAAAAAATTAATTTTTAAAAGTCAATAATAATTTTATAATTTAAATAAAAGTGGTATTTTTGATTTTATTTTTTGATATAGTCCAAAAACACTAAAATATATTAAACCTGTAAATATGATATAATTCCTTAAAAGATTATACGTAATATTAAAACACAAATATAATCCATTCAAAATAGTTAGTTTAGTTAATTGTAGTCTCAACAGTTGATGAACACAATTAAAATACAAGTATAAAAGTATCACAAAAAATTATAAATTTGACTGATTCTTCGATATGCGAATTCGAATAAAATGCTGCCAATAATCATTTCGCATCCATGTCAAAACTTATCTACCATCATCGATAAACACACTAACATTATAGCTCACTACACCTGGCAAACGGGCGGGCGGGCCCGGGCCGGGCTGAGCGCGGGCGGGCCAAAAACGGGCCGGGCCAAAAACGGCCCGGATTTTGGCGGGCCGAAAAAGTGAGGCCCGTGGCCCGGGTTGGGCGGGCCGGGTCGGCCCGCGGGCTTTTTCCTATTTTTTTTTTTGCAAAATCTTGATACACCAAAAATAATAATAATAATAATTTTAATTACTTAAATTAACTACATATCTCAATCAATTAAAATTTTAATAGTATTATAATTTTAGATATTAAAATAAAGGCATGATTTGGGATAATGATTGATTTACTTTCCAAATAAGTAGGGGGAATGCATAATTAAGGGATAATGATTGATTTACTTTCCAAATGTACTACAATAAGTAAGGAGATTGCATAATTAAGGGATAAAATTATCTATATTATTGTGTATAGATTTTGGACTTGTAAAGTTGCAATCTAAAAAATTAGTGGTTGATTCGGATTATATATTGTTAGTAATTCAAAGTATATAATCAAATTTGATTCTTTAAAATTAATATAATTTATTTAACTTTTAAAAATAATAAATATTATAATTAATACTAATATATAGATAATTTTAAATTTTTATAATTATATTATCTAACTTAAACTAATAATTGTTAGTTTAATAGTTTTATACTTTGAAATTATTAACTACATATCTCAATCAATTAAAATTTTAATAGTATTATAAATTAGTATTATTAATTAATTACCTACATTAACTACATATCTTAATTATAATTTTCAAATATAGTTAAAATTTATTGAAGATTGTATTAAAAACAAATAGTTGTTGTAGCTTAGTTGGTTTGAACTCTTATTTATTTACTTACAAGTCTTGTGTTCAAGCCCTACAAGTAGCAAAATTTTATTTAAAAAAAAAAAAAAAAAACTCACGGGCCGGGCCAAAAACGCCCAAGTTTTCATGGGCTAAAAAAGTTAAGCCCAAAGCCCAGTTTTTACGGGCCAGCCCGGCCCGGCCCGCGAGCCTGGGCCAATTTTACCAGGTCTATAGCTCACATACCAATAAAAAAAATCGCATAACGGGGAAGACAATATTTTACAATAGAAAAGAAAAAAATTCTTTATATAAGTTTCTTTATATAAGTTACTAGTTATGTAACAGTAAATGATACAAAAATTGTATGACAAATTTTAAGATATTGTACTTATTGGGGCATGATTATTTGGGTTATGGTTCATATGGAGGAATCTCTCCCGTGTAGGAGATTGGGCCCATTAGATTCGGTGGGCTACAATTCACGTGGAGGAAGTCTCCCCACGTAGAAATCTGTTTGGACAGGTAGAGAACTTTAAAGAATCTTAGGTTCCTAATTATATTTGATTTCTAACTTCTAAGGAAAGTATCATGATAGAATCCGACTTCCTTTCTTTAAGGAGATTTAGTTCAATCCCATTAAGGAATCTGACCTAATGAGAAATTCTATTTTCATACGGGGAAGGGCATTTAGAGAATGTGTGATCACTATAAATACAATAATATACCTTGCTTCTCAGGCACACCCACAATAACTATTATTTTCTAGCACTAAAATACCTTTTTTGTTACAAACTTGATATGCAGTGATGGCAACAAGTAAGACGATTTTTGGACATGGAAAGTCATATGCCAATCCATCGACTCAACCCAGGGGTTCGACCAAAGATCGATTGGGACCAACCAGTTGTGTAGAAGATAACAATCATTCGGTGGGTCCGAAGAACACTCAAACAGATTGTTAGGAATATGCATGCGAATGTTATTCCTTTATTCGTATAATTTGATGATGAAGATGATGAAGTAAATGAATGAATATGCAAATATGTCTGCATTGATAAAAGTTGTAAAGTCCTTAATAGATGATAGACAATATGGACAAGGACTTAGATTGATATAATCAAAATTGTTAGGTTGATCCGTGCTTAATGTTTATCATTCTATAAATGAATGTATAGAAGAAAAGATCAACAAGGGATAAGTAATCCTATGTGTGGGAAATGAAGCAAAGGTTGATGCATTAGCCATATGAACTTATAGTTTAGCATTGCTTACGGGCAAGTCTATTAAGTCAATAAGTTGTTATTGTATTTCAGTTCTCGTTAAAACATTATTTCCATTTTGTTGTTGAACAACAAAAACTTTTGGTATTATATTTAAGAATAATTGTTGTTCTATTTATAATAATAATATTTTTATAGAACTGGAATATTACTTAATGGATTTTGTGTACTTGACTTACATGAAAATAATTTTACATATTGAACAAATTAGTATAAGAAAAGGAGATGATCATTCAAAAATTTAAATGTTTGTATTTGCTTAAATACAAGTGTGAATTATTTGAAATGTTTAAAGAATTCAGAAGTGAAACAAATTGGCAAAGTATTAAGATTCTTTGATCTGATCAAGGAAGGAATACTTGTGCAATGAGTTTCTAGATCATCTCAAATGTTTTCTCACAATGGACGCCTCCAGATACACAATAATTGATTGATGTATCAAAAAGGAAAAATCGTACCTTGTTGGACATGGTGCGGTCCATAATGATTTTACCAACATTCCAGTATCCTTCTGGGGTCATGCTCTAGAAATGACTGCATATCTATGGAAAAGGTAACCTCAAAATCCGGCCCCAAGTCTCGATAAAAGTTATGAACAGGGAGGATTCCTAATCTTAAGCATGTTAAGATAAGGGGTTGTCCAGCTTATGTGAAAAATGTTTCAAAGGATAAGCTTGGGACAAGTTTTGACAAGTGTAAATTTGTGGGACATCTTAAAGTAAGTTTACGATATATGTTCTATAATCTTATTAAGCAAAAGGTGTTTATTTCGAAAAATGTTACCTTCTAAGATAAATGTGTTTATCATTAAAAGGGCTAGTGGGAGGATAATAGATCTTGAAAAGTTTAAGAATCACAAAGCACTATAAGTCAAATAAGAGGAACTTGTAGATAGCTCTATTGTACCACAATCGAATCGTAAATCTAGAATAGTACCGAAGATACCTGGGATGTATGGATTTAATGTGACAACCCGAGAATTTAGGAAATTTTTAAAATTTTTATTAATTGATTTAGGGTTCAAAATTAAAACCTAGACATAAAATAAGTGTATGTGTTTGATATTTTTAAGAAGGAATTTTGAGGATTTCAAAATTCTGTGAAGAATTTAAGTGAATTATTCAGGATTAAGTGTATACGTGAATATGTTCTGTGTGTATGTGTATAGTATGTGGTTAAGGATCAAGGGTTAACCAGATAAACAATATCTGTAACAAACCCTAAGTATATATTAAGAACGTCAACGTTCGGTTAGAAAATTATTACAAATTATAAGAAACCCTAGCGATTGATAAGAAACCGGTTCTGGAAACCCTAATTTCAGTTTCGGGTATTCGAAACCTTAATTCGAAAGTTGAAAACCCTAAATTGGGAACTTAATGGCGTAAGTGTAAATAATTATAACATTAATTAGGGTTAATCTTAACAAATTGGTTAGAAAACCCTAATTTCAAAATTCGAAACCCTACTTTTTGGTTTTGGAACCCTAATTTATAAGTAAGGAAAACCTAAGTGTTAATTAAATAGTTTTAATGTTAATTAGCATATATTAATCCTAATTTTGTTAAAGTTGAGCAATTAGAAAACCCTAATCTAATTACGATATTTAATTTTTAATTTAGGAAAATTATTTTTCTATTAGAAACCCTAATTCGGGGGTTATAAACCCTAATGACCAATCACGACCCTAATTGCTAAATTAGCGATTTTAATTAGGAAATGTTAATCCTAATTAGCAAGATTTAATTAGTGATTAAGAATTTTTTATATAATTAGAAAATTCTCATTATAATTTAGAAATATTAAATTTCTATTTTTTTTAAAACCTAAATTGAAAATTTTAGAAAATTAAATTTGCAAACCCTAAGGGTTTCAAGCCCTAAACCCTAAAATGATCCAAACCCAAACTCAAACCCTAAACCCTAAGGGTTTGGCCATTTACTAGAATGCCATTAAAATTAATTGCGAAAAGACTATTCTGCCCTTTTTGTATTCTTTATTAGTTGGCTTGTAAATCTAGCCATAATATTGGAGTGGTTGAACAAAACCTAGTACTAACCATAGCTATGTGTCCAAAATTAGTCATTTAGATTGCTACAAACATTGAATCCCATCATTTATATAGATTAAGACAGAGAAAATGCATACTTTCATTTTCATTTTCTCCCACACTTTCTCTCTCTTTACCTTCGAAATTTAGAGTGAGATAGAGAGATAAATCATTATCAGATATTAGCTTTCCAAGATCATGATCCAAAAGTCAGATTCAAGATTTTAGCCTTAAAGGAGGTATAAACTCTAATCCTAGAAATCCTTTGATCTTATGATAGATGTTGTAATTTGTTGTTATAAGTCTTGTTAGAGAGTGTCATTTGATGATCTGGGTTGCTAAAACTTGGATCCATATCATCTAGATACTCCAAAATTGAGTTTTCAAAATTCTAGAATAAGGTTGAAAACTGACCTGACAGTCGAATGTCAGGCCCTCTAGATCTTTATGTGTTTGATGTTTTATGTGTTTTATGTTTTGAATTTGTTCTATGTTGTAAGGACTGTGATCTAGGACTTTAATCAAGTCCAGATCACGTCTAGATGAAAAGTTACAAGCGGTCATACAGCGTTGACCACTCACGATACCTGGAATCTGGGCAGCCCAAATTTCCAGATTTCTTCTGACAAGAGTTTCTGAGCCTCGGATCTTGCAGTGGTTGGCTTGTTTGGCCATGTTGTTGTTTTGGTGTTGTAATCGGGCATAAGGACTACAAAATAATGGCTTTAGCTTACTCAGATCCTTAACAGATTCGTAGTTAATGATGGTCAAACGACCGTTGACCATATGACCTGATGAAGATTCTGGGAAAACCCAGATCTTCAAGAACCGTGTCCTGACCCCTAGTTTGATCGGCCTTAATCTCTTAGATTCGGTGTTGTTATGATGTTCTGATGTTATGTCGTTATACCATGTCATGTGTTCTACAAGCCTGAACCAATATATTACACAAAACAAGTCCAGGAGGTTATGATTAATAGCTGCAAAGTAGGGACCTTTAAATTTGGAAAACCCAGAATTCTAAGAACAGCTTTGTCAGACTTTTTAGAAGTCTAGATCTTGTTTGTGTGATGCATTCTAACCCTGATGATGGATCGATCATGTAGTGTTGCATCAATACTACAGGATCTGACCATTATCAAGCCCAGAAATCGACCGGAACCCAGATTCATTTGTGGTCAAACATACCAACTCGGTGACTGACACTAATTTCTGAAAATGCTCAAGAACACGTGAAGAACACCAACAGCGACAGATATGTCGCCTAAGACCCCTTTAGCGACACTTAATTACTGAAAATTATTTAATTTAATTAATAAATCGAATTAAATGGTTTTTAATTATTAAAAATACAAAATAAATTCTAAAAAATTATTTTAAATTCTGAAAAATAGTTTTTAATTATTTTGAGTATATTTCATAAATATTTAATATTTTTGAAATATAAATGGTATTTAATTTATTTAATTATAATATTAAATAAATTATTTAAAAATAATTTTAATTCATGAAAAATCATGAAAAATTATATTATGGCAAAAGAAAATATTTTAAGTTATTTTTGATGACTTTTAATATTTTGTGATGAATTTCATTAATTAATCAATATTAATGATAATTAATTTATTAAATAAATTAAGGAAAAATAGAATAAATGATTTAAAAATCATATAAAAATGATTTAAGTGTTATAAAAATATTTTAAGTTATAAAATATAACTTTTGATATTTTGTCATGAAAATATTAATATTTTAATATTAAAAACAATTATAGGATAATGAATTTAAGTGTTTAAAAATCATATAAATATGATTTTAAGGTATTAAAAAAATACTTTGATATATTATAAATATATTATAATATTATGGCATGTATTTTATTAATATTTGATATTAAATAAATATTAATGATAAAAGAATTAAGTGGTATTTATATTATATAAATACGATTTTAATGATTAAAAATTCAAGATAAATAGTAATAATTATTTAAAAATTATTACGAGCTTACGAAAAATATTTCGACTGTTATTAAAATTATCTGAGATCATTGTTAAGTGTTAGGCAGAGTTTAATTGAACTTAGACTCGATAAAAATTTGACTAGACCGTCGGGACGTTAGAACTTTGTGGAACTCAAGTCAGACTGAAATAGTTTGACCTGATACCGAGTCTTATGTGTGTTATAGACTGATAGGGTTATGTGTTATGTGTTTAGGTAATTCTATGTTTATATATATAGTAGTATTATACTATGATGATATTATTCTAATATTGAATAACTATATTACTAATATTAGGTCTTCGGATAAAGCGTTATAAATTGCGTAGCGGTAATCAACGGTTCAGGCAAGTTTGTTTTTACTTAACTCTACTAAGAGTTGTTTTATTCGGATAAGCTTATGGTTAATCATTGTTGGTTGCCATGAATTGTACTCTGTACATATTGCATGTATAAGTCAGGTATGAAAGGCTGATCACCTTCATTACAAGTTGGTTCAGATATATTTGTTCATATATAATACTTGTTCAGTCATAAATTTGTTCCGGCTAGTTCACAATTATATTGTTGAATTATAGCCAACTTATTATTCAGATTCTTTCAATCATGATATATTGTTATATTATTGAATTTAAACTTGTTGGGCAATCTTTATGCTCACCCTTCCTATATCATGATAAAATATTGCAGATTAAGACGAACGCGTCGGATACAAGGAAAGGTTAAAGACAGTTCCAGCATTAGGATATGTGTGCAGCTAAATTGTATAAGTGTTGTATTTTAAGATTATGTGTTAAGTAAGTTATGTAATGTCTATTAAGTTAAGGTTACTCGACCTTGGAAAATAGTGTGTAATGTATTGTATAAACAATTTATGTTTATATCTTCCGCAAATAGTAATAGTTGTATAGAATGATCGAATCGGATCCGAGGTGATTTGGGACCTGGATTCGGGGCCCTCACATTTATTATAGATGACGATGATGAGGTACACATCATAAAAGAATATGATCTAGTTATATATGATGAGGTGAGAGTTATAGACACTCAGAGAAATGGATTGAAACAAGTTTCTCAAAAATGGAACATTCATTTTGATAAGAAAATCAAAAGAGTTTGATTTTATCAAAAACAAGAATGAACATAGTGTGTACAAAAGGGTCAGTGGTGTAATAGCCAAGAATTCTAAGTCACTTTGTAAATAGATATATTAATTAAATATTAATGATATCAAAAACTTGGTGATACGTGTGGAATGATTATGAATTAATATAATTATGTGGATTGTAATTATGGTTATGTGCTTATTTATGTGATAGAAAGAATTTGAAAATGAAATGTTTCATAACCTAATTATACATTAGGTGTGTAAATTTAAATAACCTAAGGGTTATGGTGTGGAAGAATATAATATTTCAAATTATACTAATTTAAGAGATATATTTTACTATCTCAATTTATTAATTTTTATAACTTAATTTGAGCAAGTTTAATTGGGTTATAAAATTTAATGTATAAGAGTAATGATTTAAATTTCTAAATGTGTGGAATAAAAACTCTAATTAAATAATTAGGGTAAGATAAAATGAAAGGCATGGGAAAATGTTAATTTTCCTTGGCCCAAAAGATGAAAATGGTGGCCCAACTTTAAGCCCAATGAAGGAGGGACATATTGGACAATTGATATGCTAAATAAGAATTAAAAAGAAATCAATTTTGATGGACAATAAGGCCACATGGCCGGCCAAGATAAGGAGAGGAAGGGGGAATGGATTTCATCATTTCATGCTCCCAATTTTCTAAAGATAATTACACGATTGGCTAGGTGTCATCTTTATTATGGAGCCACAACATTTGGCTAATCTTGTAAGTAACATTGTTATAATTAAGAGAGAGAGAGAGAGGAGATATGTTGGTAGATTGTGTTTAGATATACCAAATATATCTATAGATTTTTTCCAACACTTAAACCATATTTCTCTTTCATCTCATTCCTAGTTTAGCTAACCAAAAAGAAAAGGAAAGAGAGAGAGAAAGAGAGGATTCGGTGGGAGGAGGAAGGAGAAGGAGAGGAGTGTGAAGCTTATGCATCCTAGATTCATTACATACTTTGGTAAAGTAAGGAAAGTAGCAAGTAAATCAAGGTGAAAACTTAAACTAGATTAAACCTTTTTTTTGTTTGATTTTGGTTATTTAAAGTTTATGATCTTGAGGTTTAAAACCCTCTATCTACATGTTTTATATGGTTTCATGTATGGTTCTAACATATTTGAGTGTTAGAAAGTAAATCAAATGGATAGAAAAGAAACTAGTTTTGTTTTGTTAGAAAACTCTAGTTTTTTTTTACTTCCTTTGATCGACTACCGTTTTTGATCTACACCTTCTTTTTGTGATCCGTCAAAGAGGGGTACTAGATATATAAGTTAAATACTAAACCTAAGTGGTAGCACTCAAAAATGTTAAGTACACAAGTAGTAGTGACTGTTTTAGCAAAAATAGTTTTGTCTTTAGAAAGAAAAACAAACTGTTTTTGGATAGTCAATGCCAGGGGCAATTTTTTCATTTTTCTGACATTCAAAAATTTTGGAAAAATTTGGGTTGATAATATGATAAGTTATCTTTGAAACCCAAGTGGAATCACTGAAAAAGGAGTTGTAGATTTCCGTATGGACTGATTTTAGCAAAATAGGTAAAAGCCGAAAATCCCAAAAACAAACTGCCCAAGAAATTGTAGGGGCTTTTTTGGCCACTTAATTTGTGAAATAAATTCCGGCCTTTTGAGAAATGAAAATATATGGTATAAAGTAGCTTCTGTCCAAAAATGAGCTCATTCCGACTTAAAATGACCAAGTTATGACCATTTCAATTTTTGGATTTTTCGGACGAAAATCGCTATAACAGGAGTTCTATAACTCCGATGGCCACAGAATTTAAACTGGAGGGTCACGTTAACATGTATAAGATTATACCAAGAAATGGGAATTTTTGGAGTTGAGCATGATGGGGCTAATTTCTTAAGCCACACACTAAAAATGATTTTTAAAAAATACTAAAAGAAGTTGAAAAATTACGGAAAAATACTTTTTGTGTATAAAATACATGTATATAAACTTGACCAAAAGATAGAAAAATAATAAGATGATTTGGCATTTTCATTAAAGGAGATATTGAATCCAGCTTGCTGGATTGCAAAATAGTTGAATCCAGTTTGCTGGATTGAAGGATTTAGAATCCTGGTTTCTGGATTAAAAAATAGTTGAATCCAGTTTTCTGGATTGAAGGATTTAGAATTCAGGCTTGATGGATTGAAGTATTAAGAATCTAGGCTTGCTGGATTGAAGGATTTAGAATCCAGGCTTACTGGATTGAAGGATTTTGAATCCAGGCTTGCTGGATTGGAAGTTTGTTGAATCCAGTTTGCTGGATTAGCCAATTCAGGTGGCTGGATTGCATGTTTGAATAATCCAGACTATGATGTTAGTATTCGGCTTACTAGATTATAAGGAAGAACTAATAAAAGGAAAGATTAAGTGTTAAATCATAATGTATATGATAAAGTAATTAAAATATTATCAAATAATGATAATGATAATAATAAAGATATTTTCAGGTAATTGATTATGTGGTTAAGTGTTAACTAAATTGCTGATAGAGTAATTGTATTATGATATAAAGTATGATATGCTGATTGTAAGATCAATCTTAACAATGATAAGTCTTTACAATAAAGAGATTAAATTAAATTGCGTAGCAGTAGATCGTAGTCGAGGCAAGTTCTCTAACTCAAACTTGAGTTATTATTTTCAATGCATGTTAGTGAATAATTATTATTGATTATTCACATCTATATTGATTATTGATAATCACACTCGGTGCAATTAAATTCCTATTCTATTATTATTGAACTGTGAATTAGTTAAAATTCTTTCATTTATGAACTTTTTAAGATATGGATCTATGCTTATTGTATCAGCTAGATCAAATATGTTTAGATTTATTAAATCAAATATGTTGTTAAAAGCTATTCTTCACCAATTGACTTGGTAAGGACTCAAGACTGAGAAGAAGAACAATTTGATTAAAGCATTATTAAAAAATAATTATTGCTCATACATTAAGTGGTTATGCATAATACACCGGGTATGAAAGACTGATCCCATTGAT
Source organism: Panax notoginseng (assembly GCA_016801055.1). NCBI lineage: Eukaryota > Viridiplantae > Streptophyta > Magnoliopsida > Apiales > Araliaceae > Panax > Panax notoginseng. Next base: position 127,286,621 of record CM029017.1, on the reverse strand, counting down.
TACCAAAACTTATTAAAAGGACCAGTTTAAATACTGACAACCTTAGCATATGTTCATGGTCACTATGACCACTTAGCATCTATTATTCAACTATTCGAATATTCAGTTATCAAGACTTAATTCATATTCTTTCATAATTAATTTCTATTGCTGAACATTGAGCAATAAATTTCTTGCTAATCATGATATATCTTCTTCGTACTTAAACTTTCTAAGCAAATTTGTTGCTTACCCTTGCTATATCATGACATTTATTTCAGCCATGCCAGAGACGCCCAAGAGGGACAAAGGCAAAAGAAAAGTGCAGGAATAGATAATGAGAAGGTTTATGTATTATATTATATTATGTACATTGGTAATGTAAACCTTTTGTGTTACTAAGGGTAACTTAATTAAGGTATGTATAAGTTAAGGTTAATAAACCTTGGGATAATGTTGGAAGACTTTATTATAATGAACAATGTATGTTTATTATTCCGTAATAGTTTATAGAATGCTTATGATGATGATGGATAGTGAGCACCAAACCCGGGATTTTAGAACTCAGATTTGGGGTGCGTCACAAATTGGTATCAAAGTCGTAGGATATAAACTTTAGGATGCGAAACCTAGGTTATAACCTTAGAAGAAAACTCGTATAGAGTATGTTAAGGGATGAATTATGGAAATTCATCGAGTATGATTAGTACATAATAAAATATTATTTCATTTCATCAATTAATATATTTTATTGTGATACTGATGTTGTTATTGCTATTCCTGGTTGTTTGTAGGATGTTCGAAGACAGACAAGATAGTCAATCAGTGGAGCAGGATTCGGTGGCCCCTGTTCAAGAGCCTATAGAGGTGGAGGACACTGCAAAGGATGTCTTGATAGGAGATTTAATGGCAAGAAACATGGAGTTAGAGGAAAGAGTGGCACAGTTAGAGATGGAGAATCATACTATTCTGTTTACGGAGCAGCAGTACTTGGATGTAGCTTATCAGGCTCAGCAAGAGCTAGCAGAAATGAAAGCAAGACTAGAACATGAGGAGAATAAGTTTGCAGTATTGAGTATTGAGCATCAGGCGTTGCGCCTGAGGTTTGACTTAGAGATCGCTGACAGGATACGAGTTGAGGATGCCTAGGTCCGAGCAGCGAGAAGAGTGGATCAGTTAGAGGTTGAGGCGAAGGCCGGACGTGTTAGGATGGAGTCCTTAGGACGGGCTTTAGATGCAGCATATGCGAGTCCCTAAGTAGGAGAAAGGAGATCGTAGTTCAAGATTGGCGAGTCTAGCCGCTCCGTTCGACGTCGCGTGAATGGAGTTGCACCCCATGAGCATACTCAGACCGAAGAGGCTCAGTCGGGCAGTAAGTGAGATGTTAGCTTGGATGATATGTAGATAGATGCAGTAGTACCCCTTTTGTTTATTAGGGTTATATGTTTGATGTAAACCTCAGTAGGTGTGAGGTAGTATGTGAATATGATGTATCCCCATTTATGTGAATAGGGGAGCATATTTTTGGTAGATCCCATCTTTTGATGTTTAAAAATGGGATAGTTAGCATTTATAAAAATATACCAAGTATGTAAGTGTGTGACTCTAAAATTTGGTATATGAATATAAATGCAGTATTATAATTACATGTTTGATCAAATAGATAAGTATTAAGAATTAAAATGAGAACCTATCTGTTTGAAAAGTCAGCAAATTGAATATGTTAATTCAGTAAGCTGAATGTGTTATTCAGCAAGCTGCATATGTGAATTCAGTAAGATGAATGTGTTAATTCAGCAAGCTGAATTAGTCAATTCAGCAGGTTGAATTCGTTAATACAACATAATGATAATATGATTGTTAGAGTTTAAATTAGATGTTATATTTTAAACACTTAGAAGATATATCATATAATTAAACTCGATTTAATAAATTTAGGTTTTGTTTAATCAGATAATGCCGCCAAGATGTCAAAATCGTAACCAGAGGGAGGAAAGATCTGTAAATAATGAAGGAGGTCAGGTAGACCCAATGCAGAACTTTGTTGATATGTTAGCTCAGGCTATGCAAAATCAAGCAGTAGTAGCTAGAGGTAAGCCAGATGTTGGATTGGCGAATTTTAAAGACTTTAAAGCAATCGGACCGCCAAAATTTAAGGGAACCACAGACCTTATTGAAGCTTAGACTTGGGTGAAGGAGATGGAAATAGCATTTGTGATTGCTAGAGTAGCAGAGGGGCAAAAGACAACTTTTGCTACCTATTTAATGAAATGTGAAGCTAATTATTGGTGGGAATCAAACCAGGCTAGAGCCGAACAACAGTGGTAACTTGGACAAGGTTTAAGGAGTTGTTCTTCGAGAATTATTTCTCGCCGAGCATGCAAGCTAGGATGGAAGTGAAATTTCTTGAATTGAAGCAAGAGAACATGATAGTTTCAGGATACACATCCAAATTCAATGAGCTAGCAAGATTTGCACCACATCAGGTAGACACAGAGGCAAGAAAGGCGCGCAGATTTGAGAATGGATTGAAGCCTTGAATATACAGCAAGGTGGCAGTTTTGCATATTAATACATTTTCAACGTTGTTGGAAAAGGTTATCATTACAGAAGGTGGTGGTGAAGCAGTGTCTAAGTACAATAGGGAAAAGAATAAGAAGAAGATGGAAGGTGGAAATCAGGGTGCCAACAGTGGTGGCAGTAACAGCAAAAAGCGTAAGTGGAACAACAGTGGCAATGAATCAGGAGCGCAAAAAGGGAATACTCAGCAGAAGAAGCCAGTGTGTGCAAAGTGTGGAAAGAATCACTCAGGAGAGTGTATAAAAGGGAAAAACGTCTGTTATAATTGTGGTCAAGAAGGACATATTTCACCAAATTGTCCTAATCCGAAGAAAGGTGGTTGTTTTTCTTGTGGAGGAACGGGACATCGATTTAAGGATTGTCCATTGAAGAAGAATCCAGATGGAGGAAGTGGAAACAAGAGCAGTTCTACAAAGTTAACCATTGGAGGACCAGTTCAGCAGAGTAAGCCGACAGCAAGAACATTTAATATGACTGTGCAAGACGCGGTTGCATCAAAGGAGGTTGTGTCATGTATAATTTCGATTAATGATATAAATGCATATATATTATTTGATTCGGGAGCTACCTGTTCATTTGTGTTTGCTGAATTTGCAAAAAGATTAAATTTGCCCTGTGAAAAGCTAAAGAACCCAATAAATGTAGAAGTTACAAACAAAGAAGTGATCCCTGTAAAGTTTATCCATAGAAATTGTTGTGTGGAAATAAAGGGACATAAGCTAAGTGTGAACTTGATTCCAGTACGCCTAGGAGAATTTGATATTATCCTAGGGATGGATTGGTTATTTAAACATGAGGCAATTATAGACTGTCAGAAGAAGAGTATACGCCTTAAGACACCGAATAAGTCTAAGGTTGTATTTTATGGTAGCAAGTCGCCAAGAAAAATGAGTTGTCTAACGATGATGCAGGCTAAGAGAATGTTACGAAAAGGATATGAAGGTTATTTGGCTAATGTAGTGGATACACAGATGGTGAATTCAGACATGGGACAGATACCTGTAGTCAATGAATTTAGGGATGTCTTTCCAGAAGAACTTCTTGGACTTCCATCAGACCGAGAGATAGAATTTGTAATTGATTTAGTACCGGGGACAACACCAATATTGAAAGCACCATATAGGATGGCTCCGGTAGAAATGAAAGAGTTAATGATCCAGCTACAAGAGTCGTTGGATAAGAAGTACATTCAACGTAGTGTATCTTCGTGGGGAGCACCAGTGTTGTTTGTAAAGAAGAAAGATGGTTCGATGAGATTATGTATGGATTATAGAGAATTGAATAAGGTGATAATAAAGAATAAGTATCCGTTACCAAGAATAGACGATCTGTTTGATCAACTTAAGGGTGCGAGATGTTTTTCAAAGATTGACCTGAGAACTGGTTATCATCAGTTGAAAGTGAGAACAGAGGATGTACCAAAGACAATATTTAGAACTCGTTACGGTCATTTTGAGTTCTTAGTGATGTCGTTTGGATTGATGAATGTAACAACCCGATATTTTCTATATAAATAAATAAAAAATTTTGCGTATAATTTTTTTTTATATATTAAGGATGAGGATTTGTACAAGATAATGTGTATGTGTATTTATGTGGTAAATAAAAATATATTTATTATATAAATGTTTACAAGTAAATTTATTTTAAAATTTTTGATTATTATAAAGTATATTCTTATAATAATTAAATTATGATAGAAATGCTTTATTAACTATTTTCCATGAAAATATAATAATATATTATTTAAATAATATATGAAGTGATTTTTAGAATAAATATAATAATTATTTTATTATATGAATTTTAGTACAAGTTATTAAGTGAATTATTTTACCTTAATTATTAAGGTTAAATATGAAGAATAAATCAGATATGGAATCCAAATCCTAATTTTGGATTATTGTCAAGGTATGAGAATAATAATATAATATTAATTATATTTTAATTTTTCAGTGCTATGAATATGTACTGTATTTTCGGATTGATAATGGTAGGTCAATTACGGTGTATTATGACCAAACCCTAGTAATAATGCTAAACCCTAATTTGAGATCCAAATTAGAGTGCAAGATTGTTTTATAAGTGTGTTATATAATTTATGATGTGTATTATATAATGATTTGATTAATTAGGTAAACCCTAATTAAAATTCTAGAAACCCTAATTTTTAGAAAACCCTAATTATAATCTAAAAACCCTAAATAATTTTTGGAAATGAGGAACCCTAATTTGAAATTTAAATTATAGTTCGAGATTGGTTGTAATTGTGTTAATGTGATTAATTAGCAAGTATTATAATTTCAATTGCTAATTTTGGAAACCCTAAAATTTTAAACCCTAATTTGATAATTAGAAAACCTAATTATAAATTGATAACCCTAATTATCAAAATCGTAAACCCTAATTGCTATTTTAGCAAGGTTAATGATAATTATATGATATTAAACCCTAATGTTCCTGTATAGTGTAATTAGAAAATTAATCATAATTAGAAAACCCAAATTTCAAAATTTTAGAAACTAAAATTTATTTAATTTTTATTTTGTGTAAACCCTAGTGGAAAAATCCTTCATTTTGTGCTAAACCTTAGGGTTAAACCCTAAGGGTTTGCCAAGTTCCATTTTGCCAATAAAATGATGTACAAAAAGACCATTTTGCCCCTAAATGCATTATTTTGGCTATCTTGTAGGTTTTGACAATAGGTTGAGTGGGTGAACCACTTCAACCACCCCATGTGCTCAAAATAATAGCAACAAGCAATATACACCAGCCATTCATGCATCTAGCAAGTTGTATAAATAGATTTGAAGAGAGAGAAATGTCATTTGTTACTTATATTTTTCACAACACTCAAACCTTTTCTCTCAAGCCCCAAACCTCCAAAATTATTTCATAATATCAGTCAAGAAACAAGCCCCACGTTCATCATAAACAAATCAGTAGACAGAATCAAGAATCGTTCATAGAAGGTATAAACCTTAGTCATGATTTCTGTCCAACGATCTGTTGTTAGATGTTAGATTTGTTGTGTTAAACATGTTAAATCTAGTGTCTAAGGATGATCTGGGTTGCTAGATGTTAGATCCATAACATCTAGAAGCTCAGATTTGAAGATCTTAGAAATTTGGAAAAAACTTGGTTCTGTGGTCTGACAACGAATGTCAGAGGCCACAGATCCTTGCTCGATTATGTTTTGTGTTGTTTTCAAGTTGTTAATAGTAGCCTGCAATGTTGTCTTTAATCTGCAAAAAGAATCAAAGTCATATCTATTGTAGATTAAAAGTTATTTAAGGTCAAAGTGGGTTGACCGGCATTGACCGGCTGTTTTTGAAACCCAGAATTTACCCAGAAAGTCTGACAAGAAATGTCAGGCCTTTTATCTCTGTGATCTTTAATGTGTTTTGTGTTTTGAAACTTTGTAGTTGTAGTCTGATATGTGCTATTTGATCTGAACTTGAAATCAGGCTTAGACCAGATGTAGATTGCAAGATATGGAAGGTCAAATTGCGTTGACCGACCATGACTTGCCAAGTTTCTGGGTAACCTAGAAACAACCCAGTCCGGCCTGCCAACATTTTAAACCGTCTTGATCTGTCAGTGTATTAAGGTTTTATTGTTGTTATGTTATCTAAGTTGTAGAGTTGTATATGTACTACATGTTGATGCTTTTATATAGTTTATATCACGATCAAACAGGAATTGAAGGATGATCAAGCTAGGCAGAAAGTCCACGGATGAACTTTCTGGGTAACCCAGAAAGTCCATGAGCGTGGTTTCTGACAACGTTTGACCAGACAAGATCTTGGTATTATGTTGTTGTTTTGTTTATGTGTTGTAATAGAAATGTTGTCCTACATGCTAGCTACAACCTGGAACTTTTAGATCACAAAAGCAATACCTGAATCAGAAGTTATGGGAACCCAAAAGTGAACAGTCGAACTGTTCTTCATTTCTGGGTAACCCAGAAATGAAGAACAGCCTCTGACAACACTTTTGGAGGCTCAGATCTCCTTGGTTATAGGTGTTATGGTCATGATTGTTGTTGTAGCCTGAAGTGTTACACTAGTACTACACGCTCTAATGCTTAGTTGGTCCAGAATCACACTACACACTGAATTATTGGAGGTCAAACGTGCTTACTCGGTAACTGCCTATGAGTTTCTGGGTTTGGCCAAGAATATGAAGAACACCTATAGCGACGGTTCTATCGCTATAGGTGGTCTTTAGCGACAGATATTATTTATTTTTCTAAAAATTAATAAAAAAATAGAAAAATTAGTTTTAAATTATTAAAAATACAAAATAAATTATTAAAAATTATTTTAAATTCCGAAAATTAGTTTTTAATTATTTTAAATATATTTCATAAATATTTAATATTTTTGGAATATTAAAAGTATTTAATTTATTTAATTATAATATTAAATAAATTATTTAAAAATGATTTTAATATTGGAAAAATCATTAAAAATTATATTATGATATAAGAAAATATTTTAAGTTATTTTTAATGACTTTTAATATTTTGTGATAAATTTCATTAATAAATTGATATTAATGGTAATTAATTTATTTACTAAATGAATTAAATAAATTAATTAAAAATGATTTTATTATATTAAAAATCATTTTAATTGAAAATAAAGTATTTAAAAATATTTTAGGTTATAAAATATAACTTTTAATATTTAAAGGATAATTTCATTAATAATTAAATATTAATGATTATTAAGTTATTACTAATGATATTAAATTTATTTAATAATTATATTAAATAAATAGTTTATAAATAGTTTTATTAATTTAAAAATCATTTAAAAGGATATAAGTGAATTAAAAATATTTAGGTTATGAATAATGACTTTTAATATTTTGATAAATAGAACATTAATACCTTAATATTAATGGTAATTATTTAGAAATGATTTTAAATGTTTTAAAAATCATTTAAGGGTAATATTAATACTTTAAAAATATTTTGAGTTATTATAAATAACTTTAATATTTTGGAAATGATTTCATTAATAGTTTAATACTAATTAAATATTAATGATAATTGAATTGATTAGTATTTAAATCATTTTAATGTGATTCCGATGTTTGAAATTTCGTGATAAATTATAAAAAATATTTTAAAATTATATTAAGTCATTTAAAAATAATATGAATGATATTAAGTTACAGAATAGAGTCTTAGACTCGATAAATACCCGATAAAGTTGTCGGTACACCGACATGTTTTAGAAATTGATCTGAACTTAGATAATGTGATTATATAAGTGATTATTTGTGGTTCAATGGTTGTTAAATCTATGTGCCAATGTGATTAGGGTATGTGCTGACTGCAATAAGCAGTGTTATGTGTTATAGTATGTTGTTCTAATAGAACGAACGATCTTATTAATGATAGGTCGTGAGATAAGCAATAAATCTAAATTACAAACTGTAAGCAGCGCTTCAGGCAAGTATCTTACCTTTGCATTTTCTTTATGCAATGGACATGAGTAAGAATAATTACGAATGATATTATTACTGTACAGATTATTAACCTTATATTATATACGCTCATTGATTATCAACATGTTAGTATATGGTAATTCAGATATATATATATATATATATATATATATATATATTCTGTTCGTTAATTTCTGTAAATGGTTATACAAGTGTCCCCACTTGGATAATCATTGTATTTAATCACATGTTAATATATCTTTGTCAATTACCCGTATATATATATATATATATATATATATATATATATATATATATATATATATGTTGCATTATAGAATATTGTTGAACAAGATAAAACCTTTGATTTAAAACCCAGACAAGTATGAACATCCCTACACGGGAAAACATTTATGCGCCCAAGGCGGACAGAGTGAACGATACCCTCATTCTTGTATGTAGTATTGATCAATGCAGGGCATAACGGGTTGATCACCCCCCGTGCCCGTAAGTTATGACGGTTTACAGATGAATTTCTGTTTAACCTTTTCGAAAATGAAAATAATGTTCATGGCATGTCACCATAACCCCAGTTATAGTCAATATGTAGTTTCAAAAATTTGAAAGAGAGTTGTTATGTTATATTTATCAGTTCAGAATACTTCACAACTATTGACTTGTTGTAGAAGAATAGTACAAAAGAAAACATTTAAATTCTTTCAGATTATATATATATATAATTGCTATTACTTGCTGGGCACTCAAATGCTCATCCTTTCTTAAATTTAAATATTTTCAGCTAAGTGCGAACGACCAGAGAGCTCTGCTAAGAACAAAAGAAAAGGAAAAGTTGCTGAATGAAGGAATTACTATGTTATGTAATAGTTTGATATTATTAAGACAAGCATGACATATATTATCTATCATGGGTTGTAATGAATGTTTAAAGGTTACGTACTTGGGATTAGACTCTGATGATATGTAAATTAAGTTGATCTTTATATTATTGTTATTATTATTAGTATTATTTCGCTCATAGAAATGGTATCGTGAAGAACCGAGTTCGAGTTTTAAGTACCTGAGTTTGGGGTCCTCACAGGTTGGTATCAGAGCTATAGGGTTAGAAACCTTAGGTGGGTTAGACCTTAGGCTATAACCTTAGAACAGAGGGAAATGTTGAAAATATAAATAACTCATAAAGAGTTTAAAAAGAGATGAATTGACTAAATTCATCGTCAAACAAAATAAAAGATAACTTATATAAAACTCTTATTTGCTGTGTGTATATACTATATGCTAATCAAGATAATTTATGTGTGTAGATGTCAGGTGAAAAAGGATTCGATTACCCTCGGATCGTAAAGAAGGAGCCAATATCGAAGCCGATAGCTGACATAGAGGCTCACAATGAAAATAACTCAGAAGATGTGGTTATTGTGGAAAACATAGTACCAGATCCGGAGATGGTGGAGCTGACAGATAGCGATTCAGACACTAAAGTTAAAGCTGATCAAGTATCAACAGAGGTGCAGAATCTGAAGAACAAGGTTTCTTCTCTGGAAAGGCTGTGAGAGATAAAAAAGCTGTTGAATAGTCAGTTGCATCAAGCGTTAATAGAAACAATGGAAGGACAAGATAAGCTTAAGATCCAAATTGGTCAGATGGGAGCCACAAGCAACACATCGTGTGCAGCTCCGGACAAGAAGGGGAAAAGAAAGATAGAAGACCATGATTTAGGAAATCCAATAAGAAGAAATGGAAAAGAATATGTTATCTTTGCGGCTATGAGGGACATACTACTCTGTATTGTCGTGACTACAAAAAAGGACCATGTTTTATCTGTGGGATAGAAGGTCATCAGGCGAAAAGTTGTCCAATGAAAAAGAATAATAAATAAGTAGTATAGGTTCTGTTGTGATTAGGTGTGTTTAATATGTGTGCTTAGTATGTCTGTGTAATGTAATATTCTAAAACTTTTGTGTTGGTCAAGTCTGTAAATCCCGACTTTTGTAGTCACAAAGGGATGAATGATGTTTAAAGCATTATATGCTATGCTATGTAAAATATTCATTGAATGAATATGAATCTAAGTTTGAGAAATAAAACAAGTTTAAAATATTAAACTTATTTGATAAGGTTTAAAATGTAAGTTAAATTATGATTTTATTTAATCAGATAATGCCGCCAAGACGTCGAGCTCGCAACCAAAGGGCAGAAGAGTCTGTTAATAATGTTGAGGGACAACAACAAGCTGATCCAATGCAGCAATTTGCAAACATGTTAGCTCAGCTATGCAACAGGGAATACCAGTCGCTGAAAACCAGCCGGACAACCGCTTAGCGAACTTCAAAGACTTTAAGGCTGTAGGACCACCGAAATTCAAAGGTACAACTGACCTTGTTGAAGCCCAAACTTGGGTTAAGGAAATAGAAAAAGCGTTTGTGGTAGCTAGGGTAGATGAAGGGCAGAAGACTGCTTTTGCCACTTACATGATGAAGGGTGAGGCAAACTTTTGGTGGGAAGCAAATCAGGCAAGGGCAGGAGAAGGTTTAGTCACATGGGATAGATTCAAAACACTATTTTTCGAAAATTATTTTTCACCTAGTATGCAGGTGAGGATGGAGGTGAAATTTTTAGAGTTGAAGCAGGAGAATATGACGGTGTCTGAATACGCCGCCAAATTCAATGAGTTAGCTAGGTTTGCCCCGCATCAAGTCGATACGGAGGCTAGAAAAATGAAAAGGTTTGAGTTGGGATTGAAACCCTGGCTCTACAACAAAGTGGCGGTGTTGCAAATTCTTACATTTGCAGCACTCATGGAGAAAGCGATCATAGCTGAGGAGGGAAGTGAGGCCATGAGCGTTTATAATAAGGAGAGGAAGAATAAGGGTAAGACCGAAGGAGCTGGAAAAGTAGGAGTTAATAGTGGGAGCAGGAGTGGAGATAGCAAGAGGAAGGTAAGCAGTTTTGCAAGTGTACAAGTGAAATAGGAAGGTGTTAAGAAACAGATAGTGCCATGTAAGACATGTGGAAAGAATCACTCAGGGGAGTGTTTGAAAGGAAAATTTGTTTGCTACAAGTGCGGGCAGGAGGGCCATATCTCTCCCAACTGCCCCAATCCTAGGATGAATAGTCGATGTTTTATATGCGGATCGACAGAACACAGGGTGAAAGATTATCCGAAGAGGAGGGTGGAGACAGGAAGTGTGAACATGGGCACTGGCAGTGGGACTTTAGCAATCACCGGACCTACTTCGTCGAGCAAGCCGATAAAATCTACGGCAAGGGTCTACAACATGACAGTCCAGGACACGGTAGCAGCTGGCAATGCAACTCCAGGTATTATTCGTATAACTTTTATTTTATTATACATGATTTTCCTATTTTTAGTAAATTAGTTTATAAAGAAATTTTGAGGAGGAATTTGAGTTCTTTTAGAAATTAAATTTCCGTTTAATCAGAAAGATAAACTTTATGTGAATAGTTAAAGATCAGTTCGATCAAAGTTGATCGAGATCTACTTGCAATGATTATGTATGCTATGTGCCGTGTATGTATAGGTTTTAAAACGGTGATTCCGGGGACGGAATCTTTATAAGGGAGGGTGAATGTAACAGCCCGATATTTTCTATACAAATAAATAAGAAATTTTGCGTATAATTTTTTTTTATATATTAAGGATGAGGATTTGTACAAGATAATGTGTATGTGTATTTATGTGGTAAATAAAAATATATTTATTACATAAATGTTTAAAAGTAAATTTATTTTAGAATTTTTGATTATTATAAAGTATATTCTTATAATAATTAAATTATGGTAGAAATGCTTTATTAACTATTTTCCATGAAAATATAATCATATATTATTTAAATAATATATGAAGTGATTTTTAGAATAAATATAATAATTATTTTATTATATGAATTTTAGTACAAGTTATTAAGTGAATTATTTTACCTTAATTATTAAGGTTAAATATGAAGAATAAATCAGATATGGAATCCAAACTCTAATTTTAGATTATTGTCAAGGTATGAGAATAATAATAAAATATTAATTATATTTTGATTTTTCAGTGCTATGAATATGTACTGTATTTTCGGATTGATAATGGTAGGTCAATTACGGTGTATTATGACCAAACCCTAGTAATAATATTAAACCCTAATTTGAGATCCAAATTAGAGTGCAAGATTATTTTATAAGTGTGTTATATAATTTATGATGTGTATTATATAATGATTTGATTAATTAGGTAAACCCTAATTAAAATTCTAGAAACCCTAATTTTTAGAAAACCCTAATTATAATCTAGAAACCCTAAATAATTTTTGGAAATGAGGAACCCTAATTTGAAATTTAAATTAGAGTTCGAGATTGGTTGTAATTGTGTTAATGTGATTAATTAGCAAGTATTATAATTTCAATTGCTAATTTTGGAAACCCTAAAATTTTAAACCCTAATTTGATAATTAGAAAACCTAATTATAAATTGGTAACCCTAATTATCAAAATCGTAAACCCTAATTGCTATTTTAGCGAGGTTAATGATAATTATATGATATTAAACCCTAATATTCCTGTATAGCGTAATTAGAAAATTAATCATAATTAGAAAACCCAAATTTCAAAATTTTAGAAACTAAAATTTATTTAATTTTTATTTTGTGTAAACCCTAGTGGAAAAATCCTTCATTTTGTGCTAAACCTTAGGGTTAAACCCTAAAGGTTAAACCTTAAGGGTTTGCCAAGTTCCATTTTGCCATTAAAATGATTTACAAAAAGACCATTTTGCCCCTAAATGCATTATTTTGGCTATCTTGTAGGTTTTGACAATAGGTTGAGTGGGTGAACCACTTCAACCACCCCATGTGCTCAAAATAATAGCAACAAGCAATATACACCAGCCATTCATGCATCTAGCAAGTTGTATAAATAGATTTGAAGAGAGAGAAATGTCATTTGTTACTTATATTTTTCACAACACTTAAACCTTTTCTCTCAAGCCCCAAACCTCCAAAATTATTTCATAATATCAGTCAAGAAACAAGCCCCACGTTCATCATAAACAAATCAGTAGCCAGAATCAAGAATCGTTCATAGAAGGTATAAATCTTAGTCATGATTTCTGTCCAAAGATCTGTTGTTAGATGTTAGATTTGTTGTGTTAAACATGTTAAATCTAGTGTCTAAGGATGATCTGGGTTGCTAGATGTTAGATCCATAACATCTAGAAGCTCAGATTTGAAGATCTTAGAAATTTGGAAAAAACTTGGTTCTGTGGTCTGACAACGAATGTCAGAGGCCACAGATCCTTGCTCGATTATGTTTTGTGTTGTTTTCAAGTTGTTAATAGTAGCCTGCAATGTTGTCTTTAATCTGCAAAAAGAATCAAAGTCATATCTATTGTAGATTAAAAGTTATTTAAGGTCAAAGTGGGTTGACCGGCATTGACCGGCTATTTTTGAAACCCAGAATTTGCCCAGAAAGTCTGACAAGAAATGTCAGGCCTTTTATCTCTGTGATCTTTAATGTGTTTTGTGTTTTGAAACTTTGTAGTTGTAGTCTGATATGTGCTATTTGATCTGAACTTGAAATCAGGCTTAGACCAGATGTAGATTGCAAGATATGGAGGGTCAAATTGCGTTGACCGACCATGACTTGCCAAGTTTCTGGGTAACCCAGAAACAGCCCAGTCCGGCCTGCCAACATTTTAAACCGTCTTGATCTGTCAGTGTATTAAGGTTTTATTGTTGTTATGTTATCTAAGTTGTAGAGTTGTATATGTACTACATGTTGATGCTTTTATATAGCTTATATCACGATCAAACAGGAATTGGAGGATGGTCAAGCTAGGCAGAAAGTCCACGGATGAACTTTCTGGGTAACCCAGAAAGTCCATGAGCGTGGTTTCTGACAACGTTTGACCAGACAAGATCTTGGTATTATGTTGTTGTTTTGTTTATGTGTTGTAATAGAAATGTTGTCCTACATGCTAGCTACAACCTGGAACTTTTAGATCACAAAAGCAATACCTGAATCAGAAGTTATGGGAACCCAAAAGTGAACAGTCGAACTGTTCTTCATTTCTGGATAACCCAGAAATGAAGAACAACCTCTGACAACACTTTTGGAGGCTCAGATCTCCTTGGTTATAGGTGTTATGGTCATGATTGTTGTTGTAGCCTGAAGTGTTACACTAGTACTACACGCTCTAATGCTTAGTTGGTCCAGAATCACACTACACACTGAATTATTGGAGGTCAAACGTGCTTACTCGGTAACTGCCTATGAGTTTCTGGGTTTGGCCAAGAACATGAAGAATACCTATAGCGACTGTTCTGTCGCTATAGGTGGTCTTTAGCGACATATATTATTTATTTTTCCGAAAATTAATTAAAAAATAGAAAAATTAGTTTTAAATTATTAAAAATTATTTTAAATTCGGAAAATTAGTTTTTAATTATTTTAAATATATTTTATAAATATTTAATATTTTTGGAATATTAAAAGTATTTAATTTATTTAATTATAATATTAAATAAATTATTTAAAAATGATTTTAATATTGGAAAAATCATTAAAAATTATATTATGATATAAGAAAATATTTTAAGTTATTTTTAATGACTTTTATTATTTTGTGATAAATTTTATTAATAAATTGATATTAATGGTAATTAATTTATTTAATAAATGAATTAAATAAATTAATTAAAAATGATTTTATTATATTAAAAATTATTTTAAATAAAAATAAAGTGTTTAAAAATATTTTAGGTTATAAAATATAACTTTTAATATTTAAAGGATAATTTCATTAATAATTAAATATTAATGATTATTAAGTTATTACTAATGATATTAAATTTATTTAATAATTATATTAAATAAATAGTTTATAAATGGTTTCATTAATTTAAAAATCATTTAAAAGGATATAAATGAATTAAAAATATTTAGGTTATGAATAATGTCTTTTAATATTTTGATAAATAGAACATTAATACCTTAATATTAATGGTAATTATTTAGAAATGATTTTAAATGTTTTAAAAATCATTTAAGGGTAATATTAATACTTTAAAAATATTTTGAGTTATTATAAATAACTTTAATATTTTAGAAATGATTTCATTAATAGTTTAATACTAATTAAATATTAATGATAATAGAATTGATTAGTATTTAAATCATTTTAATGTGATTCCGATGTTTGAAATTTCGTGATAAATTATAAAAAATGTTTTAAAATTATATTAAGTCATTTAAAAATAAAATGACTGATATTAAGTTACAGAATAGAGTCTTAGACTCGATAAATACCCGATAAAGTTGTCGGTACACCGACATGTTTTAGAAATTGATCTGAACTTAGATAATGTGATTATATAAGTGATTATTTGTGGTTCAATGGTTGTTAAATCTATGTGCCAATGTGATTAGGTTATGTGCTGACTGCAATAAGTAGTGTTATGTGTTATAGTATGTTGTTCTAATAGAACGAACGATCTTATTAATGATAGGTCGTTAGATAAGCAATAAATCTAAATTACAAGCAGCGCTTCAGGCAAGTATCTTACCTTTATATTTTCTTTATGTAATAGACATGAGTAAGAATAATTACGAATGATATTATTACTGTACAGATTATTAACCTTATATTATATACGCTCATTGCTTATCAACATGTTAGTATATGGTAATTCAGATATATATATTCTGTTCGTTAATTTCTGTAAAAGGTTATACAAGTGTCCCCACTTGGATAATCATTGTATTTAATCACATGTTGATATATCTTTGTCAATTACCCATATATTTATATATATATATATATATATATATATATATATATATATATATATGTTGCATTATAGAATATTGTTGAACAAGATAAAACTTTTGATTTAGAACCCAGACAAGTATGAACATCCCTACACGGGAAAACATTTATGCGCCCAAGGCGGACAGAGTGAACGATACCCTCGTTCTTGTATGTAGTATTGATCAATGCAGGGCATAACGGGTTGATCACCCCCCGTGCCCGTAAGTTATGACGGTTTACAGATGAATTTCTGTTTAACCTTTTCGAAAATAAAAACAATGTTCATGGCATGTCACCATAACCCCAGTTATAGTCAATATGTAGTTTCAAAAATTTGAAAGAGAGTTGTTATGTTATATTTATCAGTTCAGAATACTTCACAACTATTGATTTGTTGTAGAAGAATAGTACAAAGGAAAACATTTAAATTCTTTCAGATATATATATATATATATATATATATATATATATATATAATTGCTATTACTTGCTGGGCACTCAAATGATCATCCTTGCTTAAATTTAAATATTTTCAGCTAAGTGCAAACGACCAGAGATCTCTGCTAAGAACAAAGGAAAAGGAAAGGTTGCTGAATGAACGAATTACTATGTTATGTAATAGTTTGATATTATTAAGACAAGCATGACATATATTATCTATCATGGGTTGTAATGAATGTTTAAAGGTTACGTACTTGGGATTAGACTCTGATGATATGTAAATTAAGTTGATCTTTATATTATTGTTATTATTATTAGTATTATTCCGCTCATAGAAATGGTATCGTGAAGAACCGAGTTCGGGTTTCAAGTACCTGAGTTTGGGGTCCTAACATGAATGCGCCAGCTGCTTTTATGGACTTGATGAACAGAGTATTTAAACCTTATTTAGATAAATTTGTGGTGGTGTTCATTGACGACATTTTGGTGTATTCAAAGACTGAAGAGGAGCATGCTAAACATCTACAAATGGTGTTCGAAACGTTGAGAAAGGATAAGCTATATGCAAAATATTCAAAGTGTGAGTTCTGCTTGAAGAGAGTTCAATTTTTGGGACATGTTATCGATAACGAGGGAATTTTTGTTGATCAAGCTAAAGTTGAAGTGGTGAAAAATTGGGGACAACCAAAGACGCTGACAGAGGTCAGAAGTTTCTTAGGATTGGCATGATATTACCGAAGGTTTATTCAAGATTTCTCAAAGATTGCGACACCATGTACTAATCTGACGAGGAAGACAGTTAAGTATGTGTGGACGAAAAAATGTGAACAAAGTTTTCAGGAATTGAAGAAGCGACTAAGTGAAGCACCTGTGTTATCTTTACCAGATAGTACGGGGGGTTTTACAGTGTATAGTGACGCGTCACATAAAGGACTAGGTTGCGTATTGATGCAGAATAGTAAAGTCATTGCGTACACGTCACGATAGTTAAATGATTATGAGAAGGGATACCCTACCCATGATCTAGAATTGGCTGCGGTAGTGTTTGCCCTTAAGATTTGGAGACATTATCTCTACAGAGAAAAGTGTGAGATATACACAGATCACAAGAGTATGAAGTACATCTTTACACAGAAGGAGTTAAACATGAGGTAGAGGAGATGGTTTGAATTGATCAAGGACTATGATTGTGATATTCTATATCATCTGGGAAAGGCTAATGTAGTTGCAGATGCTTTAAGAAGGAAGAGCCAAGAAAAATTGTTTGTATTAACAGAACAGGAAGAATTAATAAGAGAAATAGAGAAAATGGAGTTGGAGGTGAAACATTCGAAGGATTCGGATAGAGTAATAGGAATGGAAGCAAGTCCAACTTTATTGGACAAGGTAAAAGATTCACAATGAAGAATGTGATAACATCAAGAAGCGGTTAGATGAAGGCGAAGGGTTGAAGTATAAGATTGATGGCACTGGATTGCTAAGATTTGAAGGACGAGTATGGGTACCTGCAGTTCCAGAGTTACGAGAAGAGATTTTACAAGAAGCGCACAATGCGAGATATTCGATACACCCAGGGAGCACGAAGATGTATCAAGATTTGCGTCAACATTATTGGTGGCCGAACATGAAGAGAGAAGTTGCAGAACGTGTCAACAGATGTCTAACGTGTCAGAGAGTCAAGGCAGAGCATCAATGACCCAGCGGGTTATTGCAGCCGTTGGAGATTCTAGAATGGAAGTGGGAGCACGTCACAATGGATTTTGTGGTGAGACTTCCAACAACACAGAAGGATTACGATGCGATATGGGTAATTGTTAATCGTCTTACAAAGTCAGTGCACTTTTTGCCGATCAAGATTAGGTATAATTTGGATCAGTTAGCAAAATTGTATATCAAGGAAATTATTTCTAGGCATGGAGTGTCGATATCAATTGTGTCTGATAGAGATCTGCGTTTCACCTCAAACTTTTGGAGGAGTCTTCAAGAAAGAATGGGGACACAGTTAAGGTTGAGTACTGCGTACCATCCACAAATCAATGGGCAAAGCAAAAGAACTATTCAAACATTAGAAGACATGCTCAAAGCCTGTGTGATGGACTTCAAGGGAAGCTGGGAGGATCATCTTCCACTGGTAGAGTTTACATATAATAATTGTTATCATGCAAGCATTGGTATGCCACTGTAAGAAGCCATGTATGGAAGGAAATGCAGAACGCCATTATGTTGGGACGAAGTAGGTGAACGAAGACTGTTGAGGCCAAAATTGGTACAACAGATGGTGGAGATCATTAAGGTGATAAGAGCTCGACTGGTAGCAGCTCAGGATCGTCAAAAGAAATATGTTGATATTCATCGCAAGAAAAGAGACTTCGAGGTGGGGAGTTATGCGTTTTTAAAAGTATCTCCATGGAAAGGGAAAATTAGATTTGGGAAGAAAGGTAAACTAAATCCAAGATTTATTGGACCATTTGAGATATTGAAGAAGATAGGAGAAGTGGCGTATGAGGTAGCCTACCTCCTGAACTGGAACATATTCATAATGTGTTTCATGTATCAGTGTTATGTCCATACAAGCCGGATTACAAGCATGTGATATCGTATGAGCCGATTCAAGTCGAAAAGGACTTATCATACGAAGAAATACCTATAGAAATTTTGGATAGGAAGGAGCAGAGATTAAGAAATAAGGTTATACATTTAGTCAAAGTGCTTTGGAGGAACCACAACGCTGAGGAAGCTACGTGGGAACTCGAGGAAAAGATGAGGGAAGAGTTTCCAAATCTTTTTGAGTAACCTTAGATGAAATTCCGGGGACGAAATTCTTATAAGGAGGGGAGAATGTAATAGCCAAGAATTCTAAGTCACTTTGTAAATAGATATATTAATTAAATATTAATGATATCGAAAACTTGGTGATACGTGTGGAATGATTAGGAAGTAATATAATTATGTGGATTGCAATTATGGTTATGTGCTTATTTATGTGATAGAAAGAATTTGAAAAGGAAAATTTTCATAACCTAATTATACATTAGGTGTGGAACTTTAAATAACTTAAGGGTTATGGTATGGAAAAATATAATATTTAAAATTATACTAATTTAAGAGATATATTTTACTATCTCAATTTATTAATTTTTATAACTTAATTTGAGCAAGTCTAATTGGGTTATAAAATTTAATGTACAAGAGTAATGATTTAAATTTCTAAATGTGTGGAATGAAAATCCTAATTAAATAATTAGGGTAAGATAAAATGAAAGACATGTGAAAATGTTAATTTTCCTTGGCCCAAAGAATTCAATTGAAAGCCCAAAAAATGAAAATGGTGGCCCAACTTTAAGCCCAATGAAGGAGGGACAAATTGGACATTTGGTATACTAAATAAGAATTAAAAAGAAATCAATTTTGATGGATAATAAGGCCACATGGCCGACCAAGATAAGGAGAGGAAGGGGGAATGAATTTCATCATTTCATGCTCCCAATTTTCCAAAGATAATTAGAAGATTGGCTAGGTGTCATCTTTATTATGGAGCCACAACATTTGGCTAATCTTGTAAGTAACATTGTTAAGAAAGAGAGAGAGAGTGAGTAGATATGTTGGTATATTGTGTTTAGATATACCAAATATATCTATAGATTTTTTTCCAACACTTAAACCATACTTCTCTTTCATCTAATTCCTAGTTTAGCTAACCAAAAAGGAAAGGAAAGAGAGAGAGAGAGAGAGGATTCGGTGGGAGGAGGAAGGAGAAGGAAAGGAGTGTGAAACTTATGCATCCTAGATTCATTACATACTTTGGTAAAGTAAGGAAAGTAGCAAGTAAATCAAGGTGAAAACTTAAACTAGCTTAAACCTTTTTATTTTGTTTGATTTTGGTTATTTAAAGTTTATGATATTGAGGTTTAAAACCCTCTACCTACATATTTTATATGGTTTCATGTATGGTTCTAACATATTTGAGTGTTAGAAAGTAAATCAAAAGGATAAAAAAGAAACTAGTTTTGTTTTGTAAGAAAACTCTAATTTTTTTTACTTCTTTTGATCGACTACCGTTTTTGATCTACACCTTCTCTTTGTGATCCATCAAAGAGGGGTGCTAGATATATAAGTTAACTACTAAATCCAAGTAGTAGCACTCAAAAATGTTGAGTAAACAAGTAGTAGTGACTGTTTTAGCAAAAACAATTTTGTCTTTAGAAAGAAAAAGAAACTATTCTTGGATAGTCAATGCCAGGGGCAGTTTTGTCATTTTTTTGACATTCAAAAATTCTAAAAAAATTTGGGTTGATAATATGATAAGTTATCTTTCAAACCCAAGTGGAATCACCAAAAAAGGAGTTGTAGATTTTCGTATGGACTGATTTTAGCAAAGTAGGTAAAAGCCGAAAATCCCGAAAACAAACTGCCCAAGAAATTATAGGGGCTGTTTCGACCACTTAATTTGTGAAATAAATTATGGACTTTTGGGAAATGAAAACATATGATATAAAGTAGCTCCTGTCCAAAAATGAGCTCATTCCGACTTAAAATCACCAAGTTATGACCATTTTAATATTTGAGTTTTTTGGACGAAAATCGCTATAATCGGAGTTCTTTAACTCCGATGACCACAAAATTTAAAATGGAGGGTCACGTTAACATGTATAAGATTATGGCAAGAGATGGGAATTTTTAGAGTTGAGCATGGTGGGGTTAATTTCTTAAGCCACACACTAAAAATGATTTTTGAAAAATACTAAAAGAAGTTGAAAAATTACGGAAAAATACTTTTTGTGTATGAAATACATGTATATAAGCTTGGCCAAAAGATAGAAAAATAATAAGATGATTTGTTATTTTCGTTAAAGGAGATATTGAATCCAACTTGCTGGATTGAAAAATAGTTAAATCTAGTTTGCTGGATTGAAGGATTTAGAATCTAGGCTTGCTGGATTGAAAAATAGTTGAATCCAATATGCTGGATTGAAGGATTTAGAATCCAAGCTTGCTGAATTGAAGTATTTAGAATCCAGGCTTGCTGGATTGAATTATTATGAATCCAGGCTTGCTGGAGTGGAAGTTCGTTGAATCCAGTTTGCTGGATTAGCCAATTCAGGTGGCTGGATTGCATGTTTGAATAATCTGGACTATGATGTTAGTATTCGGCTTACTAGATTATAAAGAAGAACTAATAAAAGGAAAGATTAAGTGTTAAATCATAATGTATATGATAAAGTAATTAAAATATTATCAAAGAATGATAATGATAATAATAAAGATGTTTTCAGGTAATTGATTATGTGGTTAAGTGTTAACTAAATTGCTGATAGAGTAATTGTATTACGATATAAAGTATGATATGCTGATTGTAAGATCAATCTTAACAATGATAGGTCTTTACAATAAAGAGATTAAATTAAATTGCGTAGCAGTAGATCGCAGTCGAGGCAAGTTCTCTAACTCAAACTTGAGTTATTATTTTCAAAGTATGTTAGTGAATAATTATTGTTAATTATTCACATCTATATTGATTTTTGATAATCACACTCGGTGCAATTAAATTCCCGTTCTATTATTATTGAACTGTGAATTAGTTAAAGTTCTTTCATTTATGAACTGTTTAAGATATGGATCTATGCTCATTGTATCAGCTAGATCAAGCATGTTTAAATTTGTTAAATCAAATATGTTGTTAAAAGTTGTTCTTCACCAATTGACTTGGTAAGGACTCAAGACTGAGAAGAAGAACAATTTGATTAAAGTATTATTGAAAAAAAATTATTGCTCGTACATTAAGTGTTTATGCATAATACACCGGGTATGAAAGGCTGATCCCCTTTATTACCAAAACTTATTAAAAGGACCAGTTTAAATACTGACTACCTTAGCATATGTTCATGGTCACTATGACCACTCAGCATCTGTTATTCAACTATTCGAATATTCAGTTATCAAGACTTAATTCATGTTCTTTCACAATTAATTTCTATTGTTGAACATTGAATAATAAATTTCTTGCTAATCATGATATATCTTCTTCGTACTTAAACTTGCTAAGAAAATTTGTTGCTTACCCTTGCAATATCATGACATTTATTTCAGCTATGCCAGAGACGTCCAAGAGGGACAAAGGCAAAAGAAAAGTGCAGGAATAGATAATGAGAAGGTTTATGTATTCTATTATATTATGTACATTGGTAATGTAAACCTTTTGTGTTACTAAGGGTAACTTAATTAAGGTATGTATAAGTTTAGGTTAATAGACCTTGGGATAATGTTGGAAGACTTTATTATAATGAACAATGTATGTTTATTATTCCGCAATAGTTTATAGAATGCTTATGATGATGATGGATAGTGAGCACCAAACCCGGGGTTTGAGAACTCGGATTTAGGGGGCGTCACAAGTGGGAGCGACGTGACATTCCTAGTATTATATGTTGATATACTACGGATATGGAATGGCATACCAATGCTACAATCAGTAAAGATAAAAGTTGTCTAAACATTCTTCCATGAATGATTTGGGAAGTGTATCTTAATTAGGGATACAAATCTATATAGATAGATTTAAAAGGATGCTCGGCTTAACCCGAGAAACGTATATTCATTTGATGCTAAAGCCGTTTAGCATGGCAAACTCCTAGAGATGTCTCATGTTAATGAGCCCTGGAGTGTATCTCTCTTAATCGTCCCATAGACTCTTAAAAGAGAGATCACTTGAGTAACTATCATATATGCAATGAAATGTACGAGAATTGATGTTAGTCAGTCATATTCTGGAGAAGATCACTGTAAGACAGTGAAAAATATCTTAAAGTACTTAACCGGTACTAAGGATATGATCATATTCATGGTGGTTCTGAATTAAAAATAGAGGGATTAACATACTCAAGTTTTTCAGACTGACCAAGACGACAACAAATCCACTTTAAGGTAAACGTTACCTTGAACGGTGGTCTAGTGAATTGGAAAGGTTCCAAACAGCAAAGAGTTGCTGGTTTAGTGATACAGGTAAAGTATATATGTGATGCCCCCAAAATAGGTATACATCACCCATTCTGAGTCACCAAATACATAGTACATAAATAAATACAACTTCATTAATACAATTGTCATACAAAATACGACAACACATATACTGTGAGTTTAAATACAAATATTGTCTAATAGACAGTATTTAAACTCAAAAGGAGTCCTCATTATAATTATTGATACACTATTTTACAAAATAGTGAGGACTACTAAAACATCTATCTTGAACCATCACTCCATACCCCAGCTAGTTCCTGCTATGTTCTCACCTCCTGAGAAGAAAAATAGAATAAAAAGAAAAAGGGTAAGCTCAACTAGCCCAGTAAAAAATATTATGACTAAGATAATATACAACAAATTATCATTAGTCCTCAACAGGGAAAATCTGATAAAATATAATAGACAACAAGTTTTAGATCAACAACTGCAACGGAACAACAATCCATTAGAAGAGTCAAGTAGAGAATGAATTCTACTATCTTCTAAGATTTAAAAGTCCATCATCAATATTTTATCCCTGTAACATCAATCAATATACATCTTGAATCAAATATTTATCTTTGCAGTATAGACCAAAGATATCCATTTGTATCACCAGTTGGTCATGTTCATCTCAACACCTGTTCATCTTTGCACTACGGGCCAAAGATATTCATCAGTTAATCATTCATCTTTGCACTAAAGGCCAAATATATTCATCAAGTATCATCATTAAGGACTGAGGATGATGAAAAATATTTTGGAGAACGAATCCAGTAAGATAAAAGGACAAAGATTAGAGATTCATACTTTAGATAATTCAAGTTTAAAAAATACTCCATAATAAACTATAATGGAGTAAAATTCAAGAATAAATATCAAAACATGGATACAATCAAAGATAGTAACCATAATAGACATCTGGGACAAAGAAGAGAAAATTTTATTTTTCGGTGAATAGTGTCGTATTTGTGAATAGTGCCGTATACGTGAATAGTAACCCCAACACAAAAAGGTAGAAATTCCACAATAGAATTTATATCAATATTTCAGCATAATGATATTGAAGAAAATAATATCATTTATGAAGAAAATAATATCATTTACGAAGAAAATAACATCCCTTACCTCAAAATAACAGTATTTCTGATCAGAATATCGGATGTAAAGCCGAAGAAAACTTGCACTGAATAGCAACTCTCAAAGTATCTAAATACTCACAAAATACGCTCGATAATATATAGAGAGAGAAATTTTATTTCTGGTGTAATTTTCAATTCTAACTAAGAGCCCTATTTATAGGAAAATGCTAGAACGCCAAAGCAGACTAAATAATAAAATAATATTATTTATTTTATTCATTCTACGCCCACCTCCTTTGAAACATCAAAGCCAGCCATCTTGGAAAAATTTTCAGCAGCCCACATGTTTTAAAAAAATAAAAGTGGGTCCCACCCATAATTTTAAAAAATATTTAATTTTTAAAACTTTAATAATTCATAATAAATAGCTCTTTTATCAGAAAAATTCAAATCTCATTTTCTTTTCATAAGAAATTTAATTCTCTACAACTTTGTAGAAGAAAGTTTTTCTAAATTTCAAACAAAAAAATGCCCGAAATCCACATACAGACGATTTTTAATACCTCCTTTCTGACAAAATACTGATAAAACACCTCAACATTAATTCCTTCAATTATATCCACATAAAAATAAATATTTCCTTCATTTATATCATCATAACATAAATATTTTCTTATCATATAAATCAATAATTAATTATTCACAAATAATATTACAGAATCACAATTATGACAATCAGGTCATTCCCAGGAAAGAGGGGGCTTTTTGATAAGGATTTCTCCTTATTGGCGCGCAATTAGGTGACCAATCATCTCCTTAGATAGAACTTCCTTAGACATTGCCAATAATGCTATCTAATAATATTATTCAAATAATATGAATTATTGATTTGATAATGGGAAATACTGTGCAGTGACAATTATTGAAACAACAATAATATAAAATATCAACGCAACAATTATTGAATCAATAAAATAAAGTATTGAACAGTAATTACTGTAACAATTATTGAGTAGTGCCTTCTTACGTAAGAATCAATAATTCATCAATACTGTGCAATACCGTGTGCTACTGTGCAACCACACGTATTACTGTATTTTAACCACCGGATATTCCAACAGTGTTAACGGTAACAACTACGCCGTTATTTGTAAAAACTCAAATTTGTCGTTTTCTTTATCTGGCCGTTTTTCGTTATGGGCCCACAAATGGCTACGCCGTCGTACGAATATTCCCTGACAAAAAGAATATTCCACGACCAAACGAATATTCCCTGACAACAATGAATATTTTATAACCACTTGCTTATTTTGAAAAATTTGCACATTTCACCCATAACCAAAGTATTATATCAAATTAACACCTTATTATTCACAATAATAATTAGAGAAAATTTGATTTTATTTATTAAAAAGTTGGGGTGTTACAATATAGCTGTAAATGAAGCTGCAAGTTGATTGTTTAGATGAAAAGTTTATTACAGAATTAGGAATAGTTCTTAAGTCTCATCTTGGATCTAAACATGTTTTGTGGCACTTTCATTTGATTAAAGAATCATTGAAATAGGAGAAGTCACTATAGAGATAGTGGACTCTCAATAACAACATTACATATCCATTTACTAAAGTTTATCCAACTGCAGGATAATCGTCACTTAGAGAGTAAGGGTATGAGGTACCATGACGATTGACTTTAGTGTAAGTGGGAGATTGAAAGTAGTATGCACACAAGCCAATCATGTTGATGATAAAGCATATACTTTGTAACAATCTTATTCATTTATTAATAAAAGTATTCATATACTAAATACTTTAATTTATCTACATGGTGCTGTTTTAATAATATGTGATAAACTCATAGTTTTAAGTAATGCTTTTAGAATTATGATGAGATCATGCTAATGAGATCTAAATTCTTAGATAACTTAAAAACTAAAATTGTTCCCAATCGATAGATTACTAAAAAGGGATTAATGAATTCAGATATATTGGTACATACGTTGTTTGCTCATTGGATGAGGATGATTGATCTCATGATCATTTGTGTGGAGATAGTAAAGCAAGTATATAGGTGCTTATTGGAGAATAAGTTCACTGAATGTGGCTCGCTAAGGAATACCTAATGGAGTTTTACTTGCCTGTCAATAGGAATTCCTGTAGTGATAGTAGTACAAGTGATCCTTAGACTTGAGATCATCATAGTATCTTGTGTATGATGAGTTATACTTTAACTTATTCCTTAAGACCCTTAGGGTATATCAAAGGGTATGCTTGGGTATAATAAGTTATACATGGAGATAATGTATGATCAATAAAGAATCTACCGCTTCTAGTAAAAAGGATTGGAGCTGAACTTGTACCTGAGGAAGCTAGTTCTACAAGAGTATGAATCTAATCTCCATCTTTTTTCTATTGATTGATAATTATGCACAAAAAATGATCATGGTGATGGGTTTGTATGAAAATTTTAAATTCCTATTTTATCGCGCTTATGCACCTTTTGTGTAATTTAATTGCATAATCAAGCTATATACAAACCCAACAGTCTGATCGTAGAGCTCTGCACAAGTCACTCAAGTCTGCTAAGAAAATAAGGCAGAATCATAGTTTATTGAAGCAAAATCGTAGACTATCGAGTCAGTTGAGAGATGGCAGAAGTCAAGGCAGAATCATAGTATTAAAGAAGTTGATTCAGAATCATAGTCTATCTTGAAAGCCACTCTCAGAATCGTGTAGTTGGTCTGAGCATCTGCCAAGCCAAGTTAAGAATCATAGTCTGCACTCGAAATCGTAGAAGATGTTTGTCGAGCGCCTTTCGTGCTAGAATCGTAGACTTGACTCTGAATCATGAAGTTTACATGTCGTCATCTATCAAGATCACAGTTTGCAGAACCAGAGCCAAAGTCACAGTCAACCAAATGCTTACATAGGCAATGTATAATCATAGAAGCACTCTACGATTCTCTACAAAAGCAAACCTGAAGTATATACATAGTTCGCTTTCTCTGGTAAGAACAATCAAGTTTAAGAATGTAGCTTACTTGAAGAATATCAGAAAGCATTCTCTAAATGATCTGCAAGCAAATGGAAGATAAAAGCACCAATAGGAAGACTGATTGAGAACTGAATATCCATTCAGAAAGAGTCTCCTACAAGTGCTAATCAGAAGACTACGATCGGAGTGCTTACCGAAGAAAAGAATAGTCTGATAAAGGAAATACAAAGATAATGGTAAACCTTCCACAAAGCGAGCAAAGGTCAGACAAGGAGGATATCAATGCTCAGCCTTACCATGGAGTATGATCAAGAGATCATAAGGCTGAAAGTTAAGAAAGCTGAGCATGACAAGTTAAAAGAGTTATGCAAACTGAAGTGTCAAAGCTGTTAATCAACTTGATAGTTCTTGAAGCAAGGAAAGACAAGCATGATCGTAGAGCTAAGCACATGATGGTACAACGTTGAGCACTCTCGGAATCATAAATGGTGTCAAGGCCAAGTCACCCTACGATTTCCACAGACAAGCAATCGTAGAGTTCATAAAGGTCAACATCAAATTCGTAGAGGGCATTCATCTGAGGAGTGAAAATGTTCAAGCAAAGAAGACTGACATTCGAACGTTATGAATTAGGGATCCCGATATCCTTTCCAAGCATCCTTGATGTGAATCGAGGAAACAAGACAAAGGTGACTACCTACTAGCCTGTTGAAAGTAACATCTATGAAGTGTTAGGTGATAAAGCAGACTGATGTGTCAGGAAAGTCAAAAAGGAGTTGTCACATTAACCCGACATGTCTATATTAGTGCTCAGAAATGTCTGGAGCATTAAATGCTACAATGGATGCCTTTAACTGAGACATTTCGAAGGCTACTTCACAAGCAGAGATTAAAAAGGGAGCTCGTCAATAGAAGACTCCCAACGACTATATTCCAACAAGAAGATAATAGATAAATCTATAAATAGCCGAAGCTTCAAAGATGAAAGAGTTGTTGACTTGAAGAGATGCAAGTCATACAGAGCATAACAGAGAAAAGGTCTTCACGAGAGTGAGACCACTACAGTAGAGTGAAGCATAACTAATGATGGTTCTATAATGATAAAGCTTCACTCCATACAAAGGAGGATGACAACAAGATGACATCTGTACTGAGAGTTGAAAGGCCAAGAAGGCTACAACCTAAGTAGTAGATCAGAAAGCAGAATACTTGAGCCACTTTATGTCTCATCATGAACACACTGAGCTAAAGAGAAGAAGATATAGAATTTAATCTGTGCACAAGACAACCAGTGTTCAAGGACTGCTAAGTACACAAAGAAGCTAAGCTGATAAGTGTTCCTGACTTAATTTCGAAAGTATTTGCTGCTATAACTGTCCTTACTATGCTCTAAGCTCTGCCGTTGATATTATCTTGTGAAGGCACCAATTCAGAGTTTGTCGATCGCGTGAGCATAAAATGTACACAAGTACCTAAAATACAAACAAAAATAAAATAGAAATAAGATAAGAATAGCATTGTCTAAGTCACACAAATCTAACTTTAATTGATGACAACAATATTAAAAATAAATGCCTTTTCTAGGCCACGGTGCCAAAAACTTGTTGTCTCTTTTTTGGTTTAACAAAATGGACTCTAACTCATGCATGTATACATGGGTCAACAAGTAGTACAGAGTAAGAAAGTGTCGATCCCACGGAGAAAGGTGATAAATCTAAATTATCATGCAACAACTTAATCACTGTATTTGTATGCTTAAACAATCAACTCACAATATTGAATTCTCAATTAATTATCAACACAAAAATTATAAATACTAAAATAATGAAATCAAATCGGAGAGAAATGGGATTCTAATATCATTTTATGTTTTATCTAATTTGCAACCCTCCTACAATGCTTAATTATTTATTATGGAAAGCTAGTCAAGAGCACAAAAGTGAAACATAACCATCTCTCAATGAATTATGTCCAATTTACACAAAATCCACAATTGATAGAATTCATGTAAGCATCAAAATTACCAAACTCACTATATGTCTAGGTGAATTTACAACAATAATGATTTTAAGTGCAAGCTCTCTTTACACATGGTGGACCGGTATATGCCTATCCGGGTCACGAATCATAAAGCTTAAACAAATTAGCCTCATGAACATATGCCATTATGATCTAATCTACACTTATATTTCATTTTCCAAATCCATACAAGCAATTAGTGTGAATGACGATCAAGCATTCAAGCATTTAATACAATCATAATGGGCATTCCACTGATAAATATGCAACATTACAATCAGGTACACATATTTAAACTACACATCAAAATCCATTAGAATCCCATAATGGAATTTAGTTCATTTTTGAACCAAAAGCCATTATGAGATTGAAGCAAAACATGGAAATGAACAATGTAAACAAGAGATTAAAGAGAATTAAGAAATCAAATCTATAAATTCCTGCTGCAAAGTCTATTTCCAGGCTTGTTCAAATCAACAAAAATCTCCAGAATGCAAAATTAATAATTATTAAGCAATCTAAATAAAGAGAGGAGCCTAAAGTAGTAATCAAATGCTTTCACTCTCTCTAGAGTAGTCTAAACCTAAGAATAGTAGTAAAAACTGATAAACCACGTCTTTGGTAACCAACCATATCGTCACAGATGAGCAAAACACCCTTGAATTCAAATTATAAAAGGCAACAGTTTAAACAGAATATGAGCGGCGTGGCCGCGCAGTAGTATACTGCAGATCAAACGCGGGTGCGCTGTAGGAGTCTTTGGCGTATGCATGGCGTAGGCACGCCATGACCCTTTGTTGCTGGAGCGCGGCCGCGCAGCTGCCTTATTTGCCTCTGTATTCTCTTTAGCGTGGGCGTGCCATGTTTGACTGTAATGGCAGCGCAACCGCGCTGCTGCTGCACTTTGCATTCTACTGGCTTCTTGTTGTTGCTGCTGTTTGTTGCTTCCTTCTTCTTCAACTCTTTCCTTCTTCACTCTACTTCTTACTTGATCTTCCTTCTCACCTGCTCACGTCCAGCTACTCTTACATTCTTGCTCAAGTCCATCGTGCTATGTTAATGCATCTCCATGCCATTTCATGCCTTTCCTTGCCTTTCCATGCCTTATGTTGCTATGGGAGTTCCAACTATGTATACTGCAAAATAAACATAAAAAGCAAATAAAACATAATAAAACTACTTAAGTTGAGCATAATTTACGTCAGTTGGTAACCAATAAGTAGGTATAAAACCTACTTATCAATAAGCAAAGACTTAGCATTACCTCAACAGTGATGGTGCACAATGTTGAATATCAGATGAAGACAAGCATCAACAACAAAGAACAACAGCACCAAAGGATGAGTCAGACTGCTAAGTACCAACAAGATGTTAAGCTGAACGTACATCTTAGCAGTCCAGTAGATATGATCAAACACCAATGCTGAATGCCCAATGATCACAAGAAGCTGCTAAGTACCAGAAGATGAACAAGCTGAATTTCATCTTAGTAACTCAACAAAAAACAAACAAAAAACAAACAACCAAGAAACCAGGGCCTGTAGGGTCCTTGTCTTTGTGACTAAACCAAAGTCAAGTCTGCTAGATTGCTGAGTACGAGAGGGTATAAGAGATTCTAAGTCTGCTTGGCTTAGTCTAAAGTTTCCAAGGCTGCTGGTCTTGAAGAGTTCTTTGTGAACTAGATTTCCAAGGCTAATGGTCTTGAAGGAATATTAGTGATTCAAAATTGATCAAATCCTTAGTGGAATCTCTGCTTGTTGAAGCAGAAGAGTGGATTAGGAGCATTTAGTCTCTGAACCACTTACAACCTCTGGTGTCATTTACTTTATGTCATTTACATTAAGTTCTATAACTGCCATATCATCTTGCAATTAACTCTATATTAGAACTATGTTTAATGCTATATTCTTGAAGGGTATCTAAATCTATTCCATTGTACATGAATTGATTCCTCTATTCATTATCTGTTAATCAGTTAACAAAATAAAAGAAAATAAATAAAAAAAAGCTTTAAAGGATCTATTCAAGCCCCCCTTCTAGATCTATTGTGTGCCTCCGAGAACTAACAATCGGTATAAGAGTAGGTTCTCACGAATATGTTAAAGCTTACGCTTTGAGTTTGATCCTTGACACAAATAAGTTCTAAACGTGGTATTAGCTGTAAGACACTTCTGAACGTAGTCGAGCTCACAATGTGAAAATTGTATGTGTAGATAAATATGTATATCCACCTGATGCAATCCAGATCGGTCCTCTTTCTTACATGATACTACTATCAAGGCCAATCTAGCAAAATCTATAGTTAATCAGCAGTCTGCAGCCTATAGACAGAAAGTCCAGATATAGCAAGAACTGAGAACTTTCTGTTCAAAGCTCAAGAAGATAATGCGCCTAAACAAACTATATGTTGCATCTCCAATGAAGGAGTTAGGTAAAATCGTCAAATGCACAATAGACAAGATCCATGAATTTGAACCTTGAGGTTCAAGAGCTTCAAAGAATCTGAGGTGTCAAGACCTTCATCTGATCATGATTGAAAGACTCTGCTTGACTAATCTAAAGCCACACTGTACAACAAATGTTGTCAGTATTGATTATACAAAGATATATTCATCAATGCCTCATATCATTATGCAAATAAATAGAACAACTACTTGTCAAGAGACTAACTGTAGCAAGGTATGTATCCTTATCAAAATGTACTCTCATCACATTAAAGTTGGACACCACTCACTGAATAGCTCCCTCCACCTATGGTTGAGGTTAAAAATATTCCACTTAGAAGATATATGGTGTATGCCTTAAGTTAAGAATAATTCAAGCATTCTAAGTTGCTCGACCTTTGCTAATGGGTTGGTGTGTATGGAAATTCATACAAATCAATGTTTTTTGATTTTGAAAAAATAAACAGTGTGATCAACACAACAGTTGTATCTTGGAGGCTCTTGGAGATTGATCAACTCTACGAACCTACTAGATGTAAACTATGGAACTGATCCCCACTCTATGAAAGTTTAAAATTCAAGAACATAGTAAAAGCGAAAAGTGATTAAACCTGAAATTCAGATAAGGCACACTTAGAAGGGGGGGGTTGAATAAGTGTGGGAGCAAACTATGTCCAATTTTTAAACTTTGAACCAAAATACTAAATTCAGCCTACTATATTAATGAATGCAGCTTGCTGAATGAATATGGTCTACCGAATTGACTTTTAGTTTAAGAAAATATTTTGATGATTTTATAAGTCAAAGTAAATACTTGGTGTTAACAAAATATCTCAAGATGAAACAAATATTTAAATTTTAATTATTAAGAGATTTAACTATCTTGAGAGATATTTAAAGTAAAGCAAGCAATAAATACAACACCAAGATTTTTTACGTGGTTCAGCTATTACCCTCTATAATAATAGCCTAGTCCACGTCCAATACCAACTAGTATTGGAGACTCACTTTTATTTCTTTAAAATTGACCCTTGTTACAAAACAGATTCTAACAAATTTGAATTACAATAATTCACTTGAGCACACTTGCTCCCTGTGCACCAATGCACCCTTTAAGCACCTATGCTTCCTTGAACCTATTTGTAAACAAACCTTAATCCACCTGGATTAAATTCTTTTAGACAACACTTAGTCTAAAAATTTAAGATTACAAATATAGAAGTCTAATGATCAAAGCAAATAAGCAATTTAACAATGCAAAGCCCAACTAATGAATGCAATGATCAAGTAGTAAAAGAGAGATATCACCAGAAATTATGCTCATGAAAATCAGCTAGAATAATCTGAATATAAATTGCACAGTAGCTGAAAATTTTGCACCGAAACTAATGAAGTTGCTTTCCAGGTATATGAGTGCAATAATTGATTTAAGTGTTGTATTTTAGTACTGATATCTCAGTTGAATTTATAACCCCAAAAAATATTACCGTTGCTCTCTAAGAAATAAATAAGTTCCGTTGAAAACATATAACAAATTATTTTCTTTGGAACCAATTTAGGAGTATAAACAAATCTGTGAAAATCTCTTATATAACAGGTTAGACTCCTTCAAAGCTAATCCACTTGAAAAACATTCAGAACATGCTACTGCCTTTTCCATTAAAGAAGATTTATACTTTCCGTAATACATGGCAAAGGAAAATAACACTACTTATGAATTAAATAAATTGAAAGTACTAATAGAGTGTTAGTTTCGTAAATAACATCAAGTGTATCTTAAACCAATTACTCCGAATAATCATGATATGCAACTTCCCAGGATAATCATTACTATCTATTTCCAAGACATGTGCAGCTATTAAACTTCTAATCACCAAGACTCAAACCGTCACATATATCATACTTCTTTTCCAATAAAATATATAACCAATCTGTAAATAAAGGAAAGAAGATAACCATACTTAAATGAAGATAATCATTATCCTGCCTTCACAATCTAAAACACTTTTTAAGTTTTTAACAAAACTTGTGTACATGTATCTAGAATTTATCAGGACTTCTTATGTAGCACATGGTAACCAAACAATAAAATTTCGGACAAAAATTATCATTTTAATTTTTACGCATGCAAAATATAAATATGTCATGTTATAACAGTTAGCAATATAAAATACTTAGGCATGAACAAAATATTACATTTTAATGCACATAAAATGTCCTAGAGCCTTGTATCGAAAAATTAAGTATTTGCAATGACCTTACATATTTTTCTTAGGACTCAAATCTTCAAAGTCTTTCAACAATGATCTTTCATTAATTTCTTGAAATTTCACAATAGACAAATTAGTCTATAATATTAAGTCATCATCAAAACAAAAAGGTTGGAATATTAACAAACCAACATTCTCCCCCTTTTTGATGATGACAACACCAAATATTATAACTCCCCTTGAATTCATGAATATTAAAAATAACTCCCCCTGAATTCATGCATATTAAAAATTTCAGAAGATTCAAACTAATTTCCACCATGCCTGTTGTTTAGACATAATTAATCCTGCAAATTTGTTAGCTGAAACAAATATTATAATCACAAAATATAGCAGTGCAGTCATAATATCTAATACTGGCTCCAGCCATATTGTTTTAAACAACCCATCAAAACAAAAACTTAAACACATTGTTTCCAACCAAATCGTTTTTAACAAAAATAATAATATATCTTCACAGCAACAACATTGTCTCCCCCTTTGTCATCACCAAAAAGCCACTATCAGATATCAATATCATCAATGTGAATCACAGGTAGAGGACGATTAGTGAAATAAGGACGGTGGAGAAGACGATGAATCCTTTCTTCCATAGAAAAGTCATGAGCAAATCTAGGAGGGAGAGGAATAAAGGTCACATTGGGTAGAGGCAGGTCAAGAAAGTCTCCAATGTATTCAGCCATCCAATTACACCGAGGCCACTCAGGAACATGAGAGACCATTCTGTCAAAATGTAACCTTCTACCAACGTCATTTATACGATGAGCCATGAAATTAGCAAATTCTCCAATCTGATTACTTACAAACTTCAGTTCGTGACTTAATTGACATGAATTTCTATTGATCTTTCGATGAAGAGATTCAACCATAGCCATGGTGTGTAATTCGAAACCAGCTTGTAAATCGAAAAATTCATCCTCAATTTGTGAAAAATATTTGTTCAAATCATTTGCCCGAATAGGCAATTTTCCTTTTTCTAAAATCGAAAGCCTTTGTTTAACATCAAGAATATCAGAACGCATAAGTTTCTGATTTTGGAGGATTTGAGTCAACATCTCGACTACTTTTGGAGATGAAACTGATGAAGAAGTAGGATTATCACATGGTAAATAAGAAGTAATTGAACTCGGTGGAGTAGGAATAGAATCAGGAATTATTCGAACAAATAAGCCGTTAACAAAAGTGATATGAGATTGTTTTAAATTAGCAGAATCAATGAATTCACTGTGAGACACCACAATTTCATCATCAAGGCAGATGTTAAAATGCTGAAACATTTTTATCAAAAACAAACCATAAGACAGACACTTTTTAACTTGACGAATACAACTCATCATGTGGGGCAACATCATAAGAGAGAAATTAAAACGAACACCTTTTAAAATCATTACAACAACCACCAAATCTTGGTAAGTAAAATCTGCTCCACCACCTACTCGTGGAAACAAATTATACCGAAGTATTTTATGCAAAACACATGCAAGTGGACAGACATCAACAGTTTTAGGAGTAAACAGAGTTGTCAGAGAGGAGTTAGTCATCACAGTTTGAAGTTGTTCAAGAGGAGGAAAGGGTATATTTGCAGCACCCTTAAGAGTAAATGGACAGGGACCAGATGAAGGAATATCAAAAATACTTCCAAAATCGACAACAGTGAAAAACAAAGATTATTCCTTCACAAAAGACGTATAACAATCCCAATTACACTCTAAATTTGTGTAAAACTGTTGTACCAAACGAGGATATGCCCTTGTGAGAGGAAATAGCATAGCAGAAATACCACTAGAAGTGAAAAGTTTTTCCAAAGAAGAATTTTTGAAATAAAATAGATCCTAGATTTTCTCATAAATAAACTGTTTAGTAGCAATAGAAGTTTTGAAGCAGGCTTCAAAACTCTGACCTCGAAAGAAATTATCCAAAAAATCAAAAGTAATAGAGAAAGGATTTACCAGATTTAAGGGCGATTCTGGTTGAGAGGGAGGAGGCTCCGAACTAGGAGATTGCGGGGATGTCTTTAGGAAAGAGAAGCTTGAATCAGACCCATCAGATTCGTCAGAAGAAACATGAACGGATGTCTGGCGAGGTTGTCTCTTGGATTTCTTCGGTGAACGTGTAGTATAAGGAGATCGTGGGTGTTTCCCTTCTTTGATGGTGATGCCGGAAGACCGTTTGTTAGCACGAGTCTTCATCTTTGTTACAAAAACTAGAGTTGAGGGTGGAATAAAGATGGAGAAATGAAATTTTTGAGACTTTGAGTTAAAAAAAGAGAGGAGCTTTGTATTTAATTGAAAGTGTTGGACGCCGAAAAGACTCCTTGAATCACTAAATGCCCAGCCTCTGTCTTTTCAAATTTTGAATTCCATAATGATATTTTTTGTAAGTTGTGCCGAGTAGATACGTCTCCCTTAGTCTTCGGTGAGGAATAGATAATGTTTATCAACAGAACACATTTAAAATATTATGCAGATATGAGATATTTTATGCATGAAATATTTTAGTACGTGATCATTTTATACCATGCACATTCCAAGTTCTCTTCTTAACATGCAAAACCTTTCTTCACATAAGGTTTGGTAAAAATATCAGCCAACTATTTTTCTGTTGGAATAAAAATTAATTTAATTAATCCTTTTGAAACATTATCCCTTAGAAAATGATGTCTAACTTCTATATGCTTTGTACGTGAATGTAACACAAAATTTTTAGATATATCTATAGCATCAGAATTATCACAGTAGATAGGTACATTATCACATAAAACATCAAAGTCACATAGAGTTTGTTTTAACTATAAAATTTGAGAGTAACAACTCCCTGCAGCTACATATTCACCCTAAGTGGTTGATAAAGCAACTGAAGTTTGCTTTTTACTATGCCACTTAACAAGTTTGTGACCTAAAAATGTGCAAGCACCACTGGTACTTTTTCTATCAATTTGACATCCTGCATAGTCAGTATCTGAATAACCCATTAGTACAAAATGATTATAGATTGGATAAAATAATCCCAAATTGATTGTACCACTTAAATATTTAAAAATCCTTTTAACAGCTTGTAAATGTGATTCTTTAGGTTTTGCTTAAAAACGTGCACATAAACAAACACTATACATAATATCTGGTCTAGATACGATTAAATATAATAAACATCCAATCATACCTCGATATTTAGTTACCTCCACATCTATACCTTTTTCGTCAGACGTAAGCTTTATTGAAGTGCTCATTGGTGTAGCCTTTAAATTTGATCCTTCAAAACCAAACCTTTTGAGAAGCTCTTTTGTATATTTGGTTTGATGGATATACATACCTTCCTTTGTTTGCTTGATTTGGAGTCCCAAAAAGTAATTAAGTTCTCCCATTAGACTCATATCGAACTCCTTGTGCATACATTTAGAAAACCACTCACAAAGGAAAATATTAGTAGCACCAAAAATTATATCATCTACATATATTTGTACAATAATAATATCTTTATTTTTATGCCTAATAAATAATGTAGAATTAATTTTTCCTCTAATAAAACCATTTGAAAGTAAATACTTACTCAATCTTTCGTACCAAGCTCTTGGAGCTTGTTTTAGCCCATAGAGAGCTTTCTTTAGCTTGTAGACATGGTTTGGATACCTCTCATGTTCAAATCCAGGAGGCTGTTTTACATATACCTCTTCATTTATGTATCCGTTGAGAAAGGCGCTTTTCACATCCATTTGATAGAGTGTGAACTTATTGTAACATGCAAATGCTAACAAGATGCGGATAGACTCTAGTCTGGTGACTGAGGCGTAAGTTTCTTCATAGTCTATCCCTTCTTGTTGATTGTATCCTTGAGCTACTAGCCTTGCTTTGTTTCGAGTGATAGTGTCATGCTCATTAAGCTTGTTCTTGAATACCCACTTTGTTTCAATAA
Source organism: Panax notoginseng (assembly GCA_016801055.1). Classification (NCBI taxonomy): domain Eukaryota; kingdom Viridiplantae; phylum Streptophyta; class Magnoliopsida; order Apiales; family Araliaceae; genus Panax; species Panax notoginseng. The sequence continues at coordinate 127,248,613 of CM029017.1, read as the reverse complement.
TAGAAACATCTTTAGGAGGGGGCATAAGTTCTCAGACCTGGCATCGTTCAAATTGTTGAAGTTCTTCTTACATTGTCATTAGCCAGCTTTCATCTATGATAGTTTCCTTAGCATTCTTTGGCTCAACTTGTGATAGGAATGCAGAAAAAGCACATTGATTTTGCAATCCTCTCCTTGTAGTGATTCCTTTATTTATATCTCCAATGATGTTTTTTGGTGGATAGTTCTTGAGATAACTCGCAGTCTTTGGCATTTGTACATCATGTATTACCTCTTCCTGTTGAGGAAAATCTGCTTCAAGCTCTTGTGTTGTTTCTTGTTCTACTCCTTCCGAGTTTTCTAATTCAGCTTGCTGGATTTGTATATTCGGTTTGCTGAATATATTCCTCCGATTTGGTGGATTTACTGAGATCTCCAAGGTACCTGCATCCTCATCTCTTTCTTTTGGAAGATCATTGTGAGTTTCATTAAAACGAATATGAACAGATTCTTCAACACTCAACTTGTTAATGTTAAATACACGATATGCTTTACTATTCTGTGAATACCCAATGAAAATTCCTTCATAAGATTTAGCATCAAATTTTCCTAGGTTATCACTAGTATTTAGAATAAAACATTTAGATCTAAAAACTTTGAAATAGCTTATATTAGGAATCTTATTATTTAACAGTTCATAAGGAGTCATCAAAATGATTGGACGAATAAGTACTCTATTCAAAATATAACAAGAAGTGTTTACAGCTTCGGCCCAAAACTTTTTAGGAAGTTTACTTTCTTGTAATAATGTTCTAGTTGTTTCTTGTAATGTCCTATTCTTTCTTTCTACAACTCCATTCTGTTAAGGGGTTCTAGGAGCTGAAAACTCATGACTGATTCCTTTTTTATCACATAATGTTATAAAGTCTTTTTGAAATTCAGTATCATTATCACTTCTTATCCTTACAAGTTTTAGAGTGTATTTTGTTTCCAAGTTTCTTATTAATTTCTTAAATTCCTTAAATGCTACATCTTTAGTTCTCAAAAATAATACCCATGTATATCTAGAAAAATTATCTACTATTACAAATACATAAAACTTACCATTTATACTAGGATGTCTTTCTGGTCGAAATAGATCAAGATGAAGTAGTTGTAAGGGAGAAGAAGTTGATACAATGTTCTTTGCCGTAAACGATGTTCTTACTTGTTTTCCAAGTTGACAAGGAACACAAATTTCCTTCTTTTCATACTTTATTTTTGGCAATCCTTTGACAAGATTCTTTGAGGATAATTTCTTGATCAAGTCCATGTGAACGTGTCCCATCCTCTTATGCCACAAATTAGCCTCATCTTGCATAGATGCAAGACATAATTCTTCATCCTGTTGCTCAAAATCAATAATATATATATTTCATTCTCTTTGTGCAACTAGAGTAACATTGTTAGTACCATGAGAAATCGTGCATTTTTCTTTATCAAAACTAACTTGGTGACCATTATCCATTAATTGACTGATACTAATAAGATTAAATTCAAGTCTACTAACAAGATGTACATTATCAATATTGACCTTACCATTTCCTATTTTATGTTTTTTCGATTATTTCGCAGGTTCGATTATCTCCAAATGTAACTGTACCATTTTTCTTCTTGATTTTTAGCTCCACGAACTTTGTTTTGTCACTAGTCATGTGACGTGAGCATCCACTATCAAGAATCCATTTTTGAGATGGAACCCTTGCCTTGAGACATACCTGTCAATAAAAGATAATTCATCCTTTTGGTACCCACATCTTTTTGGGTACTTTAATGTTAGTTGCATGTAAATCATCCTTTTTAATCTTATTTTTCTTAAAGCAGTTTATGTCCAAATGACCTTTAATGCCACAATTTCTACATGTTGTGAAAGGAGAGCAATAATTTAATCTAAAACGTGATTTTGATTTTAGCATTTTCATATTACCATTTTTATGCATAGAATTAAAACCAATTCCTTGTCTTTCAAAACTCGGTCTTTTTTTTCCCAATATAACATTTAAATTTTATTCACCTTGAACGAATTTAGCAAGAGATAATTTTAGTGAATCTATTTCTTTTTGAAGTTCATTATTAGGAAATGTTTTAACAGGTGATTTATCACTAAATGCATCAATACAGGCATCTCTCATTTTTAGTTCATTTGTCAATTTTTGGACTTCATTATTCAAAAAATTTACCTTATTGAAAAGTATTTTGTTATAATTATCTAAATAATCTATCTTAGCAATCAAAACCTTTTCTTCTTTACATGTAGATTCCTTTATTATATCTTTCTTTTCATCTGTTAAAGAGTCTACCACACCCATTAATGTATTTACCAAGTCTTTCAAATACGCATTATTTTCTTTAAATTTTTCATTTTCTTGTTTCAAAGAATAAAACTCAAAACTAGATACCTCGTTTCATTCACCTTCTATTCCCATGAAGCATACTTGAGCTATTTCATCCTTGGCATCAATCTTAACTTCGGTCTCTTCTTCATCACTCCAAGTGACAAGTGCCTTGTTTCTTTTATTATCCTTGAAGCTTATTTTTCCTTTGTTCTTTAGTTGAAAGCAGTCCTTCTTGAAGTGCCCTGGACGTCCACATTCAAAACATGTCTCCTCGGTTTGCTTTCCTTTTGCTTTATTTGAGTTGAAGATATTTTTCCGTTTATTCTTCCTTTGTAGTATCCCTTTGAGTCTTCTTGACATCATGGCTATCTCTTCGTCAGAATCATCATCAAGCTCTTCTTCATTTTTTTGCATTAAGAGCTAAAACCTTTCTTCGAGGAGTTTCCTCCTCATCATCATATCTCTTTAACTGATGTTCATATTCCTCAAGTTCACCAAAAAGAGTTAGTGTATCCATAGTAGAAATAGTAGAGGAATCTTGAAGAGTAGTAATTTTAGAAGCAAACCTCTTGGGCATAGCCCGAAGTAACTTACAGTTAATCTCACTTTGTGGAATGGATTTGTCCAGAAGCTTTAAGGAGTTTAGAAGAACAAGGAACCTTGCTTGAGCCATCTTTATAGTTTCATCTTTCTCGAGTTTGAACAATTCATAATCATGCATGAGCATGCTTAGTTTAACTTCTCGAACCTTTGATGTTCCTTCATGGCTCACCACTAGAGTGTCCCAAATTTCCTTAGCTGTGTTGTATGAGGAAACTTTATCAATCTTGGATTGAACCATGCCACTAAGTAGTGTGTTCATAGCCCTTGAATCATATGAGACCATGTAGGTTTAAGTTGAATCCATTTCTAGCAGAGTTTTTGGTGTCCCATCATCTCTTCGTGGAATTACTGGTCCGTTCTCCACAACCCACCATTCCCAAGGATCTCTTTTAAGATAGATCCTCATTCGGAATTTCCCAAAGTTATAATTTTATGTTCCATACAGCAAATAAGGTCTATTGGTTGATTAACCTTCTTGATTGTTGTTCTCGGACTGTGCCATGTCAGAATCTTTCCCTACAAGTCACCTTTAAGACCAAGTAAGTAGAGCCTTGATTTGACACCAAATGAAATTCAGATAAGGCACACTTAGAAGGGGGGTTGAATAAGTGTGGGAGCAAACTATGTCCAATTTTTAAACTTTAAACCAAAATACTAAATTCAGCCTACTATATTAATGAATGCAGCTTGCTGAATGAATATGGTCTACCGAGTTGGCTTTTAGTTTAAGAAAATATTTTGATGATTTTATAAGTCAAAGTAAATACTTGGTGTTAACAAAATATCTCAAGATGAAATAAATATTTAAATTTTAATTATTAAGAGATTTAACTATCTTGAGAGATATTTAAAGTAAAGCAAGCAATAAATATAATACCAAGATTTTTTACGTGGTTCAACTATTACCCTCTATAATAATAGTCCAGTCCACGTCCAATACCAACTAGTATTGGAGACTCACTTTTATTTCTTTAAAATTGACCCTTGTTACAAAACAGATTCTAACAAATTTGAATTACAATAATTCACTTGAGCACACTTGCTCCCTGTGCACCAATGCACCCTTTAAGCACCTATGCTTCCTTAATTCTGTTTGTAAACAAACCTTAATCCACCTGATTAAATTCTTTTAGACAACACTTAGTCTAAAAATTTAAGATAACAAATATAGAGGTCTAATGATTAAAGCAAATAAGCAATTTAACAATGTAAGGCCCAACTAATGAATGTAATGATCAAGTAGTAAAAGAGAGATATCACCAAAAATTATGCTTATAAAAATTAGCTACAATAATCTGAATATAAATTGCACAGTAGTTGAAAATTTTGCACCGAAACTAATGAAGTTGCTTTCCAAGTATATGAGTGCAATAATTGATTCAAGTGTTGTATTTTAGTACTGATATCTCAGTTGAATTTATAACCCAGAAAAATATTACCTTTGCTCTCTGAGAAATAAATAAGTTCCGTTGAAAACATATAACAAATTATTTTCTTTGGAACCAATTTAGGAGTATAAACAAATCCGTGAAAGTCTCTTATATAACAGGTTAGACTCCTTCAAATCTAATCCACTTGAAAAACATTCAGAACATGCTACTGCCTTTTCCATTAAAGAAGATTTATAATTTTCATAATACATGGAAAAGGAAAATAACACTACTTATGAATTAAATAAATTGAAAGTACTAATAGAGTGTTAGTTTCGTAAATAACATCAAGTGTATCTTAAACCAATTACTCCGAATAATCATGATATGCAACTTCCCAGGATAATCATTACTATATATTTCCAAGACATGTGCAGCTATTAAACTTCTAATCACCAAGACTCAAACCGTCACATATATCATACTTCTTTTCCAATAAAATATATAACCAATCCGTAAATAAAGGAAAGAAGATAACCATACTTAAATGAAGATAATCATTATCCTGCCTTCACAAGCTAAAACACTTTTTAAGTTTTTAACAAAACTTGTGTACATGTATCTAGAATTTATCAGGACTTCTTATGTAACACATGGCAGCCAAACAATAAAATTTCGGACAAAAATTATCATTTTAATTTTTACGCATGCAAAATATAAATATGTCATGTAATAATAGTTAGCAATATAAAATACTTAGGCATGCACAAAATATTACATTTTAATGCACATAAAATGCCCTAGAGCCTTGTATCGAAAAATTAAGTATTTGCAATGACCTTACATATTTTTCTTAGGACTCAAATCTTCAAAGTCTTTTAACAATGATCTCTCATTAACTTCCTAAAATTTCACAATAGACAAATTAGTCTATAATATTAAGTCATCATCAAAACAAAAAGGTTAGAATATTAACAAACCAACAAAATCAAAAGAAAAATTTAACGCATCAAGATTGTTTAAATCACACACACACACAATCACAATCATAATTGTTATCATTTACATGTGTGCATGCTTCATAATTATTAATGACAATCTAAATGTATATTGGAAATTCAAAAAGTTTAAATGACTAGGGTTTTTGTGAAAACTAACCTAGCAGGACCCAAATCGAATTGGGTACCAAAATAGAAAATTATCTAACTTGCAGGTACTTGATTATATCTAACCGTATCTAAGAAAGGCTGAAGCTTAATTACAAAGTTCCTACCAAGCTGCAATATTAAAATCCCTCAGCTATGCTCTCATTCAAGATCATTCAAGGAAGCATGAAATTCATAACAAGAAATTGAAGATCGTACAAGTTCATCCATGCAACGCATTTCATCTCAAGAGGACCAAGAAGGACGATCACATCTGTAATCATCTACCAATAGTGATGAAGTCAGAATGATAGAACCTACGCTCGTAGTGACTGATCAACAAATCATGGAGTAACCAGTTCTAAAGAAAACATTCTATGATCAAATAAAACTGATTTAATCATGAAGTCATCAGATCAGTTCAGAAGATTCCAGCTAGAAGGAGAAGTACAAAGTAACCTTGCAAAGATCTATATACAGAAGCTAGATCATCTTCGTCTAAGACGGAGGTATCAACTATGGGGGAGCAATAGTATGTTAAAATCTAGCAATGCTCAGATTAAGAAGGAAAATATTGAAGCTAAATCCTTCAGATCTCTAAAACAATGAAGGCATCTGAACTTGCTGCAAAGGCAAGATTAACTGAGGATGTAACAATCTAGAATTTTAATTGTAAATTCAAATATTTATTAAAGTAAATAAATATTTTAATTTATGTGTTATTGTTGAATAAGTTTTTGTTAACTTGATTTAATTTAATTATTTCTTTGTTAAATAAATAATTTATGAGTTGGGGGAATTAACTTAATTAAGATAATATGTTAATTAAGTTGATAATTGGTATTTTGAAGCTAATTAAAATAAAAGAGTGATGAATTAATTATTGTGAGATAATATTCTAATTTAATCTAATAATTAAATTACAAAAATTGATAAAGATTAAAGGAATTGCTATAATGTTGTTTTAATTTGATTTGGTAATTAAAATGATGTGTTAATTTATTAAATAAAACTATAATGAAAATTATAATTTTGTTGTGTTGGGTTATGTGGAAAATTGATTTAATAAATTATTATTAGCTTTAATTTGATTAAATTTGAATATGGAATTTAATTGAATAAAATGTGACAATAAACTATATGATAAATGAGTCATGAAAAAAAATTAAAAGAGTTTTAATTTGGTTTTTACCAAACAAAGCCTTAAAGCTTTTGAAATTCTTATTTTAATCTTGTTTTGGCCAAACAAGACCTTATGGATTTTGAATTTAAATATATATATATATATATATATATATATATATATTATAATAATAATAATAATAATAATAATAACTAAAAATAAAACATAACTAAAAAATAATAAAAGTGGGGAGTTATATTTTGTCAGTTATATATGTTTACGTATATTAGTTAGTATTTTGTTCCTACGTTAAGTTAAAAAAAAAAGAGAAAGAACATAGAAGAAGAGAAAACACAGAGAGAAAAGAGAGAAGAAAGTGAGAAGCCTTAGAGAACTTAAGAGAAAATTGGAAGTTTGGAAGCCCAGAAGAAATTAACAAAGTAACCTTCATCATCTAAACAAGAAAGCAAAAATGTATAATTCTTATTTTTAAGAGTTTTTGTTTTTATCAAAAGTTCTCTGTAAATTGGATTTTTGTTGATAATTGATGGAATATATAATTTGTATATATTAGATTATGTATAAAAATTGTTTTTGTATGCTTTAGTGTTAAGTAATCTATGAAAACATGATAGTTGTGAAGAAATTGAATTATAGTGAAATATGTATATGAATATGACTTATGTGATATTAAAATTGATATTTAATTGGTATGGTAAACCGTAAATTGACTATTGATAGTGAGGATACATGAAGAAACGAAAACAAAGTAATTTAAACTAACTATTTTGGTTAAAAAACGAATTCATAGTGATGAATTTCGCTATGAGTGTCAAAAGATGAAGAAATAATAGAAACAGTGAAATTAAAGGTTATACTATTGATGTTTACGTTGTTTATATAGTTAAAAACATGTTGAAAATCGTAAGTTATGTTTCTGTGAAGTCTATGTAATTTATATGTGTTAAATTGGTTGTTAGAAAGTAGCTTGTAGGCCAATTTGGCTTTGTTCTATGTTTTTCACGAACACTGTCTGCCTAGAATTGTACTTCGGCGCTGCAACACCGTTCCATAGTACATTTTCAGTGCTGCAGCGCCACTTTAGCTTCTGTTGGTGTTTACCGGCGCTGTAGCGCCTGTTATACAAGTAAACAGGAGCGCTGCAGCGCCAGTTATAGGTCTTTATCTCGCGTGATAGCTCTAGGTCAGCGCCGCAGCACCATTCCCAGTACAAACTGGAGCACTACAGCGCTAATTAGCAATATTGTCCAGAAAATTTTTTTAATTATACAATTTTGTAATTGTTGATAAAGAGTAATGTTATGACTGTTAAAATGTGATTTTTGTCATATTGTGGTGTTATAGTACCAAGTATAAGAATATTATTAGCATTTAATGAATTATGTGATAAATTGAAGAGTTATGATTTAACCAAATAGTTGAACCTAAGACCACAAGTCGTACATGATATAGATACTTAATTATGTACTGAGTACATGTAGTAACTAATTATGTCATGATGACATGTGTATAGGATATTGAGAATCAAGTATATGATTTAGCTTACACGCAAGGCAAGTTTTCAAACCCCCAATCTTTATTTGAGTTGTTCTATCTTACTTACAATTGAGCAAGTCTTAATCTTACTCTTATGTATCACAACTTGATTACATTCATGCAAGTTACTAAACCTTTGCTATTTTATTATTCAGCAAAGTTTACTTTTCGCTATCATGCTATACTTTTAAGATTTCACAAGTTACTTAATCTTTTATTAAGCTCTTGAATCCTATTTATGCTGTATGATGCAAACCATTGAATAAAGTTCCTAAATTATTTCCTTATTGTCAGCGAATGTAACCTTAGCTTATTATCATTGTTCAAGCAAGGTTTATTTTATTTTTCAATGCTTTCCAGTTTATTCTTAAAGCATGACTTTGATGCATGATGTTTAATCACTTATAACCCATGAATATTTCGTACTTCGTTGTTTATCAAATTCTTGAATGGTTATTACACTTCTGATTCAACTAATCCTTAGTTGATGTTCGTAGAACTCTAAATTACCTTAAAACTTTTTCAAACCAAACTTATTTTGGTGCGATCTTGTATTCTAAATACTTAGATGAACAACCCTATTATAGGGGATAATTACGCGACGTGTTTAGATGTTTGTGCACAATACATGGTACGAAGGGCTGATCCCCCTAAGTACGGAAAGTCCCTGCAGTCTTATGACTGTTTAGGTTTAAGTTGAAAGAATACTTATAACCTTGGACATAGTTCGTGGTCTTGTGACCGTCAGATATATTTCAAATTTTGTTTTCAGTTCTGGATTATCATTGATAAAAAAATATTATTCAGTTCTATTGAGCCTATTCATTGGCAGTTATCATGTTGTTATTATTTATTGTCGTTTCAAGTGAGCATTTGTTTTGGTCACTCTTGCATATATAATCATTGCAACTAAAGTTGAGAAGGTTGATGAACCAACCACTAGTAAAGGTAAAGGAAAATTGAACAAGTGTTGAAGACTTGTAAAATTTATTGACTTTCTTAATGTCAGACTTTATTTTAAATATTGTGATGTAATTATTTACTTTTATGCATTTGATGAATGTTTAAGGTTAGATAACCTGGGATTTTATTAGAATTAATGATGTAACCCTTTTATGAGGAGGTTTATTGTTTAAATTTTATTATATTTGGGTAGTTATAAATGAATGTTTAGATAGTGAACACCAAATCTTATGAGAATTAAGTACCCAGATTTGGGGGTGTCACAAGTTGATATCAAAGCTTTAAGTTATAAACCTTAGGTGGGGGAAAACCTTAGGAAGTAACCTTATAGAAGATTGAAAAGATAGAGGTGATAAACTCTTATTGAGTTTTAAGAAAGAAATAATAAAATATTTTATGTGCTTATGTGATTGCAACCTATGTGTTTGCGAGTGTCGAATAGTGACAAATAGTAATTAAATAATTAAAATTTTGTTGTCAGGATGGCTAATGTGAGAGAATTCAGTTAGGCTAGGGAGGAGGGACCTCAGATGCCTAGAGAAGAGGAGTCTCAAGATATTCAGGTAGTATGGGAACAACTGGTGCCAAGGGAGTCATCTCCGTTGGTCACAGTGGTTGGTGATGCCGGCCTAGAGTTTTAGCATGAGGGGATACCTGATGAGGACGATGTAGTAGAGACGGATGGGGAAGACCCCGTTGAGCTGCCACAAACGGATGAGGATGAGGAGGAGGAGGAATTTCCACCAAATTCTATTACAGCTCGTACGTATGACAAAGTATACGACCGCAACATTGAGCTGCAGGATCGAGTTAAGGAGTTGGAGGAGCTAGTAGCTGAACGTCAGACTTCGATGGCGCAGAAGGACGATGAAATCTGGGATCTGGACGAGCGTTTGAGTAATGTGGAATGAAAGCTGATTCACACAGAAAGGGAGAATGAGCAGTTGACGGAGGAGATTACGAAGCTGAAGGACAAATTGAAAGAAGAATCCGCTAAGAGAGCAAGAGTCGAAGATGCGTACGAGAAAGCTTCTTAGCGTGCAGACGGAGCAGATGGAGAGGTATAAGAAAAGAAGATCAAGATGGAGGAAATGAATGGTGTGTTCAATACTGTGATAAACCAACCTCAAGACCGAGTCATGTACTATCCGATTCAATTTGAAACGTTGCCTTGGTATATGTTAGACCGCAAAACAATGTTCCGTATCATGGAAGAGGAGCGTCGTAAGGCTATGCAACATTTTAGTAGGTCATCGTAGAGAATGTGATTGATGTGTGATTAAATGATATAATAAATAAGATGTAAATCCCAAGTGTTATGTAACCAATGAGATATGATGATGATGTTATCCTACAACTTTTGTAGTTCAGGAAAAGTAATGTAAATAGTAGTGATGCTATTGTTCTTACGTTTGTAGGATGATGAATGAATAAAAGTTGATATTTATTCAAGATGTTATGTGTTATATGGTGATCTTTTATGATGTGCAAGTAAAGTAGAAAATACTTAAAAGATTGGGTAATAAATTAATAAGTGTATTTTTCATTAATTAGAAAATGTAAGGACCCAAAATTTTACATGATTTTTCGAATAATTTTTTTATTTATTTAATGATTGATAATTATTTTGAGCTTTACGGGATATGAATTCAATAGGCTAGTCAATTTATTGACTAAGCAGTGTAAAGAAGGTAATAATGAATACCTGATCGAAATTCTATTATGACTTTGGTTAATAATACAGTTATTATTATAATTGTATTATGAATGTTTGACTAAGGGTAATTATTGATCAGATAAGGTGTCTTAGTAGTAAAACCTAATGGTCAGTTAGGGAACTATAGTGATAATTGGGAAATCCTAATTATAGATCTGGTAATCCTAAACCTTGATAACAAACCCTGACCCTAATTAGGGTTATAAATAAGAAGTTATAATACTGAATATTATACTAGGTATGTTTATGTAAGATTAAGTATAAAACTTTTATCAGGGAAATCAAGTGAGGATTAGGAAACCCCACTACTACAAAACAGTAAATAGATAACGCGTAAAAAACGTTGTAGAAGGTCTTACAGAAACGTCGTATTTAAGGGTGTTGTCTATTTGACACCTTTATACAACGTTTTTAAAACGTTGTAGTTTGACACATTACACAACGTTTTTTACAAAAAAACGTTGTATATTTATTTTTCAGAAATCATTGGATGCTTGAAAATATTGTAGATGGTATAATTCCACAACGTTTTCTGGCTTAAAATGTTGTGATTTGATACATCAGACAAAGTTTAGACACATTTATATAACGTTTAGAAGGTGTCATCTATTTAAAGCCAAAATGTATCAAACATTCAAAATATACCAATTACAAATAATATTACTATCCATACATCTCAAATTCAAAATATGCCAATTACAAAGAATATTAACACCATACAATGCGTTTACATCCCAAGAGTACCAAACTATCCATACATCTCAAATTCACTTTTCAATATAATTACTACTATATTGAATTGTGAATTTGACTACATCCACAAAATATACCAAACTATCCATAAAATTAAACTACTACCTAATTAAACTATCCATAACATTTGCTGCTCCATTCAAATTGATATCATCTATCATCTCGGATGGTGAGGCGCTCAGAGGTGCTGCACCAATTCTATCATCTTGGAAAGCAAACTAGTTGGAATTCGTAAACAAACTGCTGTAGCATAGGAAATAAAAACATTGGATATTCCAATAAAATTAGATACAAACTAACAATCTGAAGTTTATCACGTGCTAGGCTATCAACACACTACTAGGAGGGATGAGGGGTGAGGGGTGAGTAGATATCAATGTGAATCTCAGGTATATATAAACCCCAAATGATAGTTAAACACCATCCATGGACTGATTGGTTTATTTTTCCTTTAATCTCATTGACTAAGAACTCAAGAGTCCCCAGCTCATGTTAACTGTTGTCTAAAAATGTCACATACATTCAAACGATGCTCCAATCTGTTACACTCGGCAATATTTTTTTCTCTATTTTGAAGGCAGGCAGATTTCTGCCACGATTCAGCAAGACACTGCTTACATTAATGAAAAATACTTGGGATGAGACAATAGTTTCTAAAAGTAATAATTCATCCTTTCTGTCATGCAACTGAAAAACTCCATGTTAAGATTCTACCGTCTTTAATTAAGAATAATGGCAGGCAAAGGAGAGAAATAGTGGAAGTAAAACAACATAAGATGCTGAAAGGAATTCTAGAGCGCTGAGGCACTCCAAGGAATTTTCAGTAATATGGATTCTAGAGGTATATAAACCATCCAGCAGCCAAGCTCAATACACCTGTGGAAGGCACTGTCGCTACCCATCTGTCAAGCTAAACGCGCTAGTGGCAGAATATTCTTAAACGTAATATCACATAGACTTATATTCATAAGTTCACTCGTATAGCTTCCCACAAAAAAGAATTTTATAGACTACCAAGTACCAAAAGGTCCAAAAGCATTAACAGGTTAGCAGTGTGATTCCCCAGTTGTGCTGAAGCACTAGAATCACATAAAAAGATTAAACTCAGATGATAATTAAGCATACCTGCAAGCGAGTCTTAATGGTATCCAGTGGAGTTGTGATGAAGAATGCTATAGCTCCAACAATTATCCCTCCAGCCCCTTGGACTGAAATTATTGTCGACTGGCTAGGAGCAAGTTCATCACTCTCAGTGCCATGACCTAAAAACTTGCCCAAAAATAAATAAATAGTTGTGTGAAAAATTATATAGTTTATCAATTGAAGGAGCCACAACAGTTGAAATGAAAAATGAACCCTACAACCCAGTAAATCATCCAGTAGAGAATGATCACAAAAGGAAGCATCATCAACTTCTCTATTTATACTTATCAAGTATGTGTACGAGGCTTCATTAAAAATTTACAGAAAGTCAAATCAATAGACTTCTCAAACACTGATTGAGGGCATGAGACATGACATTAATTGAGGATAGCTGAAACTCAGATTATTACAGATCTGCTTGTTTCTTTGAAAACGATGGTTTCCCTGCAAAAGTAAGCAGAATTTAAACATAATGATCAGTCTATAATTATATTCCAACACAAGAATAATACTGATAAGAAAACTAATTACACGATCACAACATCATCTTCACCCGGACAATGAAATATTGGTACTTATGTACACGACTCATATACATACAGAAACACTTCCAAATCAGACATATAAAGCCCAATGATATATGCATATAATATATACATATAAGCGAGATATTGGAAGGCGAAAAAGAAGACTGCAATACCCACTTTATCCCAAATTGAACAAGTCAGCAATAATTTAAATAATAAGTACTACATTACTTTGCCTCATTACTTTGCCTCATTGTGTTCATGAATAATAATATCAATGTTATGAAACTTCAAGTAAAAATTCTACAGCAGGTATCGTATAGGATAGAATCAAGTAACCATGGTCCATGAAAATGAGAAAACAAAATCTTATGTCTACACATCTGGCAAACTGTCATTATTAAAGTTTACTCCTTTCAAGAAGTGAGTTCTGTACAATCATCATTTTTAGAACATTATTATACCATGCCAAGCTTTGCTATTGTAACACCCCCAAATTCAGGTACTTGAAACCTGAACTCGGTGCTTTACGATACCATTTTTATGAGCGGAATAATACTAATAATAATAACAATAATATAAATATCAAGCTTAATTTATATATATCACAGTCTAATCCCAAGTACGCAACCTTTACTATAATTCTTTACATGATAGATAATACCTATCATTGCCTTATTACAGTCTAACTATTACAAAAGATACCAATAAACAAATTCTGTTTGCTTTCCTTTTCACTTGTTCTTGACCGAACCTTCGGGTTGATCATGCGTAGTTGAAAATATTTAAATTTAAATTAAGAATGAGTATTTGGGTACCCAACAAGTAATAACAATTATAAATATAATTAGCTGAAAGAATTAAATATTTTCTTTGTACATCAATTCTACAACAAATCGATAGTTGTGAAGTAAACTGAACCGATAATAATAACATAACTCTATATCACATTTTTAAAACTACGTATTGACTATAAATAGGGTTAAGGTGACATACTATGAACATTATTTTCTATTTTCGAAAAGGTTAAACAGAACTTCATCTGCAAACCGTCATAACTTACGGGCGCGAGGGTGTACATTCCAAGGTATTATCGTTCACTCTGTTCGCCTTGGGCGCATAAAAGTTTTTCCATATTCGAAATGTTCATACTTAGCCGGAAATCCGAACCAAAATAATTTGATTGGATACAAAAAGGTTTTATCATATTCAACGATATTTCTAAATTTGTGTCTAGCTGGTCAAATAGCTGAGACGACTTTTACTTAATGTATACATACGGGGGATCAATAGGTATATATATATATACATATATATCAACATGTGTTTAAATACAATGATTATCCAAGTGAGGTCACTTGTATAACCATTTTTAGAAATTAACGAACAGAATATATATCTGAATTATATAATATAATATCATGTTGATAAAACAATGATCGGATATAATATTTATAACAATAGGGTTAATAATCTGGCATGATAATAATATAATTCTAAAACTTTCTTACTCATGTCCATTGCATAAAAAAAATACAAAGGTAAGATACTTGCCTGGTCTGCTGCTTACAATACGCAACTTAGTTTTTATCTTTTGTATAACAACCTATCAGTAATAAGATCATTTTACCGATTAGAATAACATACTATAACATATAGCACTACTTATTGCAATCATCACATACCCTAATCACATTGTCACACATATTCAACAGTCATTGAATCACAAACAAACATTAATACATTCAAATTATCTAAGTCCAGATCAATTTCTAGAACATGTCGATGTGCCGACGGCTTTATCGGGTAATTATCGAGTTTAAGACTTTATCCTGTAATTCAATATCTGTAAGTATCAGCCATATTATTTTTAAATGACTTATAATAATCTTTAAACATTTATTATAATTTATCATTAATTTTTTAAACACCAGAATCATTATTAAATGATTTAAATATTAAATAATTCTATTATCATTAATATTTAATTAATATTAAACTATTAATGAAACCATTACCAAAATATTATAGTTATTTATAATAACTCAAAATATCTTTAAAGTACTAATATTACCATTAAATGATTTTTAAAACATGTAAAATTATTTTTAAATAATTACCATTAATATTAAAGTATTACTGCATTATTTATCAAAATAATAAAAGTCATTAAAAATAACTTAAAATATTTTTAATTCATATATATCCTTTTTAAATGATTTTTAAATTAATAAAACCATTTTAAAACTATTAATTTAATATAATTATTAAATAAATTTAATATTATTAATATTAAATTAATAATAAAATTATTATTTAAATATTAAAAGTTATATTTTATAACTTAAAATATCTTTAAACACTTTATTTTTATTTAAAATAATTTTTCTAATACTAAAATCATTTTTAAACTAATTTATTTAATATAAATATTAAATAAATCTAATATCATTAATATTAAAATATTAATATTTTTTATGACATAATATCAAAAGATATATTTTATAACTTAAAATATTTCTAAAATCTTTAAATCATTTTTATACGATTTTTAAATCATTAATTCTATTTTTCATAATTTATTTAATACATTAGTTAAATAACTTAAATATCATTAATATTAATTAATTAATGAAATTCATCACATAATATTAAAAGTCATTAAAAATAATTTAAAATATTTTCTTATACCATAATATAAATTTAAATGATTTTTCAAGTATTTAAATCATTATTAACTAATTTATTTAATATTATAATTAAATAAATTAAATACCATTAATATTTCAAAAATATTAAATATTTATGAAATATAATTAAAAACTAATTTTCGGACTTTAAAATAATTTATTATGTATTTTTCATAATTAAAAATTATTTAATACTAATTAGTTAATAAAAATAATTAATTTTATAATAAAATGTTGCTAAAGACTGCCTATAGCGACAGAACCGTCGCTATAGGTATTCTTCGTCAAACCCAGAACATCATTGTCAGAGAACGAGGGTACTACTTTGACCAGGGATAACTTTTAATCTATGAGGTTTCTGGGCGAGATAAAACATTGCTCTTGTAGTGGTTATGCAACACTACAATTAAGACCAACAAACTAGGCCATACAACAACACAACAAGAAGATCTGTCCCTTCAAACTCTCTGTCAGAGCTTTTTGGGTTTTCTGGGTTACCTAGAAACCCAATTAGCTTCGAGGGTCCAATTTAAGGCTCAATTTGCTTTAGGTTCTGGTCATGAACAAGTTGTTTTTATGGTTCAAGATTATAGTCTACATGACAAGGTACAATAACATATCATCAGATCATCATAACAACAACTCAAATGAACGATCAAGGCTGGTCAAAGTTTGTCAGATGCTGCGTTCTTGATTTTCTAGAAATTCCAGAAACCAGTTTTCGTGACCAGATGGTCTACTTTGACCAACCACTGCAATCGACTCAATTGATATTTAGGAGATTTTAAGGTATAAACTTGTAGTCTATATAACATATTACGATTCTATTACAACAACAACAACAAAACAACAGAAAAACAGCAAAAAAACAGCAAGATCAAGGCTCAGGAAAATCTTGTCAGGCCCTTTCTGGGCAGTTTATGGGTTACCCAGAAATGCCCAGTCATAGCCGGTCAACGTGGTTTGACCATGAATATCTTACTATATATGGTAGATCTGACCCTGATTCAAGTTGTAGATCATAGACCACATAACATACTACAAGTATCAACCTTCAAAACACAAAAACACATAATCATCACAGATCTATGAGGACTGACATTTGACTGTCAGATACAAAAACAAAATTTTCCAGATTTACAAAAACACTAGATCTGAGCTTATAGATGTTATGGATCTAACATCTATCAACCCAGATCACTTAATAACACTATAAACACCACATTACAACACAAAATCATAACTTCTAACATAACATACATGAACAGATTTTGGCTTAGGGTTATACCTTTACTTTGGTCAATCTTGATCTTAGGGCTTCTGATTTGATAGTGAAATTCGTGGGGCTTGGTATTGGGACTGATATGTTATAAGAATTTGTGGGTTTTAGAGAGAGAAGGTATTGGTTGAGTGTTTGTGCAAAATGAGCTTTAATGTGACACTTTCTCTCTCCCATCCTATATATATTCACTTGATGCAATGTATGTTGCTGGTATAGCTGTCAAGAAGTAGCTGATTGCTGATAATTGTAGTCACATGGTAGGTTAAAGTTGATCACCCACTCCATATTTTATCTAGATTTGCAAGCAAGCTTCATAAAAAATACAAAAGGGCATTTTGGATAATTAACTTGCGATTTTAATGGCATTTAGGTCATTTGGCAAACCCTTAGGGTTTGACCCTTAGGGTTTAACCCTAAGGTTTAGCACAAAAATTGTAGGATTTTCAAATAAGTTTTAAAATAAAAATTTTAGTTTCATAAAAATACAAATTAAGGTTTCTTAATTAATTTAGGTTTTTAATTACTTAGTACTTTGCTAATTAGGTTTAAGATCTACTAATTAGCATTAAACTTTTCAATTTAGCGATTAGGGTTTATAATTTACAATTTAGGGTTTATAATTTAAATAATAGGGTTTCTAGAAATTAATAGTTCTAAATATTAATTAGGGTTTACCTAATTAAAATAAAATTCTATAATACTTAACCTTAATCGTAATAACACTGTTACATAACAGTCTCGATCTCAAATTGAGTTTTAAATTAGGGTTTCCATTTAGCAATTTGCTAATTATTCTTTAAGGTTTCTAATTTTAGAAAATAGGGTTTTAAGTTACTAATTAGGGTTTTCCCATAATTAGTATTAAAACTTATAATATGTGACGAACGAGATTTTGTAAATTAATTTTTAATATTTATTGAATTAAATAAATATTTTTTGATGATTTAATTATTAGATTAAATAATTATTTGATGCAATTATGGTAGATTAATTTAAATTATATGTGTTACATTTATTAAATTAATGCAGAGAATAATTATTATTCAAATATGTAATTATGTGAGCTTATTGTATTAAAAGAAATATTTAATTAAGCATGATGTTATTTAATTAATTTAATTATTAATTAGAAAGTTAATAATTTGACATTATTAATTAATGAAAAAAATTAAATATATGACTATGTGAATTTATGAGAAGTTATTATATTTTATTTAAATTAAATAAGATATTTGAATTGGGTGTGACATGATTTACACTATATTATAAAGCTTTTATTAAATTAAATGACTTTGAATCAATTAAGGGTTGCCAAACAAGGCCCTAGTAGTGGTTGGATGCAGTTACCCATGACTGGAATAACTGACCACTTCTGCGTCAGTTCTTCTCTTTTAATTCAGACGTCTTCTTTTTATTATTATTATTCTAAGTCTAGAAAACATAACAGAGAGAATTCAGAGAGAAAAGTTAAGAATTTTGAGTGTGTGATTGAAGAAGAGTTTGAGAAGAGTTTCAATTCATCTCCTACATTACACTCTACGCTCTGGGTAATTTCTCAAAACCCAATTTCTAATTCACGTCATTGGTTTTTATAAAAATGGCTTTCATATATTTTGTAAAATCTCTGTAATTGAAAAAGGGTTTGATTATGAGTTTATATATGGGTTAAGATATATCAAATCGTATTTGATTATATATATATTATGTGAATTATCATGTCATCGGTTTCATAATACTATGAATTGCTATTTCAAAAATTTACAGAGTATGGGTTTTGGCCATGGCCTTATACGTGATATTTCATGTATTGAACATATATTATCCCTAAATTTTACATTCGTATGTTGTTATGCATGTTGATACGAAGAGACCAAAGTTTAAATAAACGGATTCGGTGTTATAACGAATCCGTAGTGACAATTTTCATGTTTTATTTTCAAAACCTTCAAGAACATCAAGAACAGTGGAAGTAAATGTGTTGATTTTGCAAATTATATGTTGTAACTTGTTAAAATCATGCTAGATGGGTTAAGTAATGATTATATATGTATTATAATGATTGGGTAAGTCTAAATTCGTGTAAAAATAACTAATTGGAAGTTATGACCATATTTATGTATAATTTTACGTGTGATTGATTTTTGGCCTAATTTAGTCTTGTTATGTTCGCGAACTGCAGAACTGCAGAAACTGCAGAAAATGAGCCTGGGTAACCCCGCCCCTAGCGGGCGTTACCAAACTACATTACCCCGCCCCGGCGGTAAAAAAAATTAAATAAAAATAAAAATAAAAATAAATATTCGATGAAAATTATTATTAAAATATTTATAAAATAAAGTAAATATTTTAATTGAGATATTTATGGAATAAAATAAATATTCGATGGAAATTATTATTAAAATATTTATAAAATAAATTAAATATTTTATTTGAGATATTTATGGAATAAAATAAATATTCGATGAAAATTATTATTAAAATATTTATAAAATAAAGTAAATATTTTAATCGAGATATTTATGGAATAAAATAAATATTCGATGAAAATTATTATTAAAATATTTATAAAATAAACTAAATATTTTAATTGAGATATTTATGTATAAAATAATTTATTCGAGTGTAATAATAGTAAGAGAATGAAAATATTCTAATTTAATTAAGTAATTAAATTAGAAGGGTAATGATTTGTTAAATAAAGTAGAGTTTATATTAAATAATTAAGTGAAAATGTAACTAATGAATGTCGTGAATACATATGGTATGTGTGTAGGATTTGTGGTGAACGAAAGTAGTAATCGTTTAGCCTACGCACGAGGCAAGTTTTTTAACCCTACTTGTCATTATTGTTCAAGTTTATTATTTACCTCGAGTAAATTATCATTATTATTATTCAAGTTCAAATGTTATATTAAAGATTGATTATCTTTTCAAAGCATGATTCAGTTATACAATAATTGTTCTATTGTATACTTCCTGAGATTATTATTCAATTTGAATATCATTATTATTGAACCTTATTAGACTAGCGAACCCTTATTGATTCGATTAGTCCATAGTTGATGAGCGTTTTAAATTTCAGAACCCTTGATGAATTATCCAAACCAAACTTCTTTTGGTGCGTACTCGAATGTCAAACTGAGATGAACAACCCTACAAATGGATTTACTTATGCATTAGCATTAAGATATTGTACACAGTATGGTACTAAGGGCTAATCCCCCTAAGTACGAGAAGAAAGGTCCATAGTCATATGACTGTTAAAGGTTTCAAGTATAACCCTTGATAATCTAGGACATAGTTCCAGGTCTTATGACTCTCAGAATTCTTTTGATTCTTGTTATTCATTCTTGATTCAAAATTTGAGCTTTCATTCAGATATTTTTGATTTACTCACATGTTATTATACTGTTATTTCATTATTATACTTGTGGGCAATAGTGCTCACTCTTGTTTAATAATAACATTGCAGTTAAGAACGAAAGAACCGATAAACCTTCCACTAGTAAAGGCAAGGGCAAAGTTAGCAAGTGATGAAGACTTGTTACTTTTATTAGATGATGTATTTATGTTTAAGACTTGAATTAATAATGTTATTTAAGACTTATTTGTTTATGATTCCGCACAGATGTTTAAGGTTAGTTTAACCTGGGATTGTATTATTATTATTTGGATGTTGTAACCCTTAAGGGGAAGATTTTCATTCTATCTATTGCATGGTTTGCATTTATTATGGGTAGATAGATAGATGATATTTGTACAGTGAACACCAGATCCTGTGGAATCGAAGTACCCGGATTTGGGGGTGTTACATAATACATATCATATATATAACACCGTGACTTAACAGACTTTAAAGTCTCATCCGACTTCGAAATTAGGGTTTAACAGTAATAATAGGGTTTTGCATGTTACAATAAAACTGTTCCACACATTAACCTTACACACATAACGTACATATTTATAACACTGAAATATAATTAATATAATATTATTATTCTCATTCCTTGATCAAAATTCAAAATTAGGGTTTGGATTCCATATCAGATTTATCTGGCATATATACCTTTATTAATTAAGTTAAAATAATTAACTTAATTAATATTCATATAATAAAATAAAATAATTATTATAATAATTCTAATAATCATTTCATATATTATTTAAATAATATAAAATCATATTTTCATGGAAAATAATTAATAAAAACATTTCTACTATAAAATTAATTATTTATAAGAATACAATTTATAATGATCAATAATTCTAAAATAAAATTATTTGTAATCATTCATGTAATAAATATATTTTATATTCATCACATAAATACATACACATTACCTTGCACACATTCTCACCTTTAAAATAAAAAAAAATTATACGCAAAATTTCTAATTTAATTATATAGAAAATATCGGGTTATTACAGCTATAACCTAATCATCAGGGAGACAATGTAACAAACCATTAAAAGTTGCAATCGATGAATTAAAATGAAGAGTTAGCTTGCAAAAAGTAGATGCAATTACATTAATATTTCTGGAGGCCAATACAGCATATAAGAAGTGTAACTGCTACTTATATTCTTGATTTAGTTGTTTCAAGTTATTGATGTGATGTTTACCAAATGAAATCCAACATGAATAGAAATAGTACCTGATCTATAACATATGCTATAGCAAGTGAGCAAGAAATATTAATAGCATTTAATTTCTGGTCAGCAGTGAATTTGTAAATTTCTGAAGGGCTCTCCTTGAAAGTTTGGATATCCCATGATTTAGGATCTGTATATGGGGGCAAAGCATAACATTCCTCTGGCAATGGGCATTGATTGACGCCTTGTCCTTCGCTTTCCACTTCCCTCTTTGGAAGCTCCACTACCAGAAACCCCACAATAAAGGGATGCTTCACCATTGGGAAGACCACAGATCGGCACTCAAGTACAAACCGTGCCTACAATTCACATTAGTATCCATCCTAAATTCAACTAAGATAAATCAGGAACAGAGGGTGACATATGCCTAAAAAGAGCAAATTTTGAGCCCATAAAAAGAAAAGAGAATACCTTCTGATTAGAAAGGGCAGCTTCTGCCGATCTTAAACCCATTGGAATACTAAAATTAGCAATTAATATGAGAATATCAACTGCATTATTCTGGCCTAGGTAGAAATTAACTCACCGCAACTCTAACTGGTCCATAACATAACTACCAGCTGGTCTTACATAGACCTACACAAATCCGATTCTTTTAAGATAAACACATCCCATACTCAAAATTATACATCCAAACAGAGAATAAAAGTAACTAATGAAGCTTCAATTTTTACTTTCTTATTAATAAGCTAAGGCATCTATTTTAGTTAGAATCATCAGCCCCAAAAGTTTCAGCCAATAATTTGTAGTAGTAATCGATGATATCTTAGCTTATGTATGCTCCCTCAGCCATTTTTCCCAAAAAGATAGTCCCTATCCAAAACTAAAAATTTAAGGGAAAAAATGGGTTCTGAATAATCAATATAGCAAATAACGACAGAAAGTATCAAACTTGGAATATAATTTTCTTTAACAACAAAGGAAAATTGAAAAAAATTGAAGAATAAAAAGCTGACCGAAAGAAGGGCATCGGGATGGACTATTCGGCGAAAGAGGTCCATCTATTGAAGACAAAGCCTCTGAAAATCAGGGCTGAGAAGGACCATACCTCCTTTGTTCTTTCCGCCACTCTCAATCCTCTACTTGAACTCCACGGGTGAATTCGAAGCCTTGCGAATGGCGTAGGCGACCGCCGACGCCGAGGGCACCATGGCTCCGTCGTTGTCAGAGGGTTCATCGAGGCACGTGCGGGTGAAGCTACTAGAACTAGCACTATAATCGTGGTGAAGTTTAGGGTTTTGGGGGAGTATCGTTCGGAAGTAGTGCTGTTAGCGATTGAGGAAGAAAGAGAGGCAAGAGCAGAAAAAGACGTATAACTATGCTCGCTCCGTGTTTTAATTTTAAGTTTTCATTTAAGCGCGGTTTTTTGCTCTGTGTTTTTTGCATAGATAACGTTTTTTTTTAAAACGTTATCTATTTAAAATCAAAAATTATTCTTATAAATAGATAACGTTTTTTCGTATGTATCTATAATGTTTCGTTAAAAAGCGTTGTGAAAAAAAATACTACAACGTTTTTTTTATAAAAACGTCATCTTTTAAGTGTTGTCTTTTTATGGTTTTGTACTAGGGCCCTAATAGCAAACCCTAATTGGTAAACCTTAATTTTAATTTCGGAACCCTAAAATCTAATTAGGGAACCCTAATATTGGTTATCAAAACCTAATGATTAAATATGTTAGGAAAGTATGTGAAAAGACTAAAATACCCTTAAAGATAATATGGAAATTACCAAATTACCCTTAGTGGAGGTAAAAAGACCGAAAATGCCCTTGAACTTATCTTTTAACAAAAGATAAATACAAATTTTGATGACTTATCACCCAAGATTTACCCACATGTTAAATTCGCCATACAAATGACCCAATTTACCCTCAAAGTTGATTGGGAAATTACAAAAGTACTCTTAGTACATAGGAAATTACTAAAATGCCCTTTCTCTTCCAAATATTCTAGATAAGATAAAATCTATGAGTCATCACTTGAAAAATCTTGCCCCATGTGTTAAAATATCCACCACTAGCTTTCTTTTGACATCTAACATCAGATTGTATAATGAATCAAGCACACTTGTCAAAACCAATGAATTAAAGACTATTTTACCCTCACTTGAATATCTATATCCAAGCTAAGTCTTCCATAATTAAACTTAAGAGTTCTATCCTTCATACACTCCATATAGTGGTCTATAATCAGTACATAGAAAGCCCAGATCAGAATCAGAAAGGAAGAATCATAGGTTTGCTTAAAAGGTAAGAAACCCTAATTTGGTCCTAGATTTTGAAAGCTTCGATAAATTTTATGTTTTAGTGTTTAGAGATGTTATATAACATGTTATTTAGTGATCTGGGTTGCTTAAACATGAATCCATAGCTTTTAAATACATAAAAATAAAGATTTAAGAAAACAGTCATAACCATAAAAATCTTGTCTGACAGCCGAATGTCAGGCCTCTTAGATCCGAATATGTTAGTTATTTGAGTTGTTTGATGTATTATAGTTATAGTATGTTATGAGCTTAGTGATCTAGAAGTGGAAATAAGATCATAGGATGCATAGATTGCAATATATTAATGGTCAAAACCCATTGACCGATCATGGTTTCAATTTCTGGAAAACCCATAAACTTCATCAGACCTCTGACAAGATATTTAAAGACTTTGATCTTCACTCTGACATGTATATGGATCATATGAGTGTAACAATTTTGAACCCTGTTATGTGGACTACAAGCCCATGACAATAGATCACTTATTACATCAATAGGATACGAGATATTGTTGATCAAAAGTAGGTCCTCGAATTGGAAACCCAGTTTTTTGGGTAACCCAGAAAATTGTAAAACCAGGCTCTGACAACCGTTTGATCGACTTAAATCTCTTAAAAATGATATTGTTAGTATGTTAAAAAGTATCACTAATGATCTATGACATGTATAATACATATCTATTACCCTATAACACCTTAAGAATAAACAGATTACAAGTTATTAGAGGTCAAACCTCGTTGACCGTTCATACAACGATTTTTGGAAAACCCAAAAAATCATATGAATGTCTGACAAGCTCTTTAAGTAGTCCAAATCTCTAATCTTTGATGTTGTTAGACTAAACCATTGCCACATGTTTGAACCCTGGTATATATACCATACACTGAAATCATTAACACTCATAAGTATTACACAGAATCAAAGATATTAGCAAGCCAAAACCGTTGACTGACCATGACTTCCATTTCTGGAAAACCCAGAAATGCAAGAGCAACCTTAGGTGCTTGATTAGATTCTTAAAATCTTTTAATTGTGATATAGTTTGACATCAAAATTGTTATAGACTTATACTACTACATCAAGGCTACAAAGTGATTACACTGACCAACACAGAAACTTAACAGATTAAAAGTTAATCACGGTCAAAGTAGGGGGGTAAAGGCTGTTCATCAGACCTCAAGAATACTTTTAGCCACACTTCTTGTCACCAAAGCCTTTAGCGACGGTTTTTAATAAAAATTAATAATATTAAATAAAATAATAGAAATAAATTAAAATAATTATAAAATAATTATTATTAATTAATAATTAATTTCTAAAATACATTTTAAATTATAATAAATAAATTTTAATATTTTGACATAAAATTTCATTAATATTTAATTTATTTAAATATTAATAATAATGAAATTATTTAATAATGCTATTAAATAAATTAGTAAAAATAAGAATAAATCATTTTAAATAATATTAAATTATTTAAAAATAAAACTAATGATTTAAAAATCGTTATCATTAATAATAAATTATTTAAAAATAATATTGATGACTTAATAAATATTGTGAATGATTAATAATTAAATTAATGATTGGTAAAATCATTTTAATTGATAATACATTAGATAGTAATAATAATAAATCATTTTAAATAATAATAAATTATTTAAAAATGAAACTAATGATTTAAAAATCATTATCAATAATAGTAAATTATTTGAAAATAATATTGATGGTTTAAAAATCATTATGAATGATTATTAAGTACTTAAAAATAATATTAATGATTTTAAAATTATTTTGATTAATAATAAATTAATATTAATAATTGAGAAATTATTGTAAGCTTCTAGAAATTGTTATAAATAATATTTAAAGAAATATTTAAACCCTTAAACAAAGTTTACTCGAAAAATAATTCAATAATTATCCGATTAAGCTATAAAACATTGAATAGATATCGAATACAACCCATACACTAGTAAATTGATTAGATATCAACTGTTATTGTTTCTAATTACTGCAATTAATATATTTAGGTTGCGTAGGCAGTTTCGAATATTACAAATTAGCTGATCTTCGAGCATACAAGTTTTTCCTAACTCAAACTTGAGTTATTATTTTTCAAGTCCGTCAGTGAATAATTATTGTTGATTATTCCACATCTATGATTAATATTGAATATTGACATTCGTTACAAGTTTTTTTGTACTTTGTGCAAACTTTATATTTCCAATGCAAGTGTTCTAACTTCATTTAATTATTTATTAAATGCAAGTTTTCTATTTGTCAGTTATGATCTTGTGATATACAATGTTTATGGTTTCTGTTGTTAAAAGGTTATGATTTCTTATTCAAACATAACCAAGACATATGAGCTGTTGTTTGTGTAAAAATATGTTTGATTTGATATCAAAGCATAGATTGTGAGAAATCAATGTTGTTTGGTACAAACATATATACTAACACTATTATGACCGACAGTAACAGGCTGACCGAGGGTTTATATATCGACATTTATAGCAATGACCGGACATTATTCATATAGGATGATATGCATTGTAAGACCCCGAATTTTATGAAATAAAAGTATTCAATTTTTCTTATAATTACTATTCAGTAAATGGTTAAATTGATAAAAGTTTAAAATTATGAGTGAAATATGATTTTTTTTTCAAAATAAGCAAGTGGTTATAAAATAATCATTGTTGTCGAGGAATATTCGTTTGGTCGTGGAATATTCTTTCTGTCGGAGAATATTCGTACGACGGCGCAGCTATTTGTGGGCCCCATTACGAATAACTGTCGGGTGAAGGAAAACGATAAATTTGAGTTTTTACAAATAACGGGGTAGTTGTTACCGTTAACACTGTTGGAATACCCGGTGGTTAAAATACAGTAATACGCGTTATTGCACAGTAGCACACGGTATTGCACAGTATTTTTGAAATTATTGATTCTTACGTAAGAATGCACTACTCAATAATTGTTACAGTAATTACTGTTCAATATTTTATTATTGATTCAATAATTGCTGCATTGATATTTTATAATTGTTGCTGCACAGTATTTTCCATTATCAGATCAATAATTCATATTATTTGAATAATATTATTAGATAACATTATTGGCAATGTCTAGAAAGTTCTGTCTAAGGAGAGGTTTGGTCATCTAATTGCGCGCCAGTAAGGAGAAATCCTTATTGGAAAGCCCCCTCTTTCCTGGGAACGGCCTGGTTGTCATAAATGTGATTCTGTAATATTATTTATGAATAATTAATTATTGATTCATATGATAAGGAAATATTTATATTGTGTGGATATAAATGAGGGATATATTTTTGTGGTTAAAAATGAAGGAGTTAATGTTGAGATTTTTATCAGTATTTTTGTCGGAATGGAGGTATTAAAAATCAGGGTTTTTGAGATATTTTGCGGGGGTTATAATTTTTAATCCGACGGTTGGATTATGGTAATTTTTGGATATGTTATACATATATAAGTTGAGTATATGCCCACAAATTTTGAACCGTTAAAAATGAACGTATGATTTATTATGAATTTTACGAGATGACTGGTTCAGAAATTGTTGAATTTTCGGAGTTTATCATTTTGGTGGAAAATTCTAGAATTGGTGGGCTCCACTTGTGGTTGGTGAAAAAATGTGCTGAATTATATTTCAAATGTGGTGGGTGGGAATAGTAGCAGGTAAAGCCATCAGGTTGCAGGTCAAACCTACCAAAATTTTTCTATAAATAGAGGGCTAAGTTAGAATTGAAAATCACACCAGAAACATAAGCTTTCTCTCTTTCTCTCTCTATATTATGAAGCATATTTTGTGAGTTTTTAGATACTTGGTGAGTTGCTATTCATCAGTGAAAATTTTCTTCAGCATCATATCCGATATCCAGTCAGAAGTACTGCTCTTTTGAGGTAAGGGATTGTAAGGGATAGTAAGGGATAGTAAGGGATTTTAAGAGTTGTTATGTTTTTCAGTTTCGTAATTTTTCTGAACTTCAAAAATTCTGGAAAAATTTGAAATGATATTTTGATGAGTTTTATTGATTGTGTCCAAAAATGGTGATTTTTGGATGTATAGATTGAGAGTTATGAATTTTATGAGAAAAGACTATTTTAAAAGTAATCGCTTATAATTCCTTGTAGTTAACTCCAAAATTGATGAAATTTTTATTGGGAGTACATGTATATGATAGAAGTATACTCTGTAAATTTCAGAATTTTTAGACAAAAGTACAATTTTTGATAAATGTCTAAATATTCGGCTATTTTGGCCATATGAAAAATAGTAAATGACTTTTAAAAATTCTGAGAAAAATATATGTTCACTATGGGACTATATTATGCTAAATTCCAGAAAAGAAATATTTTTGGAACTGATTTGGTATTTTTCATGAAAATGGTCTAGTTATGAGTAAATGAATTAAATATGTTTTGTGAAGAAAGAAAATTGGAAAATAGGATTTTATGGCTTGAGAATCCTATATGAGGTATATGCAGATTTTTGATGAGGGTTTTGGTTATTGATGATGAAATTGTAAGAGTTGGCATTTTATGATGATTAAATGCATTAATTAGTAAAGTGTAAACAATTAAAATAAATTGTATATAAATTTAAGTAATGTTATTCTTTCAATATCATTATACCGAAATATTGGTATGAATTTTATTGTAGAATTTTTATCTTTTGTGTCGAGGTTACTATTCATGAGTTACGAATATTACTCTTGAGATTAAAACTATATGTTGATCATATTATTTTTATCATCATATATAACATTTTTATAACCCTGATGTTGAAATTCTCTTTCACTGGAGTGTAAAGATGGGTAGATTATTGGTATGATCATGACTAGGGTTCTCTTTGGCCTGTAGTGCAAAGTTGAATTGTGACTGGTATGATCATGACCATTGAATTTATAATTGAATATCTTAAGCTTAAGTGCAAAGGTGAATTGATCAACATGGTTATAATTATTGTTTATATAAATTCTGAAATGATTATATATTTCTTTGAGATATTAATATCTTTGGCCTGTAGTGCAAAGATGAAATATTGATGAATATCTTTGGCCTGTAGTGCAAAGATGAATTGTTGATGAATATCTTTGGCCGTAGTGCAAAGATGACATGTTGTTGAATATCTTTGGCCAGTAGTGCAAAGATGAACAGATGTTGAGATAAACATGACCAACTGGTGATACAAATGAATGTCTTTGGACGTAGTGCAAAGATGAAGTTATTAGTATGATTATAAACAGGAACTGTGATTTGGTATAACCATGATCTTTGATGTTTCAGGTAAAGACAGGTGATGAAAATATTCTTCGTCCTGGGTGCGAAGAAAAATTTATAGTCACAATTATGATTATGAGTTATTCATATGATTGTGGAAAGGAACTGTTGAGTGATGTTACATGGATAAAATATTGTTGGTGGATTTTTAACATGGAGAAGATAATAGACTTTATAGTCTATTTGACTCTTCTAATGGATTGCTCGTTCCGCTGCAACTATGGTTGAAATTTTTATCATTTACCATATGTTCTAAATCTCTGATTTATTGTTGATGAAGGCTATTGATAATTGAATTATCTTTAGTCATGATATTCTTTACTGAGCTAGTTGTGCTCACCCTTTTGCTTCACAATTCCTTTCAGGTAATAAGAGTGTAGCTGGGTCGAGCGGGGGTAACAAGGGAATAGAACGGTGGTCATCATTTAGTAGTTATATTTGGTGAAGAAAATAGGGTGAGGCGAACCCAACGTTGGAAGGGTGTTTTGTCACTATCATACAAGATGTCTAATGACATACAACCTCGTGTCATCATAAGACAGGGTTGTGCTCGTCCACTTGCTGAGTATATCTATGGGCACTACCTATATAATCTTGGTGTTTGTTTGAAGTATAATTCTCAATTAGAGACAGTGGAGATAATGATAAGTCAAGAGAAGACTCACCATTAGGAAGAATATGATAGTAATCTTCTCGTTTTTCTTTGGGGTCTATTGGGTCAACCAAGGATAATTCTGTGGCCATATGATATCTATCATAACCTAGACGCGTGGCCTCCCATGTACGAAGGTTTCCTTGAGCACTTTCAAAGATTCTAATTTCTAAAACAGTTTTTGACTATACCTTTATGTAAGGTGCCATTGTGAGGTATGTCCACGGTTGGGACATGAGTCACATTTGGTATATATTTGTATCCAAACTCACAGCATATGTGTTGTTGTATTTTGCACGACAATTGGTGTAATAAAGTTACAGTTTTTTTTCTATACCATGTATTTGACGACTCAGAATGGGTTGGGTGGAATGGACCTATTTTTGGGGTCGTTACATTTGGTATCAGAGCTTAGGGATATGATCTCTGGCGGAGATCGGGGAATACAACTAGGAGGGGAGAGATGAGTAAATCCTTCGCTAGTGTGTCCTACCTAAGCTTATTTGTTGGTCAGTCATAATATTGGGATATTATGTGATATGTTAATTTGTTCAATTAACCCTTATTTTGAAGCTGTATTCTAGAATGATATCTGAAATACAGGAGATGAGCAATGGAGAAATCATGATGATAGGGAAGATGGAATCTGAAATGAAAGCAAGGTATTCTCAACTCTTTGAAATACCAGGTACGTAAATTTCGGGGACGAAATTTCATAAGGAGGGGAGATTGTAAGACCCCGAATTTTATGAAATAAAAGTATTCAATTTTTCTTATAATTACTATTCAGTAAATGGTTAAATTGATAAAAGTTTAAAGTTATGAGTGAAATATGATTTTTTTTTTCAAAATAAGCAAGTGGTTATAAAATAATCATTGTTGTCGGGGAATATTCGTTTGGTCGTGGAATATTCTTTCTGTCGGAGAATATTCGTACGACGGCGCAGCTATTTGTGGGCCCCATAACGAATAACTGTCGGGTGAAGGAAAACGACAAATTTGAGTTTTTACAAATAACGGCGTAGTTGTTACCGTTAACACTGTTGGAATACCCGGTGGTTAAAATACAGTAATACGCGTTATTGCACAGTAGCACAAGGTATTGCACAGTATTTTTGAAATTATTGATTCTTACGTAAGAAGGCACTACTCAATAATTGTTACAGTAATTACTGTTCAATATTTTATTATTGATTCAATAATTGCTGCATTGATATTTTATAATTGTTGCTGCACAGTATTTTCCATTATCAGATCAATAATTCATATTATTTGAATAATATTATTAGATAACATTATTGGCAATGTCTAGAAAGTTCTGTCTAAGGAGAGGTTTGGTCATCTAATTGCGCGCCAGTAAGGAGAAATCCTTATTGGAAAGCCCCCTCTTTCCTGGGAACGGCCTGGTTGTCATAAATGTGATTCTGTAATATTATTTGTGAATAATTAATTATTGATTCATATGATAAGGAAATATTTATTTTATGTGGATATAAATGAGGGATATATTTTTGTGGTTAAAAATGAAGGAGTTAATGTTGAGATTTTTATCAGTATTTTTGTCGGAATGGAGGTATTAAAAATCAGGGTTTTTGAGATATTTTGCGGGGGTTATAATTTTTAATCCGACCGTTGGATCGTGGTAATTTTTG
The DNA here is from genome assembly GCA_016801055.1 of Panax notoginseng. Taxonomy (NCBI): domain Eukaryota; kingdom Viridiplantae; phylum Streptophyta; class Magnoliopsida; order Apiales; family Araliaceae; genus Panax; species Panax notoginseng. The sequence goes on along the minus strand of CM029017.1, from coordinate 127,216,852 downwards.
GATATGTTATACATATATAAGTTGAGTATATGCCCACAAATTTTGAACCGTTAAAAATGAACGTATGATTTATTATGAATTTTACGAGATGACTGGTTCAGAAATTGTTGAATTTTCGGAGTTTATCATTTTGGTGGAAAATTCTAGAATTGGTGGGCCCCACTTGTGGTTGGTGAAAAAATGTGCTGAATTATATTTCAAATGTGGTGGGTGGGAATAGTAGCAGGTAAAGCCATCAGGTTGCAGGTCAAACCTACCAAAATTTTTCTATAAATAGAGGGCTAAGTTAGAATTGAAAATCACACCAGAAACATAAGCTTTCTCTCTTTCTCTCTCTATATTATGAAGCATATTTTGTGAGTTTTTAGATACTTGGTGAGTTGCTATTCATCAGTGCAAGTTTTCTTCAGCATCATATCCGATATCCAGTCAGAAGTACTGCTCTTTTGAGGTAAGGGATTGTAAGGGATAGTAAGGGATAGTAAGGGATTTTAAGGGTTGTTATGTTTTTCAGTTTCGTAATTTTTCTGAACTTCAAAAATTCTGGAAAAATTTGAAATGATATTTTGATGAGTTTTATTGATTGTGTCCAAAAATGGTGATTTTTGGATGTATAGATTGAGAGTTATGAATTTTATGAGAAAAGACTATTTTAAAAGTAATCGCTTATAATTCCTTGTGGTTAACTCCAAAATTGATGAAATTTTTATTGGGAGTACATGTATATGATAGAAGTATACTCTGTAAATTTCAGAATTTTTAGACAAAAGTACAATTTTTGATAAATGTCTAAATATTCGGCTATTTTGGCCATATGAAAAATAGTAAATGACTTTTAAAAATTCTGAGAAAAATATATGTTCACTATGGGACTATATTATGCTAAATCCCAGAAAAGAAATATTTTTGGAACTGATTTGGTATTTTTCATGAAAATGGTCTAGTTATGAGTAAATGAATTAAATATGTTTTGTGAAGAAAGAAAATTGGAAAATAGGATTTTATGGCTTGAGAATCCTATATGAGGTATATGCAGATTTTTGATGAGGGTTTTGGTTATTGATGATGAAATTGTAAGAGTTGGCATTTTATGATGATTAAATGCATTAATTAGTAAAGTGTAAACAATTAAAATAAATTGTTTATAAATTTAAGTAATGTTATTCTTTCAATATCATTATACCGAAATATTGGTATGAATTTTATTGTAGAATTTCTATCTTTTGTGTCGAGGTTACTATTCATGAGTTACGAATATTACTCTTGAGATTAAAACTATATGTTGATCATATTATTTTTATCATCATATATAACATTTTTATAACCCTGATGTTGAAATTCTCTTTCACTGGAGTGTAAAGATGGGTAGATTATTGGTATGATCATGACTAGGGTTCTCTTTGGCCTGTAGTGCAAAGTTGAATTGTGACTGGTATGATCATGACCATTGAATTTATAATTGAATATCTTAAGCTTAAGTGCAAAGGTGAATTGATCAACATGGTTATAATTATTGTTTATATAAATTCTGAAATGATTATATATTTCTTTGAGATATTAATATATTTGGCCTGTAGTGCAAAGATGAAATATTGATGAATATCTTTGGCCTGTAGTGCAAAGATGAATTGTTGATGAATATCTTTGGCCCGTAGTGCAAAGATGACATGTTGTTGAATATCTTTGGCCAGTAGTGCAAAGATGAACAGATGTTGAGATAAACATGACCAACTGGTGATACAAATGAATGTCTTTGGACGTAGTGCAAAGATGAAGTTATTAGTATGATTATAAACAGGAACTGTGATTTGGTATAACCATGATCTTTGATGTTTCAGGTAAAGACAGGTGATGAAAATATTCTTCGTCCTGGGTGCGAAGAAAAATTTATAGTCACAATTATGATTATGAGTTATTCATATGATTGTGGAAAGGAACTGTTGAGTGATGTTACATGGATAAAATATTGTTGGTGGATTTTTAACATGGAGAAGATAATAGACTTTATAGTCTATTTGACTCTTCTAATGGATTGCTCGTTCCGCTGCAACTATGGTTGAAATTTTTATCATTTACCATATGTTCTAAATCTCTGATTTATTGTTGATGAAGGCTATTGATAATTGAATTATCTTTAGTCATGATATTCTTTACTGAGCTAGTTGTGCTCACCCTTTTGCTTCACAATTCCTTTCAGGTAATAAGAGTGTAGCTGGGTCGAGCGGGGGTAACAAGGGAATAGAACGGTGGTCATCATTTAGTAGTTATATTTGGTGAAGAAAATAGGGTGAGGCGAACCCAACGTTGGAAGGGTGTTTTGTCACTATCATACAAGATGTCTAATGACATACAACCTCGTGTCATCATAAGACAGGGTTGTGCTCATCCACTTGCTGAGTATATCTATGGGCACTACCTATATAATCTTGGTGTTTGTTTGAAGTATAATTCTCAATTAGAGACAGTGGAGATAATGATAAGTCAAGAGAAGACTCACCATTGGGAAGAATATGATAGTAATCTTCTCGTTTTTCTTTGGGGTCTATTGGGTCAACCAAGGATAATTCTGTGGCCATATGATATCTATCATAACCTAGACGCGTGGCCTCCCATGTACGAAGGTTTCCTTAAGCACTTTTCAAAGATTCTAATTTCTAAAACAGTCTTTGACTATACCTTTATGTAAGGTGCCACTGTGAGGTACTGTCCACGGTTGGGACATGAGTCACATTTGGTATATATTTGTATCCAAACTCACAGCATATGTGTTGTTGTATTTTGCACGACAATTGGTGTAATAAAGTTACAGTTTTTTTTCTATACCATGTATTTGACGACTCAGAATAGGTTGGATGGAATGGACCTATTTTGGGTTCGTTACATGCATACTCCTAGGTTGTTTGGTTAAGCGGATCAACCAGGGTTTCTAAGTATATAGGACTGACAGAAATTCGTAATGGGTGGGGTTTGGCTGATAAACCTCAGTATATATATGTGGAAAAAAAACTCTGAACTTTATGTTCATTCAAATCCAGATTTGGTGTGGGTATAATATTGTTACTTGTTCAAAACTTGCTGGGCTTTCTGTAGCTCATCCTTGCAAATATTTTTCATTTGCAGACAGAAATGATGTATTCTAGCAGTTCCCGTATTTGTTGATAGAAAGGCTTAAAACACGGTTATCCTTTTTAAAAACTATAATGTAATAGTTAACGACATTTCGAATCGATGTAATGGTATATTAATTATGTAATGTATTATTCATTTCCAGTGTTTAGTTTTCATTCTAATAAAATTAGAAAAGAGTACAGTATCTATATGAACTATACATCTGAATGATAGTGTTAACAGACATTGGGCTTCTCTGATGCACTGAGGTAGCGTTTCTCAGTTCCAAGAACCCTACCATTAATACTATGGAGGTCAGATTGATAGGAATTATTGATATGGAAGAAATATATGTAAGATACTAAACCAGTACATCCAAGTGAGGGTACTCAATTACAATAATTGCTCTAACGAGAACTACTAGTTGCTATGAATACTGTGAATCTTGGATTTATGGGAATTATTATCTTATGAAATATTTACATGAGCACCAAATCTGCTACAGAAAAGGTAGAGAATTTGGGGGTGTCGCAGAAAATGCCTCCAAGAAGATGTTAACCATGCCAAAGAACTCCTGATGGGTCTATTAATAGCAATGCTGAAGCTAACCCAGTTCAGTAGTTGGTGAAACTACTGACGGGAGCGCTGCAGAATCAATCGCAGAACCAAGCTGCAACTTTTAAGGATTTCAAGGCGGTTGGACCACCAGAATTCTGTGGAACTATGAATCCGATTGAGGCACATACCTGGATCATGGAAATTGAAAAGATATTCGATGTTGCTAGAGTTGGTGAGAACTAGAAGACTGCTTTTGCAACATTCATGTTGAAAGTAGAGGCCAGTTATTGGTGGCAAGCCAATAAAACTCGAGAAGGTCAGGGAGTGATGACTTGGGATAGGTTCAAGGAAATATTTTTTGAGACTTATTTCCCAGAGAGTTCAAAGAATCAGATGGAAGTGCAGTTTTTAGAACTGAAGCAGGGCACAATGACAATGTCGGAGTATGCAGCAAGGTTCAATAAGTTTGCGAGGTTTGCGCCATATCAAGTTAACACAGATGAGCGTAAGGTAAAGAGATTTGAATAGGAATTGAAGCCATTGTTGTACAACAGAGTCTCTATATTTCAGTTGAAGACGTTTACAGCGGTGCTTGAGAAGGCGATTATCACTAAGGGTGGAGGCGAGGCTGTGCCAAAGTACAATCAAGAACAAAGAAAGAAGAACTAGTGTGAAAGTAAGAATGGTGGTAGTAGTGGTGGGAATAATAATAATAACCTGAAGAGGAAGTGGAATGCGAGTGTTGGTGCTAGAAGCCAACATAGTAGCCAGGAAAAAAGGATTTTTGAAGCATGTGCTACATGCGAAAAGAATCACACTGGCGTGTGCTTAAGAGGTAAGTGAGTTTGCTTCAACTGTGGCCAGGTGGGTCACATTACTCCAAATTGCCATCAACCAAAGAAGAATGCTTTCTACACAATAGGTCAAAGGATCATCTTGCTCGCGAGTGCCCTAAGAAGAAAGCTAGAGAGGCAACTGGAAGCAAGGGAGGAGACAGTGGAGGTACGTTGGCTATTGCTGGACCAACATCATCGAACAGACTCACAACCAGAACCTTTAACATGACGGTGCAGGACGCTATACAATCAAAAGATGTTGTGTTAGGTATTATCCCAATCAATAATATAAATGCATATGCATTGTTTGATTCGGGTGCTACTTGCTCGTTTATATCTAATGAATTTGCTAAGAGGTTAGGATTGCCTAGTGAAGAGCTAAATTTCCCTTTAAACATAGAAATCGCGAATAGGGAGGTGATTCCTGTTAAGTTCATATACAAGAATTGTAGGGTGAATATTAAGGGAAATATTAAGACATTAGATTTAGTCCTGATAAAACTTGGAGAGTTTGATGTTATATTGAGAATGGATTGACTATTCAATTATGGAGCAATAATTGATTGCCAAAAAAATGTGTAAACCTTATGACTCCGTCAAAGGTAGTTTTCTATGGTAGCAAATCGCCTAGACAAGCAAGATGTCTGACGATTATGCAGGCCAAGAAGTTGTTGAGTCAAAGTTGTGTAGGATATTTAGCTTACATAGTCGATACACAGAAGAAGGGTGTGAAACTGGAAGAGATACATGTTGTTAGGGATTTTGCGGACGTATTTCCAGAGGATTTGCCAGGATTTCTGCCTGACAGAGAGATCGAGTTTGTTATCGATTTAGCACCAGGGACTGCTCCGATATTGAAGGCCCCGTACAGGATGGCTTCGGTGGAGAAGAAGGAACTGATGGTATAATTACAAGAACTGCTAGACAAGAAATACATTCTGCCGAGCGTATCACCGTGGGGAGCGCCAGTGTTATTTGTGAAGAAGAAGGATGGGTCAATGCGTCTTTGCATTGGTTATAGGGAATTAAACAAAGTCACTATTAAGAATAAATATTCGTTGCCAAGAATAGATGACTTGTTTGATCAATTGAAAGGAGCCAAGTACTTTTCTAAGATAGATTTGAGAAGTGAGTATCATCAATTAAAGGTAAGGAAGAAGGATGTACCTAAGACGACATTCAGAACTTGGTATGGACATTACGAGTTTCTGATAATATCTTTTGGTTTGACTAATGCCCCTGTAGCATTCATGGATTTGATGAACAGGGTGTTTAAACCATTTTTGGATAAGTTTATGGTGGTATTCATTGATGATATTCTGGTGTACTCCAAATCTCAAGAGGAACACGTGGAACACTTACGTTTGACGTTAGAGAAGCTAAGAAAGGAAAAGTTATACGTGAAATTTTCTAAGTGCGAATTTTGGCTAGAACGTGTGCAATTTCTTGGGCATGTGATTGATAAAGATGGAATTTCAGTGGATCCATCAAAGGTGGAAGCTGTAATAAATTGGGAACAACCAAGGACACCATAAGAGGTGAGGAGTTTCTTGGGATTGGCAGGTTACTATAGACGATTTATTCAAGACTTTTCTAATATTGCCACTCCGTTGATAAATTTGACAAGGAAAGCTATAAAATTTGTTTGGACGGAGAAGTGCAAAGAGAGTTTTCAGGACTTGAAAAAGAAGCTTAGCATGGCACCTGTGTTGTCATTACCGGATAATACAAGAAACTTTGTGGTGTATAGTGATGCATCACATAAAGGACTGTGTAAGACCCCAACTTTTATGAATAAAGATTTAATTTCTCGAAATATATTTTTGAATATTATGGTGTGGATTTGATATAATGTTATAGTTGTGGGTAATATTTATAAATTTTGCAAAATAAGCAAGTTGTTATAAAATATTTGATTGGTCAGGGAATATTCGTTTTAACAGGGAATATTCGTACGACTACACAATCATTGGTGGACCCCACAACGAAATTATTGTCGGAGTTAGAAAATGACAGAAATATCTTTTTATAAACATAACGGCGAGAGTTTTACCGTTAACTGTTGAAATACCCGATGGTAAAAGTACAGTAATACGCGTGGTTGAATAGTAGCACACTGTTTTGTACAGTATCTTTGATTATTGATGCTTATGTGAGAAGTCACTCAGTTTTATTCAATTATTGCCATAATAATGGTTGCATAGTATCTCTCATAGTATTGATTCAATTATTGTCACAGTATCATCTGCACAATATTTTATATTATTAAATCAATAATTGAGACAACAAGGTTATTTATATTATTATTTACATTATTGACGATGTATAGAAAGTTCTGTCGAGGAAAGGGTGTTGGGAGACTGCATATTTTGATTTGATGTTTAAAGTAAATGCTCATGATTATATGTAAAGTCCTTCAAGGAATATATGTACAAGGACTTAGTGATAGATCAAATTTGTTAGGATGATCTAAGCTTTTAATGTTTATCATTCTGTAAATGAATGTATAGATGAAGAGATCAAAGTTGTTAGGTTGATCAATATCTTGAGATGTAATATATAGGCTTCAACAAAATCGTAGTCCATCGAGCTGATCAAGAATTGCAGAAGCCAAGGCAGGATCGCAGAGCATTGAGGATCATAGGTTGTCTGCCTTGAAGGACCTATCAGGAAATTATAGAGTGGTCCAAACGTTTGCGGAACCAACCTAGAGATCGTAGTGTGCTCTCGAAAACGTAGAGTCTGCAAGACAAGCAAGTGAAGATCGTAGTGTGCCAGCCTTTAAGAGAAATCGTAGTGTTCTCGTTTGATAGTGTCGGATCAAGCACCAAGGTGGCAAGACACCACGATCTGAATCGTAGAGTATCATCTGCCTGTGTCAGAAGCATCGAGCCTTGCCCATTTGTTTAAGGATGAATCCCAACAAATGTGGAATGGATTATAAACGTTGAAGTCCTCACCAGTTCCAATGACATAAAATATATCCTTAGTATACAACAAAAAAACGTATTGAAGAAGCTAAGAAAAGGACCATGGGTCAGGGGAAAACACCTTTTCAGATGTTAGGTGAGAAAGCAGTCTGCTATATAAGTGGGCCAGAATGCTAAATCAGAAGATGTGCAGAAAAGTCTCCATCAAAGTTCAGAATTGTTAAACGCATTTAATGCTTCAACAGATGTCTTCAACTGATAGATTTCAAGGATCACATATAAGCAAAACATCTGCAGATGACTCAAAGATAGCAAGCATTAAACAAAAACGCTGAAGAACACTCAACGCTCAACTCTACGATTTGAAAAAGAGAAAGCTTGCTCAACTACTCAATTCTTTCGAACAAATGCTTAACAGCAACTGAGTAGCACCAACCAAGAACTCATTAACTATTAATCAAGTAAAGTAAGAAGTTCCAAGTCAGAAGGATTTGAAGAGTTCTAAGTGAACTGTGAAGAGCCAAGTCTGCTGGACTTGAAGAGTTTAAAAGTGAACGAAGAAGTTCCTAGACTGCTGGTCTAGAAGGAATCTGTGAGATTCAGAAAGTGTAAAAGATATCCTTAGTGGATTTCCTACTCAAGGAGTAGAAGAGTGGACTAGGAGCTTTAAGTGATCTAAACCACTTAAAACTGCTGTGTCTCTTGCATTCTTGTTATAACTACTATAACTGCTATAACTGTTATAACTACATCACTCTCATTAACTGACTATATCTTAAAGGGAGAACAAATAATCTTAATTCCGCTGTGTTTGAATCATTATCAAAACTAACAAGTATTTCAAAAATAATTTTTAAATATCTATTCAACACCCCCCTTCTAGATAACTATTGTGCCTCCGAGAACTAACAATTGGTAATAGAGCAGGATTTATAGAAAAGCCTACAAAGCTTAAGTAGATCCAATGATACATCTAATAAGCGAATCAAAGACTGGAGGAGGCAGCAAGCCACCTATGTACAAGCATACATGGATTCAATAGATAAAGATCTATTTGATAAATTCGTCAACTGGAAAGTTCGGATGGAAGCATACATGGATTCAATAGATAAAGATCTATTTGAAACTGTTCAGAATGGGCCCGACGTTCCTACAAAGCTTGCACTAACTACAGACGACCCAAACAGAATACATATCAAGGTCAAAGAGGAATGGACAGACAACGAAAAGAGAGCTGTTCAACTCGACAAAAAGACGAAGAACATTTTGTTCCAATCCTTAGAAGATGATCTGTTCGAAAATGTGGTCAACAACAAAATAGCAAAGGAGGTCTGGGAAGCATTGCTCATCATGCATGAAGGAACATATGAAGTCAGAGAAAACAAACAATCTCTTCTGACTCAGCAATATGAGATGTTTGCACACGTTCATGGAGAAAACATCACTGCTACCTATGAAAGATTCAATGTACTGTTCAACTCTCTACGAGCCTATGGAAAGATCTATTCAAATAAAGATCTAATCATAAAGTTCATGAGAGGCTTACCAAGCAAGTGGGATGCCAAAACCACTGCTATCAGGGAATCAAAGAATCTATATGAAACGACTGTTCAACAATTATATGGCAACCTTCTTACATATAAACTGGAGCTGACTCAACGAGTAGAAACTCTATCTGAAGGAAGAAAGAAGGATAAGGGTGTTGCTCTCAAAGCAACTGAAAATACCTCCAAAGTCAACACTGAAATTGACTCTGACTATGATGAAGATGATGATGAGGATTTTGCAATGCTGGTGAAAAGACTTAGAAGGTTCATGCGTCAAGGCAGAATCAGTAAACCAAAGAAAGTCAACAACTACAGCAGCCAGGAGCAGATAAATAATCTATGCTACAATTTCAAGAAGCCTGGCCATTTCATTATACACTGCAACAAACCTCTTAGAGAAGAACTAAAGAAGAAATCACATTCAAAGAAGGAATTCAAAGGCAACAAAAGGCCTCAGAAGAAAGACAAATGTCTCGTAGCTGGAGGATCGTGGAGTGACTCTGACAATGATTCAACTCCCGAATCTGGAGATGATGAAGATCCTTAAATGGAAAATCTTTGCCTGATGGCCAATCATGCGAAGGATAAAAAGAACTCCAACATTCATAAAGTAAGTATAGATGAGGTATTTGACTTTAACTCTCCTGATGTAGACATTGATGATTTAAGAACTGCGCTGCATGGCATAACATTTGATCTGCATCAATACATGAAATGGTTCAAAGTTCTGTCCAAAGATTATTCACTTCTTCAAAAGGAGAAAGAAAAAATTTAAGAAGAACTGGAAACAGCCCTTCTAAGTACTGACTCTCTCTCCAAGTTTGAAGCTGAGAATAAGCTCTTAAAACAGACCAATGAGCTCAATGCACAAAGAAAGTCAAGTCTAACCTCTAAAATTGAGGAACTAGAAAGGACTATCTCTACATGGAATAAGTCCTCTTCATCCATGGACTCCCTGCTCTCTAGCCAGAGAAATGTCTCTGAAAGAACATGCTTAGGCTTTGGGGAATCCACCTCAGAGCCATGTGTGGAAAAGGCAAAGGAAACTAGCATCAGTAATGCTCCAAGTTTTTGTAGAGGCATTATATTTGTGAAATCCTCACAGAAGGAAGAACCAGTACAACCCTGCTCTTCTGATTCAATCCATATTCCAAGGAATAAAGGATCTCATACTGGCCTGGGCTTCAGAAAAGAGAAGAGTAACCCAGCCACTACTTTCCAACCTCGAAGGATTGTACAGTCGAGTAAAATCAACTTTACAAGCCAACTGGGAAGGAACAGTAGAGGAAAGGTACACTCCTCACAAATCATGAAACACAAGGACACATGGAAGAAGGTGAATCAGTTTAACAGAAGGATGGCTGAGAACCCACAAAAGTCCAAATGGAGAAAGAATCCTCATACACACACAAGCATGAATTATATTAGATGTTTTGTGTGCAATAAGGTTAGTCACAAGGCTGCAATATGCTATTATAATCCTATGCATGTGAGACCTAAAATCAAGTAGATTTGGGTTCCCAAGGGTACTAACAAAGTAGGACCTATGCAAGTATGGGTACCAAAATGAAAGTCTAATGTCACCACAGGAACCGAGTTCCACGATCATAACCTGGTATCTGGACAGTGGATGCTCAAGCATATGACTGGGAACAAAGCCCTTCTGTCTAACTACATAGAGAAGGAGGGTCCTTCAGCCATCTTTGGAGACAATGGCTCTGGCAAGACAAGAGGATATGGCTCAGCTGGGAATGGTGCAGTGTCCTTCAGTAAAGTGGCCTATGTGGAAGGACTACAACACAATCTTCTGAGCATAAACCAACTCTGCGACAAGGGTCATCAAGTAACATTCCTCAACAATCAATGTCAAGTCAAAGATTTGAAGACATCTACTATAAAGCTAATCGAAACAAGAGAAGAAAATGTCTACACAGTAAATCTTGGACAACTAAGCTCAGACGAGACAATATTATTTCTAGCTAAAGCATCTGAAGAAATGAGCTGGCTATGGCATAGAAGACTGTCTCATCTCAACTTCAAGAGTATGTCCAAACTGGCCTCAAAAGATCTAGTTGCAGGTTTACCCAAGTTCAGCTTCGTCAAAGAAAAGCCGTGCAATGCCTGTCAGCTTGGAAAGCAGACCAGAAGCTCATTCAGAGCAAAACTGCCAACTCAATTGACAAGCCCCTGCAGCTGCTTCACATGGATCTATTTGAGCCAATTCCAACAACGAGCCTTGGAGGGAAGAGATACTCACTAGTCGTAGTGGACGATTACACTAGATTCACATGGGTATTCTTTCTAACCTCGAAAGATGAAACAAGCTCCCAACTGATCAAGATGTTCATACCAGTGATGAACGAGAAAGGGGAGAAAATCAAGGCTATAAAGAGTGATCATGGCAGAGAATTCGACTTCTCTGAAATGGATCAGTTCTGCACAGACAATGGCATCAGCCATAACTTCTCTGCTCCACAAACTCCTCAACAAAATGGAGTAGCTGAGAGAAAGAATAGAACATTGATAGAGGCTGGAAGAACTCTACTAGCAGCTGTCCATCTGCCTGAATACTTCTGGGCAGAAGCTGTCAACACTGCTTACTACACTCAGAATAGATCACTGATACACTCTACGATTAAGAAGACTCCCTACGAACTGTGGAAAGGAAGAAAGCCAAACGTCAGCTACTTCCATGTATTCGGCTGTGCATGCTACATTCTCAATAATGGAAAGTAGTATCTGACAAAGTTGCAACCCAAGTCAGACGAAGGAATCTTTCTTGGATATGTCACAGACAGTAAGACATATAGAGTGTTCAACAAGAAAACGCTAAGTGTAGAAGTCTCTATTCACATCATCCTTGATGAAATAGACATGGACAAAATAGTGTCTCAAGACACTACGAATGACAATCTAGACACTACGAATGAGGTCGTCGAGCTTAACACCATGATTGTAGTTCCATATAGTGAAATCGTTGAGCAAGGAAATGAGATCGTAGAGAGATCTACGCAAGATAACGAACCTCTACATCAAGAAGCAGAAATTGATCTTGAAGATCTCAGACAAGAAGGTATCAGGATAGATGTTCCAACAGGAAACTGTGAAAGCCCCAAATTCGGGTCCTAATCACCACGGATCTGGTATACTATTTATATAACTATTGCAGAAGATATAAACATAAATTGTTTATACATTAATCTTTACACATTAATCCCCAAGGTCGAGTAACCATGACTTATAACACAATTCATAACCTAATTGACATACAATTTATTATCATACATTACTATTACAATTCTAGCTGCACATAATAATTTCAAGCTGGACTTGTCTTTGGCCTTTCCTCGTATCCGACGTATTCGTCTTAATCTACAATGTTTATCATGATATAACAAGGGTGAGCAACAAGTTTGTCCAGTAAGTTTAAATTTATTTGAGGATATATCATGATTAAAAGAATATGAATAAAAGGCTAGCTACGTTCAACAATATAATTGCGAACTAGCAAGAATCAAATTTCATAACTGAACGATCAGAATGACATGAATAAATGTCAATAATAAACATGAACACAATATCTGGATCGGATGGTAATGGAGGTGATCAGTCTTTCATACCTAATGAATACATGCAATATGCATAGAGTGCGAATCAATAATTCATAGATATGGTAATCAACAATGATTAACCATAAACATATTCGAATGAAACAACTCGAGGTCAAGTTTAAGAAAACTTGCACAATAATTAGAAGTTCAAGGTTAGGAACTTGCCTGTATCATCGACTACTGCTACACAATTTATATCGCTTTATCCGAGGATCTAATATTAGTAATATAGATCCCCACATTAGAATCATATCATCACAATATAAAATATATTTATAAAATAATCCTAACACATAACCCTATCAGTCCACAAACTACTTAAGACTCAGTATCAAGTCAAACTATTTCAGTATGAGTTGAATCCAATACAATTCTAACATCTCGACGGTCTAGTCGGATAATTCTCGAGCTTAATATCGCTAAGACTCGGTCTAAATACTTAACAATTAACTTAGATAATTTTATTATCAGTCAAAATATTTTTCAAAAATCATTTTTAGTACGCAGCTTAAGAAATTAGCCCTATCATGCTTAACTCTAGAAATTTCCATCTCTTGACACAATCTTACACGTGTTAACGTGAGCCTCCAGTTTAAATTTCGTGGCCATTGGAGTTATAGAACTCCGGTTATAGCGATTTTTCGTGCTTCGTTAAAAATAGTTCATACGAAAATCTACAACTCCTTTTTTAGTGATTCCACTTGGAGATGTTAGAAAACTTATCATATTATCCTTCCAAAATTTTTCAGAATTTTTGAATACCAAAAAAATGATGAAACTACCCCTACCCTTGACTGTCCAAAAACAGTCTTCTTTTCTCTCTAGACATGAAACTGTTTTGGAGTCTTTTACAGAAATGCTTGTATTACGAGATCCACAACTCCGATTGAGGCTCAATCAGACTCGTTGGATCCGTATCTTCTTGAACTATAGTTTTCAGTTATCAAATACCAAATTCCAATCTGTCTAAGTCCCGGAAATCAGGCCCAAAGTGACTAGTCAGCAAGGTTTTCGTCAATAGTTTGTTCATTTTCCAGATTTAGGGTCCTTAACGGAAACGCTTATAAAACGAAATCTACAAATCGGATTTAGGTCCAATAGGTATCGTTGATTTCGTACTTTCCCGAACTACAGTTTTCATGAATCAAACATCCATTTTGGTTCTGTTTTGGTCCCAGAAAATGGACCGAAGTGACTGATCAGTAGCTTGTGTTCAACAGTTAGGGTAGTTTAGGATTTAATACATAACTTGTTCATTTCTTAACATATTTGTGTGATTCCAAAGGGGTTTCTCCCTTAACTCATGTATTTAGTATACTAACATGTTTTAAACCATTTACCACATGAACCCAAAGAATCTAACATAAAAATATATATAGCATACAAAGGAAAGCTTTTTCTTAAACTGTAAGACCCCAACTTATTAATGAATAAAATCAAATTTTCTCTAAATATTATTGTGAATAATAAGGGGTTAATTTGATATAATACTTTGGTTATGGGTGAAATGTGCAAATTTTACAAAATAAGCAAGTGGTTATAAAATATTCATTTTGTCGGGGAATATTCGTTTGGTCGTGGAATATTCTTGCTGTCGGGGAATATTCGTACGACGGCGCAGCCTTGTGTGGGCCCCATAACGGAAAGCGATTGGATGAAGAAAACGACAAGTATAAGTTGTTTATTAATAACGGCGTAGTTGTTACCGTTAACACTGTTGAAATACCCGGTGGTTAAAAATACAGTAATAACGCGTGGTTGCACAGTAGCACACGGATTGCACAGTATAGTTGAATTATTGATTCGTACGTAAGAAGGCACTACTCAATAATTGTTACAGTGATTACTGTTCAATATTTTATTTTATTGATTCAATAATTGCTGCATTGATATTTTATATTATTGTTGTTTCAATAATTGTTGCTGCACAGTATTTTCCATTATCAGATCAATAATTCATATTATTTGAATAATATTATTAGATAACATTATTGGCAATGTCTAGAAAGTTCTGTCTAAGGAGAGGTTTGGTCATCTAATTGCGCGCCAGTAAGGAGAAATCCTTATTGGAAAGCCCCCTCTTTCCTGGGAACGGCCTGGTTGTCATAAATGTGATTCTGTAATATTATTTGTGAATAATTAATTATTGATTCATATGATAAGGAAATATTTATTTTATGTGGATATAAATGAGGGATATATTTTTGTGGTTAAAAATGAAGGAGTTAATGTTGAGGTTTTTATCATATTTTTGTCGGAATGGAGGTATTAAAAATCAGGGTTTTTGAGATATTTTGCGGGGGTTATAATTTTTAATCCGACCGTTGGATCGTGGTAATTTTTGGATATGTTATACATATATAAGTTGAGTATATGTCCACAAATTTTGAACCGTTAAAAATGAACGTATGATTTATTATGAATTTTACAAGATGACTGGTTCAGAAATTGTTGAATTTTCGGAGTTTATCATTTTGGTGGAAAATTCTAGAATTGGTGGGCCCCACTTGTGGTTGGTGAAGAAATGTGCTGAATTATATTTCAAATGTGGTGGGTGGGAATAGTAGCAGGTAAAGCCATCAGGTTGCAGGTCAAACCTACCAAAATTTTCCTATAAATAGAGGGCTAAGTTAGAATTGAAAATCACACCAGAAACAAGTTTTCTCTCTTTCTCTCTCTAGATTATTGAGTGTATTTTGTGAGTATTTAGATACTTTGAGAGTTTCTATTCATCAGAGCAAGTTTCTTTCAGCCTTATACCGGTATTCCGACCAGAAGTACTGATATTTTGAGGTAAGGGATATTATTTTCTTCTTAAATGATATTATTTTCTTCAATATCATTATGCTGAAATATTGATATGAGTTTTTATCAAATTTGGAACTTTTTGTGTCGGGGGTTACTATTCACGTATACGGCACTATTCACGTATACGGCACTATTCACGAATACGGCACTATTCACCGAAAAATAAAATTTTCCCTTTTTGTCCAAGATGTCTATTATGGTTACTATCTTTGATTGTATCCATGTTTTGATCTTTATTTTTGAATTCTGCTTCACAATTGATTATTATGAAGTATTATTGATCTTGGATAAACTGTTATACGAATCCCTACTATTTGTCCTTCTGTCTCATTGGATTCGTTCTCTTTAAGATATTTTTCATCATCCTCAGTCCTAAATGATGATATTACTGAATATCTTTGGCCTGTAGTGCAAAGATGTATAATTACTTGATGAATATCTTTGGCCTGTAGTGCAAAGATGAACAGGTGTTGAGATGAACATGACCGACTGATGATACAAATGAATATCTTTGGCCTGTAGTGCAAAGATGAATATTTGGTTAAAGATGATTATTAATTGATGTTACAGGGATAAAATATTGATGATGGACTTTTAAATCTTAGAAGATAGTAGAATTCTTTCTCTACTTGACTCTTCTAATGGTTTGCTGTTTCCGCTGCAGTTGTTGATCTAAAACTTGTTGTCGATTATATTCTATCAGATTTTTCCCTGTTGAAGACTAACGATAATTTGTTGTATATTATCTTAGTCATAATATTCTTTACTGGGCTAGTTGAGCTCACCCTTTTCCTTTTTGTTCCATTTTTCTTCTCAGGAGGTGAGAACATAGCAGGATCTAGTCGGGGTATGGAGTGATGGTTCTAGAAAGATGTTTTAGCAGTCCTCACTATTTCTGTAAAATAGTGTTTGAATAATTGTAATGAGGATTTATTTGAGTGTGGATATTGTCTAGAAGACAATATTTGTATTTAAACTCACAGTATGTGTTGTCGTATTTTGCACGACAATTGTATTATTGAAGTTGTAGTTTGCTTTCTGTACCATGTATTTGGCGACTCAGAATGGGTGTTGTATACCTATTTTGGGGGCGTCACAGTTGGTATCAGAGCTTAGGGATATGATCCCTGGCTGAGATGTGAGACAAGAACTAGGAGGGGAGAGACGGGGAATTCCTTCGCTAGTATGACCTGACTAAGTTTATTTGGTGTTTATTTGGTCGGTCAGAGTATAGGGATAATATATGACATGACTATTAACCCTTGTTTTATGGCAGTATTTAAGAATGGCAGCTGAGAACGTTAATAATGGAGTAAATCAGACCGTGGAGACACCTTTGATCACTACCCAGGGGAACGTGCAACAGGAAGGCAATATTCCTCCTGTAAACAACGTTACCGAGCAAACGATGAATGATGGAATGTTTAGGAGCTTTTTGCAGTTCATGCAAAATCAGACGAGGGAGACTCGTGTGCAGAATACGGGTGGAAATGATAACAACGCGCGGTTTGTCACAGCTAAGCAGTTCAAAGAATTGGGACCACCAGAATTTAAGGGAAAGCCGGATCCGATCATGGCGGAAACGTGGGTCAAGCAAATTACCAAGATATTTGATGTCTTGGGATGCACGGAGGAACAGAAGGTTCCATTCGCCACATTTATGTTCCGCGGTGAGGCAGACTACTGGTGGGAGTCTGTGAAGCGTACCCAGCCTGACGCACTCAACATGTCCTGGGAAACATTTCAAAAACTGTTCAATGACAAGTACTTTCCTGAAAGTATTCGTCATATGAAGGAGGTTGAGTTTATTAGACTGGAACAAAACAACATGACGGTGTCCCAGTACGAGGCGAAGTTTGCAGAGTTATCCAGGTTTGCACCTCATTTGGTCGAAAATGAGGAACGAATGACGCGGATGTTTCTGAGAGGTTTAAAACCTGAGATTCGTCAATATCTTATCTCTCATAAATTTTCTCTATATTCAGATGTTGTAAACAGGGCTCAATTATTAGAGAGAGATAATGAGTATACTCAACCGAGGGACCACAACCAGGGTCATACCGGTGACGGCAGTCATCAGAGCGATGAAACCAACGAGGAGGGAAAAATACGAACAAAGGCGGTAACCACTCGGTGGTCATCGTGGCCATGATAATAGGAGAGGTGAGTCAAGTGGAAATTTCAGAAAGAGGAGATTCAACAATGACGGGAAGACATCAGCAGCAGCACCAGCACCAACAACAAATTTTAGGGGAGGAGAACGACCACCAGTTAGATGTTACAAATGCGGGAAAGAGGGACATATCAGCCCAAACTGTCCACAACAATCCAAGGTGTGTTATAACTGTGGGAAGGAAGGCCATATAGCTCGAGATTGTTCTGTAGCAAAACCAAGTTCAGCGGGAGTGGTGACTCCAAAGGCTGTCCCGGATAAGTCGAAATCAGCGGTTCCTGGAAGAGCGTTTGTCGTAACTGGCCAAAACGCGAGAAACCCGAACGAGGTGATCACGGGTAAGCTAATCTTGAATTCTTGCGAAGTTTATACTTTACTAGATACCGGTTCTACCCATTCTTTTATCTCTCCTGCTTGTGCTCAACGTTTAAACTTGACTCCGGAGAAATTGGACTTTAACTTATCTGTTGAAACTCCGTTGGGTGAAACCTTCGTTACATCTACAGTTTATAAATCTTGCATGATCCAAGTTGGCACTATCACATTACCTGTTGATCTTATCTCTTTAAAGATACTTGCTTTTGATGTGATTTTAGGAATTGATTGGTTAACCACTCATCATGCTAAAATTGATTGTTTTCGTAAGGTTGTTAGTTTTCATATTCCTAACCAACCTGTCATACGAATTCAAACTACTAAACCACTAAAATCAGTCACTGTCATATCAAGCCACAAAGCTATTCGTTTATTGAAAAACGGATGTCAAGCTTTCTTAGCCCATGTTATGGATTTGAACAAAGACAAGTCAGATTTGAATAATATTTCTATTGTTAGAGAATTTTCCGATGTATTTCCTGAAGAACTTCCCGGTCTACCCCCGGAACGAGAAATTGAATTCTTTATTGACCTTGAACCCGGTACAAAGCCCATTTCTAAAACCCCATATCGAATGGCTCCTATTGAACTTCAGGAGTTAAAAGTCCAACTACAGGAGTTGTTGGACATCGGTTTTATTCGTCCTAGTACGTCTCCTTGGGGTGCTCCTGTTTTATTCGTAAAGAAGAAAGACGGGAGTATGCGACTTTGTATTGACTATCGAGAATTGAACCATGTCACCATCAAGAATAGGTATCCGCTACCTCGCATTGATGACCTGTTTGACCAGTTGCAAGGAGCACAATTCTTTTCAAAGATCGATCTTCGTTCTGGATATCATCAGCTGAAGATTAAAACTGAGGATATTCCAAAGACTGCCTTCAGAACTCGGTACGGGCATTATGAATTCTTAGTAATGTCTTTTGGATTGACTAATGCTCCTGCTGCCTTCATGGATATGATGAACCGTGTATTCAAAGAATATTTGGATCAGTTCGTTGTTGTCTTTATTGATGACATCCTCATCTATTCCAAAAGCCGTGAAGATCATGAGCGCCATTTGAAGCTGGTACTGCAAAGGCTTCGTGAAAACAAGCTATATGCCAAACTGAAGAAATGCGAGTTCTGGCTTGAGGAAGTAGCATTCCTTGGGCACGTGGTGTCAAAACATGGAGTATCTGTCGACCCGGCGAAGATTGAAGCCATACAAAGTTGGGAGCAACCGAAGTCGGTAACCGAAGTACGTAGCTTTCTGGGCTTAGCTGGTTATTATCGGAGATTTGTGGAAGGATTTTCTCGAATCGCTACTCCGTTAACTCAGCTGACTCGGAAAGATACAAAATTCGTATGGAGTGAGGAATGCGAGAAGAGTTTCCAAGAACTCAAGAGGAGACTCATTTCGGCACCTGTTCTGACAATACCATCTGGTTCGGATGGATTTGTTATCTACAGCGATGCTTCAGGCAAAGGGTTAGGATGTGTTCTCATGCAACATGGGAAAGTCATAGCCTATGCCTCACGACAACTCAAAGAATATGAGAGGAATTATCCTACTCATGATTTGGAGTTGGCAGCAGTCGTTTTTGCGTTGAAGATCTGGAGACACTACCTGTATGGGGAGAAAGTGGAGATCTATACAGATCATAAAAGCCTCAAATATTTCTTCACCCAAAAGGAACTCAACATGCGGCAACGACGTTGGCTTGAGCTGTTGAAAGATTACGATCATACCATCCAATACCATCCTGGAAAAGCAAACGTAGTAGCTGACGCATTGAGTAGAAGATCATATGCGGGTACGAGTGCAATGTTTTTAACACAAAGGCCCATTTTGTATGACTTGCAAAGGATGGAGATAGAGATGAAGGCTCCAAGTACCCACATGATGATATCAAATATACGAGTAGAACCGACTTTAATCGATAAAGTTAAAGCTGCTCAAGCTACGGATATAGAGCTGATGCGTATGAAGAAGAAAGTGCAAGAAGGTGCTATTCCAGAAGCAAGAATCGATGAAGAAGGAATACTTCGAGTCAACTCCAGACTTTGTGTTCCTAACGATTTTGACTTGAAGCATAGAATAATGATGGAGGCACACAACACACCGTTTGCAATCCATCCTGGGAGTACCAAAATGTATCACGATCTTCGACATACATTTTGGTGGAGCAATATGAAAAGAGAGATCGCGGAGTTTATCTCGAGATGTTTAACTTGTCAACGTGTAAAAGCGGAGCATCAAGTACCAAAGGGTCCATTGCAACCACTTGAGATTCCGAAATGGAAGTGGGAACACATTACTATGGATTTTGTTACAGGTCTTCCCAAGGTTTCTCAAGGCATAGATGCGATTTGGGTTATTGTTGATAGATTAACCAAGTCCGCTCATTTCTTGCCGATACGTGAGACTTATTCCCTTGAACGTCTTGCTAGTATGTACGTGAACGAGATTGTGAGATTGCATGGCATGCCAGTATCCATAGTTTCGGATCGTGACCCAAGATTCACTTCACGATTTTGGGTTAGCTTGCAGAAAGCTATGGGCACGGATTTACGATTCAGTTCAGCATACCATCCTCAAACGGACGGACAATCAGAGAGGACTATTCAAACTCTTGAAGATCTATTAAGACTTTGTGTCTTAGATCTCAAAGGGAGTTGGGATAAGTACCTACCATTGGTGGAATTCTCCTACAACAACAGTTATCAGGCGAGCATAGGTATGGCTCCATTTGAGGCGTTGTATGGAAGAAAATGTCGTTCTCCAGTATGCTGGGACGAGGTGGGTGAAGCAACATTGTTGGGACCAGAATTGGTACGCATTACTACAGAGAAGATCCAAACGATTCGACAACGTATACAAACGGCACAGGATCGACAAAAGAGTTATGCGGATCTTCATCGGAAGGACGTGGAATTTAATATTGGGGATCATGTATTGTTACGTGTTGCACCATGGAAGGGAGTTACAAGATTTGGGAAGAGAGGAAAGCTCAATCCAAGATTTGTTGGTCCATTTGAGATTCTTGAGCGAATAGGAAATGTGGCATATAGACTCGCATTACCTCCAAGCATGTCTCGTGTTCATAATGTTTTTCACATATCTATGCTTCGTAAATATGTTAAAGACCCGAACCACATTATTGAGTTAGAACCAGACGAGATAGCTGAAGATTTAACGTACGAGGAGGTACCTGTTAAGATCTTGGATAGGAAAGAGCATGTCCTACGCACGAAGGTTATACCACAAGTTAAGGTTTTGTGGAGAAACCATGCTATTGAAGAAATGACCTGGGAGTTGGAATCAGAAATGAAAGCGAGGTATCCTCACCTTTTTGAAACATCAGGTACGTACGTCAATTTCGAGGACGAAATTTCATAAGGAGGGGAGGTTGTAAGACCCCAACTTATTAATGAATAAAATCAAATTTTCTCTAAATATTATTGTGAATAATAAGGGGTTAATTTGATATAATACTTTGGTTATGGGTGAAATGTGCAAATTTTGCAAAATAAGCAAGTGGTTATAAAATATTCATTTTGTCGGGGAATATTCGTTTGGTCGTGGAATATTCTTGCTGTCGGGGAATATTCGTACGACGGCGCAGCCTTGTGTGGGCCCCATAACGGAAAGCGATTGGATGAAGAAAACGACAAGTATAAGTTGTTTATAAATAACGGCGTAGTTGTTACCGTTAATACTGTTGGAATACCCGGTGGTTAAAATACAGTAATACGCGGTTGCACGGATTGCACTTGAATTATTGATTCGTACGTAAGAAGGCACTACTCAATAATTGTTACAGTAGTTATTGTTCAATATTTTATTTTATTGATTCAATAATTGCTGCGTTGATATTTTATATTATTGTTGTTTCAATAATTGTTGCTGCACAGTATTTTCCATTATCAGATCAATAATTCATATTATTTGAATAATATTATTAGATAACATTATTGGCAATGTCTAGAAAGTTCTGTCTAAGGAGAGGTTTGGTCATCTAATTGCGCGCCAGTAAGGAGAAATCCTTATTGGAAAGCCCCCTCTTTCCTGGGAACGGCCTGGTTGTCATAAATGTGATTCTGTAATATTATTTGTGAATAATTAATTATTGATTCATATGATAAGGAAATATTTATTTTATGTGGATATAAATGAGGGATATATTTTTGTGGTTAAAAATGAAGGAGTTAATGTTGAGGTTTTTATCAGTATTTTTGTCGGAATGGAGGTATTAAAAATCAGGGTTTTTGAGATATTTTGCGGGGGTTATAATTTTTAATCCGACCGTTGGATCGTGGTAATTTTTGGATATGTTATACATATATAAGTTGAGTATATGTCCACAAATTTTGAACCGTTAAAAATGAACGTATGATTTATTATGAATTTTACAAGATGACTGGTTCAGAAATTGTTGAATTTTCGGAGTTTATCATTTTGGTGGAAAATTCTAGAATTGGTGGGCCCCACTTGTGGTTGGTGAAGAAATGTGCTGAATTATATTTCAAATGTGGTGGGTGGGAATAGTAGCAGGTAAAGCCATCAGGTTGCAGGTCAAACCTACCAAAATTTTCCTATAAATAGAGGGCTAAGTTAGAATTGAAAATCACACCAGAAACAAGTTTTCTCTCTTTCTCTCTCTAGATTATTGAGTGTATTTTGTGAGTATTTAGATACTTTGAGAGTTTCTATTCATCAGAGCAAGTTTCTTTCAGCCTTATACCGGTATTCCGACCAGAAGTACTGATATTTTGAGGTAAGGGATATTATTTTCTTCTTAAATGATATTATTTTCTTCAATATCATTATGCTGAAATATTGATATGAGTTTTTATCAAATTTGGAACTTTTTGTGTCGGGGGTTACTATTCACGTATACGGCACTATTCACGTATACGGCACTATTCACGAATACGGCACTATTCACCGAAAAATAAAATTTTCCCTTTTTGTCCAAGATGTCTATTATGGTTACTATCTTTGATTGTATCCATGTTTTGATCTTTATTTTTGAATTCTGCTTCACAATTGATTATTATGAAGTATTATTGATCTTGGATAAACTGTTATACGAATCCCTACTATTTGTCCTTCTGTCTCATTGGATTCGTTCTCTTTAAGATATTTTTCATCATCCTCAGTCCTAAATGATGATATTACTGAATATCTTTGGCCTGTAGTGCAAAGATGTATAATTACTTGATGAATATCTTTGGCCTGTAGTGCAAAGATGAACAGGTGTTGAGATGAACATGACCGACTGATGATACAAATGAATATCTTTGGCCTGTAGTGCAAAGATGAATATTTGGTTAAAGATGATTATTAATTGATGTTACAGGGATAAAATATTGATGATGGACTTTTAAATCTTAGAAGATAGTAGAATTCTTTCTCTACTTGACTCTTCTAATGGTTTGCTGTTTCCGCTGCAGTTGTTGATCTAAAACTTGTTGTCGATTATATTCTATCAGATTTTTCCCTGTTGAAGACTAACGATAATTTGTTGTATATTATCTTAGTCATAATATTCTTTACTGGGCTAGTTGAGCTCACCCTTTTCCTTTTTGTTCCATTTTTCTTCTCAGGAGGTGAGAACATAGCAGGATCTAGTCGGGGTATGGAGTGATGGTTCTAGAAAGATGTTTTAGCAGTCCTCACTATTTCTGTAAAATAGTGTTTGAATAATTGTAATGAGGACTTATTTGAGTGTGGATATTGTCTAGAAGACAATATTTGTATTTAAACTCACAGTATGTGTTGTCGTATTTTGCACGACAATTGTAATAATAAAGTTGTAGTTATTTTCTGTACCATGTATTTGGCGACTCAGAATGGGTTGGATGGATTGGACCTATTTTGGGGGCGTCACATAAACCTTTTGGTACAAAACTTAATTTTCTCACTTTGGATCTAACTTTTAATTTCAAAAATACTTTGATACACATATAAAATAACAATACTCATCTAAATCATGAGTTTTTAAAGATCCAAAACAAAAGTTGCTTGGTTCATAAAGATCTAACAAAAGAGAGCACATAAATTAAAAATTTTCAATTTCTTACCTTTTTCTTCTTGCAAACCTTCTTGATCCTTCAAAGTAGCTTATGAGTTTAAGTTGTATGAAGATCCAAGACCCCAACTAGACTCTATATGGCTGCAGATTTTGGCAGCCCCCTTTCTCTCTCTATTATTTTGTTTTTTTTCATAGCAACTTGGAAAGTGAGAGAGAAAATGAGAGAGAGAGAGAAGTGAAGAATTGGATTTTGTTTAGTGTAATAATCCAAGGAATGTATCTACCCATTAGTTTGCTCGCTAGCCTTGGATTACTTGCATATGTGACTAAAAGTGTTGGGCTAATCACCAAGTGACACATAGCTTGGAGTTGGTAGCTTATAACCAAAAATTGGGACAAGCTACTAAAATAAAATTTGTCTCCCCATTATGCCCCCTTAGGGGCTGGCTATTCCCCTCTTTATCTCCCTTATTGATTTATTTTTTATTCCAAATTAAGCTTAAACAAATGAGCAAATTACCCTTCTTCAATTGGGCTAAGCTTGGGTCATTCTTTTAATTCTTTTGGGCTTCCAAATTAATTGTCTGGGCTAGGTAAACTAATATGACCCAAAATCTTAATTTTATTTTACCCTAATTAGTTACTTTGGGTTTCCATTCCACCAAAGTTGGAATTTAAAATGTTTACTTTTATGCATTCAATCTCATAACCCAATGAGACATGTCTTAATTAGGTTTAAAATAATTAATAACTTGAGATAATAAAATTTATCTCTTAGGTTAATATAATCTTACATACTAACATTCTTTATTAGCACATAATCACATATATATCAGTATACACCAAACATATACACTTATACCCTTAATCCTGGATAATTCACCACAAAAATTTTAAATTCACAAAATTCCTTCCCGAAAATCTCAAATCCATTCACTTATTTTCTGTCTAGGTCTATTATTTAACCTTTATTCAATCTTTTAAGATTTTATAAAATTGTCCAAATTATCGAGTTGTCACATTCACCCCTTCTTCTAAGAATTTTGTCCCTGAAATTCAACTTACACCTTATACCATACAGCTTACACCATTTATACACATCATCACATGCTATCCAATACACCTCACAAGAGTAAAAATTTTTTAAATAGTGCTGAGGAATCATATAGACTACAAACTTTCATTTTCGAAAAGGTTATATGGAAATTTATCTGCAAACCGTCATAACTTACAGACACATAGGGTGATTAGCCTAGTATGCCTGGTACTGGCCAAGTACTGCTGGTCTGATCTGTTTCTCATCACTGCCATAGGCACAAAATTTTACCTCAGTCTTATCGGATTCCGCACCAAAACAATTTGGTTCGGGAGAATTTTCAAAGAACGCTTAGGATTTCCATGAAATTTGGTCTAGCCGAATCAAATAGCATAGACTCATATCAATAATTCAATTCAATCGAAATATTTAGGTATAGCCAAACGCCGTTGGCAAATTAAAATTTTGAAAATGTTTAGTTTGAAAATGATAGCCCGTTTGAGGATGCCGTCATCGTGTGACTTTGTCATAACACATCATACAATAGTGGGACAACGATAATCAGATAGAATTCAACACTAAGTATTCCTGTATTTACAACTCCATCATTTTTTTATCATCTCTGCACCAGGTTACATGGTACATAAGTGATAAATAAAAATATATTTTGATATTTCAAAACATTGTCGTCTAGCCGAAATAATTAGCATAGACAATTCTTTAAATCGTTCTAAAATTCATTGTAAATCTATTTTATCATCTCAACAGGTAACGAGGTGTTAGTGGCCCGAAGTCCATGCATACACAATGGTCACCAGGAGTTGGGAATAAAAATTTATTTTCAAAAGCACATAGTGCGTATTTAGCTTGATGGAAAAATTTTTGAGTCTAGCATAGCTAGAAGATTTGGGAAACCTATGTCTCCACTAATAATTCATTTTTTTAATTAATCTATCTGTTCCTATTATACTCAATATTCCTTTCACACATATCTATACCTAGTTCATCAAACTTACCACACTTATGATTTTAGGAACTTTCCACAACCATATGAGTTTAAGAACTTGTCCTAGTCAGACCTTTGGCGTTCATTCGTTGAGGGGTTCATAAACATTTCATATAATTATGAGTCACGAACGTACCATAAGTATGAGTTTTAAGAACTCGTACTTAACCTTATATTCTCTGCCTATACTCTACCTATCTACTATACAC
This sequence comes from Panax notoginseng, assembly GCA_016801055.1. Classification (NCBI taxonomy): domain Eukaryota; kingdom Viridiplantae; phylum Streptophyta; class Magnoliopsida; order Apiales; family Araliaceae; genus Panax; species Panax notoginseng. The sequence continues at coordinate 127,190,635 of CM029017.1, read as the reverse complement.
ATGAGAAAATAATCACCTTCTTAACATGTATATAGCAAATAGCGCGACACAAATATTTCAATGATTATCAGTACCAGAAACTAAGTGGTTGTCGAACCAAACTCGGCCACTAATCAATATAGGAAGCTAAGCGGACAATTCCCCGCCCATACAAAGAATTATTTAACCTAACCACTATATCGAATAGGAAGCTAAGTGGTCCAAAAACCAAGTACACATTGTTAGGTTTGTAATATTCATGAACGCAATCATATTGCACAAAATAAGCAGAAGCATGTAAAATTAGAGTTTTAAAATTTTACAAACCATATACCCGGATCATCCTTTATGAAAAATTATTAGTTAAACAAAAATATGAAGAACAAGAATCATACTCTTGAAGATTCGAGGTTCCTCAGGTACAAGTTCACCTTCAATCTTTTTCGCGTTCAACTTGAATCCGTCGGGTTTGGTTCCTTCCTTTGATCAACGTTAGCCACCCAAGTATTTGGCCTCTAGAGGTGATCCACCAAGGAAGAAGAAATATTCAAGAAGAAGGGTGTTTGGAAAAATCCTAATTTTTCTATCTCTTATAGAAAAGGGTGTACTCTCCAACAATTGGAATTACGTATATAGATATCTGATATAAGACTCCTCTTATAAAGATATCAGTAAACCCTTCTAATCTAATTAGAAAATAGGGTATTATTTAATTAATTAAATTCTTTTAATTAATTAAGCTCCCAAATCTTATTAGGGATAATTAATTAAACTCTTTTAATTAATTTAACCTCCTAATCTTATTAGGAATATATGAGTGCACTTTTATTAATTAATTTCCAAACTCCTTTAGGAATTAAATAATAATAATAGTAATAATAATAATAAGACTCCTTTTATTAATTTATATTCAATATTTCCAAAATATTAAATAATAAATATTAAGTTATTTAATTTATTCTATCATCATAAATTATTTTAAATATACTTAACTTATTATTACGATTATGCCATTAACTTCTTAAATAATTATTCTTCCTTTTATGTTGTGACCCTTTAGGTTCTCCATATTAAATCAGTTGTAAATAAATCAATTAAAACAATTCTAATCTTATTTAAGTAAATAAATTAAAATATTAATTTATTTAAATAAATAATATTTATTCTACAATAGGGATAGGCCTCCCTAGTGAATAACGACTTTCCAGATAATATATATTTCAACATTAATCATAAAAGAACCTTTGAGTAAATAGTTACCGTACAATTCAATCATTCCACCACACAATGTCCCAATTAAATATAAGACATGGAATTACTGTCAAGTCTTAATTTATTTAATTATATGTATTTCGACTCTTAAATGCACAACTCCAAATAATGCAAATTAGAAACTCCTTTCTAATTTCATTTTGCCTTGGCCAATGACTACTGGGTTGTCATTTATCGAATCACATAGGATATTTCTCTTCTTTTACTAGAGGCGGTAAATTCTTTATTGATCATACATTATCTCCATGTATAACTTATTATACCCAAGTATACCCTTTGATATGCCCTAAGGGTCTTAAGGAGTCAAAATATAACTCATCATACATAAGATACTATGATGATCTCAAGTCCAAGGATCACTTGTACTACTATTACTACAGGAATTCCTATTAACAGACAAGTGCCACGTTCATTGAACTTATTCTCTAATAAACACATACATACTTGCTTTAGTGTATCCACACAAATGATCATGAGATCAATCATCCTCATCCAATGAGCAAGCAACATATGTACCAATCTATCCGGATTCACTAATCCCCAATTTAATAATCCAACGATTGGGAACTATTTTAGTTTTAAGCTTTCTAAGAATTTAGATCTCATTAGAATGATCATCATCATTATTCTAAAAGCATTGCTTAAAACTATGGGTTTATCACATTTTATAAAGTAGCATTATGTAGATAATTAAAAGCCTTTAATAAATTAATACTTTTTATTAATAAATGAATAAGATTGTTACAAAGTATATGCTTTATCATCAAATATGATTGGCTTGTGTGTATACTACTTTTAATCTCCCACTTGCACTAAAGCCAATCACCATGGTATCCCATACCCTTCTTCTCTAAGTGACGATTATCTTGTTGTTGGATAAGCTTTAATTAATGGACATGTAATGTTGTTTTTGAGAGTCCACTATCTTTATAGTGATTTTCCATATTTCAATGATTCTTATAATCAAATGAAAGTGCCACAACACATGTTTAGATCCAAGATGAGACTTAATAACTATTCCTAGTTCTGTAATAAACTTTTCATCCAAACAATACTCTTGTAGCTTCATTTATAGCTATATACTTTGTCTTTATCACTAAACCAACAGCTCTTTGCTGTTTAAAACCTTTCCAATTCACTGCACCACCGTTCAAGGTGACACTTTACCTTAAAGTGGATTTTCTGTCGTCTTGGTCTATTTGAAAAACTTGAGTCTGTTAAGCCCTCTAGTTTTAATTTAGACCCACCATAAATTTTAATCACATCCTTAGTGCCGGTTAAATACTTTAAGATATTTTTCACTGTTTTACAGTGATCTTCTCCAGAATATGACCGATCAATATTAGGTCTCGTATATTTTATTGTATACATGATTATCACTTATGCGATCTCTCTTTTCAGGAGTCTATGGGGACTATTAAGAGAGATACACTCCAGGGCTCAACAGCATGAGACATCTCTTGGAGTTTGTCATGCTAAACGACTTTAGCATCAAATGAATATACGTTCCTTGGGTTAAGTCGAGCATCCTCTTAAATCTATCTATATAGATTTGTATCTCCAATTAAGATACTCTTCCCAAATCATTCATGGAGGAATGTTTAGACAACTTTATCTTTACTGATTGTAGCATTAGTATGTCATTCCTAATCCGTAGTATATCAACATATAATACTAGGAATGTCACGACGCTCCCACTGACCCTTTTGTACACACTAGGTTCATTTTTATTTGTGATAAAATCAAACTCTTTTGATTTGTTTCATCAAAACGAATGTTCTATTTTTGAGAAACTTGCTTCAATCCATTTCTCTGAGTGTCTACAACTCTTACCTCATCGTATGTAACTGATCATCCACTTCTATGATGTGTACCTCATCATCATCATCTATGATGAATCCATACCTCCTAGGTATCTTCTGTACTATTCTAAATTTATGATTCGATTGTGATACAATAGGTCTATCTACAGGTTCCTCTTATTTGACTTATAGTGTTTTGTGGTTCTTGAACTCTTCAAGATCTATTATCCTCCCACTAGACCTTTTAATGATAAATACCTTTATCTTAGAAGGTAGCGTGTTTCACAACAAACACCTTTTTTCTAAGTAGGATTATAGAACATGTACCCTAAACTTACTTTAGGATGTCCCACACATATGTACTTATCAAATCTTGTCCCAAGCTTATCCTTTGAAACCTTTTCACATAAGTTGGACAACCCCTTATCTTAACATACTTAAGATTAGGAATCCTCCCTGTCCATAACTTTTATAGAGTCTTGGGGCTTGATTTTGAGGTTACCTTTTCGTAGATATACAACCATTTCTAGGGCATAACCCAAGAGGGATACTGAAACATCGGTAAAATCATTATGGACCGCACCATGTCCAACAAGGTACACTTTTTCCTTTCAGATACATCAATCAATTATTGCGTATCAGGAGGTGTTGTGAGAAAGCCATTTGAGATGATTTAGAAACTTATTGTACAAGTATTTATTCCTTGATCTAATCAAAGAATCTTATACTTTGCCAATTTGTTTCACTTCTAAATTCTTTGAACCTTTCAAATAATTCACACTTGTATTTCAGCAAATACACACATTCAACTCTTTGAATGATCATCTCCTTTTTTATACTAGTTTGTTCAATTTATAAAATAATTTTTCCACATAAGTCAAGTACACAAAATCCATTAAGTAATATTCCAGTTCTATAAAAACATTATTATTATAAATAGAACAATAATTGTTCTTGTCGACGTCGTGATTTTTAATTGTCCCTTTCCGTTACTTGTTCTTTGGTGTTCTAATTTTAGGTGAGATTTGTTTGAAAAAACAAGTGAAAAAGGTCCGACATGTATAATGTCGACGATGGACTGTTAAGAGTGGCCAGTTGGTTTTTTAAATGGTTGTACCAACACAACCGAGAAAAGGTTTGCACATGGACCCAATGATGCGACACTGCTAAGCGGGTCGGTGAAACCGAGATTCATTAGGGTCCGGGGACTTGGTTATGCGGAGGGAAGGTGTTAGGCACCCCCCGACATCCGTGTTACCACGGTGACAGCCTCTTTTCAAGAAACTATTATCTGAATATGTGTGTGTGTATGGGTCAATGTGCTGTTATTTGGAAGTAGTGCGAGGCCTCGTTCGCACCTATATACACAGGGTTTGAATTTTATGTAAAAATTCAATTTTAAGAAAGATATGGCAGTGATGTTTTATAAAAGAGGTATTTTAAACCCTGATGCTCAATAGTAATTGAGACCTTTTACACTCCCATTTTATTAAGTGTTCGGCTTGATTGATTTTATTTTACAGATGCGAGACATCTGTACGAAAATAATGTACAAAAAGGTGCTGAATTCCTCGTGGGTATGAAAACCATCTGAGGAAATCCAAACATCACAGATAAATTTACAAGCTGCTTGCAGCTGAAAGGTCCATCACGGGAACTGAATCTAGATTCAAGGGACTAAATCTGTGATCACATGATTCCTAAGCTCACATGATGCCGCAATTGATATAAACGCAGTAAGTAGGTATATATATAAAAGCTGTAAATATATATATACACACATGATCACCAACCACGAAGCACCTCCATGGGGGATCAGAAATATAAATAAAGCTGTAAAAGCTATCAACTGCCACGGAGGAAACTCCAGGCGGGACGAAATATACAGAAAGCTGTAAAAACGGTCAACCACCACGAAGTAAACTCCAGGTGGGACGAAATGTAAATATATATATATATATATATATATATATATATATATATATATATATATATAAAAGCATATAAATGCACCGGATATAAAATTCAGGCTCATCGGACGGAGTCCAACAACAGTTAATATATATAAGTATATATCTATTAAAGCAGTAAACGCACCGGATGTGAAATCCAGGCTCACTGAACAGAGTTCGATAGCAGTTCATATATATAATTATATATATAAGAAAGCCATTAAACGCACCAGACATAAGTCTAGGCTCATCGAACAGAGTTCGACCACAGTTCATATATATAAGTATATATATATATAGGAAATCAAGTAAACACACCAAACCGAAGTTTAGGCTCATCGAACAAAGTTCGACACACAGTTTATATATATATATATATATATATATATATATATATAGAAAAGCAAATAAACGCTCCAGACCAAAGTCTAGGCTCAATCGAGGTATAACTCGATAATATTAGTCAATATATACATATATATATATATATATATATATACAGACTGGAATGAAACCACGAACCGAAGTCCGGGCAAAAGCAAGCAACACGACTCTCAACGTGTAGAAATGTGTGTGCGAAGATGAAGAGAAAGACTCTAAATTGTGTTAGAAGGCTTACAGCTGACTACTAAAAAAGGCTTCTATATCTTTAGAGTGGGTAAACATTGTCTTTTGTGGATACAAAAGAGGCTATATATGAGCTCACAGGTGCTTAAAAGGGGAAAGTACACTGCATGGGGTGAGTACATAGCAAATTGGGCAGAGCTTTCTCGCCTTTTCCTCTTGCAAAATGGCCACCCCAAGCCCTTTATTTATAGAGGATGTAGCCGTAGATGTACCTGTTGCTGGGCCGCAGGTGTACCTGCTGCTGCCCGTGGTGCCCCGGGCAGTGTAGGTCCCGCCGTGTCAAAGTACGTACACTCGGACAACGCGCTGTTCGCTCGGTCGCTCATAACTTTCAATCCGGGAGTCCGATGGAAGCGTACCATATCATTTCGGAAAGCTCTTTCCGAGAGCTACACAATGACATATGATTTGCCCTTTTTTGATTCCAGGAAGATGGGTCCATAATCGAAATGGCATTTCCGGGTTTCCGTCAGGCAGTTCGTTGAGTTGTTTTGCGTAGTTTGTGCTCGGAAGTTAAGATATGGTTCTTGTGGGACTTCTATTGAAGTAATTTGAGTTGACATGAGTGTATTTAATGTGAGTTGAAGTTGAGTTAGCAAAATGACCATTTTGCCCCTCCCAGGATTATCTCTGGTTTTCGCACAGTTATAGTAGTCTTTTCTCAGGGTTATCTCTGAGGTTGTCATTTTGTTAACTCTAAATGTCCTCAGGGTCATCTCTGAGGTTGGCTTGACCTCCCGGGGTTATCTCTGGAGTGTGAAAAAGACGCTTTTTTCCCTCCTGCATAGTTAGTAACAGGAAAAGAAAATTTTGAGTGTCTACAGATGCCCCTCTTTATCATGTTCATGCAATGCAATGGAATGGGCATGATAAAGATTAGTAGACACTTGAAACATGACAAAGTATTTATAATGATGCAAATCACAATGTAGTGAATGTTTATGATGAATGTGAAAATGTTTTCGCGAATTGCAATTCGTAAATCGCACATCGCATTTTGGACATCACTTTTCGCATTTCGCATTTGGCCAAATCGCATCGCACATCGCACATCGCAACTCGCAACTCGCACATCGTATTTTGCATATTGCATTTCGCATATCACATTTCGCAAATCGCAATGTTATGATGAATGTTTAAAATGTTTTTGCAAATCGCTTTACCTTTACCGATAATTGCTGATGCCTATGCTGGCGTTGACTCCAATGGTTTGGCATTTAATCGCTGATGCTTATTTGATGAAGAAAAGTTGAGATGTTTTCCATATCTCTGATGGGGATGACATTCTGAAATCACCAGACCCTCTTGATGTATTCACTGGTAGTTTGCAATGGTGCCTACCCTGCTGATCGCCAAATGTTTTCGGTTCCCACTCGAACGGTGGTATACAAAGCTTTCATCGCTGAATTATTTTGATGTCGCTGAATTGATGCCAATGGTCTTAGAATACCGGATCTTCCGATACCTTCACTGATGTAATATTCCACGGATTGTTTCACTAGATTTTGCCTGATGTTACGCTAGATTGATGACAACCACCAGATGTCTCACCCTTTTTTGCGGTGATTTGGAGTTCCTTTCGCTTTTGGGGGCAGGTGTCCCATTTCCTTGAGCTTGTGATTCGCAACTTAGCTTAACTGATGAGCTGAATGCCGCTAATATCCCTAGAAGGTACAGCTCGCTATTTTGCTACCCAGATTTGAATTTCGTTGTAGAGGTCTCGATTTTTGAGAATTTTCCCCTTCTTTCGCAAGGGCACGCTTATATCGCCATGATTTCTTTTAGGAGTTCTCCCCCTTCTTTTGATGAGAGGCTTATCCCGCCTTAAACTCCTTTCATTCCTTGGAATCACAAAATGCCCCAGTCTTTTCGCATGTTCTTGCCGGGGATTCATATGAGAAACTCTCTTTGTTGACCAAGTCGCTATTGAATAATATCTGAATCGCCATTGAGATGATGATAAACCATGATGATGGCGCTGACTAGTGCATTTTCCACTTTAGGATGGTTGATAAATGCCCCAATGTCGAGTTGTCGCTGCTTTCGAGATTGCCAGTAATCTTGTCGTAAGGGATCCAATATCCGGTTGTCGCCAATTTTAAAATTGCCCCAGCCTTGCTTGTTGTCTGGGGTAGTTGCCTGGACAGATGGGCTGATTAGACGTCGAGACCGCGAGAAGCTTTTATCTCTGTACCATATGGTGAACAAGTAGTGGATGAGGGCTTTAATGTTGACAGCTCTTTCTGGTAGAAATGTCACTTTGATTGAGAGAGATGATGCTCTAACTCATAGGGATACCGGTGTTGTTGAGCGGGATGAGGCCAGATCATCCATAAATGTAGTGATTGTTGAGTGGGATAACGCTATATCTGCCTGAAATATAGCATGTAGTTGGCGATGGATTTGTTGGCTCGTGTAGAGGCTCTTTGGCAGGAAATCACAGCGTTACCTCCTTCTTCTGAGAGGGAATCCATGTTTGACTTGATAGCCTGCATATACACTGATTTTAGATGGGCTTATATTTTCTTGCACAGACTAGCTGAGCCATTTTGTCATGGACAGTACACATTGTATATATCAAACAACATTATATATGGCAGGGAAATATATGTTAATTCACTTCCCTTTTAGTTGTGCCTTGCTACTTGCTTGATGTTTGCTTGATTCTCCAGGACTTTGTGATCTGGATGTATTCTGAACTCCTCCTTGATGGATGGACAGTGAGATGTCTCAAGATTTTCAGAATGGATTGGTGATTTGTGTGTATTCCCTACCATCTTTAGTGCCTTGGGACTGATTTCTGTATGTGGCTATGGATAAGATTGATTTTTATTTTTTCAGTGGTGAGACCAAACCATATAAGATGGCTGCCTATGTACTCCCGTTTATTGGGGAGATCAGGTCGACGTAGTTTGCCCATGTACAGGGCGGATTGCAGATGAAAAGTTTTAATCCCATGTAAGGGATAAATTGAAGGTGTGAAAAGTTTAATCCCTGGTGGGATAAACTAAAAGTGTGAAATGAAGTAAAACTAGGCTGCTGGTTTAAAAATTGTGTTTTTCCCTGGGGGTAGATGGGTAAAAAGGAAAGGCGATATGTAGTGAGGGTTAAAGAACCTGAAATGACTGGTGATCTGATGATCCAAAACCAGGATGTTCGCTTGATGGTAACCTCAGACATAGTACCATTTCACGGTGTCTGAATTGATGAGTTACAGAAATTCATCGCCGTCCATTTCCTGTAATCTGAAAGCGCCTCCTGTCAATACCTCCCTGACAATAAACTGGCCTTCCCAGTTCGGGGAGAATTTTCCTTTTGACTGAGCTTGGTTGTCAACGATCTTTTTTCGAAATCAAGCCGTGTTGTTTGAACTGCCGTAGTCGGACTTTTCTGTTGTAGGATTTTCTTTACAAGTAGAGGGTCGCTCATGTGTGGGCCACATACTTTTCCATGAATTTCATCCATAGCCTCTGAGCTTAGTCCTCATCCAAACATTTGAGGATACCTAGTATTGCATCTCTTTTGTAGAGTGCATGTTCGCTCAGGTAGAATTTTATAGTAAATTGATGGATCTGCCTTTTCTCAGTCGGGCTCGCCTCAGCGGGTGTAGATCCATCTCGTAAGTACTTCTTGATGTGTTGATACCAAGGATGCTGGATGGGAGGTAGGTTATCCGATACTTTTCAATGTAATTCCCATAGGCTGGAGCTTTTTATTGGAAAAATGTGTGGGTTGGCATGTCTTCCTTGTCATGTATGTTGATCACGGAGGCCAAGGTTGCTAGCACACTCGTAAAATCATTCCTATTCTAAGGAATGTGGAGGAAGGATTCTTCTTCAAACTCCGAAGCCATCTGTCGAACCTGCAGATGGTAAGGTAGCAACTGTAGAACTTGTTAAAGAGCTTTCTTCTTTTTCCTTTTTCTTTTTTTTTTCTTTTTTTTCTTTTTTTTCTTTTTTTTTATACATTAGATTGTGGAAAAGAGTCCTATAGCTCACTGATAGGTAACTCCGGCATTGATGAGACCGAATGACAATCGTCCGTAGCAAAAGGTTCCCCAAGGAGTGATGAAAACAATTTTCTCACGATCTTCCTCAGCAACCACGATTTGATGGTACCTCACAAAGCAATCAGCAAAGGAGTACATGTCGTATCGAGCTGTATTGTCAACAAGTATATGGACGAATGGCACGGGAAAGCTGTCTTTGAGGCAAGCTTCATTCAAATCTTTGTAATCCATACAAACTCGCACATTCCTTCCCGATTTCGGAACGGGGACTGTGTTGGATAGCCATTCAGGGTATGTTGACACCATGATGATGTCGGCTTGAAATTGTTTCACAATTTCTTCTTTAATTTTTAACTTCCACTCAGGTTTTAATCGCCTGAGCTTCTGCCTGAGTGGCTTGAATCCCCCTTTGATGGGAAGGCGATGAATGATAATGTCCGTGTATAAACCGAGCATGTCTTCGTGAGACCATGCAAACACATCCTGGAATAGAGTAAATAGAGTAACCATGCAATTCCTTTGGTTTGGAGTGAGGTCCGTACCCATTTGGATTTATTCGGGGGTTTTCGACATTCAAAAGAGGTGGTTTGATCAAGATTTGGCTTCGATTTGTCTTCAACCCATTCTTTGATCTCCTGAGGTATCTCATAGTCCTCTTATATTTCCATCAAGTCTGAGTCCCACTTTACATCAAAGTTACAGTCCTTGTGGAGAATAGGCACCTCATCAGCAAGTACAGGCACATCTAAATTCAGAGTCCTGAAACAAAATATGCTTTCACTTAGTATATAACACTGTTCAATCACACAAAGTGTTAGCCTGTAATGACAAAAGTAACTGCTAATACTGTACAGAAAAAGTAAGCAGTTATTGTTATCTACAAGGTAGAGAGAGTTTCTTCCCTTTTTACCCTCGTCGGCAAATGCAAGGAGTGGTACTCCAATTGTCGAGGGCAAAGTCTTGGTGGTCTGCAGTGATGGAGGGCCTATCATCAACCTCCTTCTCCCGAATGATGACCATTACGTCTGGGCCATCATCGTCTGGGGTGTATTTGTTTGAGAAGTGTTTGTTTGGGTTTTTGTTTGGTTTGACCGCACCATTGATGGCTGCCTACGTACTCCTATTGAAGAGGAGATCAGGTCTTTCGTAGTTCAGCCATTGATTTGAAAAGGTTCAAAGGGGTAAGTGGTGAGAAGAATGGAGAGATGTTTTTTTCTTTTTTATTTATTTACATGCATGGCAAATAAAAGGCATACTACGAAGAAAGTGACACCGTTCCAACATTTTCTGGAACTCACAACTTTATTTCCTGGATCTACACCTTCTCGGCTAGTTGAGGCCTGATAGTCTAGTTGTCAGTGGTTATGTTGTCTTTAGGGCTCGTGATAGAGGTTACCCCTTGATTCTGAATGTCTTCGCTTGTGGCCATAACTTGATCGCTTCCTGATTCAGTACATTCCTCAGGGACGCTTGAAATGGACGCATTGTAAAAAGGGATGAACTCTGGATTCTTTAATGGGTTGGATTCCCTGACAATCTCACCACCTTTTCCTTCATCTATTCCTTCGCCTTCTTCATGGGTTTCAAAGGATTCAACCATGAAATCTCCCTCTAACTATTGTTGCATTTCTTGTAAAGAACTTTCTTTTTTGGCTTTTTCTTCTTTGGAAAGGATTAGTATTTCCTCCTCATCATCCAAGGTGATGAAATCAGGAACGTGGTTGATATCTTTGGACCACAAGACATTTGATGTTGGCAGAGGAATCTCCTTTGGGGATGTCTTTGTCTCCTCTGTCATTTCTTGCATTAGGATCAGGCTATCTTGTGTTATGGCAGAACTATCGCTCATAACCTTCACCTTATTTGAGCTGCCTGCCTCGAATGAACATCTTAAGCTTTTTATTTCCTTTTCGCCTTTTTCGGTCATGGGAAATTCTATCTCCAGCTCTCCATTTTCAATGAGATCCTGGATTTTATGTCTCAAAGACCAACATTCTTCAGCCGTATGCCCAAGTGAATTGGAATGGTAGAGACATATCTTGGTGGAATCATAACTCTTTATCTTGGGATTTATAGGAGGCAACAACTTAGTAATCCTTCCTTCCATTATTAGAAAGTGTAGCATTTCTTCATTTGATTTGCTCAGAGGGGTGAATTTTCGGACTCATTTGGAGGTTGTTTGATCTTTTATCTTTGAGAATTCGCATTCCCTCGAGCGATTTTTCCACTGACGAGATCTTCTAGCATATTTATTATCCCCCTTTTCATGTACTTTCAGCCCTGCTTTAATCTTCTTCATTTAGTTGGCTCATCATGGAGAGATATGGGCTTGCATTGTGGTTAACCTCCTTTTTCCCTTGGCTTTCTGATAGTTGAGTGAAAAATTATCTTGTTTCCCGATGTTGGCGCACTATCAGCTTAGCCAACAGATTTACTTGGTTCTGGATCTTCTCTAATTTTTGCATTACTGGCATACCCTTCACCGCGTTTTCCCACTCTAGGACATTTGTTTTGTGCCTTTGGGGGTATTCGTCCATCCTTCGTACGTACTTACGAATTGGATACATTTCAGCACTTCCTAATCCGATCATGTTTACTTCTTCCGTATCATGCTGTAATGGAAGGGTGGTGTTGACATTTTGTTGGTCAGGTTGTTGGACCATAATACTGCCACTTTCGATCAGATTTTGAATTTTATGCTTTAAGGACCAACAATCTTGTGTATCGTGTCCTGGAGATCCTGTGTGGTGAGCACAACTTTGGCTTGGATTGTATCTTTTGCTCCCTGGTTCCAGAGGTGGGGCCAATTCGGTAATTTTCTTGTGATCCATTAATATCGCCAATACATGCTCAAGGGAATCGCCCAGTGGAGTGAATACCCAATTTTCCGTTCTTTCAAATTTTCTTTTCCTGTCTGGGTATTGGTTGAATGCAGCTTGTTGTTAAGATGGTAGATTGTCTTGCACTTTCCAAATGGGGGGACTGCAGTTTGGTCTCCTAGCTTGCCCCTGTACAACAAGGGATACATCTTCATTGCCTTTATCGGGTACCCCCTTGAGATCGCTCGCATACTTTTCAGTTTGTATATGTTTGGCGACTGCTTCCAAGGCAGTGAAGTCTTTAATCTTGCCTGCCTTCAGGCCCATCCCTGCCATTTCGTCGTGTTTGATCATTTCCGTAAATGGCTTTCCTATGCCTGCTAGGATCCTCTCATAGTAAGGAGCCTCTTGGATATTAATAAATGTCATTACCATCTCAGTTTCTGTCATTAATGGAATGACTTGCGCTGCTAGATGTCTCCACCTTTGGGCATATTCTCGAAAAGATTCAGTACTTTGCTTTTTCACTTTAGTCACTTGATATCGATCCGGTGCCATTTGTGACTGAAAACTGTACTGATTTAGAAAGGCGTGGGCCAATTCTTCCCAGTTGTGTATTTTGGCATTGTCAAGTCGGGCATACTCGGCTTTAGCTTCTCCAGTGAGACTCTTTTGAAAAAGTTGCATTCTGAGGCTTTCATTTTCAGCATAAGACCCCAGATCGCCAATGTACACTTTTAGATGTGTGTAAGGATCTCCTAACCCGTCATATTTTTCAAAGTCAGGAGTCTTAAACTTTTCTGGATAATGAATACCAGGGAAAATACATAAATCAACATATGAAACGCTCCCGTGTGTTCCAATTCCTTTGATAGTGCGAAGAGTCTCTTCCATCTAGAGGACTTTCTTTTTGATGTCACCAGTGTCTGGGTCTCCAGTGGGATGGGCAGCATCATGAGTTTTGTTGGTCGGATCCAACTGCAATTCAGGTATTGTAACGACCTGGGTTCCTCCTTGTGTGGAGGATTCAACATGTACAGGTATTTTTTGACCCTGCGTAGACTGGTGTAATTCTTTTAGTAGAACAGTCAAATCTGTAATTTGTTTGCTTAATCCGTCGAATTCTTTGCGAGAAACTGGATTAAGTTCGGTCTAGTCGGATGACGACATGATTGACTGTAGGCCTGTTGCCTTTTTGGACTTTGAACGGGTGGTAGGTCCGATTGATTCCCTGCAAAAGACTTGCATAGTTTAGTCTTTAAGGTGGATAATAACATGCTATGCGATGTGTCCAGTTTAGGAATTTTATCCTGCAAAATGGATGTCAGCTGTTTGTAGCATGTATGTGTACACATTTCTTTATATTTCTCATTACATGGAGATAGATATGGAAGATAATTACAAGTAATTTGAAATGAGAGCATGAAGAGACTTTCCTCCGTTTTGGGTTTATCAGAGGCTGACCTATCTTAGGCTACTCTCGCGGCTTTTTGGCATGAAGGTTCCCAAATCATCGCAATCTACTTGACGGGAAGTTAATCCGGTCTTTCAACTGGAGCGAATTTGGGTGGTGCCTTTCATGAGCCTCGGAGAATTAGTCTTCTCACGAGTCCAGTAATCAAACACCGATGGGATAGCATCTTGGTGGAGGGATCACACAACATACATTTACATACATCGCGTCTCACCATATGAAAATGATGACATGTGCGAAACACTAATATCACAAGCAGATATGGTGCGAAGCACTAATATCACAAGCAGATATGGTGCGAAGCAATAAGTGCAATCAGGAAATGCATTCGTACACATTCATCAAATGTAAATGCAACATCCACACACAAGCAGATAACAATTTTGAAAAGATTGTAATAGCGGCTTAAGTCCTCTTACTGGTGTCCCCAGTAGAGTCACCACATGTCGACGCCGGGATTTTTAATTGTCCATTTCCGTTACTTGTTCTTTAGTGTTCTCATTTTAGGTGAGATTTGTTTGAAAAAACAAGTGAAAAAGGTCCGACGTGTATAATGTCGACGATGGACTGATAAGAGTCGCCAGTTGGTTTTTTAAATGGTTGTACCAACACAACCGATAAAATGTTTGCACATTGACCCAGTGATGCGACACTGCTAAGCGGGTCGGTGAAACCAAGATTCATTAGGGTCCGGGGACTTGGTTATGCGGAGGGAAGGTGTTAGGCACCCCCCGACATCCGTGTTACCACGGTGACCGCCTCTTTTCAAGAAACTATTATCTGAATATGTGTGTGTGTGTGGGTCAATGTGCTGTTATTTGGAAGTAGTGCGAGGCCTCGTTCGCACCTATATACACATGGTTTGAATTTTATGTAAAAATTCAATTTTAAGCAAGATATGGCAGTGATGTTTTATAAAAGAGGTTTTTTAAACCCTAATGCTCAATACTAATTGAGACCTTTTACACTCCCATTTTATTAAGTGTCCGGCTTGATTGATTTTATTTTACAGATGCGAGGCATCTGTACGAAAATAATGTACAAAAAGGTGTTGAATTCCTCGTGGGTATGAAAACCATCTGAGGAAATCCAAACACCACAGATAAATTTACAAGCTGCTTGTAGCTGAAAAGGTCCATCACGGGAACCGAATCTAGATTCAAGGGACTAAATCTGTGATCACATGATTCCTAAGCTCACATGATGCAGCAATTGATATAAACACAGTAAGTAGGTATATATATATAAGTTGTAAATATATATATATACAGACATGATCACCAACCACGAAGCACCTCTATAGGCGATCAGAAATATAAATAAAGCTGTAAAAGCTATCAACCGCCACGGAGGAAACTCCAGGCGGGACGAAATGTACAGAAAGCTGTAAAAACGGTCAACCACCACGAAGTAAACTCCAGGTGGGACGAAATGTAAATATATATATATATAAGCATATAAATGCACCGGATATAAAATTCTGGCTCATCGGACGGAGTCCAACAACAGTTAATATATATAAGTGTATATCTATTAAAGCAGTAAACGCACCGGATGTGAAATCCAGGCTCACCGAACAAAGTTCGATAGTAGTTCATATATATAATTATATATATAAGAAAGCAATTAAACGTACCAGACATAAGTCTAGGCACATCGAACAGAGTTCGACCACAGTTCATATATATAAGTATATATATATATATATATATATATATATATAGGAAATCAAGTAAACGCACCAAACCGAAGTTTAGGCTCATCGAACAAAGTTCGACACACAGTTAATATATATATATATATATATATATATATATATATATATATATATATATATATATATATATATATATAAAAGCAGTAAACGCTCCAGACTGAAGTATATGCTCATCGAACAAAGTTCGACATACAGTTCATAAATATAATATATATATATATATATATATATATAATATATATATATATATATAACATTATCGAGGTATATATATATAGACTGGAATGAAACCACGGACCAAAGTCCGGGCAAAAGTAAGCAACACGACTCTCAACGTGTAGAAGGGTGTGTGCAAAGATGAAGAGAAAGACTCTAAATTGTGTGAGAAAGCTTACAGCTGACTTCTAAAAAAGGCTTCTATATCTTTATAGTGGGTAAACACTGGCTTTTATGGATACTAAAGAGGCTATATATGAGCTCACAGGTGCTTAAAAGGGGAAAGTACATTGCATGGGGTGAGTACAGAGCAAATTGGGCAGGGCTTCCTTGCCTTTTTCTCTTGCAAAATGGCCACCCTAAGCCCTCTATTTATAGAGGATGTAGCCATAGGTGTACCTGCTGTTGGGCCGCAGGTGTACCTGCTGCTGCCCATGGTGCGTCAGGCAGTGTGGGTCCCGCCGTGTCGAAGTACGTACACTCAAACAACGTGATGTTCGCTCGATCGCTCATAACTTTCAATCCGGGAGTCCGATGGAAGCGTGCCATATCATTCTGGAAAGCTCTTTCTGAGAGCTACACAATGACATATGATTTGCCCTTTTTTTATTCCAGGAAGATGGGTCCATGACTGAAATCGCATTTTCGGGTTTCCGTCAAGCAGTCCGTTGAGTCATTTTGCGTAGTTTGCGCTCGAAAGTTAAGATATGGTTCTTATGGGACTTCTATTGAAGTAATTTGAGTTGACATGAGTGTATTTGATGTGAGTTGAAGTTGAGTTAGCAAAATGACCATTTTGCCCCTCCCGGGGTTATCTCCGGTTTTTGCACAGTTGTAGCAGTCTTTTCTCAAGGTTATCTCTGAGGTTGTCATGTTGTCAACTCTGAATGTCCTCAGGGTCATCTTTGAGGTTGGCTTGACCTCCCGGGGTTATCTCCAGGGTTATCTTTGGAGTGTGAAAAAGATGCTTTTGCCCTCCTGCATAGTTAGTAATAGGAAAAGAAAATTTCGAGTGTCTACAGTTCTTAAATATTATACCAAAGATTTCATTGTCCAACAATAAAATGGAAATAATATTTCCAACAAGAACTGGAATACAATAACAACTTATTGACTTAATAGAATTGCTCGTAGGCTGTGCTAAACTATAAGTTCCTATGGCTGATGCAGCAACCTTTGCTTCATTTCCACACATAGGATTACTTGTCTCTTGTTTAGCTTTCTACTTCTGCTTGGTCCCTTCATAAATCTATATTTATGATAACCAAAGCCGGTATCCAATACCCAAGTAGAACCTTGACTTAAAGGAAAATTTATTTCAATCATGAACAAAACTATATTTGTAACCGAAGCTTCACTAAACTTCTTCTGGTTAGCCTCTACAAGATACTTCTCGCAGTTTCTTTTCCAGTATCCAGGCTTATTATAGTGGAAGCAAACTCCTTTGCTATTCGTATCAGTTTTGCTCTTATTATCCTTTGTTTTTGCCTTTTCTATTTACCTTCTTAGAATCATTCTTCTTTTTAGAAGATCCTTCGGCCCATACTTGTAAGACTTGATCTTTCATTGTTGGAAAGTGACTCTCAATATTTTTCAATATGTTAAGCAAATCAGCGAAGCTGATATCTAGCTTGTTCATATGAAAAATTTATAACAATTGTGAGGAGTCCAGAGTGACTGCAAGATCAAATCTTGGCTCAACTCTCCATCCATGACAAAATCCGTTGTCCTTATTGTTCAATCAAATTGATCATGTTAAGGACTTTTGTCTATACTGTAGTGTCATTGGTCATTCTAGATCGGAAGAGCTCCTTAGATATTTGATATCTATCAGTCCTACTTTCCTCACAATTAACTACTTGATGTGCATGAGTATAGTATGAGTATCCATAGTTTCATGCTGACGCTAAAGCTCGTTACTCATGGATTCGAGCATGATGTATTGAGTCAACTGTGCATTATCTTGTCACTTTCTAAAAGTAACAATCTCTTCCTCAAAGGCATTGTCTGCAACCATTGCAGGAAAGACGTATTAAGGACATAAGATAACTTTTCAGCCATGAGAACTATTCTCAAATTCCTTAACCAATCCGAGTAATTCGGTCCGATTAATTAACATCTAATATGTTTCGCAGTGATAGTAATTTAGACATTATAAAATTCTGTAAATGAATTTGTTCTTAACAACATTTTAGCATACATTCTTTTATTAATTACTAAAATAATTTAGGTCTTGTTTTAATTTGGTATCTCCCGCTATTTTCTTCAAACTATATTACCCTCAATATATATAGTTCGGCAATATCTAATTGAAGATATGCTAATGAGAATAAGGATCTCATTTCAAATGTATATGGTCTTGTGATGACACAATAAACTATATATAAATAAATAGGTAGACAACTCTTGTCAATTACATCAACTATGCAACTCCTTGTATTTTACCTCTTAGATTATTTTGATCAAGTGGTGGCACATCCGAATCAAAATTATCCAAGTTAAGTCCAACCTAGCACTTCCATATACTCAAAAAAGAAAAACATTGTCCTTGTGGTGACACAACAAATCAACATTGTTCAATTTTCTTTATAAGCATCAAATGTGATAAAATTAGCATCTCAAAGAAATAAGATAAGCCTTGTGGTGACATAACAAATTTATAATAATTAATTGATACTCTATTATTTTTATCATGCTAGAAGGCGACGTTCGATATTTCAAATATCTTTGAGCACTTAGGACTTAATATAATTTATTTGAGGGGTTTGTTATTAATTTGTCTCATCTTGTTTAGCGCGCATGTATATATATATATATATATATATATATATATATATATATATATATATATATATAAAATACGCGACATACTAATTAACATGCAAAGCATGTTTGCATAATATATAATATATATATAGTATAAGCATGCACATATAGAATACTATATTCTACCTGAATTGATTATGGACTTTATTCTAGTTTGGTTCACTAGAGCCACCAAGTGAATCAAAAGGTCAAACCTAGGGGTGCAATAATTAATATTTAAATATAACTATTACATTTAAACTCAGGCTCCATTACAAATGAGTCTTCAAGCGCTCCTTGCTCCTTGATCTCCAATTCTTCAAAATTAATTCTAACTATTCCTATTACAAAACTATTTAAAATAAATAGAAACCTTGATCCGTAGTCAAGGGGAAGTACATAGGAGGAAGTTAGAATTTACATTAAGAAAAAATTAGAGAAGACGAGGTGCGCAGACCCCATTTAATAAAACCCATGCATTCATGCATCCAACTAAAATAAAATCCAATCACATTGGTCAATAGTCCATAATCAATCTCATTTATTATCATACACATCACCATATGCATCAATAAATAACATTCATATCATGAATAATAAACATTCAATATATATATTGATATCATTTAATGGGCAAATTTAGTTAGTATAAATCTAATTTTGAATCAAAATAAACTCCTTTATTTTAATCCAAATTTAAATCAAAATAAATTTCTTTTATTTTAATTTATCCTATTTTGAATAAAATAAACTATTTTATTTTAATCAAAATAAACTCATTTATTTTAATTAATTATGGAATCCAATTCTAAGAAAAAAAACTCCTTTATTAAAGGAAACACGAATTTTCTTTCCTATTCACAAATAAACTCATTTATTTTGAATAATATGAAATCTTATTCCATATCTAAATAAACTCCTTTATTTAAGGAAACATGGATTCACTTTCCTTTTCACAAATAAACTCCTTTATTTTAGGAAACAAAGAATACAATTTCAACTCCAATTAGTTATCATGGAATCCAATTCCAACTCTAATTAGTTAGCATGAAATCCAATTTTAAAATTAAAATAAATCTTTTATTTCAAGATTAAAATAAACCTTTTATTTTAAGATTAAAATAAAATTTTATTTTAATTATAAAATAATTAAGATTATATATATATATATATATATATATATATATATATATATATATATATATATATGAAAAAGCTGCAGATTCACGTGGCCATTAACATGATTCACGAGTTATGATTCAGGCTTGGTCCACGTGCCATCATATAGATAGTTATATAAATGTACAACAACATCATATAACGAAATATCCATGATTCAGGCTTTGCATAAAATAGCGAATCACGGATTCAGCGAAAAAGAAAAATCGGGATTCGCGAATTTTTATTTTTTATTTTTTAAACAAATTTTATACAACAAAATTATGCCCAATTAAATTGTTCTAATCACATATCAATATGCATATCAAATTAAAACAATTAATAATTTGCATAAAGGTTTGGCTCTGATACCACTGTTAGGTTTGTAATATTCATGAACGCAATCATATTGCACAAAATAAGCGAAAACATGAAAAATCAGAGTTTTAAAATTTTATAAACTATATACCCGGATCATCCTTTATGCACAATTATTAATTAAACGAAAATATGAAGAACAAGAATCATACCCTTGAATATTCGAGCTTTTTCAGGTACAAGTTCACCTCCAATCTTTTTCGCGTTCAACTTGAATCCGCCGGGTTTGGTTCCTTCCTTTGATCAACGTTAGCCACCCAAGTGTTTGGCCTCTAGAGGTGATCCACCAAAGGAGAAGAAATATTCAAGAACAAGGGTGTTTGGCAAAACCCTAATTTTTTTATCTCTCGTAGAAAAGGGTGTACTCTTCAACAATTAGAATCATGTATATAGATATCTGATATAAGACTCCTCTTATAAAGATTCTTATAAAGATATCAGTTAACCCTTCTAATCTAATTAGAAAATAAGGTATTATTTAATTAATTAAATTCTTTTAATTAATTAAGCTCCCTAATTTTATTAGAGATAATTAATTAAACTCTTTTAATTAATTTAACATCCTAATCTTATTAGGAATATATGAGAGTACTTTTATTAATTAATTTCCAAACTCCTTTAAGAATTAGAAAATAATAATAGTAATAATAATAATAAGACTCCTCTTATTACTTTATATTTAATATTTTCAAAATATTAAATAATAAATATTAAGCTATTTAATTTATTCTATCACCATAGATTAAATTAAATATACTTAACTTATTATTATGAATATGCCATTAACTTCTTAAATAATTATTCTTCCTTTTATGGTGTGACCCTTTAGGTTCTCCATATTAAACCGGTTGTGAATAAATCGATTAGAACAATTCTAATCTTATTTAAATAAATAAATTAAAATATTAATTTATTTAAATAAATAATATTTATTCTACAATAGGGATAAACCTCCCTAGCGATTAACGACTTTCCAGATAATATAGATTTCAACATTAATCATAAAAGAACCTTTGAGTAAATAGTTATCGTACAATTCAATCCTTCCACCATACAATATCCTAATTAAATATAAGACATGGAATTACTGTCAAGTCTTAATTTATTTAATTATATGTATTTCGACTCTTAAATGCACAACTCCAAATAATGTAAATTAGAAACTCCTTTCTAATTTCATTCTGCCTTGACAAAGGACTACTAGGTTGTCATTTATCGAATCACATAGGACATTTCTCTTCTTTTACTAGAAGCGGTAGATTTTTTATTGATCATACATTATCTCCATGTATAACTTATTATACCCAAGAATACCCTTTGATATACCCCAAGGGTCTTAAGGAATAAGTCAAAATATAACTCATCATACATAAGATACTATGATGATCTCAAGTCCAAGGATCTCTTGTACTACTATCACTACAGAAATTCCTATTGACAGACAAGTAAAACTCCATTAGGTATTCCTTAGTGAGCCACGTTCAGTGAACTTATTCTCTAATAAGCACCTACATATTTGCTTTAGTGTTTTCACATAAATGATCATGAGATCAATCATCCTCATTCACTGAGCAAGCAACGTATGTACCAATCTATCCGGATTCACTAATCCCCAATTTAGTAATTCAACGATTGGGAACTATTTTATTTTTAAGTTTTTTAAGAATTTAGATCTCATTAGAATGATCATCATCATTATTCTAAAAGCATTACTTAAAACTATGAGTTTATCACATTACAAAGCAGCATCATGTAGATAATTAAAAGCCTTTAATAAATTAATATTTTTTATTAATAAATGAATAAGATTGTTACAAAGTATATGTTTTATCATCAAACATGATTGGCTTGTGTGCATACTACTTTCACAAATTCTCCGCCCATACAAGGAATTATACAACTCAGCTGCTGACATGAGTCCTCAATTGAAATCCCACTTAATCCAGCTCCATATTTACTCCATACGAATTTTGTTCAATCCGTATTGCATTACCCCCAACCCTTTTTTTGAGTTGATATAGTACTAATTCATAGTACAACTGACACACATCAACTTTATCGCAAAATTTTCAATCATTTGATTGATTATTCTCCCTGCTATGACCTTATCACATCACGGGGGGATCTCATCGTATTATATTACGATTAGTTTTTATGCTATGATCGTTTTGTTTTATGATCTCATTTCCCCATACTTTTAGTCTTTTAGACTCTATGTATTCATTACTACCGTTCACCTTTATTATCAGAGTTAGGTAACTCTAGATCTTTTATAACTTATCGAGATTCGTCTTTGAATCTTATCAATGCAGTAACTCTATTTGAGTTAGTTCTTATCCTTATCCCTGCGGTTATTAGCCTAAGGTAACCCTACCTAAGGTTTATAACCAACATCTTTGATACCAACTGTAACACTTATGGTACTTCCAACCATAATACCCCACAGTGATACCTATCAACTTGCTACCGACTAGCTCGGCGTCCCCTATGGAAAGTCTGGCTTCGGTGCCTTCCCTTAAAGGGATGTCACCAGCAAAAGGCTTGGGGCTCTTTGCAAATTCATGCTTATAGCTTTGATACCAACTATGACACTCATGATACTTCCAACCATAGCACCCCACAGTGATACCTATCAACTTGCTACCGACTGGCTCGGTGTCCCTTATGGAAAGTCTGGCTTCGGTGCCTTTCCTTAAAGGGATGTCACCAGCAAAAGGCTCGGGGCTCTTCGCAAATTCATGCTTATAGCTTTTGTACCAACCTGTGAAATCCCCAGATCCGGGTCCTAATCACCACGAATCTGGTATACTAATTCTATACTATTTACGAAAGATATAAACATAAATTATTTATACATTAATCTTTACACATTAATCCCCAAGGTCGAGTAACCTTAACTTATAACACAATTCATAACCTAATTGACATACAATTTATTATCATACATTACTATTACAATTCTAGCTGCACATAATAATTCCAAGCTGGACTTGTTTTTGACCTTTCCTTGTATCCTACGTATTCGTCTTAATCTGCAATGTTTATCATGATATAGCAAGGGTGAGCAACAAGCTTGCCTAACAAGTTTAAATTTATTTGAGGATATATCATGATTTAAAGAATATGAATAAAAGGCTAGCTACGTTCAACAATATAATTTTGAACTAGCAGGAATCAAATTTCATAACTGAACGATCAGAATGACATAAATAAATGTCAATAATAAACATGAACACAATATTTGGATCGGATGGTAATGAAGGTGATCAGCCTTACATACCTGATGAATACATGCAATATGCATAGAGTGTGAATCAATAATTTATAGACATGGTAATCAACAATGATTAACCATAAGCATATTAGAATGAAACAACTCGAGGTCGAGTTTAAGAAAACTTGCACAATAATTAGAAGTTTAAGGTTAGGAACTTATCTGTATCACCGACTACTACTATACAGTTTATATCGCTTTATCCGAGGACCTAATATTAGTAATATAGATCCCCACATTAGAATCATATCATCACAACATAAAATATATTTATAAAATAATCCTAACACATAACCCTATCAGTCCACAAACTACTTAAAACTCGGTATCAAGTCAAACTATTTCAGTCTGAGTTGAATCCGACACAATTCTAACATCCCGACGGGCTAGTCAGATAATTCTCGAGCCTAATATCGCTAAGACTCGGTCTAAATACTTAACAATTAACTTAGATAATTTTATTATCAGTCAAAATATTTTTCAAAAATCATTTTTAGTACGTAGCTTAAGAAATTAGCCCTATCATGCTTAACTCCAGAAATTTCCATCTCTTAACACAATCTTACACGTGTTAACGCGAGCTTCCAGTTTAAATTTCGTGGCCATCGGAGTTATAGAACTCCGGTTACAATGATTTTCGTCGGAAAATCCTAAAAATTGAAATGACCATAACTTGGTCATTTTAAGTCGAAATGAGCTCATTTTTGGACAAGAGCTACCTTATATCATATATTTTCATGTCCCAAAAGGTCGAAATTTATTTCACAATTTAAGTGACCAAAATTGTCCCTGGAAAGTTCTGGGCAGTAGCTTTTTCTCCTTTTTCACTTTTTCGTGCTTCGTTAAAAATAGTTCATACAAAAATCTATAACTCCTTTTTCAGTGATTCCACTTGGAGATGTTAGAAAACTTATCATATTATCCTCTCAAATTTTTTCAGAATTTTTGAAAGTCAAAAAAATCACAAAACTACCCCTACCCTTGACTGTCCAAAAATAGTCTTCTTTTTTCTCTAGACACGAAACTGTTTTGGAGTCTTTTATAGAAACGCTTGTATTACGAGATCCACAACTCCGATTGAGGCCCAATCAGACTCATTGGATTCGTATCTTCTTGAACTACAGTTTTCAGTTATCAAACACCAAATTCCAATCTGTCTATGTTCCGGAAATCAGGCCCAAAGTGACTGGTCCGCAAGGTTTTCGTCAACAGTTTGTTCATTTTCCAGATTTGGGGTCCTTAACAGAAACGCTTATAAAACAAAATCTACAAATCGGATTTAGGTCCAATAGGTATCGTTGGATTCACACTTTCCCTAACTACAATTTTCATGTATCAAACATCCATTTTGGTCCCAAAAAAATGGACCGAAGTGATTGATCAGTAGCTTATGTTCAACAGTTAGGGTAGTTTATGATTTAATACATAACTTGTTCATTTCTTAACATATTTGAGTGATTCCAAAGGGGTTTTTCCCTTAACTCATGCATCTAGCAGGTAACATGTTTTAAACCATTTACCATATGAACCCAAAGAATCTAACATAAAAATATATATAACATACAAAGGAAAGCTTTTTCTTAAACCTTTTGGTACAAAACTTGATTTTCTCACTTTGGATCTAACTTTTGATTTCAAAAATACTTTGATACACATATAAAATAACAATACTTATCTAAATCATGAGTTTTTAAAGATCCAAAACAAAATTTGCTTGGTTCATAAAGATCTAACAAAAGAGAGCACATAAATTGAAAATTTTCAATTTCTTACCTTTTTCTTCTTGCAAACCTTTTTGATCCTTCAAAGTAGCTTATGAGTTTAAGTTGTATGAAGATCCAAGACCCCAACTAGACTCTCTATGGCTGTAGATTTCGGCAGCCCCCTTTCTCTCTCTATTATTTTGTTTTTCTTTTCTTAGCAACTTGGAAAGTGAGAGAGAAAATGAGAGAGAGAAGTGGAGAATTGGATTTTGTTTAGTGTAATAATCCAAGGAATGTATCTACCCATTAGTTTGCTTGCTAGCCTTGGATTACTTGCATATGTGAATAAAAGTGTTGTGCTAATTACCAAGTGATAAATAGCTTGGAGTTGGTAGCTTATAACCAAAAATTGGGACAAGCTACTAAAATAAAATTTGTCTCCCCATTATGCGCCCTTAGGGGCTGGCTATTCCCCTCTTTATCTCCCTTTATTGTTTAATTTTTTATGCCAAATTAAGCTTAAACAAATGAGCAAAATACCCCTCTTCAAGTGGGCTATGCTTGGGTCATTCTTTTAATTCTTTTGGGCTTGTTTGGGCTAGGTAAACTAATATGACCCAAAATCTTAATTTTATTTTACCCTAATTAGTTACTTTGGGTTTCCATTCCACCAAAGTTGGAATTTAAAATGTTTGCTTTTATGTATTCAATCTCATAACCCAATGAGACATGTCTCAATTAGGTTTAAAATAATTAATAACTTGAGATAATAAAATTTATCTCTTAGGTTAGTATAATCTTACATACTAACATTCTTTATTAGCACATAATCACATATATATTAGTATACACCAAACATATACACTTATACCCTTAATCCTGAATAATTCACCACAAAAATTTTAAATTCACAAAATTCCTTCCCGGAAAACTCAAATCCACTAACTTATTTTCTGTCTAGGTCTATTATTTAACCTTTATTCAATCTTTTAAGATTTTATAAAATTGTCCAAATTCTCGGGTTGTCACAGAGACAAATGGGCAAGAGATCACATTCAGGACTTAATCATAGGAGATCCAAGTGCAAGAGTCAAAACAAGAGCTGCCACCCAAAATGAATGTTTCTATCTGAGCTTTCTGTCACAAATGGAAGCCAAGAAGATCGAAGATGCTATGGAAGACTCCAGCTGGATAGAAGCCATGCATGAAGAGCTAAATCAGTTCGAAAGGAGCAAAGTATGGATATTAGTTCCAAGACCAAAGAGTCATCTTGTCATTGGAACCAAGTGGGTCTTCAGAAACAAGATGGATGAAGATGGTGTAATA
Source organism: Panax notoginseng (assembly GCA_016801055.1). Taxonomy (NCBI): domain Eukaryota; kingdom Viridiplantae; phylum Streptophyta; class Magnoliopsida; order Apiales; family Araliaceae; genus Panax; species Panax notoginseng. The sequence continues at coordinate 127,164,124 of CM029017.1, read as the reverse complement.
ACCAGGAATAAGGCAAGACTAGTGGCCAAGGGTTACTCTCAGGAAGAAGGCATTGACTACGATGAGACATTTGCACTTGTTGCCAGACTAGAAGCCATCAGAATATTCCTTGCCTTTGCTGCTCATATGAAGTTCAAAGTCTTTCAGATGGATGTCAAAAGTGCATTCCTAAATGGTGAACTTCAAGAAGAAGTATATGTAGAGCAACCTCCAGGTTTCATCAATCCATCTCTTTCTAATTATGTCTATAGATTAGACAAAGCCTTATATGGTCTTAAACAAGCACCTAGAGCATGGTATGAAACATTAACTTTCTTATTGAAACTGGTTTCACTAGAGGTAGAGTAGATACCACATTATTTCTCAGAAAGCATAAAGACAAAGTCTTATTAGTTCAAATATATGTTGATGACATTATTTTTGGATCTACTGATGAAAAATTATGCAAGAGATTTGCCAAGCTTATGCAGAGCAAGTTTGAAATGAGCATGATGGGTGAGCTGAACTTCTTCCTTGGACTACAAGTAAAATAGACTGATGAAGGAATTTTCATAAACTAAGCCAAGTACATTAAAGACTTACTTAAGAAGTATGACATGGAATCAGCCTCTCCCATGAAAACCCCAATTGCTCCAACAACCAAGCTTGACAAAGATGAAAAAGGTAAAAGTATTGATATAACTCAATACAGAGGTATGATAGGCTCTCTTCTATATCTAACTGCCAGTAGGCCAGACATAATGTTTGCAACATGCATATGTGCTAGATTTTAAGCTAATCCTAAGGAATCACACTTAATTGCTGTAAAAAGGATTTTCAGGTACCTCAAAGGCACGCCTCACTTGGGGCTTTGGTATCCCAAGGAGTCCTCATTTGAACTAATAGGATATACATATGCTGATTTTACAGGCTGTAAAATAGACATGAAGAGTACTAGTGGCACCTATCAGCTGTTAGGAAACAGATTTGTGTCCTTGTTTAGCAAGAAGAAAAACTCAGTATCTACTTCAACTGCAGAAGCTGAATACATTGCTACTGGCAGCTGTTGTGCTCAGATCTTATGGATGAAAAATCAGCTAGCAGATTATGGGTTTGGATTCAAATCTATACATGTTCACTGTGATAACACAAGTGCTATAGCAATAACTCATAATCCTGTCATGCATTCTAGGACTAAGCATATAGAAATAAGGTATCATTTCATTAGGGATCATGTACAAAATGGAACCATATCTTTACAATATATCCCTACTGAAAATCAACTTGCTGATGTCTTTACAAAGCCTCTAGATGAATCCAGGTTTAATAAATTAATAAGTGAGCTAGACATGCTAAGCCTACAACAATAAAATCTATGCTCTAGTTTGTGTTAACCATGCAGATTTAAAGGCTATGTTCGAAATCGTAGACATGAACAAGGGAAGTCCATGATCGTAGAGCTGCAGTGACATGAAAGACAACGATTGCAATGCAGACTCAACGATTGTAGTGCCAAATCAATGATGACAGAGCTCCATCAACAGAATAAAGGAGCATCCTGTGATGACAAAGTTTAACAAATCAAAGCAATCTATCTGTCAAGCGCCTCAGGAACAAACCTAACCCTTGATTCACTCTATGAGGTTGGCCCTTCCTGAGCTACCTTAACCTGAGAAGAATGCTAAGTCAAAAGTTTATCACAAGAATCCGGGCAGACTCGACGATTGTAGAGCAGATTCGACGATTGCAGAGCAGACCCGACGATTGTAGAGCAGACTCGACGATCATAAAGACTACCTCAACGATCGTAGTCCTCCCAAAGGATACATTAGCTCAGAAGGAGCTAAGGGCAAATCAGTATATTCCTCTTCAGTCAAATTCGTAGAGCCAATCAAAATTTAACACATGCCCCACTAAGCAAATGGAGAGAGGGAAGTTACAAGTACAGTTTGAAAACACCTTTTTGAAATCAGAAGTTCAAAAAGCTCATCTCTATCTCTCTCTCTCTATAAGTAGAAACCCTAAATTTCTGAAAACTCAATCAACCATACTCAGTGCAAAGAAATCAATGGCAGCCTCAAATGTTATCTCTGGTTACAGATTCTGTTTCGATGAGTTCAAGATAGCTGAACCCAAATTTCACAAAACTCTGTCTCTGATAAAGAAAGCTGGACTTGAAGAGGCTCTGGGTATAAGCACATGTATCTACCCTAAGTTGATAAAGGAATTCTACATAAATGGTGCGTTCGAGAATGACGTCATCACTACGAGGGTCAGAGACGTGGAAATCAAGCTCAAGGTTGAGGACATAAATCTAGCCCTAGGCTTCAAATCGAAAGGATTTTCATTCATAGAGGACATCGATTTCCATGAAGGACTTAAGAGAATGCACCACAAGAAGCTTCCTACTGTCAGAGGGTAAAAAAAGAAAGATTTCCCCCAAATGTATGAATTTTTGGCAGACATTGTTGGGAAATGCATATGCTGCAAGAGCTTCGGCCATGACTCTGTAAACAAAGTGCAACTCAAGCTCATGACAGCCATAAGTTATGGGATTCAACTCAACTATGGAGCCCTACTACTTGAATGGATTGGGAAGTGGATACTTAGCTCGAAGAAGTCAAAGAGCTCTAAAAGATGCTCTACGGGTGATTCATAAGTATCATCCTACAGTCTGCTTTGGGTGATAAAATTGGGGATGATGAAGGAGATTCCATCAATCCGAATAGAAGAATGACCCATTAGCTATTCGAAAGCTAAAAAAGGAATCCAGTAGAGAATGTAAGAATGATGTCTGAGTCCAGTGGAAGGACTGGTGATGTAAAGGAATCAGGGATTCTCGGAAACATGTCAGTTATTAAGGAGACTGAAGAAGAAGAGGAAGTGATCAACAAAGAAGAACCCATTTCTTTAGTCAGAAAAAGCAAGGGCAAAAGAAAGCTGAAGGCTCAAATGGCAGAGGAACCCCAAGGGTCAACTACTGATGTATCTCAAGAATGTTCTGACATTGAAACTCTGAGGATCTTGAGAAGGAAAGAAATGCAGACTGAGGCAGATGAAGACAGAGCTACCATCTCTCAGCTGCTGAAGAAGAGTAAACACAATCACAAGTCCAAGAGGCCCTCTGTCTCTTCGATCGTAGAGTCTCTACCGATCGTAGAAACCAGTCTGGACACCTCTCCCAAAGAAGTTGGTGCAACAGATTCTCAGACTGATCGACCAATCAGAGCTGAAGCTTGAGAAAGTCCTAAGGCTATGGCTCAGCCTAGGAAACCAAGAAGGAAATTAGTCAAAAAGTACATCCCTGTCAATAAAGGAGTACTTAAAGAAGAAGATAGAAAGATAGCCACTGAGAAGGAGCTGTCCAAGGAAAGTAAAAAGAAATCTTCCCAAGATGAGGGGGAGCTATTTGAAATACAAGTGGATAATCATGTTGAGGGGGAGCCTCATGATATCCCTATGGCAGTAGAAGATTCACCCGAGGAGAATGAGAGAGCACCAGAGCAACAAAGTCAAAAGGAGGTCATTGATGTAGTGGAATCCTTAAAAGAAGACAGAAAAGAAGAAGAAGATGATGAGATCGAGATTATAGCTGTGGGCTGTGATGGGTATATAAGAGCTAACTACAATTAGATGTTCTCCTATCTACCCATAATGCCCTTTCATAGAGCTCAAATTCTCAACTCCTGGGATCACATGTTTTGGAGCTTCAAAGCATATCCAGCAATCTCATTACTAGCTCATGGATTTCCAGGCAACCTCAACTTTGCCAATAAATTGATCATAAATGGCCCTTTTTCAAAGAATGGGCATGGGGTACTATCTATCCCAATCTCTTTCAGGGTTAATCACTTTCCACCATCATTTTTCAGCCAATTCTATGAATTCCCAAGTTGGTTGGAAGTGATCCTCAATCCACTAAATCAATTCCTAGTTACAGAATCTCAACATTTTGCAACTGACGAACCAAATATACCAAACTTCATTTTGATACAATCTCCTCTAATCTCTATGATTACTGACTTAAGCCCAATCGTAGAGTCACACGCTTAAATCGTAAAGCCACCTACTCATGGAGCCTAAACACAAGCCCCTCCATCAGATATTCCCTCCTCATCCTCAAATGAATATTTTAACCTTGATCTTGCTCTCTACACTTTGAAAGATCAATACACGAGAGCCCCCTCCTCCAAATAGTCTGCAACTTATCGAACTCATTTCAGATCTGCCCACCAAAACTGAGTTGTCAGAAGCATATAAGAAAGTGACCAAGGACATAGACGACAGTCTTCAAGCTCACTCTGAACTCATTCACATGAGACTGACTAAAATGATCAATGCTGCCAATGCTCTCCCAAACACCCAAAGCTCTGAGTTCACAAAGAAGCTCAGGGAGATCATAAAAAATGCTTAAGAGCATAAATGACAGGGATTAGATCCACTTTTAAGCTGCTAAGAAACACATGAATGCTGTTCTTCTCTTACAGACGACTCAGGAATCCCAGAACAAACTCATGATGGACAACATCACGAATCTACAAACTGCAGTGAATGAATTCCAAGAATTTTTCATGAGCCAAATGAAGCAGACTGACAATGTCCTGGACATCCTCTAATGAAGGGAAGCTCGATCTGATTCTCTAATCAAAGAGAATCGAGAAGACATTGTTCAATCCCAAAGTCAGCTCAATGAGCTTGTCCAAGGCATGACTCGCCTATCTGACGACATTCGAGCCCTTGATGCTGACATAAAGGGGGAGAATAAGGGGAAAGGAGGAAAGGGTAGAGGCATAGGCACACTTATAGCTCAATCATCAAGGAGCCCTCCTCCAAGGCAGTTTCTCCATTAGACTCCACGATCTGGACATCAGACTCAACGATATGAAATGCAGCCAATTATCATGGCTCAACCATTAAGGAGTCAAGGGCCAACTCCCAGCTCACAAGAAGTGACCACCACATGCTTAAGAATACCAATTGGAGATCCTACATTCATGAATAGGCATGATCACAATCCAAGACTAAGTCAAAGCGAGCTGGAAGATCTAGCCAGGAGAGACGAAGTAAGCAAGAAAAGAAGAGCTTAGGACTATGCCAATCCTCTACGAGGCAAAAGGCCGAAAAAATAGAGATAAGTTAAAATTTAATTCTTATTGATGTAACTAAACTTAAATGTAATATCTATCTTCAAACATCAATGAATTCATGCTTATTCTCTAGAAATTTCAGCTGCTCACTAAAATATTAAGTAATATTTACTTTCTATCAATTGCATCTAGAAATTGATAATCATGGCACAAATCTCCTTGGTTATGTCAACATCAAATAGGGAGAGATTGTTGGGAGATTGCATATTTTGATTTGATGTTTAAAGTAAATGCTCATGATTATATGTAAAGTCCTTCAAGAAATATATGTACAAGGACTTAGTGATAGATCAAATTTGTTAGGATGATCTAAGCTTTTAATGTTTATCATTCTATAAATGAATGTATAGATGAAGAGATCAAAGTTGTTAGGTTGATCTATATCTTGAGATGTAATAAATAGGCTTCAACAAAATCGTAGTTTATCGAGCTGATCAAAAGATTATAGAAGTCAAGTCAGGATCGTAGAGCATCGAGGATCATAGGTTGTCGGCCTTGAAGGACCTACCAGAAAATCGTAGAGTGGTCCAGACGTTTGTCGAACCAACTCAGAGATCGTAGTTTGCTCTTGAAAACGTAGAGTCTGCAAGATAAGCAATTGAAGATCATAGTGTGCTAACCCTTAAGAGAAATCGTAGTGTTCTCGTTTGCTAGTGTCGGATCAAGCACCAAGGTGGAAAGACACCATGATCTGAATCATAGAGTATCATCTACCTATGTCAGAAGCATCGAGCCTTGCCCATTTGTTTAAGGATGAATCCCAACAAATGTGGAATGAATTATAAACGTTGAAGTCCACACTAGTCCCAGTGACATAAAAGATATCCTTAGTATACAACAAAGAAACGTATTGAAGAAGCTAAGGAAAGGATCACGGGTAGGAAAACACCTTTTCAGGTGTTAGGTGAGAAAGCAGTATGCTATGTCAGTGGGCCAGAATGCTAAATTAGAAGATGTGCAAAAAAGTCTCCATCAAAGTTCAGAATTGTCAAACACATTTAATGCTTTAACGGATATCTTCAACGGATAGATTTCAAGGATCACATATATGCAAAACATCTGCAGATGACTCAAAGATAATAAGCATTAAGCAAAAATGCTGAAGAACACTCAACGCTCAACTCTACGACCTGAAAAAGAGAAAGCTTGCTCAGCTACTCAGTTCTTTTGAACAAGTGCTTAACAACAACTGAGTAGCACCAACCAAGAACTCATTAACTATCAATTAAGTGAAGTAAGAAGTTCCAACTCAGAAGGACTTGAAGGGTTCTAAGTGAATTGTGAAGAGCCAAGTTTGCTGGACTTGAAGAGTTCAAAAGTGAACTAAGAAGTTCCTAGACTGCTGGTCTAGAAGGAATCTGTGAGATTCAGAAAGTGTAAAAGATATCCTTAGTGGATTTCCTACTCAAGGAGTAGAAGAGTGGACTAGGAGCTTTAAGTGCTCTGAACCAATTAAAACTGATGTGTCTCTTGCATTGTTGTTATAACGACTATAACTGTTATAACTGTATCACTCTCATTAACTGACTATATCTTAAAGGGAGAAAAAACAATCTTAATTCCGCTGTGTTTGAATCATTATCAAAACTAATAAGTATTTCAAAAAGAATTTTTAAATATCTATTCAACCCTCCCTTCTAGATAATTATTGTGCCTCCGAAAACTAACAAAGGGGTTTGGTCACCTAATTACGCGCCAATAGGGAGAAATCCTTATCGAAAAGCCCCCTCTTTCCTGGGAATGATCTGATTGTTAATATTGTGAGTTATAATATTAATGATGAATAAGTTCGTGTTTATTAAAGATAAGAATAATAATTAATGAGTGAAAGATGTTTGTTCATTTAGTTTTCTTTAATTCTTTCGCGACCAAATTACCCTCAAAAGAGGTAATTCTGTGATTGGCTGGTTTTGTTATTATTGACCAAACGGGTTATTAATCGGATAAATGAGCAATTAATTGCTATTAGTTCACATGCAAATAACTATTTATTCACATGCATAGAACTATTGGTTCACATGCATGTACTATTAGGGGAGGTTGTGCAAGATTGATAATACTTAAGGGACTAAATTAAAAATAGAGGCAAAGATGAAGGTACTAAACTGTAATAATTCAAGCCCCTAAACGTGCAATTATCGAAACTATATTTTTCTATAAATAGAAGCTCATTTTTTCTTTCATTCTCACCAATTCACTAAGACTCACAAGAACAACTATAGAGAGAGAAACTATAGAGTGGAAGAAGAAGAGTATTCTGCTACTTCACTATTGCAGTATCCAGTCTTCTACTAAGGTAAGAGATATTATTTTTGTTCAATATTAATATGAAATAATATTTTCTTCCATACTCTGTAGTATGTAAGTAATATTATTTCGTTTCAGATTCTGAATTCTACACTCATTTTATTTAGCATTGCTTCTATACTCCTTGAAATTAGTAGAATATCCTTGAAATTTGTGCTTCATCTAGTATCGTTTTACAAGGATATTTTTCTGAATATTTTTGTTAAATTTGAAGTTTTTCATGCTGGAGTACTATTCATGTATACTATTCATTTATACGACACTATTCATACATACAACACTATTCATACGTACAACAGTATTTATACGTACATCACTATTCATAAATATGGTACTATTCTCGGCGTATTATTCACGAGGTACTATTCACGGGGTACTTTTCATGAGGTACTATTTACGGGATACTTTTCACGAAGTACTATTCACGGGGTACTATTCACCTGGGATACTATTCATGACAAAAAATTGATTTCTTTCGATCCAAATTATTTTTGATACAATATTATTCTTGAATTTTACTCTACAAAGCAGTATCATGTTGACAATTTGGACATTATTGAATTCTGGATAAATTGAATTATAAATCTTTAAAATTTATCATTTGTTTTCATTTAATTAAATTCTTATATCATTGTCATCATCCTCATGCTTATATTGTGATAAAAGTCATCTTTGGTCCATAGTGCATAGATGGACTGTTGATTGGTATGATTATGACCAGTGATTATTCGGTATAATCATGACCTGTAATGTTACAAATGATGTGATAAAAGTTCTCATTGGCCCGTAGTGCATTGATGAACAGTTATTGACATGATTATAACCATTGGTAATAACACGATTATCCTTGGCCCATAGTGCATGGATAATTTATGGATGTGATACTAATGAATATCCTTGGCCCGTAGTGCATGAATAATTTAGTGATGTGGATTATTTATTGAGTTGAGTCTCAGCGATAAAATTGATGATAAACTTTTTAAATCATAGAAGATAATAGATATCATGCTCTGCTTGACTCTTCTAATGAATTGCTTGTTCGATTGCAGTTAAACTTGTTGTTAATTGTATTCTATGAGTTTAACACTGTTGATGGCTAACGATAATTTATTCCACATTATCTTAGTCATAATATTTCTTACTGGGCTAGTTGAGCTCACCTTTTTGCTTTCATTGTTCTCTTCAGAAAATGAGAACGTAGCCGGGACTAGTCGGAAATGGAGTGACGGTCCGAGATGGTGGCTGTAGTAGTCCTCACTATTTTATAAAATAATGTGATAATAATTGTAATGAGGACTTTATTTGAGTTTGGATACTATCTACGAGACAATATCCGTGTTGAAACTCTCAGCTACGTTTTGTCGTATTGTATAAATGAAGTTTGTATTTAAGTTCTGCACCATGTATTTGGTGACTCAGAATGGTTGATGTATACCTATTTTGGGGGTGTCACAGTTGGTCTCAAAGTTTAGGGATATGATCCCTGGTTGAGATGTAAGACTAGAACTAGGAGGGGAGAGATGTGTAAATCCTTCGCTAGTATGACCTACCTATGTTTATTTGTAATTTAATTAGTCGGTCAGAATATAGGGATAATAAGTGGTATGCCAATTAACCCTTGTTTTGTGGCAGTATTTAAAAATGGCATCTAAAAATTTTGAGATAAGCGATGGAGCATAGGAGACCATTGAGTCACCACAGATCAATAACTAGGATAATGTGCATCAGGAAGGCAACAATTCTCATGTAAACAACAACACTAACCAAATGATGATCGATGGGATGTTCAGAGGCTTTTTATAATTATGCAACATTAGGCGAGAGAGACTCCTATGTAAAATGCAGTTGGAAACACTAGCAACTAGCGGTTGGTCACCGCTAAGCAATTCAAGGAGCTAGGACCACCGGAGTTTTTGGGAAAGCCAGAACCACTTAAGGCGGAGACGTAGATTAAGTAGATCACTGATGAGTGAGATTTATACCCGCGAATTGGATACTTTATGACTTAAGTAATTGCCTGAATTCGTAGACTTTATATAGTTTTATATGATTATAGTGTTATTGTGCTTAACTGATGTATTGCAAAGCTTTACAGTGTTTTTCTAGCTTAAAGGGGAAAAACGGGCATTTTTCCTCACACTCGCGCCGTGGCGCCAACGCCAGGCTTAATGGCCGTGCCGCAGCGCCACCTTCATGTTCCTGCTGACGTCACCCTTGCGCCCCGGCGCCACTGAGGCTTCTATAGAGCTCCGTGTCCTTCATATTAAAGTGGCGCTGCAGCGCCAACTACAGCTTAGTGGCCCGCGGCGCCTCCGGTGCCCAGACAGTGAATGCCTTGGTTTGACCTAGCGAAGGAAGGAAGGAGGTATATATCAGAGAGAAGCCACTGCATACATATATCTCTCATAACATAGAACTTAGAATAAGATAGATTAGCTTAGGTTTGTTTTTCTTCTGTATTTCTCTCTCTAGTTTCTTTCTCATGTTTGTAAATATAGATTAGGTAGATTAGGGAGAGGTCTAAGATTTCTTTGGAGTACAAGAGCAACGAGCGACATGGATTGGAAAGCTTGAAAGGAGAAAAATTCGTGGGAGTTGAAGGGGCTTTGACAGAGTTTCTTCTATCCATTTATTTCCTCTAATTTTGTATTCTATAAATGTTGTCTTATTTGCTACTCGTATTTTGTTTATTAACTATGAACTGAATATTAGCTCTAAGGTTATAATGGATACCTTTTTTATTTGAATTGACTGTCTTTATCTCTTTGGTTGGCACCATATGATTTGGTTTAATATATTTATGCTTTATGATTCTCGCTAAGACATTAGTGATGATTTTGGTAATCTGCATGATATCGACAGAAGAATTGTAGATTTACACCTAAATATATTGGCATGTGATTGTGGGTTTCGACTGCATAAGTTGTGCATAAAATAGACATATCTCTGTGCGCCACGTGCGACCTCAATGAGAACTTATGCTTAAATCCTTGTTATGATTAATTCGCATAGACATGTGTAGGATTGCTCTAGCTTGGACGTTCTTTTCTGTTCTATTCCCTTTAGGGTGGATCTGGAGAGGATATGTTTGTGCATACCTCGACAGAGGTGCATAGGCACATGTGCGTTCTCGGTCGATAAATTGTCGTGACCGTTAAGACCAAAGAGAGAAGAGTAGCTAGTTTGATGAAACATAACACGCCAGGTGTTAAACAGAATGCCTGTGTGGGGGTGAAGTTGTGACCTCAGCTTGTATTCCTTAGATTTCCATTCGTTAGCTTTGTTAATTAGTATAACTAGATTAATCACACTTCCATTTACTGCTGTTCGAATAAGGCTTTAGCGATACATAGTCGGTATTTGGTAAAGATTAGTCATAGTTCCTCGTGGGTACGACACTCTACTTATCACTGTATTACTTGTTAGACCGCGTATACTTGCACGTGTTTAGTGATCGGTATTCCGACCAACAAGTTTTTGGCGCCGCTGCCGGGGAACTATTATTCTAATATTGTCCAATATTGATTTAAATCAATTTAGTCTTACTTTGAACTTGTATATAATTACTTCTTTTATTTGTTTGATATTCCTTTCTTTTTATTTTTAAGTCTACAGATTATGGATGATCAAAGTTATCAATGGCCTTATGAGGGGACAACACAACCAAGCTCGGAAGAAGGACTCGAGCGATTACAACTTCAAATTGCTAATGCCTTGAGGTTTTCTGACAATCTTGAGTGTCAGTCCACTCAGAATGCCTACTGTCAGAATCAAGCTGACTTTGAACCGATCTCCTATCATCCAAACTGTCAGGGTTATCCAAAATCATGGGACTACAGTCAAGAGCAATATTATGATCCGAATCATGCCTTTCAGTTCGACTATCAGTCTCCGCCGCATTATGAGTCGACGTCCCCACCCAATGAGAGCTTTTATGAGACCTCAACACGAGAAGAAGAGAACTGGCTTGAAGAGCTTCTCACCAACTTTATTGAAAGAAATGAGGTTCGGATGGCAAGCCAAGAAGCCGCATTGCACAGTCTTGAGAATCAATTGGGGCAACTCGTCAATGCCATCACAAATCCACCGCAATGTAATCTACCGGTTATAATTGATCTCGACGATGAAGCAGTGGAGCAGTGCACGGTGGATACTCGAGGAGAAGGTGATGAGCCTCACCAAAGTGTTGAGGGCAATGTCAATGTGCAACTTGACCAACCTGCGGAGCCTGAGCTAGCAGAAGAGGGGATCACCAGTGGGTACACTATCAAGACTGATCAACAACCAGAACCCACGATCACGACTGTGAAAACCCGAGAGGGCCCAATAGAGCACAAAGAACGCTTTTAATTTAATGAACAAGGCGAATTAGTGGATAATTCTAGTGGCGAGCGATTCTTTGTGCCGAGTGATGACTGGATGGATGAGGAGAGCGAGGATGACCAATCATCCATGTCTACTAAGAATCCAAAAGAATTAACTAATAGGCGGCATGAAAATATCATTTTCGCTTATGAGCCGGATTGAACGGCATCAGTATAGTCAAGTCGATGACTTTAAAACAAGCGCTTGGTGGGGAGGCACCCCCATCTCGGTATAAATTTTATCTGTTTTCCTTTACCTATATCTATTTTACTCTATAGTTAGTTATTATATTGTTTGGAATAATGCATATTTGCTCTGTAGTATAGTTTGTTGTTCTTGCCTTAGCATGTGCAAATAGCAGTTAGAAAATTGCAGAAATTGGTATCTCGTGCCGCTGCGCCACTATATACACTGGGTTTCTCACCGCGGTGTCGTCTTTGTGCCCTAACGCCATACTTCGCGCCCCAGCGCCAAAGTCAGTCTCACCCACTGTTAACTCGCGCCGCAGCGCCGAGTAACGTGGGACAACTAGCGCCGCGGCGCCGACAACGAGATTTTGACTCTTAAGTGCAGTTTTTAGCCAGCCGTGTGTGCCATACCTCTCCTTCCTCTAGACATATTCAGCAGCAGCCACCCACACACACCAACAGTCTTCTATACCCCAAAAAGCCTTGCCAGTTGATCGCATAGAAAAGGAGAGTCTTCAATAAAGTGAAATCCTTCAACCAACCGAGTGCCATCAATTGCCTATCAGAGTGTGCTTAACGTGGGCCAATTCCCAGAATTTAGTTTTCTTCTTCTGTGATTTCCTTGTGTGGGATTGGTTCCATCTGTTAGTTGGGGTGATTTCCTTTGTCGAAAATCTTGATTGAGCATTTACAAACAAAGGTTATCCAAGTTGGGTTTGCAGAATGCATACAAGGTGTTTGATAAATTGTCTGAACCAAAAAGTTAACTGATTTGGGCTCTTTTGGCGCTGCTATTGTATTGGGTTTATCTGGAAACGGTTTGGGGGAGTTTGAATTGAATTTTCTACCAGTGTGCATACTAGTTGCTTCAAGTTCAGAAATGGCACCAAAAAGGCAACGACTTAGCGTCGGCGGGTCATCATCCGCGCCACCACCAACGGATTGGGACAGAGCCAAGTTTATCAATGAGGAGGCCTGGAAAAGGTACAAAAGTTCTTTTGGCTCACGAAATCTTATTCCTGAGCGGGGTTTTAGGCCTGACAAGAAGGATGGTGAGCTAACCACCATGATACAAGAACGCAATTGGATCAACTTCACAAAATCGCCTGCGTTAGCCATAGTACCAGTGGTTCGGGAGTTTTATGCCAATGCTAGCCCCGAGGGTCCTGCTGTTGTCCAAGTTCGAGGGAAGTTAGTGGATTTTGGGAGCCAGGCCATCAATGAACTATTTACGGCACCCAATTATCAGGGCAGAGACTATCTAGAGCTGGGGATCCGTAGCTATGATCTCGAGGATATTATTAGGCGGCTTTGCAAGCCCGGGACTGCGTGGAAGAAAAATGATTACACGGGAGAAAAGAGCAGTTTCCTGGCTTCCGCACTTGGTCGCTACGGGAAGGCATGTTTTAGCTTCATATGTGCAAACATGATCTCGACCCGGCATCTGAGTGAATTGACGAAGGATAGGGAGATTCTGCTATTCGCCATTGTCACAGGCCTTAATGTGGATATTGGAGTGCTTATTCACGACTCCATTGTGAAGGCAATCAGGAGTAACATCGCTGTAGGTCTCCCTCATCCGTCGTTGATCACCCGGCTGTGCACGCAAGCATGCATTCAGTGGGGGCCAGAAGAGATATCCTCTCCACCCATGATAGTCATTGACCACGTGACCATCTCGCACTTCACTGTGTGGGATGGGGCAGTGTCGCATATTAGAGGTGAAGGCTATGGGCCACCTACAGCGCCGCCCCCTACTATAGAGCCAAAGCAGGCACAAACTTCAGATGTTGGCCCAGCTACACAGGGTCTATTGATGGACATCATGGCATCCCTCACGCTACTGCACCAGAAACAGGATGCTGAAGCACAGAGACAGCGGAGGCACATCGCAGTTATAGCTCAGAGACAAGAGATAGCTTTACAGTACCAGGCTGAGCTGGTGAACACCATGCAGAGCATCTACACCGATTATTGTGGCGAGAATGCTGAGTTCACACCATACCAATTTCCAGAGCTGCCTGTCTTCCCAGCTTACCCTCCCCCATCACCGCCCGCCGAGGCTGACGAGGACGAGACCGCTGCTGAGTGAGCCACTTCAGGGAAGCCCTTTTGTATCGATTGCTTTTTGTTTAGCAATGATGGCATTGCTCACCTCAAGTTTGGGGGTGCTTTTAGCCATTATCTATCTATTTTTGTACTGCCATGATTAGGATTGCATACTTTAGTATCTTATTATGTTTTTATTATCAGGATTGTGGTGCAGTCGTTTTGAACTACGAGTTTTTGTTAGATTTTTATTATTATGCCATGAACTATTTTTGGTTTTCATTTTATTATTTAATGCTTTGATTTTTATCAGCATGATTGTGGTTTATAGCCATCTTTTTGGGGCTTTTACAGATTAGATGCTTGTGCCATGTGAATGGCCTTGTTACCCTATTTTGAGCTGCTATTTATTAAGGGTATTATAGTTATTATTATTTTTTTGATTGTGGTTGATGACGAGCGTCAAGTATCTGAGCCTATCTCTTAGAGTCGTGTCAAGCATGTATGAGCTAGGGGTTATTCAATTGATAAGTTTAGACTGTTATTGGTCTGTCCTTCTTAGCACGCACCGACCAACTATTTTTAACTAGTTATTTTTCAAATTTAGTTCGCGTGTTTATTGCTTTGAAAATTTGTTCACTTTTATAAACTTTCATTTGTACAAGGTAATAAAAGATTTATACGTTTATACAGTTTTGGATCTTGGATTCTAGCATGTTGACATATAAAAAAAAAGAAGAAAAATGAATGAAATGAGAATAAAAATAGAAAAGAAGAGTTTATATCGAAAGTTTTGCGGTGGGTCGAGATGGAGCGTTAAACGAACTCGCCCATAAGCGCAGGGCCGATATCGAGACGAAGAATAAAATGCACTCCCTGAGTGATCTTCGTTTTTGTTATAAAATCTCAATGGCTTTTGTTGATTACGGGGCCTTTACTGCTCGAGTTATTAGATTCATAGGGGTGTTCTACACCTAGTGCCCTAAAGTCATTTGGCTTGGGAGTCACTGATCAAAAGCTCATTCATGGGTAGTTCTGAATAGCCTAAGGTAATTAAGCACTGTCCGAGTCAGATTTTACTGTCGTCATGCTAGAGTTTTTTGATCTTTTTCCTGCATTTGCGTTTTATTCTTAATGCTTATTGAATGCTTAAGTTGCGGAGTATGCATATTAGTATTAGCATTCAACTGTGCGAACTTATTTGAGCCATGATTAGTTAGGACGGTTGGTCTCCACACACACACACATAGAATGGATCAAATACAGTCATGTGCCTAAAATTGAAGGAAACCTTATTCATCTATGTGTTTGCCCTATTCTCTGGGAGTGGTTATGATCGAGCTTTGAAGCCATGATACTACTTTACTATTTTATTTTTCTTTTGCGTGTGTTTTATTATTAGTGTTGTGTTAGTTAGTTTGCTCGAGGACAAGCAAAGACTTAAGTTTGGGGGTATTTGATGAGTGAGATTTATACTCACGAATCGGATACTTTATGACTTAAGTAATTGCCTAAATTCGTAGACTTTATATAGTTTTATATGATTATAGTGTTATTGTGCTTAACTGATGTATTGTAGAGCTTTACAGTGTTTTTCCAGCTTAAAGGGGTAAAACGGGCATTTTTCCTCACACTCGCGCCGCGGCGTCAACGCCAGGCTTAATGGCTGCGCCGCAGCGCCACCTTTATGTTCCTGCTGACGTTACCCTCGCGCCCTGGCGCCACTGAGGCTTCTATAGCTCGCGCTGCAGCGCGAGCTCCGTGTCCTTCATATTAAAGTGGCACTGCAGCACTAACTGCAACTTAGTGGCCCGCGTCGCGGCGTCACCTTCGGTGCCCAGAAAGTGAATGCCTTGGTTTGACCTAGCGAAGGAAGGAAGGAGGTATATATTAGAGAGAAGCCACTGCATACATATATCTCTCATAACATAGAACATAGAATGAGATAGATTAGCTTAGGTTAGTTTTTCTTCTGTATTTCTCTCTCTAGTTTCTTTCTCATGTTTGTAAATATAGATTAGGTAGATTAGGGAGAGGTCTGAGATTTCTTTGGAGCACAAGAGCAACGAGCGACACGGATTGGAAAGCTTGAAAGGAGCGGAATTCGTGGGAGTTGAAGGGGCTTTGACAGAGTTTCTTCTATCCATTTATTTCCTCTAATTTTGTATTCTATAAATGTTGTCTTATTTGCTACTCATATTTGGTTTATTAACTATGAATTGAATATTGGCTCTAAGGTTATAATGGATCCCTTTGTTATTTGAATTGACTGTCTTTATCTCTTTGGTTGGCACCATATGATTTGGTTTAATATATTTGTGCTTTATGATTCTCGCTAAGACATTAGTGATGATTTTGGTAATCTGCATGATATCGACAGAAGAATTGTAGATTTACACCTAAATATATTGGCATGTGATTGTGGGTTTCGACTGCATAAGTTGTTCGTAGAATAGACATATCTCTGTGCGCCACGTGCGACCTCAATGAGAACTTATGCTTAAATCCTTGTTATGATTAATTCGCATAGACATATGTAGGATTGCATCTAGCTTGGAGGTTCTTTTCTATTCTATTTCCTTTAGGGTGGATCTGGAGAGGATATGTTTGTGCATACCTCGACAGAGGTGCATAGACACCTGTGCATTCTCGGTCGACAAATTGTCGTGACCATTAAGACCAAAGAGAGAAGAGTAGCTAGTTTGATGAAACATAACACGCCAGGTGTTCGACAGAATGCCTATGTGGGGGTGAAGTTGTGACCTTAACTTGTATTCCTTAGATTTTCATTCGTTATCCATTTACTTGCTTTGTTAATTAGTATAACTAGATTAATCACACTTCCATTTACTGCTGTTCGAATAAGGCTTTAGCGATACATAGTTGGTATTTGGTAAAGATTAGTCATAGTTCCTCGTGGGTACGACACTCTACTTATCACTGTATTACTTGTTAGACCGCGTATACTTGCACGTGTTTAGTGATCGATATTCCGATCAACAATCACCAAGATATTTGATGTCTTGGGATGCTCCGAGGAGCAAAAGGTTCCCTTTGCCACCTTCATGTTGCGAGGAGAGGCATATTACTGGTGGGAATCTGTAAAATGTACTCAACCTTCTGCACTGAAGAGATGTCTTGGGAGAAGTTCCAAGAACTGTTCAACGACAAGTGTGACAACCCGGAGAATCAGATTGTCCAGAATTAAAGTTTAAAGAATTAGTTATTAATAAAATGAATTTTTATTAATAATATTATGTGCTATATGTTTATTAATAATTCTAGAACCTAGGATGATTATAAGATGGGAGGATTCTGCCTACGAGCTAGACTGAACTAGTAAGAATTTTCAAGACGGAAATAATATTTTTCCGGGAATAAAAATATTTTTGAGGAAAAAGACAAAATATGCACTATTCACCCAACGAAACCTAAGGGTTAGGGTTTGAATAACCTAAGCCTTTTCGAGAGTTCAGTATGTCAAAATGACATTCCGTCAAAAGATTTGACGATATTTTATCGTGAAAAAGTTAAGTAAGCTAATAAAAGTTTTTCTCAAAAAATGTGCAGAAATCGGACGAAATAAAAACGACAAAAAGTACTGTTATGTACTTTTCATTCGTTTAACTACGTTAGGGGAAAACGTGAAGGAAAACGCTTAACATCAAAAAATGTTTTTTAGTTTTTCAGAGTTCCGAAGAATGCGTAAAAGTTAAACTGTAGAGGAAAGACGAAATATTAAAAAATATTTGGATTTCGAGAATCGCAGTTTTTCAAATTGTCGGACGAATTTCCGCAAGACGGAAGCACGAAGCTTCCAAGAGAAGCTTCATGAATAATAAGGAGGTGTGAATAGTAAGGAGGTGGGAATAGTAAGGCGATTTGCCAATTGACCAAAATTCCCCTAGCCTTGGTTTTCTATATAAGAGAAGCTTAAGCTTATTTGTTGGTTTATGAAAAATTCACCAAAACTTGAGAGAGAGAGAGAGAAGTCAGATGCGAAGGAAAAGGAAGAGGAAAAGCTAGACCGAGTGCGAACTTTGTCCAACGGAAGACGATTAAAGAAGAAAGGTATTGAAAACCTAACTTATAAGTAATTTTTTCTTTAAGTTTTCTATGTTGAAAACATAGCTTAATGAAAATAAGAGAAGAAGATGTTAAGAATGATTTCATATGGTTGAAATCATGAGAAAATGAAGAAATAAGAATTTGAAGTTTATTTTATAAATTTCTTAAGGAAGTATAAGTTTCGTAATGAATTTGAACGATCTGAATGAATCATATAAACGATTCGGTGAAATAAGTAAGGAATGGTGTTTTATAACACCAAATTCCAAGAAAAAGTAAAATTGTAATCAAAGTATGGATTAAAAATGAAGAATGAACGAAGAATGTGAAGAACACGCGAAGAACGCGAAGAATATTATTGATGGACAAATTTAAAACCATCATAGTTATAACTTGTTAGTGATGGACAAGTTTAAAACCACCGCGTATAAGTTAGTTGCTTATTGCTTGGTTAGGAACAGTAGAAACGTTCATAAAGAACGAATAGAACTTAGTTATAACGAAGTTATGGTAAAATTTTTGTAAAAGACGAACGAGAAGTAGAAAGTATGTAAATGAACCCAAATGTGTAGGGTTTCATAAGAATATAAGAGAACGTAGAAAACGTTAGTCATGGACTCAAGAATGAACGAGTTCCGAGTTCGGATGCCCGAATTATGGACGAACGAACGAAAAACTTTAATAACGTAAAACGAACGAAGGATGGAAATTATGCCAATTGAATGGCATGTTAACGGATTCAGAATGAATTTTTGTTTGAAGGAAGTTGAAGTACGTAAGATAAGGAAGAGAATGGCTTTAGAAGGACCTCGTTTCGAGCTATAACGACGAAGTTATGAGATTGTAAAGTAAGCATCTCAAACCAGTTCAGAACCTAGAATTTTTTTTTCAAAGTTTGATGCCTGGCGCCGCAGCGCCAGTTAAGCCTTGGGAGGCGACACCGTAGCGCCAACCCGGGAAGTCCACTACTGTTTGGTTGCGCTGCAGCGCGAGAAGAGCTTTTAACTACTCAACTCTTGGGGGAAGTGTACGAAAAGATAATAAACATATAGCTCACCTAATGTAACACTTAATCAAGTGATTTAAACTTTTAATGAAGGTTGAACAGAAAGATTGAAGGGATTAAAAGATAATGAATGTAAACGTAATGCAGTTGCGATGAACGATTGGTATTAGCATACAACGAACCGCATGGCTTCGACATTAAGAAAGAATAATGAACGTGGGGTTCATGTAATAGATAACGAATGAAAGTGATTAAAACCTTGGGTAAAGGTTGAATGTGAGACTAAGAGATAAGCAATGTGAACACATAATACGTAAACGATTCTCATGAATCGTATTCGCATCGAATGAACGTTCCAAGTATGCATTGGTTGTATGACTTAGACGTTGGTGAAAGTAGTAGTAGTAGTAAGTATGATATGATTTATTAAGAAAACCATAGCGAACAGTAATAAGAGTAATGAAAGTTCGATGTGAGTCGGATAAAGAACGAATGTAAGCGTTAAACACTTTAGCCGACGTAAGTTTAAGTGTACTCAAATATTAAACGGGTAAAACCTACACGTCGTGTATGGTTTGACCGTAATGTAATGAATAATGATGATTAAACCTGTGAACGGTGGAGAAACTGAATTAAAGACAATAACGTATATCGTTAATAAGTCGAGTTAATAATTATAACTTGGATAACATTTCGAGTCGAATGAACCGGACGTTATAAGATATGAATAACGTAATGTAAAATGCTTAACGCTATGAATGCGTAGTATTAACATTGAATGATCGTTCTGAGTATACAAAAGACGGTATGACTTAGACGATAAGGAATGAATCCTGAGGTATGACATTTAGTTGCCAGAAAGCCATAAGGATAAGGAAGCAAATTAACGAACATTATAGTTTAATTATTTCGGATAAGTTAAGTAAATTTTAGGTTGTGGTACAATCATAATCTTTGATGGTTGACATATGGGAGCTGGGCTAAACAATTCTTTCAGAGAGCGGAGGTATATATGAAACTGACAACCGATCTAACTCACTGTGAAAGACATTTTAAATGAGAGGCGAACTTATTTGTTGTTTGTTTGTGAGAAACCACTCAGAGTACCATATGGACTACTAGTAGAGACACGATGTGTACTGAGTCCTAGAAGAGTTATAAGAAGAAGATAAGAATGTAAATCATCAAAGATGATGATTTTATGAGTAAGACATCTCCGTATGTCATGAAGCCGTAAAACGGTAAAGAAAGTTAGTTGCGTAAACTTAGATTATAAGAACGCGAACCCTAAGAAGTAAAGTTATGTAAACCAATGTGTAAGTCAAGTATATGACTAATTGGTGTATGTGATATTTTCCTTATATGTTATATAGGGTTTGCAATGAGCAGCTCAGCGTACACTTTAAGCTGTAGCTGTGCGTAAGGCAAGTTTAGTAACTTCATTCATATTTTAAATGAATTCTAGTTTCTTAAACTTCTTCGATGTTAAACTTGAGAAGTTTTGTCTATGTGCAAATGTGAGATATTTGTACAAGGTGGTAGAA
Organism: Panax notoginseng; assembly: GCA_016801055.1. NCBI lineage: Eukaryota > Viridiplantae > Streptophyta > Magnoliopsida > Apiales > Araliaceae > Panax > Panax notoginseng. The sequence goes on along the minus strand of CM029017.1, from coordinate 127,143,471 downwards.
TGTATGAGGCCTTGTGCCATAATTTTAACACTTCGGTGTTTCTATGAGATGAACTGTTTTGTGATTAAACTGTTCAATAAGGGAATGTTCTGTTTATACATGAATCGTTATTGATAAGTTTGTGCTAATGATTCTAGCCATATATGATCTGTATGGAAAAGGTAGAAGAATGAAATTATTTCAAAGTGAATGTGACTAATGTTTTAAAATGATAGGAATCGAGATTATTCCTATTATTCAATCTGCTTCATAACTGTTGTTCGGTTATAGAAGTCTTAAAAGAATGTTAAAATTCTTGAAGTTATTTATTCAACTGCTATGACTTGTTGAGCAATTGAATGCTCATACTTGCTTTAAATGAAAAATATTTTCAGCGTACGAGTAGAAGAACTTAAGGATCCCGTAAAGATCAAGCTGACCGATATCCAAAAGAAGTGCCATTCAATTTGTGAATGAGCATGAAGATCAAGCGAAGACTTGTAATGTAGAATAAGTAAATTAAACTATAGACTAGTTTAATGAACTGTTATGTATCTTTGGCAGATGAAAGTCACTCTTGTAAGATGTAAAGAATAATATAATTATCATTATTTGTAATGAACGAGGTTATAAGATAATTGACTATGGGATTTGAGAATGTATGTTGTTATATTTAACATATAATGATGTTGTGACAACCCGAAAATTTATAAAATCTTGAATGATTAGAATAAAGGTTAAAGAATAAAACCTAGAAGAGAATTTGAGGATTTATTTAAATTTTTTAAGAAGAACCTATATGGTTCTTAATTGAATAAGAATAAAGAAATATGGGTTACAAAATTCCAAAACTCTAGAAATGAATTAATATGTACTTGAAGGAATATCAAGAATAAGGTATTACGATACCTGTAAATTCAATGTGAACTGAATAGTCTAAGAAATGTTATATAAGTACATATAAAAATTTTATTAAGGAAATAAAGTTTCACATGAAGAGATGCTATGAGGTTAAACGAAGATGAGTATATGTATAAAATATATATACTTAGTAAGGTGCTATATATATTTTAGCAAGAGGAATGATGAATTAAGTTAATGATATAAGGATCAAGATAAAACTATGTTAGTAATTAACATAACTTGAGCGTTGGTCTTGACTGGCAAATAAGAATTTGAATAAGTATAAAGTCGTTAGTTAATACGATTAACAATAAGAAGAATGTAATTTAAAACTCAAAATTTGAGTTAGAGATAGAATTTTGAAGCACGGACTGCTCGGTTGCGCCCGGAACTTCAAGTTTAGTCAGAATGGGCAGTAAACACAAAAATGTGTAAATGTTGAATTTTGGTCAAAGTTAGCAGTTGACTTTTTTCGGAGAAAAGTCAAAATTAGTGTCAGAAGTGAAATATGTTATGATTATGTGAATTGTGTATATGATTAAATAAATATACGTTATATAATGTGAATACATTTATTTTGTATATAGAAGTGAATTAATAATTAAGTTATGTAACCTAATATATATGTTAGGTGTGATAATTAAATAAACTAAGAGGTTATAATACGGGAGAATATTAGTATATAAAATATATACTAATTCTAAGAGATTTATTTTATACATCTCTGTTAATTAATTTTATAGCCTAAGAATAACATGTCTAATTGGCTTAAGAAATTAAATGTGCATGAGTAAGGATTTATGTTATAATTGAGAAAATAAAAACCCTAATTAAATAATTAGGGAATAGTAATATTAGAAGTGTTGGAAGATGTTATTTGTTATGGCCCAAAGAAACGAAATTTAGTAGCCCAAAAGAATTAAATGAGTGACCCAACTTTTAGCCCAATTGTGAGGGGGTATGTTGGACCTTTTGTATACTAAATAAGAGATAAAAAGAAAGCAAAAATTAGGACAATCTAAGGCCACTTGGTCAGACATTAGAGAGGAAAAAGGAGGGGGAAAGAATGTGGTTTAATTACATTAGTGGTTCACCCACTCCTACCTACTCCTCATATGTGTCAACATTTTAATTTGCCAACACTTTGTTCATTCTTGTAAGCAATCTTTTGGTAAGTAAGAAAGAGAGAGAATAGGTGGGAGCAAGGCCACATGGCCGGATGGTTTATGAAAGAGGAAAAGGAGTGGAGGAGGAGGAGAGAGAGTTTTCTTCAAATTCTCCTAGCTCCATAGCTTTCTTGGTAAGAAGAAGAAGAAAGGGAGTATGAAAGTCAAAGGTATAAATACATTTTGTTTATGTAATTTTATTTTTTGATTATTCTTAATAAAATCTTGAATCTATATTTCTAAACTAAAAAAATATGTATATATATATATATATATATATATATATATATGTTTATGAGTGTTTATTGTTTAGATATACCCATATTGGGTGTTGTTTTGTTTGGAAATCAAAAGTAAAGAAAAAGTGATTTTCTAGTTTATAAGCCCTAAAATTTCTATGTATTTTGGATTTTCACTGTTTTTGATCTACACCTTCTTTTTGCAATCTGTTAAGGAGAGATGCTAGATATGTAAGTTAACTACTAAACCCAATTGGTAGCACTCAAAAATGTTGAGTACACGGTCCATAGTGACTGATTTAGTAAAAATAGTTTTGTGTTTTTAAGGAAAAATATGAACAGTCAGTGCCAGGGGTAGTTTTGTCATTTTTCTGACATTCAAAAATTCTGAAAACATTTGGGAGGATACTATGATAAGTTTTCTAACATCTCCAAGTGGAATCACTGAAAAAGGAGTTGTAGATTTCCGTATGGCTTATTTTTAACAAAGTACGAAAAACTTGTTTTTCTAAAATTGCTACTGCCCAAAACTTTCTAGGGGCCATTTTGGCAACTTAAATTGTGAGAAAAATTCCGGCCTTTTGGGAAATGGAAATATATGGTATAAAGTACCTCCTTTCAAAAAATGAGCTCATTCTGACTTAAAATTACAAAGTTACGACCATTTCAATTTTTATGATTTTTTGACAAAAATCGCTATAACCGGAGTTCTATAACTCCGATGGCCACGAAATTTAAACTGGAGCGTCACGTTAACACGAATAAGATTGTGTCAAAAGATGGAAATTTCTGGAGTTGAGCATGATATAGCTAATTTCTTAAGCTACGCACTAAAAATGATTTTTGAAAAATACCAAAGGAAGTTGGAAAATTATGAAAAAATACTTTTGTGTATGAAATATATGTATATATGTTTGGACAAAGGATAGAAAAATAATAAGTTGATTTGGTATTTTTGTGTAAAGGATATGGAATCCAGCTTCCTGGATTGAGTAATTTGTGAATCCAGTTTGCTGGAGTGGAAAATCTGATGAATCCAGCTTGCTGGATTGAAAAGAAGTTTACTGAATTGAAAATATGTTGAATCCAGCTTGATGGACTGCAATCTAGTTGTTGGATTTGGAATCCAGTTTGCTGGATTGCAGCTGGGTTTGTGGGATTGACCATATAGATGCTGGATTTGGAATCCAGGTTGCTGAATTTGGAATCTAGGTTGCTGGATTAGTAAATTGACTTATTAGATGTTAAGGAATAACTTATGAAATGAAAAAGTGAGTGTTAAATCATAATGGATATGATATAGTGATTAAATAATTATCAAAGGATGATAATAATGCTAATGTTATAAGGTGTTATCTAATATTTAATTATGTGATTAAGTGTTAGATAATTGATTGATAAAGTAATAGTATATTGAGCTAACCGGTATATTATGCTGATTGAAAGATCAATCTTATACTGATAGGTCTTTCATCATAGATTAAATTAGATTGCTTAGCGGTAATCAGTGGTACATGCAAGTTTCCCTAACTCAAAACTTGAGTTGTATGTTCAAAGCATGTTAGTGAATAATTGTTGTTGATTATTCACGTCTATATTGATTATTGATTCGAATGTTGTGCATATTGTAAATGTTCATCAAGTATAAAAGGCTGATCACCTTCATTACCATTTGGTTCAGTTAATCTTTTCATGTTTATGCTTGACCATTCATTTTTATTGACTTAGTCGTTCAGCTAAGAAAATTTGTTCATGCTCTTTCACAATGTTTATATTGTTGAAAGTTAGCTAGCTTATTATTCAATTCTTTCAATCATGATATATCTTCAATTAAATTTAAACTTGCTGGGCAAATTTGATGCTCACCCTTGCTATATCATGATAAAAAATTTTAGATTAAAATAAAGCTTGAGTAAAGGCAGAAGCAAAGACAAAGTTCAAGATTAAATTATGGTGCAGTGGATTTATTAAATTTTCTAACGAAAATAGTATTGTAAACATTTAAGATATTGAAGGTATGTATTAATTTAAGGTTGTAGACCTTGGGAATGATGTGTAAAAGTTTAATGTATAAACAATTATGTTTATATCTTCAGCAATAGTTATAGAAATGATGTACCAGATCTTAGGTAAAAAGTACCCGAATTTGGGGGAGCTACAATTGGTATCAAAGCTGTAGGTTATAAACCTTAGGTAGGTGTACCTTAGGCTATAACTGCAGAGATGAGGATAAGGAATAAACTCAAATAAAGTTTAATTTGTTAAGAGATGAATTTGGAAAATTCATTATTTAGTAAATAAGATTCAAAGAAGAATCTTGAAAAGTTATAAAGTTCCAGAGTAACCTAACTCTGATGTTAAAGACAAAAAGTAATAATGAATAGAGTCTATGAGACTAAAAGTATAATGAAAAAGGAGATCGTAAAACAAAACGATCATAAGATAAAAGAGAATCGTAATATAACACGATTATAAGATAAGATCACGACGTGATCAGATTGAATAACAGAAAATCTGTGAAATGATTGGAATGATATAGCCTAACGCTAGAAAGAGAAGGTACTAGGAAATGGTACAATGTAAACTCAGAAAAGAGTGGTAAATGTTAAGATACGGATTAAAGAAAATTCGTATTAAGAAAAGAGAAAGTTAGAATGGAGTGGGATTTCAATTGAGGACTCATGTCAGCAGCTGAGTTGTATGATTCTTTGTATGGGCGGAGAATTTGTACTTGGTTTTAGAATCACTTACTTCCTGGTCGATATAGTGGTTAGGTTGACCAATTCTTTGTATGGGCGGGGAATTGTCCGCTTAACTTCCTATATTGATTAGTGGCCGAGTTTTGTTTGACAACCACTTAGTTTCTTCCATTGATAATCATTGGAACATGATGTCGTGCTATTTGCTATATGCATGTTGATAAGGTGATTCTTTTCTCGTGTGTATAATGAATAGGTAGAGAATATAAGGTTAGTTGCAAGTTCTTAAAACTCATACTTATGGTAAGTTCATGACTCATAATGATATGATGTGTTTTAAACCCCTCAGCGAATGGACGCCTATGGTCTGACTAGGATAAGTTCTTAAACCCATATGATTGTGGTAAGTTACTGAACTCATAATGTGTGGTAAGTTTGATGAACTTGGTATAGGAAAGTGGTGAATAGAGAATTGAGGATGATAAAAATAGATAGATATATTTATTAAGCAATGGATCATTAGAGAAAGTGAAGTTGATGATGGAAACATAAGTATTCTAAATCTTTTAGCTATGTTAGACTTCGAAGTTTTTGAAATCAAGCTAAATTCGCACTGATGTGCCTTTAAAAATGAATTTTTGTTATCCTCAACACATGGTGACAAGTGTGTAGGTGTGGACTTAGGGCCACTAACACATCATTACCTGTTGTGGCATGATGACAACAAAGATGATTTTCAAAGGTTTTTGAACAGTTTAAAGAAGAGTCTATGATAATTGATTCGGCTAGACAATAATGATTTGAATTATCAAAATGTATTTTTTATAACATTAATGCATCATGCAACATGGTGTAAAGATGATAAAAATGATGGAGTTATCAATGCAGAATTACTTAGTGTCAGATTTCATCTAAAGATCGTCAGCCCACTATGGAATGATATAGTATGACAAAGTCACAAAATGACGAAATCCTTAAACGGACTGTAAATACAGTGCGGTATCATAACGTCATAAAATAATTTTAAGAATTTTAAAGGTAAATTATTGCCAACTAAATTTGGCTAGCAATGTTTCGATTGAAATTCTAATAATTTGATATGCGTCTAAGCTATTTAATTCAACTAGACAAATGTTTACGAAAATTCAAAGTATTTTTGAGAATTTATCCCAAACTAAATTGTTTTGGTGTGAAATCCTATGATAAGACTGAGGTGAACTATGTTGATTGGATAAAATAATCCAATCTAGTAGCGTAAATATTCGCTAGACATGATTGATACGTTATGCATGACGTAAGAGTACGATAGGCTAATCACCTAAAGTACTAGCAACGGTAGTTTACCTTCTTTGTGATTGTAAACATACCTAGTAATTTATTGTTTTGCGATATAAATATCGTTAAAACTACGTGTTCATGGTCTATATGACCCCTCAACATGATTTAAAAAGTTTTAACTCCTTAGACTGAAGTCATGGAAGAATGTGATAGTAGCAGAGCTCCTTATAGTAGGAAGCAAGATGTACTCATTAAATTGAGCATGAAATCAAGTAAAGGTTAATTTGAAAACCTAGTTTTGATGAATAAAAGGAGTGGTGATAAGTAGACTAAAATTTCGAGGACAAAATTCTTAGAAGAAGGGGTGAATGTGACAACCCGAAAATTTATAAAATCTTGAATGATTAGAATAAAGGTTAAAGAATAAAACCTAGAAGAGAATTTGAGGATTTCTTTAAATTTTTTAAGAAGAACCTATATGGTTCTTAATTGAATAAGAATAAAGAAATATGAGTTACAAAATTTCAAAACTCTGGAAATGAATTAATATGTACTTGAAGGAATATCAAGAATAAGGTATTATGATACTTGTAAATTCGATGTGAACTGAATAGTCTAAGAAATGTTATATAAGTACATATGAAAATTTTATTAAGGAGATAAGGTTTCACATGAAGAGATGTTATGAGCTTAAACGAAGATGAGTATATGTATAGAAATATATATACTTAGTAAGGTGCTATATATATTTTAGCGAGAGGAATGATGAATTAAGTTAATGATATAAGGATCAAGATAAAACTATGTTAGTAATTAACATAGCTTGAGCGTTGGCCTTGACTGGCAAATAAGAATTTGAATAAGTATAAAATCGTTAGTTAATACGATTAGCAATAAGAAGGGAGTAGTTTAAAACTCAAAATTTGAGTTAGAGATAGAATTTTGAAGCACGATGTGACGTCCCCAAATTCGGGTCCCAAGAACCTCGGACTTGGTACGTTACGGTACTTCATCATCATACATATTCTATCATCTAATGCGGAACAAATAAATATATATTGTTTATTTTACATAATTCTATAACATTTTTCCAGGTTTATTAACCTCAACTGAATACATACCTTCAAAATTACAATGGTTTACAATAAGATAATTAAATAGTTATTCTTATAACACTCTATTACTGTATTTTGCTTGTGTCTCTGTCCTTCTTCAAGCCTTTGCCTTTATCTGAAATTTATTATCATGATATAGAAAGGGTGAGCAACTACTTTGCCCAACAAGTTTAAATTCAATAAAGATATATCATGATTGAAAGAATAATAAACTTTCAAGTTTTCAACAATTTAATAATTATGAAGGAACATGAATCAAGATGTCAATAATTGAATGACTGAATCAATAATGTTTAAAGTCAACAAGGACCTGGAATAACTTTATTTGAACCTTAGGGTAATGAAGGTGATCAGCCTTTCATACTTGATGAACATATACAATATGCACTAAGTGTGAATCAATAATCATTCACTAACATGCTTTGAAATATAACTCGAGTTTGAGTTAAGGAAACTTGCCTGCATAGTTGATTACCGCTATGAAATTTAATTTATTCTCTTTATTAAAAAGACCTATCAGATATAAGATTGATCTTTCAATTAGCATACCATACCTTACTTCATAATACTATCTAACACTTAATCACATAGTCAAATATTAAATAATCTTAACACCATATTCATTTACTTACTTATAATCTCATTATCTTATATTACCTTGTCTAACCTTCACTCATAAAGTTAAGTATTAGACATTACACCTTAGTCCTAGTATTATCATTATACATTGATAATCTTTTCATCACTTATAACTTATACTTATAAGTTTTTCCTTTATATGTTATCTTAGTAAGCTAGATAACCTTTCAATGAACTGAAATATCATTTCAGTAAACAGGAATACATTTCAGCATCCTGAAATTACTATTTCAGTATACAACAACATATTTCAGCAGACTGAAACTATTTCAGCAATCCAAAATCCAATTCAGCACCCTGAATTCTCATTTTAGCCTATTACAAGCATAATATAGTTCATTGAATACCAAATTCAACAATTATATTGAAAAATAATATAAATCTCTTATTTTAATTTCCCGTCGAATATTATTAATTATGTAATAATATTTTACGCTAAGATTATTAACTTTTTAATAACATTCCAGTCAAATATTACTAATAATATCTTCATCCAATATTATTAGTCATATAAAAATAATTTAAGTCATTAATCACATTAATAAATAATTTATTTCAATTGTTTTCCTTTTATTAATTAACTCATTAAATATTCTAAAATGCCATAAACATCACAACACTTCAAACCCGACCCAAAACTTCATCAAAAATCTGCATAAGCTATGCTCAAGGGTCTCAAGTCATAAATCATATTTATTTATATTTTTGGACATCATATATTTAATTAAATTCACTTATCCATTTATCATCATTTAGATGAAAAATATCAAATTAGTCCCAAAAATATTTCTTTTCTGAGATTTGACAGAATATTATTCCATATTGAACATATATTTTTCCCGAAATTTTTAAAATCCATTTACTATATTTAAATAGTCTATAATAGCCAAATATTCTCAGATTTTTCATAAATCAAGATTAACTCCAAAATTTTTGAAATTTTCACAGTATGCTCCTGTTATACACATGTACTTCCAGTAAAAATTTTGTAATTTTTAGACTTATACACAAAGAGTTATTCGCTTGGCTTCATAAAAATAGCCCTTCACCGTAGAATACATAACTCTCAAACCGTATGGCTAAAAATTCTCAATTTTGTACACAACCTTCATAACTTCTGATATCAACACTCCAAATTTTTCCAGAATTTTTAAAGCACAAAAAGTGGACGAAAATACCCCCGTTGCTGACTGGTCCAAAACAGTACCAAAAAAACGGGACTGTTTTCACCAAAATTCACACCACGACTTTTAGAAACGTGATTTTTGAGTTCTACCACTTGGGTTTACCAGTCAACCCATATATCTAGCACCTCTCTTTGACGGATCGAGAAAAGGATGCATAGATCAAAAACGGTAGATTTTCAAAGCACTCAAAAGTTAGGTTTCATAAACTAAAAAAAAATTATTTTCTTTTCTTTTGATTCAAACCAAATCAACACCCATTATGGGCAGATCCATACTTGAATCCATGAAAAACACATAGATTATAGTGGTTTAAACTTCCAAATCAAAACCCCTTTCCATCAAATTATAAAAAGAAAAAAAAATAAAGCTTAGGGAAAAATTTATTTTTATACCTTTTCTTCTTCTTCTTCTTTCATGGAGATATTCTCCATCTTTTTCCCTCAAGGCTGCCGATCTTCTCCTCTTTCTCTCTCTATCTCACGTTTTCTCTTTCTCCCGTTTCTTTCTTTCTCTTTCTTCTTTCTCTTTCCTTACCCTTCTTATCTTTTTATCTTCTCCTTCCTTATCCTTCTTATTTCCTCTTTATTCTTATCATCTTTCTTTCTTCCACTTAACCGGTCACATGTAGGGATGCTCATCGGTAAAAAACTGAACCGGTACCCAAAAAAACGAACCGATACTGAACCAAAAAACCCAAAAAATCAAGAACCGGTACCGGTACCGAATAACCGGTTTCGGTACAGGTTCGGTACAAAGTCGGTACCGGTTTTTTAGATTCGGTTTTCAGTTATACCGCAATAATTAAATATTATTTTTATATTAACAAATTTTTTAAAACTATGAAATGAGACTAGTAAATTACATTCTTACAAATACTAATTACAATTGTTAGTCTAAGAGTATTTAACTATCATAGTTGTAGTAAATAGTAATTATAATTTGATATTTGATTATTTTAATAAATGATTATTCTTAGAATTGCTTTCACTTTAGTACAATATGTAAACGTTAAGTGATAGTTGCATTTAAGTATAATATAAAGTAATAGTTAATGATTTATTTATTATTTTATATTTTTACTTAAAATTTTGTTTTGGAGAGTACAATATAACGTAATAGTTAATTATCATAATAGAGAGAATGAAGCCTAAAATTTAAAGGTCATTTTAATCATCTAATGAATTTATAATTAGATTCCCTCAACCGTTACTTATCCTCTTACAATATTGCAACATCAGCAGCAGCCAAAAAAGGAGTGACTTCTTCATTTTACCACTTTTCTTCTTGGAGAGTACAATATTGCTTCTGTTATGCTTTGTGTCACCAAACCTGGTGCATGACCGGGTTGTTAAGGTTTAGTCTACTGCTGCTGGGCTTTGTGATGATCTGCTGCTACTGTTGCAATATTCCAGGGAACCTAGAATTCATTAATTTTTTGGGTTTTTTTCGGTTTTTCGGTATTTACCAAATTCAAAATTTTTATTACCGCTACCGGTACCGAAAAATATAAAAAACTGAAACCGAAAAAAACCGATACCGCCGATACCGGTTTCAACCGGTTCGATAAAAAACTGAAAAAATCGAATTTTTTTAGCACCCCAGGTCACATGTGTCCTCTTATCATCCAATTCATATTTTATTTAATTGCTTTATTAAATGCCCATCACAAATGAGCTAAGCTTTGGGCTTTTAATTAATTCCATTGGACTAGCAATTTTACTTGTTTTACTTACTAACAAAAACTAAATTGGGCTTTCAACCCTAATTAAATTGGGCCATTATAATACTTGTCCCACACATAGTATATTGGACTAGATTAAATAATTTAATCACCCTCAGTCACTTTATCTACGAGTCTCATGCTTAATTAATTAATTGGGCTTGTTTAAATAATATAACTTCCTTAGTCCATTAAATTTAATTCACTTGAACTCTAAATAAATTATTGGGCTATGATATTATTATAGTCCAATACTTTTAAGGGTCCTTTACATAAGTATACAACAGATAGAAAGAAATTACAAGAAAAGTGCATCAACTAAATAATTATATTAACAGTGCAATAATGTATATTAATATCAACAATAGTGCAAAACACGTCATTGTATCCAATCCAACAAAAATATAAATCCTTTAATTCAAGGATAAAACTACTCCACTTAATTTGGCAGTTACCAAATAACCAAAAAATTCAAAAATCACGTCTCAAATTTACGAAACCAACGAAAAACAAAAAGTAAACTTCATAGATGATTTTCTTCGTCCTCAACCGATTCACCATTATCATTTTCTCTCTCTTCCTCCTACTCTTGAACCTTCTCTGCTCCGACCTCATTTCTCTACTATAACCATGTCCACGTTTATACCAAGGTAACCAATAAAAAATAGAACACTGCATAGGAAAGAGAAAGAGATAAGAGAGTGATGTGTAATGTAATATTGATAACCAAACATTCGTACCAAGGTAATCAAACATTTATATCAATGTAACCAAACCTTTATACCAAGGTAACCAAATCTACATCCACACCTGCAGTATGAATTTATTACCTTGGTCTAAAAGTTTGACAACTAATTTCATGATGGTAAATAAAAAATAGAACACTACATAAGAAAGAAAGAGATAAGAGAGTGATGTGTAATGCAATATTAATAACCAAACCTTCGTACCAAGGTAACCAAATATTTATACCAAGGTAACCAAACCTTTATAACAAGGTAACCAAATCTACCTCAACACCTGCAGTATGAATTGGTTACCTTGGTCTAAAAGTTTGGCAACCAATTTCATGAAGGTTTGGCTACTAATTGTATTACATTAAAAAAAATGGTAACTTAACAAAACTAAATTGGTTACCTTGGTACGAATATTTGGCTACCAACTGCACCATGAAAAAACTACACCCAAACACCCCCTCATAATTCCATGTTAAACTCATATTCTACTCATATTCCATGTTTGCCTGAATAGCACTTTTGAATCATTGAAGTTGGACTCTGGGAACTACAAGATGTCTCAGAGCTCTTATTCTCCCCTACTCCATGCCCTTTCCCTACAACCCACAACTTATTGAAAATTCTCCGTGATCGAGATGGCAGCAACTGTATAGCACTTTTGTTTTTGCTGCTATTCTTAAGTAACTTGCTATTTTTTCAAAAAATCTTGTCTAATGTAATACGAAAAGAAAGATCAAATGAATACTTGATCCCATAAAACAAATTATAACACTGATCTTATAGTTCCACCTAAGATACATTTCTCTCTCTCTATCTCTCTCTCTCTCTCTCTATATATATATGTGTATATATATATATATATATATATATATATATATATATATATATATATATAGACGCACACGGTTTAATTTGGAAATTTATGAGAGAAAAATGTGTGTGAGAGAGAGGTGGGAATAAAGTGAAGAAGATGAAGATGACAGGCGGACAGAGCTGAAAGCGGGTGTCCTCCGTTCGTAAATATATTATTTTAAAAATTAATTGTAGTCTATAGATAGTGGCAAAAGAAAAGGAAGAAAAAAGATAAAATATAAATTACACCCCAAAATTAAAGGAAGTATAAATATGTACTAATAATAAAAATAAAAATTTAAAAGTATTAGTTGTGTAAATATTTTATGAGTGCACTATTGTTGTAATTATTTTTTAAAATGTAATAGAAAATGTAATTGTTCCTACTTTTAATTCTATTTTACCCTAATCATTTAATTAGGGTTCCACTACACCTTTGTAAATAAATTTCTTACTCATGCCTTTTTAATTTCATAACCCAATTAGACTTGGTTATAAAATTAATTATTTTGAGATATATAAAATAAATCTATTAATGTTAGTATATATATATATATATATATATATATATATATATATATATATATATATATATATTAGGTTACATAACTTAATTCTTAATTCACTTTTATATACAAAAAAAATGTATTCACATTATATAATGTATATTTATTTAATCATATACATAATTCACATAATCATAACATATTTCAATTCTCACACTAATTTTGACTTTTCTCCATAAAAAGTCAATTGTTGACTTTAACCAAAAGTCAACCTTTACACATTTTGTGTTTACTATCCATTTTGACTAAACTTAACGTTCCGGACGCAACCGAGCAATCCGTGCTTCAAAATTTTATCTCTAACTCAAATTTTGAGTTTTAAATTACTTTCTTCTTATTGCTAATCGTATTAACTAACGACTTTATACTTATTCAAATTCTTATTTGCCAGTCAAGGCCAACATTCAAGCTATGTTAATTACTAACATAGTTTTATCTTGATCCTTATATCATTAACTTAATTCATCATTCCTCTTGCTAAAATATATATAGCACCTTACTAAGTATATATATTTCTATACTCATCTTCGTTTAACCTTATAGCATCTCTTCATGTGAAATCTTATCTCCTTAATTAAATTTTCATATGTACTTATATAACATTTCCTAGACTAATCAGTTCACATTGAATTTACAGGTATCATAATACCTTATTCTTGATATTCCTTCAAGTACATATTAATTCATTTTTAGGGATTTGGAATTTTGTAACCCATATTTTCTCTATTCTCATTCGAATAGGAAACCATATAGGTTTTACTTAAAATTTTTAAATAAATCCTCAAATTTTCATCTAGGTTTTATTCTTTGACCTTTATTCTAATCATTTAAGATTTTATGAATTATTGGGTTATCACATTCACCCCTTCTTCTAAGAATTTTATCCTCGAAATTTCAGTCTACTAATCACCACTCCTTTTATTCATCAAAACTAGGTTTTCAAATTAACCTTTACTTGATTTTATGCTCAATTTAATGAGTACATATTGCATCCTACTATGAAGAGCTCTGCTACTATCACATTCTTCCATGGCTTCAGTCTAAGGAGTTAGAACTTTTCAAATCATGCTGAGGGGTCATATAGACCATGAACACATAGTTTTAACGATATTTATATCGCAAAACAGTAAATTACTAGGTATGTTTACAATCACAAAGAAGGTAAACTACCGTTGCTAGTACTTTAGGTGATTAGCCTATCGTACTCTTACGTCATGCATAAAGTATCAATCATGTCTAGCGAATATTTATGCTACTAGATTGAATTATTTTATCCAATCAACATAGTTCACCTCAGTCTTATCATAGGATTCTGCACTAAAACAATTTGGTTCGGGATAAATTCTCAAAAATACTTTGGATTTTCATAAACATTTGTCTAGCTGAATCAAATAGCTTAGACGCATATCAAATAATTTGAATTTCAATCGAAGCATGTGTCTGTCCAAATTTAATTGGCACTTAACTTTTCTTTAAAATTCTGAAAATCATTTTATGACGTCATGATACCGCACTGTATTTACAGTCCGTTTGAGAATTTCGTCATTGTGTGACTTTGTCATACTACATCATTCTATAGTGGGCTGACGATCTTTAGATCACATCCCACACTAGGTAATTCTGCATTGATAACTCTATAATTTTTATCATTCTACATCAGGTTCCATGATGCATTGATGATATATAAAATACATTTTGACATCTCAAATAATTTTTGTCTAACCGAATCAATTAGCATAGACTCTTTTTTAAACCGTTCAAAAATCTTTGAAAATCATCTTTGGTGTCATCATGCCACAATAGGTAACGATGTGTTAGTGGCCCGAAGTTCACAAATTCACACTTGTCACCATGTGTTGAGGATAACAAAAATTCATTTTTTTAAAGGCACATCAGTACGAATATAGCTTGATGTCAAAAACTTCAAAGTATAGCATAGCTAGAAGATTTGGAATACCTATGCTTCCATCATCAACTTCACTTTCTCTACTGATCCATTGCTTAATAAATCTATCTATTCCTATAATCCTCAATTCTCCATTCACACTTTTCCTATACCCAGTTCATCAAACTTACCACACATTATGAGTACAGTAACTTGCCACAATCATATGGGCTTAAGAACTTATCCTAGTCAGACCATAGGCGTCCATTCACTGAGGGGTTCAAAAATATAGCATATGATTATGAGTCATGAACTTACCATAAGTATGAGTTTTAAGAACTCACAACTAACCTTATATTCTCTACCTATTCGTTATACACAAGAGAAAAGAGTCACCTTCTCAACATGCATTTAGCAAATAGCGCGACATTAGGTTTCAATGATTATCAATGCCAGAAACTAAGTGGTTGTTAAACAAAACTTGGCCACTAATCAATATAGGAAGCTAAGCGGACAATTCCCCACCCATACAAAGAATTGGTCAACCTAACCACTATATCGACCAGGAAGCTAAGTGATTCTAAAATTAAGTATAAATTCCCCGCCCATACAAAGAATCGTACAACTCAGATGCTGACATGAGTCCTCAATTGAAAACCCACATGATTCTAACTTTCTCTTTTCTTAATATGAATTTTCTTTAATCCGTATCTAAACATTTACCACTCTTTTCTGAGTTTACATTGTACCATTTCATAATACCTTTTCTTTATAGCGTCAAGCTATATTATACCAATCACTTAACATATCAAATGTTATTCAATGATTTAATCTGATCACATAGTGATCTTATTTTGTAGTAATTTCTCCTTATACTTACGATCATTTTATACCACGATCTTCTTATTCTTCTCTTTAATCATATTATATTATGATTTTATTTACACTTTTCACCTTATAGACATCGTTTATTTATTATCACTTTTCATTTCTATTACTGGAGTCAGGTAACTCCGGATTCTGATCCTTATATCTCTTTAAGATTCTTCTTTGAATCTTATTTATCTTCTTCTTTACTAAATAATGAATTTCCTAAAATCATTTCCTATCACTTAAACTCGATCTGAGTTTATTCCTTATCATCTTCGCGGTTATAACCTAAGGTACCCCTACCTAAGGTTTATAACCTACAGCTTTGATATCAATTGTGACGTTCCTAAATTCGGGTCCCAAGAACCTCGGACTTGGTACGTTACGATACTTCATCATCATACATATTCTATCATCTAATGTGGAACAAATAAACATAAATTGTTTATTTTAAATAATTCTATAACATTTTCCCATGTTTATTAACCTTAACTGAATACATACCTTCAAAATTACAAAGGTTTACAATAAGATAACTAAATAGTTATTCTTATAACACTCTATTACTGTATTTTGCTTTTATCTCTATCATTCTTCAAGCCTTCGCCTTTATCTGAAAATTATTATCATGATATAGCAAGGGTGAGCAACTACTTTGCCCAGCAAGTTTAAATTCAATAAAGATATATCATGATTGAAAGAATAATAAGCTTTCAAGTTTTTAGCAATTTAATAATTGTGACGCCCCCAAAATAGGTCCAATCTATCCAACCCATTCTGAGTCGCTAAATACATGGTACAGAAAGTAAACTACAACCCCAATAATATAATTGTCATGCAAAATACGACAACACATATTGTGAGTTTAAATACAAATATTGTCTTCTAAACAATATTCACACTCAAATAAGTCTTCATTACAATTATTCATACACTATTTTAAAGAAATAGTGAGGACTGCTAAAATATCTTTCTAGAACCATCACTCCATACCCCGACTAGATCCTGCTATGTTCTTACCTCCTGAGAAGAAAAATAGAACAAAAAGGAAAAGGGTGAGCTCAACTAGCCTAGTAAAGAATATTATGACTAAGATAATATATAACAAATTATCATTAGTCTTCAACAGGAAAAAATCTGATAGAATACAATAGACAACAAGTTTTAGATCAACAAATGCAGTGAAAACAACAATCCATTAGAAGAGTCAAGTAAAGAATGAATTCTACTATCTTTTAAGATTTAAAAGTCCATCATCAATATTTTATCTCTATAACATCAATCAATATACATCTTAAATCAAATATTCATCTTTGCACTACAGGCCAAAGATATTCATTTGTAACACCAGTTGGTCATGTTCATCTCAATACCTGTTCATCTTTGCACTACGGCCCAAAGATATTCATCAGTTAATCATTCATCTTTACAATACAGACCAAAGATATTCAGTAATATCATCATTTAAGACTGAGGATGATGAAAAATATCTTAAAGAAAACGAATCCAATGAGACAGAAGGACAAATATTAGGAAACTGTATTACAGTTTATCCAAGTATAATAATACTCCATAATAACCAATTGTGAAGTAGAATTCAAAAATAAAGATCAAAACATGGATACAATCAAAGATAGTAACCATAATAGACATCTGGGACAAAAAAATAAAATTTTATTTTTTGGTGAATAGTGCCGTATACGTGAATAGTAATCCCGACACAAAAAGGTAGAAATTTCACAATAAAATTTATATCAATATTTCAGCATAATGATACTGAAGAAAATAATATCATTTACGAAGGAAATAACATCCCTTACCTCAAAAGAACCGTACTTCCAGCTGAAATATCAAGTATAAGGTTGAAGGAAACTTGCACTGTTAAATAGCAACTCACAAAGTATCTAAATACTCACAAAATACGCTCGATAATATAGAGAGAGAAAGAGAGAAAACTTATTTCTGGTGTGATTTTAAATAATAACTTAGCACTCTATTTATAGGAAAATATTAGAACGCCAAAGCAGACTTGACCTGTAACCTGATGGCTTTACTTGCTACTATTTCTACCCACCATATTTGAAATAAAATTTCAGCACATTTCTTCACCAACCATAGGTGGGGCCCACTCATTCTAGAATTTTCTACCAAAATGATAAATTCAGAAACTTTAATAATTTTTGAACCAGTCACCTCTTAAAATGTATAACAAATCATACGTTCATTTTTAACGGTTCAATATTTGTGGACATTTACTCAACTTATATATGTATAACATATCCAAAAATCACAACGATCCAACGGTCGGATTAAAAATTATAACTCACGCAATATATCTCAAGAAGACTGGTTTGATCTAATAATACCTCTAATCCGACAAAATACTGATAAAACACATCAACATTAATTCTTTCATTTATAACCACATAAATAAATCCACCATTTATATCCGCATCAAATAAATATTTCCTTATCATATAAATCAATAACTAATTATTCACAACTAATATTATAGAATCACAATCATGACAACCAGGTCGTTCCCAAGAAAGAGAGGGCTTTTCAATAAGGATTTCTCCTTGCTGGCGCACGATTAGGTGACCAAACCTCTCCTTAGACAGAACTTCCTAAGATATTACCAATAATGTTATCTAATAATATTATTCAATTAATATGAATTATTGATCTGATAATGAAGATACTATGCAGTGATAATTATTGAAACAAAAATATCAACGCAGCAATTATTGAATCAATAAAATAAAATATTGAACAGTAATTACTGTAACAATTATTGAGTAGTGTCTTCTTACGTAAGAATCAATAATTCAAAAATACTGTGCAATACCGTGTGCTACTGTGCAACTACGAGTATTATTATATTTTAACCATCGGGTATTCCAACAGTGTTAACGGTAACAACTACGCTGTTATTTGTAAAAACTAAAATTTGTCATTTTCTTCATCCGACCGATTTTCGTTATGGGGCCCACAAATGGCTGCGCCATCGTACGAATATTCTCTGACAAAAAGAATATTCCACGACCAAATGAATATTCCCCGACAAAATGAATATTTTACAACCACTTGCTTATTTTGAAAAATTTGCACATTACACCCATAACTACATCATTATACACATTAACACCTTATTATTCATAATAATAATTAGAGAAAAATTCAATTTTATTCATTAAAAAGTTGGGGTCTTACAACCTCCCATCCTTATGAAAATTCGTCCTCAAAATTAATGTACGTACCTGGTGTTTCGAAAACGTGAGGATACTTCGCTTTCATTTCTGATTCTAACTCCCAGGTCATTTTTTCAATAGCATGGTTTCTCCACAAAACCTTAACTTGTGGTGTAACTTTTGTGCGTAGGACATGCTCTTTGACAGGTACCTCATCGTACGTTAAATCATTGGCTATCTCGTCTAGTTTTAATGCAATAATGTGGTTTAGGTCGTCCACATATTTACGTAACATCGATACGTGAAAAAAGTTATGAACACGCGATATACTTAGCGTTAAGGCGAGTCTATAGGCCACAGTTCCTACTCGATCGTGGATTTCAAATAAATC
Source organism: Panax notoginseng (assembly GCA_016801055.1). Lineage (NCBI taxonomy): Eukaryota > Viridiplantae > Streptophyta > Magnoliopsida > Apiales > Araliaceae > Panax > Panax notoginseng. The sequence goes on along the minus strand of CM029017.1, from coordinate 127,124,054 downwards.
TAAGGTTTGAGCTTTCTTCTCTTCATCGACTCTTACTTTTAGAATAACGCCTTCTTGCACCTTCTTCTTTATATTCATCAGCTCCGGTGTGTAGTTTGAACGATTTTAACTTTATCAATTAAAGTTGATTCTACTCGTATATTTAACATCATAACGTGGGTACTTGGAGCCTTTAGCTCTATCTCCATTCTTTATAAGTTATACAAAATAGGTCTTTGTGTTCGATAATATCGCACTCGTACTCTCATATGATCTTCTACTCAACGCGTCAACTACCACGTTTGCTTTTCCAGGATGGTATGGTTAGAACAGGTGCCGAAATGAGTCGCCTCTTAAGCTCTTGGAAAATCTTCTAGCATTCCTCGCTCCATACGAAATTTGTATATTTCTAAGTCAGCTAAGTTAACGGAGTAGCGTTTCGAGAAAATCCTTCCACGAATTTTCAATAGTAACCAACTAAGCCTAGAAAGCTAGATATTTCGATTACTGACTTAGGTTGCTCTCAACTGTGATTCATATCCCAATCTTGGATAGCACGTTACAATGACACCTATTGTTTTACCACTACACAAATATAGAGTCCCCTATGGAGAGTCTGGCTTTGATACATTCCACAAAGGAAGTCACCAGATAGAGGCTCGGGTACCAACTTCTATAGTTGGATTTTTAACTCCTGAAGTTCAATAGGAGCCATTCGATATGAGATTTTAGAAATGGGTTTTGTACCGGGTTTAAAGTCGATACAAAATTTAATATCACACTCTGGGGGTAGGTCAGGAAATTCTTCAGGAAATACGTCAGGAAATTCACTAACAACAGAAATATCATTCAAATCTGACGTATTTTTGTTTAAATCCATGAAATGGGCTAAAAAATTTGACATCCATTTTTCAATAAACGAATGGCTTTATGGCTTGATATGAAAGTGTTTAACTTCAATGGTTTGGTTGCTTGAATTCGCATAACAGGTTGGTTAGGAATATGAAAACTAACAACCTTACGAAAATAATCAATTTTGGCATGATGCGTAGTTAACCAATCAATCTCTAAAATCACATCAAACGCAAGTATCTTTAAAGAGATAAGATCAACAGGTAATGTGATTGTGCCCACTTGGATCAAACAAGATTTATAAATAGTGGATGTGATAAAAATTTCTCCTAACGGAGTTTCCACAGATAAGTCAAATTCCAATTTCTCTGGAGTCAAGTTTAAACGTTGAGCACAAGCAGGAGAGATAAAAGAATGGGTAGAACCAGTATCCAGTAAGGTATAAACTTCACAAAAATTTATGATTAACTAACCCATGATAACTTCGTTCGGTTCCTCGCTTTTTAGAAAGTTACGAAAGGCGCTCTCACTTGAACCACCGATTTTGACTTGTCTGGGACAGCCTTTGGTGTCATCATTACCGCTAGAATTGACTTTCGCTATAGGGCATATTCCACCCTCAACTGCTTTGTCGTACTCCTGTTTCATGATCTGAATCATTAATCTTCGATCCATATCGAATTGGGGTTGACCGCAATGTACATGGTAATTCAAAACTTGATGTTGGGTTCTCTCAATTGCTGTCCAAAAAGAGAAATACATATAATCTATTTTAGCCTTCTTAGATCGGACATCTCTTTCCACAATATCAACTCGTCATGCGACTTTTACCCATGCATCACTCATTCTCACTCGTTCAGTTGTTTCTTCTTTCAACTCAGATTCCAGCTTTATCATCGTATACTCTGCCAAAGAGTGCTTTTGTTCAAGCATCACATATCGGGTAACACAAGCTTGAATTGTTGCATCCTTTTGTTCCACGACCGCCTGCCATTCTTCAGCCTGCTCTTCTAACTCATGAATACGATTTTGCAATTCTAAATTTCGATCAAAAAATTCTTCTAATAAATTCTCCTCATGTACCTCTTCTTCCTCTTCTTCCTCACTCTCAGCTGTTACCTCTACGACTATCTCGGGTGCAACTATCAATTCTTCACTCACCACATGGATATCTCTAATTCCTTATTCGCCTGACATCACATTATCCTGGTTAGTGATTAGAGGTGTCTCCACGGTCTCATTCACTCTATTGTTAACGTTCTCAGCAGCCATTCTTAAATACTGCCATAAAACAAGGGTTAACTAAACAAATTAACATATCACATAATATCCCTATATTATGACAGACCAACAAATAAGCTTAGGTAGGACACACTAGCGATGGATTTACCCGTCTCTCCCCTTCTAGTTCTAGTCTCACATCTCAGCCAGGGATCATATCCCTATGCTTTGATACCAACTGTGACACCCCCAAAATAGGTCCAATCCATCTAACCCATTCTGAGTCGCCAAATATATGGTACATAAAGTAAACTACAACCTCAATAATACAATTGTCGTGCAAAATACGACAACACATACTATGAGTTTAAATACAAATATTATCTTCTAAACAATATTCACACTCAAATAAGTCCTCATTACAATTATTCATACACTATTTTAAAGAAATAGTGAGGACTGCTAAAATATCTTTCTAGAACCATCACTCCATACCCCGACTAGATCCTGCTATGTTCTCACCTCCTGAGAAGAAAAATGGAACAAAAAGGAAAAGGGTGAGCTCAACTAGACTAGTAAAAAATATTATGATTAAGATAATATATAACAAATTATCATTAGTTTTCAACAGGAAAAAATCTGATAGAATACAATAGACAACAAGTTTTAGATCAACAAATGCAGTGAAAACAACAATCCATTAGAAGAGTCAAGTAAAGAATGAATTCTACTATCTTTTAAGATTTAAAAGTCCATCATCAATATTTTATCTCTATAACATCAATCAATATACATCTTGAATCAAATATTCATCTTTGCACTACAGGCCAAAGATATTCATTTGTAACACCAGTTGGTCATGTTCATCTCAATACATGTTCATCTTTACACTACGGACCAAAGATATTCATCAGTTAATCATTCATCTTTGCACTACAGGCTAAAGATATTTAGTAATATCATCATTTAGGACTGCGGATGATTAAAAATATCTTAAAGAAAACGAATCCAATTAGACAGAAGGACAAATATTAGGGATCCGTATTACAGTTTATCCAAGTGCAATAATACTCCATAATAACCAATTGTGAAGTAGAATTCAAAAATAAAGATCAAAACATGGATACAATCAAAGATAGTAACCATAATAGACATTTGGGACAAATTTTTTTTTCATTTTTTGGTGAATAGTGCCGTATACATGAATAGTAATCCAGACACAAAAAGGTAGAAATTTTACAATAAAATTCATATCAATATTTCAGCATAATGATATTGAAGAAAATAATATCATTTACGAAGGAAATAACATCTCTTACCTCAAAAGAACCGTACTTCTGGCTAAAATATCAGGTATAAGGCTGAAGAAAACTTGCACTATTGAATAACAACTCACAAAGTATCTAAATACTCACAAAATACGCTTGATAATATAGAGAGAGAAAGAGAGAAAACTTGTTTCTGGTGTGATTTTCAATTCTAACTTAACACTTTATTTATAGGAAAATGTTAGAACGCCAAAGCAGACTTGACCTGTAACCTGATGGCATTACCTGCTACTATTCCCACCCACCACATTTAAAATAAAATTTCAGCACATTTCTTCACCAACCATAGGTGGGGCCCACTCATTCTAGAATTTTCTACCAAAATGATAAATTCAGAAACTTCAACAATTTTTGAACCAGTCACCTCTTAAAATTCATAACAAATCGTACGTTCATTTTTAACGGTTCAAAATTCATGGACATTTACTTAACTTATATATGTATAACATATTCAAAAATCACAATGATCCAAAGGTCGGATTAAAAATTATAACTCACGCAATATATCTCAAGAACACTGGTTTGATCTAATAATACCTCCAATCCGATAAAATACTGATAAAACACCTCAACATTAATTCCTTCATTTATAATCACATAAATAAATCCACCATTTATATCTGCATCAAATAAATATTTCCTTATCATATAAATCAATAACTCATTATTCACAAATAATATTACAGAATCACAATTATGACAACCAGGTCGTTCCCAGGAAAGAGGGGGCTTTTTAATAAGGATTTCTCCTTACTGGCTCGCAATTAGGTGACCAAACCTCTCCTTAGACAGAACTTTCTTAGATATTGCCAATAATGCTATCTAATAACATTATTCAATTAATATGAATTATTGATCTGATAATGGAGATATTATGCAGTGACAATTATTGAAACAAAAATATCAACGCAGCAATTATTGAATCAATAAAATAAAATATTGAACAGTAATTACTATAATAATTATTGAGTAATGTCTTCTTACGTAAGAATCAATACTTCAAAAATACTATGCAATACCGTGTGCTACTGTGCAACCACACGTATTACTGTATTTTAACTACCGATTATTCCAACAGTGTTAACGGTAACAACTACGCCGTTATTTGTAAAAACTCAAATTTTTTGTTTTCTTCATCCGACTGTTTTCCGTTATGGGGCCCACAAATGGCTGCGCCATCGTACGAATATTTTTCGACAAAAAGAATATTCCACGACCAAACGAATATTCCCCGATAAAATGAATATTTTGCAACCACTTGCTTATTTTGAAAAATTTGTACATTACACCCATAACTACAATATTATATCACATTAACACCTTATTATTCACAATAATAATTAGAGAAAAATTCGATTTTATTCATTAAAAAGTTGGGGTCTTACAATAATTGTGAAGGAACATGAATCAAGATGTCAACAATTGAATGACTGAATTAATAATGTTTAAAGTCAACAAGGACCAGGAATAACTTTATCTGAACCTTAGGGTAATGAAGGTGATCAGCCTTTCATACCTGATGAACATATGCAACATGCACTAAGTGCGAATCAATAATCAGTTTAGACGTGAATAATTATCAATAATCATTCACTAACATGCTTTGAAATATAACTCGAGTTCGAGTTAAGGAAACTTGCCTACATAGTCGATTACCGCTACAAAATTTAATTTATTCTCTTTATTGAAAAGACCTATAAGATATAAGATTGATCTTTCAATTAGAATACCATACCTTATTTCATAATACTATCTAACACTTAATCACATAGTCAAATATTAAATAATCTTAATACCATATTCATTTACTTCCTTATAATCTCATCATCTTATATTACCTTGTCTAACCTTCACTCACAAAGTTAAGTATTAGACATTACACCTTAGTCTTAGTATTATCATTATACATTGATAATCTTTTCATCATTAATAACTTATACTTATAAGTTTTCCCTTTATATGTTATCTTAGTAAGATAGATAACCTTTCAGTAAACTGAAATATCATTTCAGTAAACCGGATTACATTTCAACATCCTGAAATTACTATTTCAGCAGACCACAAAATATTTCAGCATACTGAAACACCATTTCAGCAATCCAAAATCTAATTCAGCACCCTGAATTCTCATTTTAGCCTATATTACAATGATAATATAGTTCATTGAATACCAAATTCAACAATTATATTGAAAAATAACATAAATCTCTTATTTTAATCTCCCGTCGAATATTATTAATTATGTAATAATATTTTACGCTAAGGTTATAAACTTTTAATAACATTCCTATCAAATACTACTAATAATATCTTAATCCAATATTATTAGTCATATAAAAATAATTTAAGTTACTAATCACATTAATAAACAATTTATTTCAATTGTTTTCCTTTTATTAATTAACTCATTAAACATTCTAAAAATCCATAAACATCACAACACTTCACACTCGACCCAAAACTTCATCAAAAATCTGCATAAGCCGTGCTCAAGGGTCTCAAGTCATAAATTATATTTTTCATATTTTTGGACATCATATATTTAATTAAATCCACTTATTCATTTATCATCATTTAGATGAAAAATATCAAATTAGTCCCAAAAATATTTTTTTTCTATGATTTGACACAATATAATTCTATATTGAACATATATTTTTTCCGAAAATTTTAAAATCCATTTACTATATTTAAATAGTCCATAATAGCCAAATATTCTCAGATTTTTCATAAATCGATATTAACTCCAAAAATTCTAAAATTTTCACAGTATGCTCCTGTTATACACATGTACTTCCAGTAAATATTTTGTAATTTTTGGACTTATACACAGAGTTGTTCGCGTGGCTTCATAAAAATAGCTTTCACCGTAAAATCTATAACTCTCAAACCGTATGGCCAAAAATTCTCAAATTTTTATAAAACCTTCATAACTTCTGATATCAACACTCCAAATTTTTTCAGAATTTTTAAAGCACAAAAAGTGGACGAAAATACCTCCATTGCTGACTGGTCCAAAACAGTACCAAAAAAATGAGACTATTTTTACCAAAATTCACACCACGACTTTTAGAAACGTGATTTTTGAGTTCTACCATTTGGGTTTACTAGTCAACACATATATCTAGCATCTCTCTTTGACGGATCGAGAAAAGGATGCATAGATCAAAAACGGTAGATTTTCAAAGCACTCAAAAGTTAGGTTTCATAAACAACAAAAACAATATTTTCTTTTCTTTTGATTCAAACCAAATCAACACCCATTATGGGTAGATTCATACTTGAATCCATGAAAAACACATAGATTATAGGGGTTTGAACTTCCAAATCAAAACCTCTTTCCATCAAATTACAAAAAGAAAAAAAATAAAGCTTTGGGAAAAATTTATTTTTATACCTTTTTTTTCTTCTTCTTCTTCTTCTTCTTTCATGGAGATTTTTCCCATCTTTTTCCCTCAAAACTGCCGATCTTCTCCTCTTTCTCTCTGTATCTCACGTTTTCTCTTTCCCCCGTTTCTTTCTTTCTCTTTCTTCCTTCTCTTTCCTTACCCTTATTATCTTTTTATCTTCTCTTTCCTTACCCTTATTATCTTTTCATCTTCTCTTTCCTTATCCTTCTTATTTCCTCTTTATTCTTATCTTCTTTCTTTCTTCCACTTACCCGGTCACATGTGTCCTCTTATCATCCAATTTATATTTTATTTAATTACTTTATTAAATGCCCATCACAAATGAGCTAAGCTTTGGGCTTTTAATTAATTCCACTGGACTAACAATTTTACTTGTTTTACTTACTAACAAAAACTAAATTGGAGTTTCAACCCCAATTAAATTGGGTCATTATAATACTTGCCCCACACATAGTATATTGGACTAGATTAAATAATTTAATCACCCTTAGTCACTTTATCTACAAGTCCCATGCTTAATTAATTAATTGGGCTTGTTTAAATAATATAACTTCCTTAGTCTATTAAATTTAATTCACTTGAACTCTAAATAAATTATTGGGCTATGATATTATTATAGTCCAATATTTTTAATTCTATTTTACCCTAATCACTTAATTAGGGTTCCACTACACCTTTGTAAATAAATTCCTTACTCATGCCTTTTTAATTTCATAACCCAATTAGACTTGGTTATAAAATTAATTATTTTGAGATATATAAAATAAATCTATTAATGTTACTACACACACACACACACACACACACACACTAATATTCTCCCATATTATAACCTCTTAGGTTATTTAATTGTCATACCTAATATATATATTAGGTTATATAACTTAATTCTTAATTCACTTTTATATACAAAATAAATGTATTCACATTATATAATATATAGTTCTTTAATCATATACATAATTCACATAATCAAAACATATTTCACTTCTCACATTAATTTTGACATTTCTCCATAAAAAGTCAACTGTTGACTTTGACAAAAAGTCAACCTTTACATATTTTGCGTTTACTGTCCGTTATGACTAAACTTAACGTTCCGGACGCAACCGAGCAGTCCGTGCTTCAAAATTATATCTCTAACTCAAGTTTTGAGTTTTAAATTACTCTCTTCTTATTGCTAATCGTATTAACTAACGACTTTATACTTATTCAAATTCTTATTTGGTAGTCAAAGCCAACGTTCAAGCTATGTTAATTACTAACATAGTTTTATCTTGATCCTTATATCATTAACTTAATTCATCATTCCTCTTGCTAAAATATATATAGCATCTTACTAAGTATATATATTTCTATACTCATCTTCGTTTAACCTCATAGCATCTCTTCATGTGAAATCTTATCTCCTTAATAAAATTTTCATATGTACTTATATAACATTTCTTAGACTAATCAGTTCACATCGAATTTATAGGTATCGTAATACCTTATTCTTGATATTCCTTCAAGTACATATTAATTCATTTCTAGGGTTTTAGAATTTTGTAACCCATATTTTCTCTATTCTCATTCGAATAGCAAATCATATAGGTTTTACTTAAAATTTTAAAATAAATCCTCAAATTCTCATCTAGGTTTTATTCTTTAACCTTTATTCTAAACATTCAAGATTTTATGAATTATTGGGTTATCACACATGGACTTCTCACTTGCGTCCGGAACGTCAAGTTTAGTCAGAATGGGCAGTAAACACAAAATATGTAAAGGTTGACTTTTGGTCAAAGTCAACAGTTGACTTTTTATGGAGAAAAATCAAAATTGGTATGAGAAGTGAAATATGTTATGATTATGTGAATTATGTATATGATTAAATAAATATACGTTATATAATGTGAATACATTTATTTTGTATATAGAAGTGAATTAATAATTAAGTTATGTAACCTAATATATATGTTAGGTGTGATAATTAAATAACCTAAGAGGTTATAATACGGGAGAATATTAATATATAAAATATATACTAATTCTAAGAGATTTATTTTATACATCTCTGTTAATTAATTTTATAGCCTAAGAATAGCAAGTCTAATTGTGTTAAGAAATTAAATGTGCATGATTAATGATTTATGTTATAATTGAGAAAATGAAAACCCTAATTAAATATTTAGGGAATGGTAATATTAGAAGTGTTGGAAGTTGTTATTTGTTATGGCCCAAAGAAACTAAATTTAGTAGCCCAAAAGAATTAAATGAGTGGCCCAACTTTTAGCCCAATTGTGAGGGGTATGTTGGACCTTTTGTGTAAGACCCCAACTTTAAAAAATAAAGACTAATTTTCTATAAATATCATTTTTGAATATTATGGAGTTAATTTGATATAATGTTATAGTTGTGGGTAATATTTATAAATTTTACAAAGTACGCAAGTTGTTATATGATATTCGATTGGTCGGGGAATATTCGTTTTAACAGGGAATATTCGTACAACGGCACAATCATTGGTGGATCCCACAACGAAATTATTGTCGGATTGAGAAAACGACAAAAATATTTTATTAAAAATAACGACGGAAGTTTTACCATTGATACTGTTGAACTACTCGGTAGTAAAAGTACAGTAATACGTATGGTTGCATAGTAGCACACGATATTGATTATTAATGCTTATGTGAGAAGTCACTTAGTTTGATTCAATTATTGTCAGTTAATAATATGAATTATTTAGCGATAATGACGTTTTGTTTTATTCGTATTATTAACGTAATAAAACAGAAACATCTTTTTATATAAAACAGAATACTTTATTAAAGTTATTCTATAAATAAAATATATTATATTTTATTTAAAAGATTTTTCTTTAAATATGGACCGTCAGATTAAAGTAATCAATCTGGACCGTTCATGGATTAGTTACTATGCATTCCATTTTTCTATAAATAGCAGCTCATTCCTTCATTATTTCTTACGAATTCACTGAACTCTAGAGAGAGAAACTTTAGAGAGAAACTATAGAGGGAGAGAAGAAAAGTATTCTGCTACTTAACTACTTCCTTATTTCAGCTCTTCTTTAAAACGGTAAGGGGTGTTATTCTTTCTTATTCATGAAGAGAACTGTTGTTATTTTATTTTTTATTATTCTGTTGGAATAACCTGTATACGCGGTCTACCCTATACTTAGTGACATTCTTCTGTTATTCTGTTGGAACATCCTTTCTGTGTGTTTTACACCGGACCTGGTTCCGTTTTTATTATTATTCTGTTGGAACATCCTGTCTGTGTGTTTTACACCGGACCTGGTTTCGTTTTTATTATTATTCTGTTGGAACATCCTGTCTGTGTGTTTTACACCGGACCTGGTTCCGTCTTGTTATTATTCTATCGGAATATCCTGTCTGTGTGTTTTACACCGGACCTGGTTCCATTATTTATTATTCTGTCGGAATATCCTGTCTGTGCGTTTACGCTGGACTTAGTTCAATTATTTATTATTCTGTTGGAATAACCTGTCTGTGCGATCTATCGCATGCATGGTGATTTCTTTTGTTATTCCATTCTTTATTATACTCAGTTGGTTAAGTTTTGACTTCTATACTCCATGAAATTTGTGGAATATCCTTGATAATTGCGTTTCATCCAATATCTTTTCATGAAAATATTCTTCTAAGCATTCTTTAATTTTACTCCACAAAGCAGTATCGTGTTGACAATTTGGACGTTGTTAATTCTTGGATAAATTAATTCTTGAACTTGTTTTATTGAATTCTTACATCATTGTAATCATCCTCATGTTTATAAAATGTTAAAAGTCATCTGTGGCCTGTAGTGCATAGATGGACTTAGTATGATTATGACCAGGGATTATTCGGTATAATCATGACCGTAATGTTACAAATGATGTGGTAAAAGTCCTCATTGGCCCGTAGTGCGTTGATGGATAGTTGTTGGCATGATCATGACCATTAATGAATACACGAATATCCTTGGCCGTAGTGCAGGGGTGATTCGATGATGTGGATTATTTTATTAAGCTGAGTCCCAGCGATCACAGTGTTGAAAAATATTTTAAATCATAAAAGATAGTAGAGTTTATTTTCTACTTGACTCTTTTAATGGATTGCTTGTTCCGCTGCAGTTAAACTTGATGTCTATTATATTTTATCAGTTTAACATTGTTGAAGGCTAATGATAATTTATTCTGCATTATCTTAGTCATAATATTTCTTACTGGGCTAGTTGAGCTCACCCTTTCTTTCACTGTTCTCTTCAGGAAATGAGAACGTAGCTGGGGCAAGTCGGGGAACGGAGTGATGGTCCGAATGATAGTATTAGTTAGTAGACCTCACTATTCTATGTAATAGTGTGTTAATAAATGTAATGAGGACTCCTTTTGAGTATGAATACTCTCTAGAAGATAATATTTGTATTCAAACTCATAGTTTATGTTTTGTCGTATCGTACACGACAGTTGTATTAGTAAGTTGTATTTGTATTCTGTACTATGTATCTGACGACCCAAGATAGGTGATGTACACCTAATTTTGGGGGCGTCACAGTTGGTATCAGAGCTTAGGAATATGATCCCTGGCTAAGATGTGAGAATAGAACTAGGAGGGGAGAGACGGGGAATTCCTTCGCTAGTATGACCTACCTAAGTTTATTTGCATGGCATTTAATTGGTCGGTCAGAATATAAGGATAATATATGACATATCAATTAACTTTTATTTTGTGGCAGTATCTGAAAATGGCATCTGAGAATGTTGAGAATAGCAATGGAGCATAGGCGACTGTTGATTCACCACATATCAATAATCAGGATAATGTGCATCAGGAAGGTGACAATCCTCATGCAAACAACAACGCTGACCAGATGATGAAGGATTGAATGTTCAGAAACTTTATGCAGTTCATGCAACAGCAGGCGAGAGCGGCTCCTGTCCAAAATATAGGTGGAAACACTGAAAACTCTCGGACGGTCACCGCTAAACAGTTCAAGGAGCTGGGACCACCGGAGTTTAAGGGAGAGCCAAAACCACTTATAGCGGAAACATGGATAAAGCAGATTACCAAGATATTTGATGTCTTGAGATGCTCCGAGGAGCAAAAGGTTCCCTTTGCCGCCTTTATGTTGCGAGGAGAGGCAGATTACTGGTGAAAATCGATTAAGCGTACTCAACCTGCCGCACTGAAGATGTCTTGGGAGAAGTTCCAAGAGCTGTTCAATGACAAATACTTTCCCGAAAGTGTTCGTCACATGAAGGAGGTGGAGTTCATCAAATTGGAGCAGAATAATATGACCGTATCGCAGTATGAGGCTAAATTTGCTGAGTTGTCCCGGTTTGCGTCCCACTTGGTGGATAATGAAGAGCGAATGACGCGAATGTTTTTGCGAGGTTTGAAACCTGAGATACGTCAACATCTTATTTCTCATAAACTGTGTTTGTATTCAGATGTTGTGAATAGGGCTCAGTTAGTGGAGCGCGATAACGAGTCAACGCAACCAAAAGAGAGCAGTCGGCAAAATGATAATACCAGTGAGAGCAGTCATCGAAGCGGTGACAACAAGCGTGGAGGGAATCAACATGCCAGAAATGGTAACCACTTCGGTGGTAATCAGGGCCAAAATAATAAGAATGGTCATTTCAAGAAGAGGATATTCAATAATGATGGAAAGACGTCAGCACCAGCACCCGTTGTTAAGGAAGGAGAACGACCACCTATCATATGTTTCAAATGCGGAGGGGAGGGGCACATCAGTCCAAACTGCACGATGCCGTCTAAAGCATGTTATAATTGTGGAAGAGAAGGTCATTTAGCTCGATTTTGTCATTTACCAAAAACAAGTTCAGCCAAGATGGAGACACCAAAGGCCATCCCAGAAAAGTCCAAACCGGTAGTGCAAGGGAGAGCGTTTGTTGTGACCTCCCAGAAAGCAAGGAACCCGAATGAGGTCATCACGGGTAAGCTTATCATAAACTCTAACGAAGTTTATACTTTATTTGATACCAGTTCTACCCATTCTTTTATTTCTCCTACTTGCGCTCATCGATTAAATTTGACTCCGGAGAAATTAGACTTTGACTTATCTATTGAAACTCCATTGGGGGAAACCTTCATTACATCCATGGTTTATAAGTCTTGTTTGGTTCAAGTTGGTACCCACACATTACCTGTCGATCTTATTTCATTAAAAATACATGCATTTGACGTGATTCTAGGGATTGATTGGTTAACTACTCATCATGCAAGAATTGATTATTTTCGTAAGGTTGTTAGCTTTCATATTCCTAATCGACCTATTATGTGAATTCAAGCAACCAAACCATTAAAATAAATCGCTGTCATCTCAAGCTATAAAGCTATTCTTTATTAAAAAATAGATGTCAAGCTTTCTTAGCTCATGTCACGGATCTAAACAAAAATACGTCAGTTTTGAATAATATTTCTATTGTTAATAAATTCCCTGACGTATTCCCTGAAGAACTTCCTGGCCTACCCCCAGAGCGTGAAATTGAATTTTGTATCGACCTTGAACCCGGTACAAAATCCATTTCCAAAGCCTCATATCGAATGACTCCTATTGAACTTCAGGAGTTAAAGATCCAACTGCAGAAATTGTTAGACATTGGCTTTATTCGTCCTAGTACTTCTCCTTAGGGTGCTCCTGTGCTATTCGTGAAGAAGAAAGATGGAAGTATGCGACTTTGTATTGATTATCGGGAGTTGAATCATGTCACCATCAAAAACAGGTACCCATTGCCACATATTGATGACCTGTTTGACCAGTTGTAAGGAGCACAATTCTTTTCAAAGATCGATCTTCGTTCTGGATATCATCAGCTGAAGGTTAGAACTGAGGATATTCCAAAGACGGCTTTTAGAACTCGATACGGGCATTATGAATTCCTAGTCATGTACTTTGGATTGACTAATGCTCCTGCTGCCTTCATGGATATGATGAACCGGGTATTCAAGAAATATTTGGATCACTTTGTGGTCGTCTTTATTGATGACATTCTTATTTATTCCAAAAGCCGTGAAGATCATGAGCAACACTTGAGGCTGGTACTCCAAAAGCTTCGTGAATACAAGCTTTATGCCAAGTTGAAGAAATGTGAGTTCTGGCTGGAGGAGGTAGCATTCCTTGGGCACGTAGTATCAAGTCGTGGAATATCGGTTGACCCGACAAAGATTGAAGCTATTCAAAGTTGGGAGCAACCTAAATCAGTGACCAAAGTACGTAGCTTTCTTGGTTTAGCTGGTTATTATCGGAGATTTGTGGAAGGATTTTCTCGAATCGCTACTCCATTAACTCAGCTGACTCGGAAAGATACAAAGTTCAGTTGGAGCGAAGAATGTGAGAAGAGTTTTCAAGAACTCAAGAGGAGACTCATTTCAGCACTATTCTAACAATACCATCTGGCTCGGAGGGATTTGTCATCTACAGTGATGCTTCGAGCAAAGGGTTGGGATGCGTTCTCATGCAACATGGAAAAGTCATAGCCTATGCATCAAGACAACTCAAGGAATATAAGAGGAATAATCCTACTCATGATCTAGAGTTGGCAGCTGTTGTCTTTGCACTTAAAATTTGGAGGCATTACTTGTATGGGGAGAAGGTAGAGATCTTTACGGATCATAAAAGCCTCAAATATTTCTTCACTCAAAAGGAACTCAACATGCGACAACGACGTTTGCTTGAACTGTTGAAAGATTATGATCATACCATTCAATACCATCCTGGAAAAGCGAATGTGGTAGCTGACGCATTGAGTAGAAGATCATATGCAAGTACGAGTGCAATATTGTCAACACAAAGGCCCATTTTGTGTGACTTGCAAAGGATGGAGATAGAGTTAAAGACTCCAGGGACCCATGTGATGATGCCGAATATACGAGTAGAACTAACTTTAATCGATAAAGTTAAAGCTGCTCAAGCTACAGACCTGGAGCTGATGCGTATGAGGAAGAAAGTGCAAGAAGGTGCTATGCCAGAAGCAAGAATCGATGAAGAAGGAATACTTCGAGTCAACTCCAGACTTTGTGTTCCTAACAACCCTGATTTAAAGTATGAAATCATGATGGAGGCGCATAACACACCGTTTGCAATCCATCCTGGAAGTACCAAAATGTATCATGATCTTCGTCATATATTTTGGTGGAGCAATATGAAGAGAGAGATAGCGCTGTTTATCTCAATGTGTCTAACTTGTCAACGAGTCAAAGCGGAGCATCAAGTACCAAAAGGTCCATTGCAACCACTTGAAATTCCAGAATGGAAGTGGGAGCACATTACCATGGATTTCGTTACCGGTCTTCCTAAGGTTTCTCAAGGTATAGATGCGATTTGGGTCATTGTTGATAGATTGACCAAGTCTGCTCATTTCTTACCGGTACGAGAAACTTATACACTTGAACGTCTTGCTCGTATGTACATAAACGAGATTGTAAGACTGCATGGTATGCCAGTATCCATAATTTCTGATCGAGCCCCAAGATTCACTTCACGATTTTGGGTTAGTTTACAAAAAGCTATGGGCACGGATTTACGATATAGTTTGGCATATCATCCTCAGACGGACGGACAATCAGAGAGGACTATTCAAACTCTAGAAGATTTATTAAGACTCTGTGTCCTTGACTTCAAGGGAAGTTGAGACAAGTTCTTACCATTGGTGGAGTTTTCCTACAACAACAGTTATCAAGCAAGTATTGGCATGGCTCCATTCGAAGCATTGTATGGAAGAAAATGTCGTTCTCCAGTATGTTGGGATGAGGTGGGTGAAGCAACGTTATTGGGACCGGAGTTGGTACGTATGACTACAGAAAAGATTCAAACGATCTGACAACGTATAAAAATCTCACAAGATCGACAAAAGAGTTATGTTGATCTTCATCGAAAGGACGTGGAATTTGATATAGGAGATCATGTGTTCTTACGTGTTGCTCCATGGAAAGGAGTTACGAGATTTGAAAAAAGAGGAAGGCTCAATCCTCGATTCATCGGTCCATTTTTAATCCTCGATCGAGTAGGAACTGTGGCTTATAGACTCGCTTTACCGCCAAGTATATCTCGTGTTCATAACGTTTTTCACATATCCATGTTACGCAAATATGTGGAAGACCCGAACCACATTATTGAGTTAGAACCGGACGAAATAGCAGAGTATTTGACGTATAAAGAAGTTCCTGTTCAAATCTTGGATAAGAAGGAACATATTCTACGCTCCAAGGTTATACCTCAAGTCAAAGTTTTGTGGAGAAATCACGATGTTGAGGAAATGACTTGGGTGTTAGAATCTGAAATGAAATAAAGGTATCCTTACCTTTTCGACATACCAGGTACGTACCTTAATTTCGAGGGCGAAATTTCATAAGAAGGGGAGGTTGTAAGACCCCAACTTTTATAAATAAAGACGAATTTTCTATAAATATCATTTTTGAATATTATGGAGTTAATTTGATATAATGTTATAGTTGTGAGTAATATTTATAAATTTTGCAAAGTACACAAGTTGTTATATAATATTCGATTGGTCGGGGAATGTTCGTTTTAACAGAGAATATTCGTACAACGGCACAATCATTGGTGGACCCCACAACGAAATTATTGTCGGATTGAGAAAACGACAAAAATATTTTATTAAAAATAACGGCGGAAGTTTTACCATTGATACTGTTGAACTACTCGGTAGTAAAAGTATAGTAATACGTATGGTTGCATAGTAGCACACGGTATTGATTATTAATGCTTATGTGAGAAGTCACTTAGTTTGATTCAATTATTGTCAGTTAATAATATGAATTATTTAGCGATAATGACGTTTTGTTTTATTCGTATTATTAACGTAATAAAACAGAAACATCTTTTTATATAAAATAGAATACTTTATTAAAGTTATTCTATAAATAGAATATATTATATTTTATTTAAAAGATTTTTCTTTAAATATGGACCGTCAGATTAAAGTAATCAATTTGGACCGTTCATGGATTAGTTACTATGCATTCCATTTTTCTATAAATAGCAGCTCATTCCTTCATTATTTCTTACGAATTCACTGAACTCTAGAGAGAGAAACTTTAGAGAGAAACTATAGAGGGAGAGAAGAAAAGTATTCTGCTACTTAACTACTTCCTTATTTCAGCTCTTCTTTAAAACGGTAAGGGGTGTTATTCTTTCTTATTCATGAAGAGAACTGTTGTTATTTCATTTTTTATTATTCTGTTAGAATAACCTGTATACGCGGTCTACCCTATACTTGGTGACATTCTTCTGTTATTCTGTTGGAACATCCTGTCTGTTTGTCTTACACCGGACCTGGTTCCGTTTTTATTATTATTCTGTTGGAACATCATGTCTGTGTGTTTTACACCGGACCTGGTTCCGTTTTTATTATTATTCTGTTGGAAAATCATGTCTGTGTGTTTTACACCAGATCTAGTTCCGTCTTGTTATTATTCTGTCGGAATATCCTGTCTGTGTGTTTTACACCGGACCTGGTTCCATTATTTATTATTCTATCGGAATATCCTGTCTGTGCGTTTACGCCGGACCTAGTTCCATTATTTATTATTCTGTTGGAATAACCTGTCTGTGCGGTCTATCGCATGCATGGTGATTTCTTTTGTTATTCCATTCTTTATTATACTCAGTTGGTTAAGTTTTGACTTCTATACTCCATGAAATTTGTGGAATATCCTTGATAATTACGTTTCATCTAGTATCTTTTCATGAAAATATTCTTCTAAGCATTCTTGAATTTTACTCCACAAAGCAGTATCATGTTGACAATTTGGACGTTGTTAATTCTTGGATAAATTAATTCTTGAACTTGTTTTATTGAATTCTTATATCATTGTAATCATCCTCATGTTTATAAAATGTTAAAAGTCATCTGTGGCCTGTAGTGCATAGATGGACTTGGTATGATTATGACCATGGATTGTTCGGTATAATCAGGACCGTAATGTTACAAATGATGTGGTAAAAGTCCTCATTGGCCCGTAGTGCGTTGATAGACAGTTGTTGGCATGATCATGACCATTAATGAATACACGAATATCCTTGACCATAGTGCAGGGGTGATTCGATGATGTGGATTATTTTATTAAGCTGAGTCCCAGCGATCACAGTGTTGAAAAATCTTTTAAATCATAAAAGATAGTAGAGTTTATTTTCTACTTGACTCTTTTAATGGATTGCTTGTTCCGCTGCAGTTAAACTTAATGTCTATTATATTTTATCAGTTTAACATTGTTGAAGGCTAATGATAATTTATTCTGCATTATCTTAGTCATAATATTTCTTACTGGGCTAGTTGAGCTCACCCTTTCTTTCACTGTTCTCTTCAAGAAATGAGAACGTAGCTGGGGCAAGTCGGGGAACGGAGTGATGGTCCGAATGATAGTATTAATTAGTAGTCCTCACTATTCTATGTAATAGTGTGTTAATAAATGTAATGAGGACTCCTTTTGAGTATGCATACTCTCTAGAAGATAATATTTGTATTCAAACTCACAGTTTATGTTTTGTCGTATTGTACACGACAGTTGTATTAGTAAGTTGTATTTGTATTCTGTACTATGTATCTGACGACCCAAGATAGGTGATGTATACCTAATTTTGGGGGCGTCACATTTTGTATACTAAATAAGAGATAAAAAGAAAGCAAAAATTGGAACAATCTAAGGCCACTTGACTGGACATTAGAGAGGAAAAAAGAGGGGAGGAAGAATGTGGTTTAATTACTTTAGTGGTTTACCCACTCCTACCTACTCCTCCTATGTGTCAACATTTTAATTTGCCAACACTTTGTTCATTCTTGTAAGTAATCTTTTGGTACGTAAGAAAGAGAGAGAATAGGTGGGAGCAAGGCCACATTGCCGGATGGTTTATGAAAGAGAAAAAGGAGTGGAGCATGTGAAGCTTTTACTAAAATAAAGCTATCTTAATTTTCTCTTTCATCTCCTTCATTTAGCTAACACCAAGGAAAAAAACCAAATATGGGAGAGAGAGATAGAGAGAGTGAGAGAGAGAGAGACGTATGGCTTGGTGGAGGAGGAGAGAGAGTTTTTTTCAAATTCTCCTAGCTCCATAGCCATCTTGGTAAGAAGAAGAAGAAAGGGAGCATGAAAGTCAAAGGTATAAATACCTTTTGTTTATGTAATTTTATTTTTTGATTATTCTTAATCAAATCTTGAATCTATATTTCTAAACTCAAAAATTATGTATATATATATATATATATATATATATATATATATGGGTGTTTATTGTTTAGACATACCCATATTGGGTCTTGTTTTGTTTGGAAATCAAAAGTAAAAAAAAAGTGATTTTCTAGTTTATAAGCCCTAAAATTTCTATGTATTTTGGATTTTCACCGTTTTTGATCTACACCTTCATTTTACAATCCGTCAAAGACAGGTACTAGATATGTAAGTTAACTACTAAACCCAAGTGGTAGCACTCAAAAATGTTGAGTTCACGGTCCGTAGTGACTGGTTTAGCAAAAATAGTTTTGTATTTTTAAGGAAAAATAGACTCTTTATGAACAGTCAGTGCCAGGGGTAATTTCGTCATTTTTTTGACTTTCAAAACTTTTGAAAAAATTTGAGAGGATACTATGATAAGTTTTCTAACATCTCCAAGTAGAATCACTGAAAAAGGAGTTGTAGATTTTCGTATGGCTTATTTTTAACAAAGTACGAAAAACTTATTTTTCCAAAATTGCTACTGCCCAAAACTTTCTAGGGGCTGTTTTGGCAACTTAAATTGTGAGAAACATTCTGGCCTTTAGGACATGAAAATATATGGTATAAAGTACCTCCTGTCCAAAAATGAACTCATTTCGACTTAAAATGACCAAGTTATGACCATTTCAATTTTTGTCATTTTTCGACGAAAATCGCTATAACCGGAGTTCTATAACTCCGATGGCCACGAAATTTAAACTGAAGTATCACGTTAACATGTATAAGATTGTGTCAAAAGATGGAAATTTCTAGAGTTGAGCATGATAGGGCTAATTTCTTAAGCTACACACTAAAAATAATTTTTAAAAAATACCAAAGGAAGGTGGAAAATTATGAAAAAAATACTTTTTGTGTATGAAATATATGTATATATGTTTGGACAAAGGATAAAAATAATAAGCTAATTTGGTATTTTTGTGTAAAGGATATGGAATCCAGCTTACTGGATTGAGTAATTTGTGAATCTAGTTTGCTGGATTGGAAAATCTGATGAATCCAGCTTGCTGGATTGAAAAGAAGTTTACAGAATTGAAAATATGTTAAATCCAGCTTGCTGGATTGCAATCTAGTTGCTGGATTTGGAATCCAGTTTGCTGGATTGAAGTTGGGTTTGTGGGATTGACCATATAGATGTTGGATTTGGAATCCAGGTTGCTGGATTTGGAATCCAGGTTACTGGATTAGTAAATTGACTTATCAAATGTTAAAGAATAACTTATGAAATGAAAAAGCGAGTGTTAAATCATAATGGTTATGATATAGTGATTAAAGAATTATCAAAGGATGATAATAATGCTAATGTTGTAAGGTGTTATCTAATATTTAATTATGTGATTAAGTGTTAGATAATTGATTGATAAAGTAATAGTATATTGAGCTAATCGGTATGTTATGATGACTGAAGGATCAATCTTATACTGATAGGTCTTTCATCAGAGATTAAATTAGATTGCTTAGCGGTAATCAGCATTACATGCAAGTTTCCCTAACTCAAAACTTGAGTTGTATGTTCAAAGCATGTTAGTGAATAATTGTTGTTGATTATTCACGTCTATATTGATTATTGATTCGCACGTTGTGCATATTGTAAATGTTCATCAGGTATAAAAAGTTGATCACCTTCATTACCATTTGGTTCAGTTAATCTGTTCATATTTATGCTTGACCATTCATTTTTATTGACTTGGTCGTTCAACTAAGAAAATTTATTCATGCTCTTTCACAATGTTTATATTTTTGAAAGTTAGCTAGCTTATTATTCAATTCTTTCAATCATGATATATCCTCAATTAAATTTAAACTTGCTGGGCATATTTAATGCTCACCCTTACTATATCATGATAAAATTTTTTAGATTAAATGAAAACTCGAGTAAAGGCAGAAGCAAAGACAAAGTTCAAGATTAAATTATGGTGCAGTAAATTTATTAAATTTTCTGACGAAAATAGTATTGTAAACATTTAAGATAGTGAAGGTATGTATTAAGTTAAGGTTGTAGACCTTGGGAATGATGTGTAAAAGTTTAATGTATAAACAATATCTTCAGCAATAGTTATAAAAATGATGTACCAGATCTTAGGTAAAAAGTACCCGGATTTGGGGGCGCTACAGATGTATGTGAAGAAGGAGATGTACTCATGATGCACGGAATCCGGGTGTGAAGATGGACCGAATTTTGGGGCGTTACAACAAGTACTTTCCTGAAAGTATTCGTCACATGAATGAGGTAAAATTCATCAAGCTGGAGCAAAATAATATGACAGTATCGCAGTACGAGGCTAAATTTACGGAGTTATCCCGGTTTGCATCCCATTTGGTAGATAATAAGGAGAGAATGACGCGAATGTTTCTGCGAGGTTTGAAACCCGAAATACGTCAATACCTTATTTCTCACAAACTTTACTTGTATTTAGATGTTGTGAATAGGGCTCAGTTATTGGAGCACGATAATGAGTTAACCCAACCAAGAGAGAGCAACCGACAAAACGATAATACCAGTAGTAGCAGTCATCGAAGCGGTGATAACATACGTGGAGGGAATCAACATGCCAGAAATGGTAACCACTTCGATGGTAATCATGACCAAGATAATAGGAGTGAAAATTTCAAGAAGAGGAGGTTCAATAATGATGAAAATATAGCAGCACTAGCACCC
Source organism: Panax notoginseng (assembly GCA_016801055.1). Lineage (NCBI taxonomy): Eukaryota > Viridiplantae > Streptophyta > Magnoliopsida > Apiales > Araliaceae > Panax > Panax notoginseng. Next base: position 127,102,345 of record CM029017.1, on the reverse strand, counting down.
ATTTTCAAGGAAGGAAAACGACCACCGATCGTATGCTTCAAATGCGGAGGGGAGGGACACATAGTCCAAACTGCATGATGCAGTCCAAAGTGTATTATAATTGTAGAAGAGAAGGTCACCTAGCCCGATTTTGTCATGCAGTGAAGTCAAGTCCAGCTGGGACGGAGGCACCAAAGGCCGTCCCAGATAAGTTAAAATCGATAGTTTAAGGGAGAGCGTTTGTCGTGACCTCCCAAAAAGTGAGGAACCCGAATTAGGTTATTACGAGTATGCTAATTATAAACTCTTACGAAGTTTATATCTTATTTGATACCGGTTCTATCCATTTTTTTATTTCTCCTACTTGCGCTCAACGTTTAAATTTAACTCCGGAGAAATTTGACTTTGACTTATCTGTTGAAACTCCATTGGGAGAAACCTTCATTACATCCACTGTTTATAAAACTTGTTTGATTCAAATCGGCACCCTCACATTACCTGTCGATCTTATCTCTTTGAAAATACTTGCATTTGATGTGATTTTAGAGATTTATTGATAAACTACTCATTATGCTAAAATTGATTGTTTTCGTAAGGTTGTTAACTTTCATATTCCTAACCAACCTATTATGCGAATTCAAGAAACCAAACCACTAAAGTCAATCATTGTTATATCAAACCATAAAGCTATTCCATTTTTGAAAAATGGATGTCAAGATTTCTTAGCCCATGTCACATATTTAAACAAAAATACGTCAGATTTGAATAATATTCCTATTGTTAATAAATTTCTGATGTATTCCCTGAAGAACTTCTTGGCCTACCCCCAGAGCGTGAAATTAAATTTTGTATCGACCTTGAACTTGGTGCAAAACCCATTTCTAAAGCCCCATATCGAATGGCTCCTATTGAACTTCACGAGTTAAAAACCCAACTGCATGAATTGTTAGACGTCAGTTTCATTCGTCCTAGTACGTCTCCTTGGGGCGCTCCTGTTCTATTCGTAAAGAAGAAAGATGGAAGTATGCGACTTTTTATTGATTATCGGGAGTTGAATCATGTTACCATAAAAAATAGGTACCCATTGCCTCACATTGATGACCTATTTGACCAGTTGCAAGGCGCCAAATTCTTTTCAAAGATCGATCTTCATTCCAGATATCACCTGTTAAAGATTAAAACTGATGATATTCAAAAGACTACTTTCAGAACTTGGTATGGGCATTACAAATTTCTAGTCATGTCTTTTGGATTGACTAATGCTCCTGCTGCATTCATGGATATGATGAACCAAGTATTCAAGGAATATGTGGATCATTTCGTGGTTGTCTTTATTGATGACATCCTCATGTACTCCAAAAGTTGTGAAGATCATGAGCAACACTTGAGGCTGATACTCCAAAAGCTTCGTGAAAATAAGCTATATGCCAATTTGAAGAAATGCGAGTTCTGGCTTGAGAAAGTAGCATTCCTTATATCAAATCAAGGAACATCTGTTGACCCAGCGAAGATTGAAGCAATTCAAAGCTGGGAGCAACCTAAGTCAGTAACCGAAGTACGTAACTTTCTAGGCTTAGCTGATTATTATCAGAGATTCGTGGAAGGATTTTCTCAAATCCCTACTCTATTAAATCAGCTGACTCGAAAAGATACAAAATTCAGTTGGAGGGAGGAATGTGAGATGAGTTTCCAAGAACTCAAGATGAGACTCATTTCAGCACCTGTTCTAACAATATCATCTGGTTCAGAGGGATTTGTCATATACAGCGATGCTTCAGGCAAAGATTTAGGATGTGTTCTCATACAATATAGGAAAGTCATAGCCTATGCCTCATGATAACTCAAAGAATATGAGAGGAATTAGCCTACTCATGATCTAGAGTTGGCAGCTGTCATTTTCGCGCCTAAAATCTGGAGGCATTACCTGTATGGGGAGAAAGTGGAGATCTATACGGATCATAAAAGTCTCAAATATTTCTTCACCCAAAAGGAGCTCAACATGCGGCAACGACATTGGCTTGAGCTGTTGAAAGATTACGATCATACCATTCAATACCATCCTGGAAAAGCGAACATAATAGCTAACACATTGAGTAAAAGATCATATGCGGGTACGAGTGCGATATTGTTAACGCAAAGGCCCATTTTGTATGACTTACAAAGGATGGAGATAGAGTTAAAGACTCTAGGGACCCACATAATGATGGAAAATATACGAGTAGAACCGACTTTAATCGATAAAGTTAAAGCTGCTCAAGCTACAGACCTGGAGCTAATACATATGAGGAAGAAAGTATAAGAAGGTGCTATTCCGGAAGCAAGAATCGATGAAGAAGGAATACTTCGAGTCAACTCCAGACTTTGTGTTCCTAACGACTCTGACTTGAAGTATATAAAATCATGATGGAGACACACAACACACCGTTTGCAATCCATCCTAGGAGTACGAAAATGTATCATGATCTTTGACATATATTTTGGTGGAGCAATATGAAGAGAGAGATAACAGAGTTTATCTCAAGGTGTTTAACTTGTCAACGTGTCAAGGCGGAGCATCAAGTGCCAAAATGCCCATTACAACCACTTGAAATTCCAGAATGGAAGTGGGAGCATATTACCATGGATTTCGTTACTGGTCTTCCAAGGTTTCCCAAGGCATAGATGCAATTTAAGTCATTGTCGATAGATTGACCAAATCTGCTCATTTTTTACCTATACGAAAAACTTATTCACTTAAACATCTTGCTCCTATATACATAAATGAGATTATAAGACTTCATGGTATGCCAATATTCATTGTTTCTGATTGAGACCCAAAATTCACACTTCATGATTTTGGGTTAGTTTGCAAAAAGCTATGGGCACAGATTTACGATTCAGTTCGGCATACCATCCTCAAACGAATGGGTAATCAGAGAGGACTATTCAAACTCTTGAAGATCTATTAAGACTCTATGTCCTTAACTTCAAAGGAAGTTGGGATAAGTTCTTGCCATTAGTGGAATTCTCCTACAACAACAGTTATCAAGCAAGTATTGGCATGGCTCCATTCGAGGTGTTGTATGGACGCAAGTGTCGTTCTCCAGTATGCTGGGATGAGGTGGGTGAAGCAACATTGTTGGGACTAGAATTGGTACGCATGACAATGGAAAAGATTTAAATGATCTGACAACGTATAAAAACCTCACAAGATCGATAAAAAAGTTATGATGATCTTCATCGAAGGGACGTGGAATTCAATGTTGGAGAGCATGTGTTGTTACGTGATGCTCCATGGAAAGGAGTTACAGGATTTAAAAAGAGAGGAAAGCTCAATCCTCAATTCATTGGCCCATTTGAAATTCTCGATCGAGTAGGAACTGTGGCCTATAGACTTGCCTTATCGCTAAGTATGTCTCGTGTTCATAACGTTTTTCACATATCTATGTTATGTAAATATGTGAAGACTCGAAAATATTATTGAATTAGAACTAGATGAAATAGCGGAAGATTTAACGTATGAAGAGGTACCTGTTAAAATCTTGGATAGGAAGGAACTTATTCTACGCTCCAAGGTTATACCTCAAGTCAAAGTTTTATGGAGAAACCACGATGTTGAGGAAATGACCTGAGAGTTAGAATCTGAAATGAAATCAAGGTATCCTCACCTCTTCGACATACCAGGTACGCACCCCAATTTCGAGGATGAAATTTCATAAGAAGGGGAGGTTGTAAGACCCCAACTTTTATGAATAAAGATTTAATTTCTCAAAATATATTTTTGAATATTGTGGTGTGGATTTGATATAATATTATAGTTATGGGTAGTATTTATAAATTTTCCAAAGTAAACAAGTTGTTATAAAATATTTGATTGGTCGAGAAATATTCGTTTTAACAGGAAATATTCATATGACGACACAATCATTGGTGGACCCCACAACGAAATTATTGTCGGAGTTAGAAAACAACAGAAATATCTTTTTATAAACATAATGGCGAGAGTTTTACCGTTAACTGTTGAAATATCCGGTGGTAAAAGTACAATAATACGCGTGGTTGCATAGTAGCACACGGTATTGTACAATATCTTTGATTATTGATGCTTACGTGAGAAGTCACTCAGTTTTATTCAATTATTATCACAGTAATTGCTGTATAGTATCTCTCATATTATTGATTCAATTATTGTCACAGTATCATCTGCACAATATTTTATATTATTAAATCAATAATTGAGATGACAAAGTTATTCATATTATTATAAAGATGTTTGTTCATTTAGTTTTCTTTAATTCTTCCGTGATCCAATTACCCTCAAAAGAGGTAATTCTGTGATTGGCTGGTTTTGTTATTATTGACTAAACGGGTAATTAATCGGATAAATGAGTAATTAATTGCTATTAGTTCACATGCAAATAACTATCTGTTCACATGCATAGAACTATTGGTTCACATGCATGTACTATTAGGGGAGATTTTGCAAGATTGATAATACATGATGGACTAAATTTAAAATGGAGGCAAAGATGAAGGTACTAAACTGTAATAATTCGAGCCCCTAAACGTGCAATTATCGAAACTATGTTTTCTTATAAATAGAAGCTCATTTCTTCTTTCATTCTCACCAATTCACTAAGACTCACATGAGCAACTATAGAGAGAAAAACTATAGAGAGGCAGAAGAAGAGTATTCTGCTACTTCACTATTGCAGTATCCAATCTTCTACTAAGGTAAGTTATATTATTTTTGTTCCATATTCGTATGAAATAATATTTTCTTCCATACTCTGTAGTATGTAAGTAATATTATTTCGTTTTAGATTCCAAATTCTACACTCATTTTGTTAAGTATTGCTTCTATACTCATTGAAATTAGTAGAATATCCTTGAAATTTGCACTTCATCTAATATCGTTTCACAATAATATTTTTTTGAACATTCTTGTTAAATTTTAAGCTTTTTATGTCGGAGTACTATTCATGGACACTATTCATTTATACGACACTATTCATATGTACGACACTATTCATAAATATGATACTATTCCCAAAGTACTATTCACGAAATACTATTCACGGGATACTATTCATAAATTACTATTCACGGGATACTATTCATGCAAAAAATTAATTTCTTTCGGTCCAAATTATTTTTGATACACTATTATTCTTGAATTTTACTTCACAAAGTAGTATTATGTTGACAATTTGGACATTATTGAATTCTGGATAAATTGAATTATAAATCTTTAAAATTTATCATTTGCTTTCATTTAATTAAATTCTTATATCATTGTCATCATCCTCATGATTATATTATGATAAAAGTCATCTTTGGCCCGTAGTGCATAGATGGACTGTTGATTGGTATGATTATGACCATAGATTATTCGGTATAATCATGACCTGTAATGTTACAAATGATGTGATAAAAGTCCTCATTGGCCCGTAGTACATTGATGGACAGTTGTTGACATGATCATGACCATTGATGACAACACGATTATCCTTGGCCCGTAGTGTATGAATAATTCATGGATGTGATACTAATGAATATCCTTGGACCGTAATGCATGGATAATTCAGTGATGTGGATTATTTATGGAGCTGAATCTCAGCGATAAAATTGATGATAAACTTTTTAAATCATAGAAGATAGTAGATATCGTGCTCTACTTGACTCTTCTAATAGATTGCTTGTTCCGCTGCAGTTAAACTTGTTGTTTATTGTATTCTATGCGTTTAACATTGTTGAAGACTAACGATAATTTATTCTGCATTATCTTAGTCATAATATTTCTTACTGGGCTAGTTGAGCTCACCCTTTTGCTTTCATTGTTCTCTTCAAGAAATGAGAACGTAGCCGGGACTAGTCGGAGAATGGAGTGACGGTTCGAAGATGGTGGCTGTAGTAGTCCTCACTATTTTATAAAATTGTGTGATAATAATTATAATGAGGACTTTATTTGAGTTTGAATATTGTCTACGAGACAATATCTGTCTTGAAACTCTCAGTTACGTTTTGTTGTATTGTATAAATGAAGTTTGTATTTAAGTTCTGTACCATGTATTTGGCGACTCGAAATGTGTAATGTATACCTATTTTGGGGACGTCATAGACTAGGATGTGTGCTTATGCAAACCAGTAAAATCATTACGTATGCATCCAGGCAATTGAAGGACTATGAGAAAGGATACCCGACTCATGATTTAGGGTTGGTTGCAGTGGTATTTGTTTTGAAGATATGGAAACATTATCTCTATGGAGAGAAATGTGAGATATTTGCGGACCATAAAAGTTTGAAATATATTTTCATACAGAAAAATCTGAACATGCGTCAGAGACGATGGCTAGAATTGATAAAAGACTATGATTGTAAGATCTTTTATCATTCGGGTAAAGCAAATGTGGTTGCTGATGCCTTGAGTAGAAAAGGTTGTGAGAAATTGATGTTGTTAACGGCTCAGGAGGAACTTATCTCAGCAATGGCAAGACTAGAGTTAGAAATAAAACTTCTGAAAGAATCAGATGAAAGATTGTTCCAGATGGAAACTAGTCCAACTTTAGTGGACAAAGTGATGAACGCTTAACTACAAGATGAAGAATGTGGAAAAATCAAAGAAAGAGTGGTTGAGGGTAGTGAAGTGAAATACAAGATCGATACCGAAGGACTACTAAGGTTCAAGGGAAGAATCTGGGTTCCAGCAGTACCAGGTATTAAAGACGAAATCTTGACTGAAGCTCATAACTCAAGATATTAAATTCATCCGGGAAGTACGAAGATGTATCAATATTTACGATGACATTGCCCAAATATGAAAAGAGATGTTGCAGAATATGTCACGAAATGCTTGACATGTCAAAGAGTCAAGGACAAGCATCAGAGACCAAGTGGATTACTTCAACTGTTGGAAATACCGGAATAGAAGTGGGAGCACATCACAATGGATTTTGTGGTAGGCCTTCCGACTACTCAGAAAGGTTACGATGCGATTTGGGTGATAGTGGATAGACTGACGAAATCAACACACTTTTTACCAATAAAGATTAGATTCAATCTTGATCAGCTGGCAAAGTTGCACGTCAAGGTGATCGTTTCGTGACATGGAGTTCCAGTGTCAATTGTGTCAGATAGAGATCCGCGATTCACGTCAAACTTCTAGAAGAGACTACAAGAATGCATGGGAACACAATTGAGAATGAGTATGGCGTACCATCCTCAAACAGACAGCCAAAGTGAACGAACAATCCAGACGTTGGAAGATATGCTCAGAGCATGCATCATGGGTTTTAAAGGAAACTGAGATGATCATTTACCATTGGCAGAATTTGCCTACAACAATAGTTACCATGCAAGCATTGGTATGCCGCCTTACGAAGCATTATATGACAGGAAGTGCAAAATTCCACTGTGCTGGGATAAAGTTGGTAAACGTCAACTGTTAGGACCGAAACTAGTACAGCAGACTGCTGAGGTTGTCAAACTCATCAGGACAAGATTGGTAGCTACTCAAGACAAATAGAAGAAGTATGCTGATCAACACAGACAAGATCGCGAGTTCGACGTAGGAAATTTCATTTTCCTAAAAGTTTCTCCTTGGAAGGGGAAAATCTGTTTTGGTAAAAAGGGAAAGCTAAGCCCGAGGTTTATTGGACCCTTCGAGGTGCTACGAAGAGTAGGAGGAGTGGCTTACGTGGTAGCTCTACCTCCAGAGTTGGAACATGTTCACAATGTTTTTCATATTTCGGTGCTACGATCGTATAAACCCGATTACAAGCATGTGATCGAGTATGAACCGTTACAGTTCGATAAGGACTTGTCTTATGAGGAGATTCCTATCCAGATAGTTGACATAAAAGAACAAGTGCTCATGAATAAAGTGATACCTTCCGTGAAAGTGATATAGAGGAACTACAATGCCAAAGAAGCTACGTGAGAATTCAAAGACAAAATGATGAAGAACTATCCTGAGGTATTTGTTTAATTATTATGTCTTCGATTCCAGGGACAAAATCCTTGTAAGGAGGGAAGAATGTGACGAATGAATTATTTGAGTTGTGATTCTGGGGACAGAATTCTTGTAAGAATGGAAGGATATAACAATCCAAAATTATAATTATAAATTCAAAATTTTATTAAAGTAAATAAATATTTTAATTGATGTGTTATTGTTGAATAAATATTTGTTAATTTGATTAACTTTAATTATTTATTTGTTAAATAAATAATTTATAAGTTAGGGGAATTAACTTAATTAAGGTAATATGTTAATTAAGTTGATAATTGGTATTTTGAAGCTAATTAAAATAAAAGAGTGATGAATTAATTATTGTGAGATAATATTATAATTTAATCTAATAATTAAATTAGAAAAATTGATAAGGATTAAAGGAATTACTATAATGTTGTTTTAATTTGATTTAGTAATTAAAATGATGTGTTATATTATTAAATAAAACTATAATGAAAATTATAATTTTGTTGTGTTGGGTTATGTGGAAAATTGATTTAATAAATTGTTATTAGCTTTAATTTGATTAAATTTGAATATGAAATTTAATTGAATAAAATGTGACAATAAACTATATGATAAATAAGTCATGAAAATAAATTAAAAGAGTTTTAATTTGGTTTTACCAAACAAAGCCTTAGAGATTTTGAAATTCCTATTTTAATCTTGTTTTGGCCAAACAAGGCCTTATGGATTTTGAATTTAAAAAATATAATAATAATAATAATAATAATAATAATAATAATAATAATAATAATAATAATAATAATAACAAAAAATAAAACATAACTGAAAAGTAATAAAAGAGGGGAGCTATATTTTGTCAGTTATATACTTTTATGTATATCAGTTAGTATTTTGTTCTTACGTTAAGTTAGAAAAAAAAAAGAAAAAGAACAGAGAAAAAGAGAAAGAAGAGAAAACACAGAGAGAAAAGAGAGAAAAGAGAGAAGAAAGTGAAAAGCCTTAGAGAAATTTAGAGAAAATTGGAAGTTTGGAAGCCAAGAAGAAATTAACAAAGTAGCCTTCATCATCTAAATAAGAAAGCAAAAATGTATAATTCTTATTTTTAAGAGTTTTTGTTTTTATCAAAAGTTCTCTGTAAATTGGAATTTTGTTGATAATTGATGGAATATATAGTTTGTATATATTAGATAATGTATAGAAATTGTTTTTATGTGATTTAGTGTTAATTAATCCATGAAAACATGGTAATTGTGAAGAAATTGAATTATAGTGAAATATGTATATGAATATGGCTTGTGTGATATTAAAATTGATATTTAATTGGTATGATAAACCGTAAATTGACTATTGATAGTGAGGATACATGAAGAAACGAAAACAAAGTAATTTAAACTATTTTGGTTAAAAAACGAATTCACAGTGATGAATTTCGCTATGAGTGTCAAAAGATGAAGAGATAATAGAAACAGTGAAATTAAAGGTTATACTATTGATGTTAACATTGTTTATATAGTTAAAAACATGTTGAAAACCTTAAGTTATGTTTCTGTGAAGTCTATGTAATTTATATGTGTTAAATTGGTTGTTAGAAAGTAGCTTGTAGGCCAATTTCGATTTGTTATGTGTTTTTCGCGAACACTGTCTGCCTGGAAATGTACTTCGACGTTACAACGTCGTTCCATAGTACATTTCCAGCACTGCAATGCCACTTTAGCTTTTGTTGGCGTGTACCGGCGCTGCAGCGCCGGTTATACGAGTAAACATGAGCGTTGCAGCGAGAAGACTGTGACAACTCGAGAAATTAGACAAATTATTAAAATCTTAATTGATTGAATTAAAGGTTCAATAAAAGACCTAGACAAAAAATAAGTGTATGGATTTGACATTTTTGTGAAGGAATTTTAAGAATTTTAAAATTTTTGGAGAAAACTTATAGAATTAAGTATATGAGGGTATATGAATTTGTGTATGTGATTTTATGTGTACAATTTGAGGTTTAAGATCAATGACTGATTAGGATAGTTGTAACTTTAGGAAACCCTAAAGTTATGTTAATAACATTGATGTACAGTCAGAAAACCCTAACGAACAATTAGGAACCCTAACGAAAGATTAGGATAATAGTCTCTAATATAATTTAGACTTCCCAAAAATCTTTGCAGTTGATTAATATCTTTAATTTCATCCGAAAATTTAGATGCAAATTCAATACATCTATCAATAGGAATAATAGTTCCATTGAAAATATTATGTCCGAGAAATCTGATTTTTGTTTGGGAAAGTTTCATCTTAGGAGCAGAAACTACCAAACCATTTTTTATGACAACATTTTTAAAAATGTTTAAATGCTTAATATGCTGTTCAATTGATGAAGAGAAAATTAAGACATCATCAATATAGCTGATAATAAATTCAGTAAAAGGATTAAAAATATCATTCATGATATGTTGAAATTCAGAAGGTCCATTTTTGACACCAAATGGAAGAACATTCCATTCATAATGTCCAAAAGGAACTGTAAAAGCAGTTTTATAAGTATCCTGATCTCTGATTTGTATTTGCCAAAATCCTGATTTCATATCAAATTTAGAAAAAATAGTGGCATCATGAAGCCTGTCGAGTAGGTCCTTCTTATTCGGAATTGGATATCTAATCCATTGAAGGGCTTCATTCAGTGGTTTATAATTAATAACAAGGCGGGGAGTTCCTCGTTCAATTTCGGAGTTTTTATTGACATAAAAAGCTGTACAACTCCAAGGGGAAGTACTGGGTTTTATTAGCTTTTTCTGCTGAAGAGACTCAATTTCAGTTTTGCAAAGAAGTAAATATTCTTTCTTCATTTGACTGGGTCTAGACTTAGTAGGAATATTCTTTTCATTGAAATTAGGAATATAAGGAAGAGAAATAATATGTTTCTTCCTATTCCAAAAAGCATTCGGGACATCACTACAGATTTCTATTTGAAGAGTTTTGTAAATTAATTTTTTTTTCCTGTAAAGAGGGCTGTAAAATTCTTTGTTCTGTAGAAAGAAACTTTATTTCTTTTTGGATGAAATTTATCTGTTTTTCTTTTGAATAAATCATGTGCTTGACTTGATTTAGTTCTTTAGTATAAGGTTCTGTTATGAATTCAAAAACAATATGCCTGTTATTAAAAGTAGTGTGAATACCTAAAGTATCTATCTTCGAGATAGGCATCAAAAGACAAAGGAAAGGTGTGCCTAAGATGATACTTTGATTCATATTTCGGATAAGAACAAAAGAGGTAGGTAAACAAAGACCTTGATTACAGATTAAGGCTTCTGGAATTTTATATTTAACGTTCATAGTGTTGCCACTAGCACTAGTTAATGATTGAGTGGTTTTCAGGAAATATTTGGTAGGAATTAATCCTTCCTGAATACAGTTCATATCAGCGCCACTATCAACTAAGGCAATGTCATCTTTAATGATAAAATCCGGTTTGATAACAAGAGTAATTCTAATATACCATTTTTGAAAAACCACTTGATTCATAAGCATTAAATACTGTTCAGAAGATTCTGGTTTGTCAGAAGATCCAGTTTTTGAGGATTCAACATGATTATCATGTTTATTGTTTAACTGTTGTTTGATACTATTTAAATCATGGAAGATGATAGTATTAGTATTTTGTAACTGTTTTATTTCAGATTTTAAAATATTAATTTCGGTTTTAAGATCCTGAATAGTAGTAGGTTTTTCAGCAGTAGAAACATCTTTTATGCGTCTCATAACCTCACGCATACTATACTGATCGATTGGAAGGTTTTCTTCGGTTTTTTGATTTTTATAATAGATCTCTAAAAATTTTAGTTTAATTTCGGGATCTTTTATATTTTCAGCTAAGTCAAGGAGAGATTTCTGGGTATCAGTTAAGACATTGATGCTGGGACCTCCAACATCTAAACCATTCATCTCTACGATGGCTTTCCAATAATCAACTTCAGTGCTTGTTTTACAGTTATTAATTATGCAGGTTTGACAATGTTCGACATCAGAATCATTATCAGATTCAGAATAGACCTCAGCTAAACCATCATCGGAGCCCGACTCAGAACTGCTGGTAGCTAAACAATTAATAATTTGCTGTTGGATATCCTCATCAAGGGACATCTCATTGAGTTTTTGTTTCAATTTAGATTTGCATTTATTAGCAAAATGTCCTGTTTTACCGCATTTATAACATTCAATTTTAGACTTATCTTTTTTCTTACTACTCTTCCTCTTCTTTGTAGATTTTTCAGGGGTTTTGTTATTAGAAGAAGATTTTTTAGAAGAGCGTTTCCGATAAGGTCTAGAAGTTTTAGATTTGTGCTGTTTTCTAGTCTTATGAGGATACTGTAATTTTGTATCATAAGAGAATTGATCGCAAAATTCTCCTATCTCATGTTTTTTAGTGAGATTCTGTTTTTTCATTAATTGTTGAAGTTTCATGTCATTACATAAGGATAAACCTTCTTCAATAATTACTGAAATGAGATGACAATAGGAATACTGATCATAAGGGATACTCATACGGTCGTGCTTATCTCTAAGCTTTTTTCGAACTTTTTCAGCAAAGAAAGTAGGAAGGCCATCAACAAACTTGGCTTTCCAATGTTCACTGTTAGCGTCTGATCTCTGCACGACTTTCATTAAAAAGACATCTTTATACCATCTAAAATGGGTTAAAGATGGGCAACGAAGGTTCTGAAGGAGCTCACGACTTCTGTCAATGTTCATCTGACCAGGTCCAACAAAATGATGAAGGATAGCTTGAACAAGAGTGTAACAAGCATCCTCTCTTCTTGTGAGAAGACTGGTAATAGGGTCAAGTTCTTCTTTGTAGGATTGAAGAACTTCGGTTCTTTGGATTGCAGTTAATACATTATCCCACCATCCCTTAAGGATGCCAGTAAATCCATTAACTAAGAAACGACAGATTTGGTGGTCTGTGTTATCGTTCTGTTTACAGACAGTTGCATACATCAAGATATGATGGATGGTTTCGAAGATTTGATATTCTGTCTTACCATCAATATTCCATTCATAAATGGTTTTTCCATGGTAAGATTTTTGAGTATGAAGAAAGTCTTCTTCATAAAGAATATCCTGGGGGGTAGGTCTAGGATAGTAATACCTACTAGGTCCGGTTAGTGCCATACGATTAACAGGCTTTTGACTGTAAGTAGTTTTATTAATATTCTGCATATCCTGAAAGTTATTCTGGATTTCTAACAAATGACTAGGAGAGATATTATTAGAATTTTCTGTATCACTGTCAGTATTGTTACTGGTGGAAGAGGAGTGTCCAGAAATAACATTAATTTGAGATGAAGAAGTAGGTGCAGATGTGAGTTTTAAATCTTTCATTTTATTTAAAAGATTGTCAATAAACTCATTGTCAGGTTTAGAAGATTTTATTCTAAAATTACTGACTTCTAATGGCGGTTTTATAGTTACAGGTTGAAGTTCAGGCTTGTGGGGAACAACTTGACAGTTTTCGTTAATATTATTAATATGTTCCTCAATTCTAGTTAACTGTTTTCCTACAGTTTGAAGGAATAGATTAGTATAATTATTCTGTTTAGACAAGGGTAAAATATCTTTTATTTTAACCTCTTCTTGTTGATGGGGTATTTCAGATATATCAACATACAGATTAATGATTAAAGGTTTTAAATTATCATTTCCCGGACTAAGTTCAAGGGACTTAGGAGGGGGGTGAATGGATTGAATGATATTACCATTAGTGGTGATCCAGTCCTTTTGAATTCCCGTTAAAACATTCAGTTGACTTTCAGGGTAAAATTTTGATTTTAACAAGAAATCATAATACCATTTAACAAATGATAAGATACACTGATTCTTTTTCAGATAAGCATAATAACTATCTTTAATTTCTGCTAATTTTTGACTTTCATGATTTTTAAAATACCAATTTCTAAAATTCTGGTATTTATCCTGCATAAACTCCTGGTTTAAACATTGACGAATTTTACTATTGGGAGAAAAATCCATTAACATTCAAAATTCATATCACTAGCAGTTGGACTATAAGGTCTTCTGTTTTGAGGAGTATTTGTTTCATAAATAGCATGGGGTATTTGATTTTCAGAAACATGAATCCCTCTAATCAAGTCTTCATTTTTAACAGACTCATTCTTAGATTCTTGATAGACAGATTCTATCGGATCGGACACAGATTGTCTGGAGGATTCAGGAAAATCAATATTATAGGAAATATTGTTAATAGACCGACTACGAGTAAAAGGTCTCTGGAATTTTAAATAAACATTTCCATTACTGGTTTGGATGACATCCTCTATGGACTGTCTAATTATAGGCCTGGTAGGAACATCATTAGTAATTTGCCATTGTTTTGGGAAAGTAATCTCTTCCCAAGGAATCATTCTGGGGATAGCCACTTGACTACTAAAAAGATTAGTGTCAATTAGGACAGTATGTCCTTGATGGCTTTGCTTACGGATATAAGGGTTTAAAGTAGTTAAAACTTTAAGATGAATACAGAATAATATGGCAAAAGGAGGAGATCCTGGCAGATACTCATAACCATGAGATATAATTCTCATCTCTAACACTTTTGACAAATTATTATCAGTTAAGGCTACACTTAGATTCGGATAAATATTGAAATATACTGGTCCATGAGCAAGACTAGTTTCAATAGCTCCCATAAGAGAGGCTTTCCAGTCGAGACACCTACCATCACGGAGGGTGCATTGAATACTGGTGTTTTGGCCAAGCAAAGTCAGGGGTTTAAAAGCTACTTGGACAAGTCCTATGTGAACATATTTATATTTTTGCAGAAAAGGGTATAAGTCTTCAACATGCAACAAATATAAAATTTCATCATTATTCTGTAAAGGAACAACATGCTCAAAAGTTTTGATAATTCTTTTGCTGATAAAATCAAAGGTTCCAATTTTGTAAATAGTTTCTGGTTTGATTTTAGGAATAGTCCATTTATCTAAGGCTTCCTTTACATCCTGATAGGCAATTAGTTCAGTTGCTTCTAAAGTAGAAGCTGAGGCATTAGCTACTGTTGTCACAGACGAAGGAGAAAAATCAGTCATTTTTCAAAGTGACCATATACGCATAATTTATAAGTAATATATTCATTAATATGACAATAAATTAACATGGCTTTGATACCAAAGGAGGCAGGATCAAGATAGATACTTATAACAAGCACGTCTATCAACGATTTACTGAGGATAAAAGCCACAACGCCATAACACGGCTAAAGGCAAAGTCCTAAACGCGACTTGGGTGACGTTCCACTTATTCAAGTATCAAGCTTAAACTTTTCTCATTTAATAAAATGGCATGGATAATTTAAAGGCATATTAACTATATATTAACAGATAAATTACTGCATATATGGTCTCATAAAGTTACTGTTGATTTGGGGGTTTACCCAAAACTATAAGCCTATAGGTTTCTTCCTGGATGGCTTCTTTAGTAGAAATAATAATCTGTTCAGATTTATTAAACTGTTCTAAAAAATAAGAACGATTATAATTGTTTGTAGCAGTTTGATATGCTGTTTTATAACGATTACTGTTATCTATATGATAATCTAAAAGTTCAAGTAATGAAACATAATAATTGACAGAAGCAATAATTAAAACTTACAGTAGAGCTCTGCAATTCTTTAAACTTCAAACTTATATATATCAAGTATTTTACAGAGAGAGAGAGAGAGGAAGTAAAGGAAAATTCTGAAAAGAAATTCTGCCTCAACAAAGGGTGAGGTATCCCTATTTATACAAGTGAAAGGATAAGAAGGGATCGTGCGTGTCCTTGTCAGTGGAGTCGATCATTGATCCTTATCTTTCCTTCTTTAAATCTCAGCCGTAGATAGTGGGACGCATGAGATGATGTCGGTTGGGTGGAGTATTATTGAAGACAGGTGGCGTCGTTTTCTGATAATGGAGAGAGCAGCTGGCTTTCTTTTTAGAAAGTGGAATTACTGTTCTTGTCATTTTCTGATTATTGAATTATCTTTTGTAGAGGAGGGTCACTGTCATACTGCTTTTCCTTTTCCTTTCTTGTCCTGTTCCAATTTTTCTGAAATCATTGAGGTGAGAGAATCCCAAAAGTCTCCCATTGTGGGCTCGGGTTCTTGACTTTCTCCGGCTAGGACATTGAATTGATTATCGTCCTGTTCAGATTCTTCATCACTGGCTGTTTTCATGGAAACATCATCTGGGATTAAGGATTGTAAGAACTGAGTCTTCATGTAATCCATAGTTTTGACAATTAATTCTGTTTCAGTAAGATTAGGAAACTTTTGTTTTAAATCAGTCTGGATTTTAACAAAAGGATTAATAGGTACTGGTGAGGGAAGGCTTTGCGGGATAACATCAAGGCAAGCCTGAGTGTGATTCTTAATTGTTTTAAGAAGTTCTGGTAGTGTCGGATTAAGACCTTTATCCCACCATTTGGTAAATAATATTCTTTTGAGGCGGGGAATCTTATTCTGGTAATCACAACGGAAATCCCATTTCCAAATCCAAGGTATACTGAAACGAATTATGAAATGGGCAAATAATTTAGACATTGATAAATCTCTATTTACTGGTATGTGGGAATAGGCAACTTGCCATTCCTTGAATGCTGTTTGAACAGATTCTGGTAAGGTTTCAATGGTAACACCAATCTTATCCCACCAAACGAAAAACCAGTTGGGAATTTCGTTTTTAAGTACTTCGGGACAGACTCGGATAAACCAAGTATGGTTGTTAACCGGTTGCCTAGCTTGACCTTTTTTAATTCAATGTTCTTGATGATTTCTGGGTAGCTAATGGTGTTAGGATTGTAGTACTGATGTAATACTACAACCCCAAACAATTCTCATGGCCAGAACATATCCCAACTGAGAGATTCAAGCCATCAAAGTCTTGTCAGATAATGTTCTACATTTTCTAGGTTACCCAGAAATGAAGAACAACTCATGATGCCTATTTTGGATCCTTGTAACTTGGAATCTAGGTCTGCTTTGTGTGATTTAAAGGTTCCATCATGAAGTCCATATGCCAAGGTACAAATATTATGCACCAGACCAGTCTAATAACATCACACATGAAAGATTAAGGCTGGTCAAAGTATGTAAGAAAACATGTTCTTGAACTTTCTGGGTTTTCCATAAATGTTCACAAGGCTGGTGGTCAACCCTTGTTTGACCACCCATAACTTTGATTCTGTTATGGATCTAAGTGTTCTAATGGCTTTAATATGTAGCCTACATGTCAGTCTACAAGTCCATTACACAAACATAGCATAGCAACTTAAACATACCAAGATCTAAGGCCTAGAAAATGCTTATCAGACTTTCTGGAAAATCTGGGTTGCCCAGATTCCAATTTTTCATGGTCGGTCAACTAGGTTTGACCACTTATAACTGGAGATCTAGACATTGCATGGACTTGATTCCACTTCCTGTCGACTCTCCTCGTGACAGAGAACAAGTCTATAACTTAAAACACAACAAATCATTAACACACAAGGATAATTGAGCCCTGACATATGGCTATCAAACCATATATTAGGGTTCATAGTCAGTCCTTAAACACCTATTTTCTTGCATCTAGATGTTATGGATCCTTGATATAACATCTTAGATCACTCAATAACATCCTCTAACATAATTCTAACCAACAAATAACAACATCTAACATAAATCATAAAGATTTTCAAGTTTAGGGTTTTATACCTTTTTAAGCTTTGATCCTTTGAATCTGTTTATGGAAAGCTAAGAGGCTTTCTTGGCTTTGTTTCTCACTCTCTTTCACTCTATGTTTTGAAATTTTAGAGAGAGATAAGGCTTGGACAAGTTAGCAAGTAAAGTAAGTTTCTTACTTTTTTAATCTTTTGATTTTTGATTCAATGAACCAAGTTAGTAATAGGTGGCACACATATTTGATCTTGGAAGATATATAACACATGGGATAATCTTTAGCTTGGTGACTCACCAAGATTGTGTAATCTTTTACTTAAGTTTTAAGTAAAAGGGTATTTTTGTCATTTTCCACCTACTAAGGCAGGAACACCTATAGCGACAGTTTTGTCGATATAGGGTCCTTTAGTGACACTTTAATTATAAAATTAATTATTTTATTAAATAATTAGAGAGAAATAGTTTTTAATGATTAAAAATACATAATAAATTCTTAAAAATTATTTTAAAGCCTAAAAAAGGGTTTTTCATAATTTTGAATATATTTCATTAATATTTAATATTTTTGTAATATTAATGGTATTTAATTGTAATATTAAATAAATTACTTAAAAAAGATTTTAATACTTAAAAAATTATTTAAAATTATATTACGGTATAAGAAAATATTTTAAGTTATTTTTAATGACTTTTAATATTTTGTGATGAATTTCATTAATAAATTAATATTAATAGTAATTGATTTATTTAATAAATATATTAAATAAATTATGAAAAATTAGTTTTAGTGCTTTAAAAATCACATAAAAAAGATTTAAGGTTTATAAAAATATTTGAAGTTATAAAATATAACTTTTGATATTTTGTCATGAACAATATTAATATTTTAATATTAGTGGCACTTATTGGATAATGGATTTAAATGTTTAAAAATCATTTAAATGTGATATTAAGGTATTAAAAATACTTTGAGATATTATAAAATAATTTATAATATTATGTTATGTATTTCATTAATATTTGAAATTAAATAAATATTAATAACAATGGAATTAAGTGGTATTTAAATCATATAAATATGATATTAGTGATTGAAAAATCATGATAAATGGTAATAATTACTTAAAAATTATTACGAGACTTTAAAAAAATATTTTTGACTGATAAATAAATTATCTAAGATAATTGTGATGTGTTTAGGCATATTCAAAAGGAAAATAAACTCGATGATTGTCCGACTAGGACGTCGGGATGTCGAATTTGTATCGAACTCAACTCAGACTGAAATAGTTTGACTTGATACCGAGTCTTAGGTAGTTTATGGACCGATAGAGATACGGGGTAATGTGTTTAGGTTATTTTGTAATGTATTAACATTATTATACTATGATGATATTATTCTAATATTGGAGATCAATATTAGGTCTTCCGAGAAAGCTATATAGACTACGTAGCTGTGGTCGGTGATTCAGGCAAATGTTCTCTAACTCGTCCTCGAGTTGTTCATTTAAATATGTTTATAGTTAATCATTATTGATTACCATGTCTATGAATTATTGAATCACGCTCTGTGCATATTGCATGTGTTCATCAGGTATGAAAGGCTGATCACCTTCATTACCATCTGGTTCAGTTGACTTGTTCATGTTTAATGTTCATTCAACTATAAAAATTTATTCATGCTAGTTCACAATGTATATATTGATGAATGATAGCCAGCTTATTGTTCAATTCTTTCAATTATGATATTTCCTTAATTATACTTATACTTGCTGGGCAAACTTGTTGTTCACCCTTGCTATATCATGATAAACATTGCAGATTAAGACAAATACGTCGGATATAGGAGAAGCCAGTAACATTGTATGTCGGATAGATATGGAATACAAGTATTATGTGAAGGTTCTCGACCTTGGGGATAGTGTGTAAGTTTAATGTATAAATAATTTATGTTTATAACTTCTGCAATAGTATAGAATTAGTATACCAGATCCTTGGTGATTAGGACCAGGATTTGGGGATACTACAATTGGTATCAAAGACATATATTTGGGTACGTTACAGTTGGTATCAGAGCTGTAGGTTATGAACCTTGGGTAGGGTTACCTTAGGCTAACAACTGCAGTGGAATAAGGACTAACTCAAATAGAATTATTGAGTCGGTAAGATTCAAAGACGAATCTTGGCGAGTTATAATAGATACAAAGTTACTTAACTCTGATAATAAAGGAGAACAATAGGGATGAATAGATAGAGTCTAGAAGACTAAAAGTATTAGAAGATCGTAAAACAAAATGACCGTGTCATAGAAATGAATCGTAATATATACGATAAGATCACCCCGTGATCTGATAAGTTCATAGTAGGGAGGAAAAATCAATCAAGTGATTAAAAATTGTACAACAAATTGCTTGTGTCAATTGTACTATAAATTGGTACGATGCCGACTCAAAAAAAGGGTTGGGATAAGGCAATGCAGATTGAACAAAATTCGTATGGAGAAAGTATGGGGCTAGGATTAAGTGGGATTTCAATTGAGAACTCATGTCAGCAGCTTAGTTGTATGATTCCTTGTATGGGCGGGAAATTTATACTTGGTTTTAGAACCGCTTAGCTTTCTGGTCGATATAGTGGTTAGGTTAAAAAATTCTTTGTATGGGCGGGGAATTATCCACTTAGCTTCCTATATTGATTAGTGGTTGAGTTTGGTTTGACGACCACTTAGCTTCTAGTATTGAAAATCTTTGAAATGTTTGTGTCGCGTTGTTTGCTATATGCGTGTTGAGAAGGTAATTCTTTTTTCATGTGTATACCAAATAGGTAGAAAATATAAGATTAAGTTGCGAGTTCTTAAAATTCATACTTATGGTAAGTTCGTGACTCATAATTATATGAAATATTTTTGGACCCCTCAGCGAATGGACGCCAATGGTCTGTCTAGGACAAGTTCTTAAACTCATATGATTGTGGAAAGTTTCTGAACTCATAAGGGTGGTAAGTTTAACGAACTAGGTATAGCTATGTGTGAATGGAGAATTGAGGATAATAGGAATAGATATAATGATTAAGCAATGGATTATTAGTGGAGACATAGGTTTTCCAAATCTTTTAGCTACGCTAGACTTCGAAATTTTTGACGTCAAACTAAATACGCACTATGTGCCTTTTAAAAATAAATTTTTATTCTCAACTCCTGGTGACCAGTGTGTATGAGTGGACTTCAGACCACCGACACATCGTTGCCTGTTGAGATGATTAAACTAATTTGTAAAGGTTTTTGAACGGTTTAAAGTATAGTCTATACTACTTATTTCGGCTAGACGATAATAATTTGAAATATCAAAATATATTTTTATTTATCATTAATGTATCGTGTAACCTGGTGCAATGATAATAAAAAGTTGATGGAGTTGTAAATACAGGAATACTTAGTGTTGGATTCGATCTAAAAATCATTGTCCCACTATTGTATAATGTGTTATGACAAAGTCACTCAATAACGACATCCTCAAATGGGTTGTTAATACAGTACAGTATCATGACGTCTTTTTTAAATATTTGTAAAATTTTAAATTGCCAACGGGGTTTGGCTATACATTAATATTTTGATTGAAATTGAATTATTGGTATGAGTCTAAGCTATTTGATTCGGCTAGACCAACATTCATGAAAAAAATTCTAAGCATTCTTTGAAAATTTTCCCGAATCAAATTGTTTTGGTGCGGATTCCGATAAAGACTGATGTAAGAAAATGTTTATGCACCCAAGGCGGATAAGAGGAATAGGAAAAAAATTATTTCGACCAGCAGTACTTAATAAGTACAGGGCATACCAGGCTAATTACCCACTATGTCCGTAAGACCAGAGCGGTTCGCAAATAAATTTCTGTTTAAATCTTTTCAAAAATGAAAGTTTATAGTCTATATGACTCCTCAGCACGATTTGAAAAGTTTAACTCTTGTCAGTGATGTTTTGGGTAGCATGTGATGCTGTGTACATATGGTGTAAGGTGTAAGGTAAATTTCGGGGACAAAATTCTTAAAACAAGGGGTGAATGTGACAACCCTAGAAATTAGACAAATTATTAAAGTCTTAATTGATTGAATTAAAGGTTCAATAATAGACCTAGACAGAAAATAAGTGTATGGATTTGAAATTTTTGTGAAGGAATTTTAAGAATTTCAAAATTTTTGGAGAAAACTTATTGAATTAAGTATATGAGGGTATATGAATTTGTGTGTGTGATTTTATGTGTACAGTTTGAGGTTTAGGATCAATGATTGATCAGGATAGTTGTAACTTTAGTAAACCCTAAAGTTATGTTAATAACATTGATGTACAGTCAGAAAACCCTAACGAACAGTTAGGAACCCTAGCGATTTGTCCGGAAACCTTAATTTCAGTTCCGGAAATCCGAAACCCTAATTTAGAATTTGTAAACCCTAATTCAGGAGCTTAAAAGCTATGTATAAAAGCTTAAGTGTTAAATGTTATGGGATAAATGGGAAATGTCCAAAATACCCTTTAAATTATAGGGGAAAAGACGAAAACACCCTTAGTAGGTGCGAAATGACGAAAATACCCTTTTACTTAAAACTTAAGTAAAAGATTACACAATCTTTGTGAGTCACCAAACTAAAGATTGTCCCATGTGTTATATATCTTCCAAGATCAGATATGTGTGCCACCTATTACTAACTTGGTTCATTGAATCAAAAATCAAAAGATTAAAAAAGTAAGAAACTTACTTTACTTGCTAACTTGTCCAAGCCTTATCTCTCTCGAAAATTTCAAAACTTAGAGTGAGAAAGAGTGAGAAACAAAGTCAAGATAGCCTCTTAGCTTTCCATAAACAGATTCAAAGGATCAAAGCTTAAAAAGGTATAAAACATTAAACTTGAAAATCTTTATGATTTATGTTAGTTGTTGTTATTTGTTGGTTAGAATTATGTTAGAAGATGTTATTGAGTGATCTAAGGTGTTATATCAAGGATCCATAACATCTAGATGCAAGAAAATAGGTTTTTAAGGACTGACTATGAACCCTAAAATTTGGTCTGACAACCATATGTCAGGGCTCATAAATCCTTGTGTGTTAATGATTTGTTGTCTTTTAAGTTATAGACTTATTCTCTGTCATGAGGAGAGTAGACAGGAAGTGGAATCAAGTCCATGCAATGTCTAGATCTCTAGTTATAAGTGGTCAAACCTAGTTGACCGACCATGAAAAATTAGAATCTGGGCAACCCAGATTTTCCAGAAAGTTTGACAAGCATTTTCTAGGCCTTAGATCTTGCTATGTTTAAGTTGTTATGCTATGTTTGTGTAATGGACTTGTAGACTGACATGTAGACTATATATTAAAGCCATTAGAACACTTAGATCCATAACAGAATCAAAGTTATGGGTGGTCAAACAAGGGTTGACCACCAGCCTTATGAAGTGGAAAACCAAGAATGTTCAAGAAAATGTTTTCTGACATACTCTGACCAGCCTTAATATTTCATGTGTGATGCTATTAGACTTGTCTGGTGCATGATATTTGTACCTTGGCATATGGACTTCATGATGGAACCTTTAAATCACACAAAGCAGACCTAGATTCCAAGTTACAAGGATCCAAAATAGGCATCATGAGTTGTTGTTCATTTCTAGGTAACCTAGATAATGGAGAATAGTCTCTGACAAGACTTTGATGGCTTGAATATCTCAGTTGGGATATGTTCTGGCCATGAGAATTGTTTGGGGTTGTAGTATTACTTCAGTACTACAATCCTAACACCATTATCTGCCTAGAAATCATCAAGAACATTGAATTAAATAAGGTCAAACTAGGCAACTAGTTAACTGGCATGAAGGTTCTAGGTTTGCTCAAGAACACCTATAGCGATAGTTTTGTCGATATAGGGCCCTTTAGTGACACTTTAATTACAAAATTAATTATTTTATTAAATAATTAGAAAAAAATTATTTTTAATTATTAAAAATACATAATAAATTCTTAAAAATTATTTTAAAGCCTAAAAATGGGTTTTTAATAATTTTGAATATATTTCATTAATATTTAATATTTTTGTAATATTAATGGTATTTAATTGAAATATTAAATAAATTACTTAAAAATGATTTTAATACTTAAAAAATTATTTAAAATTATATTATGGTATAAGAAATTATTTTTAATAATTTTTAATATTTTGTAATGAATTTTATTAATAAATTAATATTAATGGTAATTGATTTATTTAATAAATATATTAAATAAATTGTGAAAAATTAGTTTTAATGCTTTAAAAATCATATAAAAATGATTTAAGGGTTATAAAAATATTTGAAGTTATAAAATATAACTTTTGATATTTTATCATGAAAAATATTAATATTTTAATATTAGTGGCAGTTATTGCATAATAGATTTAAATGTTTAAAAATCATTTAAATGTGATATAACGGTATTAAAAATACTTTGAGATATTATAAAATAATTTATAATATTATGTTATGTATTTCATTAATATTTGAAATTAAATAAATATTAATGATAATAGAATTAAGTGGTATTTAAATCATATACATATGATATTAATGATTGAAAAATCATGATAAATGGTAATAATTACTTAAAAATTATTACGAGACTTTAAAAAAAATATTTTTGACTGATAAATAAATTATCTAAGATAATTGTGATGTGTTTAGGCGGAGTTATAAAGAAAATAGTCTCGATGATTGTCCGACTAGGACGTCGGGATGTCGAATTTGTATCGGACTCAACTCAAACTGAAATAGTTTGACTTGATACCGAGTCTTAGGTAGTTTGTGGACCGATAGGGATACGTGGTAATATGTTTAGGTTATTTTATATTGTATTAACAATATTATACTATGATGATATTATTCTAATATTGGAGATCAATATTATCAATATTAGGTCTTTTGAGAAAGCTATATAGACTGCGTAGCTGTAGTCGGTGATTCAGGAAAGTGTTCTCTAACTCGACCTCGAGTTATTCATTCAAATATGCTTATAGTTAATCATTGTTGATTACCATGTCTATAAATTATTAAATCGCGCTCTTTGCATATTGCATGTGTTCATCAGGTATGAAAGGCTGATCACCTTCATTACCATCTGGTTTAGTTGACTTGTTCATGTTCAATGTTCATTCAGCTATAAAAATTTATTCATGCTAGTTCACAATGTATATATTGATGAATGATAGCTAGCTTATTATTCAATTCTTTCAATTATGATATTTCCTTAATTACACTTATACTTGCTGGGAAAACTTGTTGCTCACCCTTGCTATATCATGATAAACATTGCAGATTAAGACAAATACGTTGGATACAGGAGAAGCCAGTGACATTGTATGTCGGATAGATATGGAATACAAGTATTACGTAAAGGTTCTCGACCTTGGGGATAGTGTGTAAGTTTAATGTATAAATAATTTATGTTTATATTTTCCGCAACAGTATAGAATTATTATACCAGATCCTTGGTGATTAGGACCAGGATTTGGGGATACTAGAATTGGTATCAA
The DNA here is from genome assembly GCA_016801055.1 of Panax notoginseng. Taxonomy (NCBI): domain Eukaryota; kingdom Viridiplantae; phylum Streptophyta; class Magnoliopsida; order Apiales; family Araliaceae; genus Panax; species Panax notoginseng. The sequence goes on along the minus strand of CM029017.1, from coordinate 127,077,155 downwards.
AGTCGTAGATTCGGGTACGTTACAAAAAGTACTGCAGCGCCAGTTATGGGCCTTTGTCTCGCGCGGCAGCGCCATGTCAGCACCGCAGTGCAATTCCTAGTACAAACTGGGGTGCTGCAGCGCCAGTTAGTAGTATTGGCCAAAAAATTTATTTTAATTATACAATTATGTAATTGGTAATTAATAAATTATGTGATAAATTGAAGAGTTATGGTTTAACCAAATAGTTGAACCTAAGACCACAAGTCGTACATGAAATAGATACTTAATTATGTACTGCGTACATGTAGTAACTAATTATGTCATGATGACATGTGTATAGGATATTGAGAATCAAGTATATGGTTTAGCTTACACGCAAGGCAATTTTTCAAACCCCAATCTTTATTTTAGTTGTCCTATCTTACTTACAATTGAGCAAGTCTTAATCTTACTCTTATGTATCACAACTTGATTACATTCATGCAAGTTACTAAACCTTTGCTATTTTATTATTTAGCAAAGTTTAATTTTTGCTATCATGCTATACTTTTAAGATATCACAAGTTACTTACTCTTTTATTAAGCTCTTGAATCCTATTTATGTTGTATGATGCAAACCATTGAATAAAGTTCCTAAATTATTTCCTTATTGTCAGCAAATGTAACCTTAGCTTATTATCATTATTCAAGCAAGTTTTATTTTATTTTTCAATGCTTTCTAGTTTATTCCTAAAGCATGACTTTGATGCATGATGTTTAATCACTTATAACCCATGAATATTTCGTACTTCGTTGTTTATCAAATTCTTAAATGGTTATTACACTTCTGATTCAACTAATCCTTAGTTGATATTCGTAGAACTCTAAATTACCTTAAAACTTATTCAAACCAAACTTACTTTGATGCGGACTTGTATTCTAAATACTGAGATGAACAACCCTATTATAGGGGATAATTACGCGAAGCGTTTAGATGTTTATGCACAATACATGGTACGAAGGGCTGATCCCCCTAAGTAAGGGAGGTCCCTACAGTCTTATGACTGTTTAGGTTTAAGTTGAAAGAATACTTATAACCTTAGACATAGTTCGTGGTCTTGTGACCCTCAGATATATTTCATATTCTGTTTTCAGTTCTGGATTATCATTGATAAAAAAATATTATTCAGTTCTATTGAGCCTATTCATTGGCAGTTATTATGTTGTTATTATTTATTGTCATTTCAAGTGAGCATTTGTTTTGCTCACTCTTGCATATATAATCATTGCAGCTAAAGTTGAGAAGGTTGATGAACCAAGCACTATCAAAGGGAAATGAAAATTGAACAAGTGTAGAAGACTTGTAAAATTTATTGACTTTCTTGATGTCAGACTTTATTTTAAATATTGTGATGTAATTTTTTCCTTTTCAGCATTTGATGAATGTTTAAGGTTAGATAACCTGAGATTTTATTGGAATTAATGATGTAACCCTTTCATGAGGAGGTTTATTGTTTAAATTTTATTATATTTGGGTAGTTAGAAATGAATGCTTAGATAATGAACACCAAATCTTTTGAGAATGAAATACCCAGATTTAGGGGTGTCATAGAGGATATGTAGATCATGAAGATTGCATGATGAAGAAACTTAAGGAGAAAAATAAGTGGAATTCATTACTATATTCATAGATGAGCTCAGATGAAAGTTCAACCTTCTTTACATCTCTGATGACCAATTCACCGAGCACCAGTCCTCTACTACGAAGCCTTCTGAATCAAAAACAAACATTCAAAAGTATTGGACCAATAATTCTCCAGAAGCTGACCATTAGCTGCTCATCTTAAGTTCATAAAATGAAAAGAGGCTTCATCAGATAATGCTACATGATGAACTATCCACCTACAATTCTTTAGGTATTGAGAGAAGCTTAAATGATTCTTGAATTGAAACTCTAGTTTATCCAAATAAGTCCTCTCCCAGTAACAGAGTCCCAAAACTCTGTGACTGATGAACCAAATTAATTTTCATCACCGATTGTAGAGTCCCTAAACTCTACGACTGACAATCAAGTTAGCCTCATTGTCTCAATCATAGAGTCCCTACTATCAACTTTTTAATCAAAGAGTATAAGTATACTAACCCTACGATTACAGTACTTCTCGAGACACTCTCCTGAAAATATAAATAAAATAGCTAAAAATACCTCCACTGACAAATGTCAACATCAAGTATATCCAATGTTGGTAAACAAACCCTGGCAAGAAGACCTGTTGTGATGACATTCTTACCATCAAGTCTATACAGTCTCTCTTCTGATAAGAGCCTTAGAGACAAACCTAGCCCTAAGTTTTATACAAGAGGTCATCCCTTTCCGAGCTTCCTTAACCCATTAGATGAGCTGAAATAGAATGCATCGCAAGAACTTATGCAGAGTATATGTATAGAAAATCCCTTAGAAGAGGTCAAGCTGTTGATAAACCATGCAATTCCCTGGTGGAGATTAATTATGAATCATTTATTGAAGCATGGTCACAGAAGTTGATTATTGAGTTGACAAAGAAAATCGTAGAGTCTATAGCTATCTCATCAAGCTACTCTATGAACTGGAAAAGTCAACGGTCAACCAACGGTAGGAATGCTCATATTCTTAAAAGAAAAATCAAAATTTAAAAAATGAACAATTTATGGGGAGTTACAGTTTCTTATTGGACATCGTGCAACCAATGGCATTCTGACACGTCACATCTTCTATAGAGTTAGGGGGAACTGTCATAAAGATAAATTTAAAAACCTCAAAACAATTACCAAAGGCTATCAACTTCCTCTCCCTCCTTTTTTCAAACCCTAGATCCTCTTTAAAACCAAAATCCACTAAACCTCGAGTTATACCCAAATCGCCTTCAAATATCTCTTGTAAGATCCCTGAAATCAAATACCCATACACTTCAAACTCTCAAGATAGAAGATTGGCATGTTATCACTGGAATCCAACTCGGCTATGATAAGTAGTTTTTATATCTACTTATCCGGTATCTGTTACTTGAATTAGTTACTTAAACTCATGTTTCTTATTTACTTTTTATGCATTTTGTGTTCATTTTATAGATTATACGCTTGGGAGTTGTGTGAGCGACTATTGGTATGAAATCACAAAGATTTGGTATGAAATTGCAAAGAAAAGTAATTCGGACATCGTTTGGGCTTTCATGTTTATTTCAAGTTCTTGGCTTAGAACTTGGATTATATTGTAGAGCTTCTTCTTATCTTTATGGAACATCTTCAATCATTCTAATCGGAGTTCAGATGCAAGAGTTATGATCTTTGTACCAACGAACGTTGAACTTCACTATTTTGGGTGGCCATTTGCATAGCAGTCACTTCCAGCCGAATTTCGACCTTCATCCGTCCATTATTTCTCAATTATTAAAGAATGAAAGTTGTAGAGATCGTCGATGTTTTCAATTTGATAGGTTGCAGGCCTCGTAAATCTTCCCGAATCAAAAGTTATGGCTGTTTTACCAGAGAACACTGAAGTAGAAAAAGGATGCCCACCGGGGCGGGCTTTTACTATACAAAACCCCCATAGGGGCGGGAGTACAAGCTATAAAATAGTGGGTATGCCAGTTGGGGCAGGCCCTTTAAGCCTTGTACCCCTCGCCGGGGCGGGGGTACGCACAGAAAAGTCATTTTTTGTCTGAATTTGAGTTCAAGAAGGATTGGTTCGATCCGATTGACTCAAGAACTTCCAAGAGGACTTAAAGACATATAAAGAGACATATAAACGGAGGAGATTAGGGGGGAGATGGAGGATTCCATTAGATTAGATTAGAGTAGAATAGGAGAAAACACTAGTTCTTATGAGATTTTGAGATTGAAACACTTGGAAGCCATTGGAGATCCAGATCAAGAGCGAGACAGAGGATGAATTTCCCGACAATTGATTCACTTCTTTTCCTTAATCTTATTCTTATCTTGTATTCAAGTGTGGATTCTTAGTTTTAATTCAATGAACTAATTCTTTGTTTAAGATTACAATGGATCTTATTGTGTAGTTTACTTTAATATGCTTCGCTATCAATTATTATGTTCTATTGTGAGGATTGTCTATTGTGATTTGGACTTAATTGTTTAATTGATTAGCCATCAATTACCGTGATAATTTATATGAACTCGAGAGATGAAGTTTAGATTTAGATCTGATCATGATAACATGTGTTTGTGATTTCTGCATAGATGGAATTCATGATTCATGTTTAGGATAGAGATATGCCTTTAAGCCATATGTAATCTTATAGAGAACTTGTGCTTTAAATCCTTTTTAATTATAATTCACATAGAGATATAGTGGATTAGTTAATTAGGGTGTCTTGCTTAATTCTATCATCTGTGAATTTAAGTGAGTATGGGTACTATGCATCGAGAGGTGGTTTTATCTGCTTTAGTGTTCTTGATTAACAATTCAGAATAGAGAATAATTGTTGAGAAATGTGTTAACTTAAATGAAGCAATAAGTGAAGTTGTGATTTTAAATCTCTGTAATCTTAATTTAACTAGTGGAATTTAATAATAGTTTAATTATATAATTTGAAATTAATTCATTTAAATAAGATTGAGTTGGTTACGGGTTAGTACTTGGTGATTTTTATTAAATAATTCCTCGTGGGAACGATACTCTACTTTCACTTTATTACTTATTGACCACGTATACTTGCATGTTGTGCTTAATTAGATTTTACCCAACAGGTTTTTGGCGCCGTTGCCGGGGAATTAGTTAAATATTTTTTTGCAAATATTAGCTTTAATCAAATTAGTCTTAATTTAAACATTTTTTTTCTTTTTATTTAATTCTCTCCCTATTTTTCTTTCTTTTCAGGTACCATGGATGGATGCAATTATCAATGGCCATACGCAAATATGACTTCACCAAGGGACACAGGAAATTGGACGCTTTTGCAGCACAACATCGTCAAAGTGTGGCGGTTACTAGTGATTATTATGCTTGAAATCATCTGAGTCATCAATGTGTCGTCAGTTTTGAGTCGGTATAATGTGGTGGTGATTACCCCAACAATTATGTCTATCCCAACAACTATCATCAAGATTGGAGGTATCACCCGAATTCTTCATGGAGTTTCAATTATGAAGATCAATACTCTGCTCCAAATCCAACATACACTTCGGAATTCTCATGTCAACTTCCATTGCAAGAAGAAAAGTCAAAATTGGAGGAATTCATGTCAAAGATCATAGAAAACCAAGAGGAGAGGATGATGAGTCAAGAAATATCGAGCCATAATTTTTAGCACCAAATGGAACAACTCATCACTACTTCAACCCATGGTCCTTAATATATGGATTCCAATATTGAGATAGATAATTCAGGGGTAGTGGAATTGTTGTCCAAATTCGTAACATCAAATGAGGATAGGAGGATTAATCAAGAACGGTCAATTCAGAATCTTCAGAATAAGATAGATCAAAATGTTCAAAGCCTTGAACAACTGTCCTCAATATAATTGGTGTTTTGACTTGGATTTTGAGATTGACGAAGTGCCCGAACCAAATCTACAACCGGATGAGACACGAGATGTTGAAAAAGAGGAGACAAGTGGGGATAATAAAAATAAGGTCAGTGAAGAACTAACTATGAGTACCAACGAGGATGAGCTAATGCTATTAGTGCCCTAAGTTCCTTCTCCGCCAAAGATCAAGGGTCCAGTTAGATTTGCAAAATCATGCCCGCTTGGTAGTCATGTCGTCGGCAAGGCTCTATATGACATGAGAGCTAGTACAAATGTAAAGCCATGGTGGGATGAGGAGGAGAAGATAGAAGAAGAGCCTGTTGTTCTTGCCAAGCCTGAAAGCCCCAATCGAATCATATGCTCAATGAACGGAAAAGCACCTAGTTATTCAACATTCTCAATTGGGCACTTATTTAAATAAAGCATGCTAGGTGACTTTAATTCGATAACCATCACAAATGGGAACCTACCAAAAGTTATATTATTTTCAATGGATGGAGGGTTCCTCAATCATCGAAGAGGAATTGGATAGCGTTGACCAGACAAAGTCAGGTTGAAAGACTGTAATTCAAGCGCTAACTGGGAGGCAACCCAGAAATTTTTATATTTATATGCTTTACTAGTTTATTTAGTAGATAGGAATTAATTTACTTATTAAGTTCTCTTACCAATCCAAAGTGTTATTCTAATCCATGTTGTCTCTCTTTATTACAGGTATTGGAGGTTCAATGGATAGGCAAAATATTATGGAAAGGTTATGCAAGTCAAATTCAAGTGTGGTGCCCAATTTATTCTATGCGCCTAACCTATTCTCTAAACTTAGCGGACAAGGATGAGGATTGCTATATTTTCAGGGAAATCCTCTACTTTACTTTTTTCTATTTTAGCCATTGAGGACAACGTCTAGTTTAAGTTTAGGGGCATTTTAGTGTCGTATTGCATATAGTTAGTTATTTACATTGTAGTTCGTTATGTTTACGGGTTATTTACATTTATTTTTTGCATTCAGTTTTTTGTTTAAAATAAAAAAATAAAAAAATAAAAAAAATTGAAAAATTTCAAAAATAGTAGTTAGTTTACTATGTTTATATATCATTTAGTACATTTTGCATGAGTCCAGTTATTTGATATTTACAGTTTGTTTTGGCCAATGATGAGATTAGAATTGGGTAGACAAGTATAGTACTGACTATTAGAGCTTTGATGTGATTTCTTGTTATGAATTGAGTATTTTTTTTTGTTTGAAACTGGTATAATAAGGATAGCACAGTAAAAACAACTTGTTGATTGATTGAGTTTAAATTGATACATAATGGGACTCTAAAGGATAATGCTAGTTTAAATGAAAGAATGACAAAAATAAGTAGTTATGGTTAAGGTTAGACAAGAACCTAAGTTTAGGAGAATATTTGGAAAAAATAAGCTATATAAAAAAAGTATGAATAAACACCGTGGCGTACTTGTCTATTTTTGTGGCCTTTGTTACTTGAGTAAGTATGCCCGAGGGGATTGCCTTTACACCTAGCGCCCAAAGGTCTTAATGGTCTGGGAGTCGTTGGTCGAAAGCCCGTTAAGGTAGCATTGAAAAGCCTAAGGAAATAAGACATTGTATAGCTATGCGTATATAAACCAAAAGAAAAAAAATGAATAAAATGGGAAATAAGAGAAAAAAGCCCGAGTAGATGAAAAATAAAGCATAAGTATCCCATGTTGACCCTCGATATTGGAAATTGTTTGATTTAAGTTGGATCTAGCTTGTTTTTGGATTTCTTGAGTTTACACTGTATGATACCTTCGAAGAGACTTGCTATGTGTTAAATTTGATTTTATATCAGTTTACATTGTTGTGGAGCACACACACACTATATTAGTGATAACAGTCTAAGATTTGATGATTGATTGGGAAGTTAATGATTTGTTTTGAGATGATGTATTATCATGTTTACCTGATTTCTCTAAGGTCGGTTGAATAGACTTGTTTCTGTCATTACTGCTGGATTCATAGGCATGTAGATTAGTTGCATTGTATAGCATTGTTGTTTTGTGTTTTTGCTTGAGGACAAGCAAATGTTTAAGTTTGGGGGTATTTGATAAGTAGTTTTTATACCTACTTATCCGATATCTGTTACTTAAATTAGTTTCTTAAACTCATGTTTCTTAGTTACTTTTAATGCATTTTGTGTTCATTTTGTAGATTATACGCTTAGGAGCTGTGTGAGCAACTATTGGTATGAAATCGCAAAGAATTGGTATGAAATCACAAAGAAAAGCAATCCTGACATCGTTTAGGCTTTCATGTTTATTTAATGTTTTTGGCTTAGAAATTGGATTATATTTTAGAGTTTCTTCTTAGCTTTTTGGAACATCTTGAATCATTACAATCGGAGTTCGGATGCAAGAGTTATGATCTTTGTACCAACGGACGTTGAACTTCACTGTTTTGGGTGGCCATTTGCATAGCAGTCACTTCCAGCCAAATTTTGACCTTTATCCATCCATTATTTCTCAATTCTTAAAGAATAAAAGTTGTAGAGCTCGTTGATATCTTCGATTTGATAGGTGGCACGCCTCGTAACTCTTCACGGATCAAAAGTTATGGCCGTTTTACCAAAGGACACTGTAGTAGAAAAAGGATGCCTGCCGGGGCAGACATTTACTATACAAAACCCCCGCCGGGGCGGGGTAACAAGCTGCAAAATAGTGGGTATGCCAGACGGGGCAGACCCTTTAAGACTTATACCCCCCGTCGGGGCAGGGGGTACGAGCAGAAAAGTCATTTTTTGTCCGAATTTTTGTTCGAGAAGGATTGGTTCGATCCGATTGACTTAAGGACTTCCAAGAGGACTTAAAGACATATTAAGAGACATATAAAAGGAGGAGAATCACAAGGATTAGGGGAGGGAGGGAGGATTCCATTAGATTAGATTAGAGTAGAATAGGAGAAAACACTAGTTCTTATGAGATTTGGAGATTGAAGCACTTGGAAGCCATTGGAGATCCAGATCAAGAGCGAGACAGAGGGTGAATTTGCCGAAAATAGATTCACTTCTTTTCCTTAATCTTATTCTTATCTTTTAATGTGTATTCAAGTGTGGATTCTTAGTTTTAATTCAATGAACTAATTCTTTATTTGAGATTACAATGGATCTTATTGTGTAGTTTATTTTAATATGCTTCGGTATCAATTATTATGTTCTATTGTGAGGATTGTCTATTGTGATTTGGACTTGATTGTTTAATTGATTGGCCATCAATTATCGTGATAATCTATATGAACTCGAGAGATGAAGTTTAGATTTAGATCTGATCATGATAGCATGTGTTTATGATTTCTACATAGATGGAATTCATGATTAGTGTTTAGGATAGAGATATGCATTTACGCCATATGTAATCTTATAGAGAACTTGTGCTTTAAATCCTTTTTAATTGTAATTCATATAGAGATATAGTGGATTAGTTAATTATGGTGTCTTACTTAATTCTATCATATGTGGATTTAAGTGAGTATGAGTATTATGTATCGAGAGGTGGTTTTATCTGCTTTAGTGTTCTTGATTAACAATTCAGAATAGAGAATAATTGATGAGAAGTGTGTTAACTTAAATGAAGGAATAAGTGAAGTTATGATTTTAAATCTCCGTAATCTTAATTTAACTAGTGGAATTTAATAGTAGTTTAATTATATAATTTGAAATTCATTCGTTTAAATAAAATTGAGTAGGTTACGGGTTAATACTTGGTGATTTTTATTAAACAATTCCTCGTGGGAACGATACTCTACTTTCACTTTATTACTTGTTGACCACGTATACTTGCGTGTTGTACGTAATTAGATTTTACCCTACAAGCTTTAAGAAGTTTGAAAGATCAGAAAAGAAGTTCAAGGATATTCTTCAGCTCGTAAAGAATGCTGGGTTTTCGAAGTGCTTGGAAGCCAACACTCCAGTCTATACTAATTTGGTGAAGGAATTTTATTCAAATGCAACGATAGATTCTGGGCTTCTATCCACAAAAGTCAAAGGAATAAATTTAAAGATAAGAGCATCAGACATCAACCAATGTCTTAGGTTTCCTGACCAAGGTCTGATGAGTCTTGAGGATGTCGACATTGAAGAAGGCAAGAAGTTAATGCGCTACAAGAGAAATGCAAATATGAAGGATATGAAAAAGGAGTTTCCTGAGGAGTTTGAATTCCTGGCTGAAATTGCTGGAAATTATATCTTATGCAAAGATACTGCACACGATACTGTTAGTGATATGCAACTGAGAGTCATTACTGCAATCGTCATGAAACAGTAGATGAATTTTGGAGCCCTACTAATTGATTGGTTATCCAAATAGCTAGAAAAAGCTGAGAAGAAGAAGTCTACAGATAAACCTCTCACAAAGGTTTTTCATGGAATACTCTTGAGCATTATTCTAAAGAAGAAACTGAAGTGCAAGATAAAGGATGATGAGGGAGAACCCCTAAATGTTCAAAAAGTGATGTCTCCAAAGCTGTTCGAAAATTGAAAGAAAAATCCCATGGAGAATAAGGGGCTAAAGACATTTGGCAGCAGCAGCACATGCACTGCAAAGAAAAGAACGGCAAGAGTAATTGAAATCGAATCATCTTAATCTGATGATTCTGCATCCCCCAGTGGCCACTCCAGCAAAGCCAACCAAGAAAAGAGCTAAGGTTGTGAAAAAGTCAACAGAGGTTCCACCAAACAGTCTCTTTATTGATAGAAAGATATATGAATCAGGAAAGGAAAAAGCACCAACTGATGCACCCCCAAGGAGGAGAAAAAGTAACCATATACTTCAAAGAACAAACCAGAAGAAAGAAGGAGGCTCTACATCAAAAGTGAGTGATCTCAGTGATAGTGATGAAGATGATAAACTTGAGTCTATAAGAGAAGACATTAAAGGCAAAAAGAGAATGATTTCTGATAGCTTCAGCAGTGAAGGTAAAAGGACTGCAACTGCCAATGAACCCAGGTCAGAAGGAGATGATGAAGGTGAAACAAAAGAATTCTTGAAGTCTGAAGAGCAAGGAATGACTGCTGAGTTAGAAAGTTATGAGAAGGATACTACAAAAGAAATAAGTAATGAAAATCAGTTAGAAAAATCCACTGATGAATCAGTTGAAATGACCCTGCATGATTCAAGCTCAAAGTCAGAAAATGAAGAGATGGAGACAAACTCCAGCTCTACAGATAAGGAATCAACAGATTATCACATTCCATTTCCAGTAACGGCTCGCAGAAGAATAGTGGTGGAAGTCAGTAATGAAGCACAAAATGTGATTCCAGGAAGATGGATAGATCATGAGAATGAATGACTCAAAGTAGTAACGATGACTACAGAAAAACTGTTCAACAATTTTCACGACATGGATTTAGATCGTACTACAATACTCTACAATCCTGACAATCCTTTGATAAAATGGTTCTACCCATGGATGCCCTGGCTAAAGGCATATACTGCCGAAGATGAGAGTTACATCAGCTGGTGTTATTCATATTTTCCCAATTTGGAGCTGGTCTCTCAGAACTTTCCAAGGGTCAAAACATTTCACACCAAACTGATCAAGAACGTCCCTCATTTCAAAGTTTATCGTCATGCTAGAAACATCTACGTTCCCTACTATCTCTTAGAAAACTTAGATAATGGAAAGGCCACACCAAAGCCCATAATCGTAGAGGCCTCATACTCTGCGATTGCAAATAATCAAGCTCATCCTGATACCCAAGCATCAAACCCCACTCTCAGCACTCCAAGTCTCAATCATATCATACCCTCTGATATCCCCTCTTCATCTAACAATAATTTCTTTGACATTCTCACTGACTTTGAAAATATTTACAAAAGTGAGAAACTCAAACAAACTGCCCAAATCTCTTAAGACTCTGAGTTATTGAAAAACTCTAAAGAATTGGCTAAATTTTTTTCATATATTACTGAGGAAGCAAAGAGCCTATCAGAAGGAGAGGAAAATGAGTTCCACAAGAAGCTTCAAGCAACCATCTCTGATATATCCAATAAGCTTCATCAGAGAGATCAGATTTATTTGGAATCTATCGAGCAATAGAGGAAAGAAACTGTGACATCCCAGATTTTTAGAATTTATAAATGAGAATTTTATAAATAAAAGTATTATTTATGAGATATGTTGGGTGTGAGTATGTGTATGTCATATATTGTAGAATATATGAATTGATGTGAAGGGAATGTTATATATTAATTTTAATATATATAAATATTTAATTGAATTATTTATTGAGTAAATAAATAAATTTTCGTTTTGATTATAGAGTAATGTAATTAGCTATAGTAGATTAATTAAATGAATATTTAGTATTTAATTTAATTAATATAATAATTTTATGTTATAGTTCTAATTTAATTGAGATAATTAAATTTGATGAGTTATGTGATGATTGTTACACGAAATTATAATTAACAAGTAAATATAATTATGTGACAATTTGATGAGATTGATTGATGTTAAGCTATTGATTAATTAAAATAATGAGTATTTCCCAAACATGGCCTTAGGCTTTTCAAGTTCAAGTTGGTGTAACCTATGTATTAACTAGTAATTAGTATATCTAATAATTACTAGGAGTTACATATATTATATATTGCTAATATTGTATATTATATGTATATACTACAAGTTAGTATGTTAGTTTTAGAAAACAAACAAAAGAAAGAAGAAGAGAGTTAGAGAGAGTTGTAGGAGAAGAAGAAGAGGAAGAAAAAGAAGAAGAAGGGAAAGCTTTGAGAAGACAAAACAAGCCCCATCATCATCATCTTCATCTCTCTCTTAAATTCATACTAATAAGGCTATAATCTAAATTCCTTGTTTTAATTATATTTTTATGTTCTTCATAATGTAGGATAATGGTTATATAAAAGTTGTATTGAGAAATTGAGAGAGATAGAGAGAAATAGAGGAATTGAGATGAGCTAGAAGAAGAAGAAGAAAAAGCTAGAAGAAGGTAACTTCTAAACTCTTATTTAATCTTTGATTTTTGGGTAGATTTATGTTCTAGGGTAATAGATCATGCTTAATCTTGTTTGTATTGGTTTAATCTTGGATTATCAAGAATCAAACATAGGATTCAAGAAAGAAAATGAAATGGAAAGAAAATTTGAAGAACAAAATTCGTAGGTTTTGAGTAATTGTGGACATATCTTGTGAAATTCATATCTCTTTGGGTATAATGAGTTAGAAAGTGAGCCTTAAATCAAATCGAAGATATGGAAGTAAGCTATATTCTGAAAGTGGAATCACATGAAAACTCTTTGTAGATTTCTTGCAATGTCTGTTTTAGTAAGGCTGGTCCGAAGGGAAAATAATCTGTCCAGAAAATCAAAACTGTTACGGTTTTTGACTTTGAAAAATTCATATAAATTCGTGTGTTTTGAATATGAAGAAACTTAAAACTACAAAGTTGTAGATATGGAAGTTTACTAGCTAGCGAGACTGAGCCATTTTATGGACCAGATCATGTCCGAAATAAATTGTTTAGTAAGGATGTCCAGAAAATGAAATTTTCTACACTAGTTGATGAATTGCAGAATCTGGTTTAGATGGATAAGGGTCTGACTTTAAGGCCTAGATGAGGTTGTAGTACACTGAGTAAGGGTTAATTCTATATAAGAAGGAACAAAAATGGACATGTAACGAAGGAGATACGTTAAAAACGAAAGTAACGTTTTGTTAAAGAAATTGTGAAGATGAGTTGTATAATTATGTTTGAATTACGATTTTGGGTGATGGTATATTTTGATGATTAAAAATATGTTTTAACATATGTAATGAATATAGATATGTGTTATCATATTCTATGCATAATTAACCATTTAAGATCAAGAGTTGAGATAAGTTAATGTATGCACATAACGTGCTCGACAAAATGCCTAAAAGTAATAGTGTTTCTAAACTTTGGTATACAAAGTGTCTAACTAATGGCTAATATTGGATATTTAAGTACGAAAATATGATAGTACAAGAATAATAATGGAAAGAAATCGAAAAGGGTAATTTTTGATTTATGAAGGAAAATTAAACATGTAAACAATGTGTTGAATATGCATTTTTGAAACCAAATTGGTAAAAATAAAATGGTGTGATATACGCACATTAAACTACAAGTGAGATATTCTAGCATGTGTGGTGATGAAAATGAAAATAAAACTGAGTTGCATATAAAACACAGTTAGATGTCTATAAAGATATTACAAAGGATAATAAGATAAAGTATGGTCTTAGAATAAATTTGACCATGAGATTTATTATTGATTTTATTTATTATCAATATCACATACAATGTAGGTTGTGCAAGGATGCGAAGTATTAGCGTATTGGTAAAATGCCGGTAAAGGCAAGTCTTTCAGTTCCTTTTTGCTATGTGAACTTGATGATGATCTGCTTTAAAATTTTAGTGTATAATGTATTATATATGTCAAAAGTATGAAATGTGAAAGTCAATCTATGACTATGATGATTGAACTATGAATGTTGATTGAGTAAGGAACTCAATCTTTATAGTTGTTATGTGAACTACAACATGTATGCTATGTTTGTTTATGATTATTCTTGTATGTTGAGCATGTTATTATGTGTTACGTGATGCATGAAAGCTGTTAGATTTTGCTGAGCTGTCGAGCTCATTCTTGCAAATAACCATTTTTGCAGATTCAAGAATTGAAGGTAACACTATGTGCTACTTGATTTTTATGAATCAAAAGTGATATATGAAGATTTAATATCCTAGCTAAGTTGTTATTCTTGTAGACCATGTCTAATGTTTCGGTAAATGTATTAATGTTGTAATTATAATATTGTTTTGCGAATGTAAACTATTGTAGTATTAAAATGATTCTGAGATATTCAGATGTAAAGGTTGAAGGTTTTGGGAACGAGGATAGTTTGTAATAAAAAATTTTAATTATTCCGCAAATTTCAATGGTTGTATTATCGTTTAATGATGTAAAATTAAAGGTTGAATGTATTATTAACGACCTAAGTCGAGAATTAAATTGTATGAATTTTGGGGTCGTTACTGTAAGACCCCAAATTTTATGAAATAAAAGTATTCAATTTTTCTTATAATTACTATTCAGTAAATGGTTAAATTGATAAAAGTTTAAAGTTATGAGTGAAATATGATTTTTTTTCAAAATAAACAAGTGGTTATAAAATAATCATTGTTGTCGGGAAATATTCGTTTGGTCGTGGAATATTCTTTCTGTCGGGGAATATTCGTACGACGGCGCAGCTATTTGTGGGCCCCATAACGAATAACTGTCGGATGAAGAAAACGACAAATTTGAGTTTTTACAAATAACGGCGTAGTTGTTACTGTTAATACTGTTGAAATACCCGGTGGTTAAAATACAGTAATACGCGTTATTGTACAGTAGCACACGGTATTGCACCAATTATTGATTCTTACGTAAGAAGACACTACTCAATAATGGTTACAGTAGTTATTATTCAATATTTTATTTTATTGATTCAATAATTGTTGCGTTGATATTTTATATTATTGTTGTTTCAAAAATTGTTGCTGCACAGTATTTTCCTTTATCAGATCAATAATTCATATTATTTGAATAATATTATTAGATAACATTATTGGCAATGTCTAGAAAGTTCTGTCTAAGGAGAGGTTTGGTCATCTAATTACGCGCTAGTAAGGAGAAATCCTTATTGGAAAGCCCCCTCTTTCCTAGGAACGGCCTGGTTGTCATAAATGTGATTCTGTAATATTATTTGTGAATAATTAATTATCGATTCATATGATAAGGAAATATTTATTTTATGTGGATATAAATGAGGGATATAATTTTGTGGTTAAAAATGAAGGAGTTAATGTTGAGGTTTTTATCAGTATTTTTGTCGGAATGGGGGTATTAAAAATCAGGGTTTTTGAGATATTTTGCGGGGGTTATAATTTTTAATCCGACCGTTGGATCGTGGTAATTTTTGGATATGTTATACATATATAAGTTGAGTATATGTCCATAAATTTTGAACCGTTAAAAATGAACGTATGATTTGTTATGAATTTTAAGAGGTGGCTGATTCGGAAATCAGGTTATAAATCATTTTTAGTGGAAAATTCTAGAATTGGTGGGCCCCACTTGTGGTTGGTGAAGAAATGTGCTGAATTATATTTCAAATATGGTGGGTGGGAATAGTAGCAGGTAAAGCCATCAGGTTGCAGGTCAAACCTACCAAAATTTTCCTATAAATAGAGGGCTAAGTTAGAATTGAAAATCACACCAGAAACATAAGCTTTCTCTCTTTCTCTCTCTAGATTATTGAGTGTATTTTGTGAGTATTTAGATACTCTGTGAGTTTCTATTCATCAGTGCAAGTTTCCTTCAGCCTTATACCGATCAGAAGTACTGCTCTTTTGAGGTAAGGGATAGTAAGGGATACTAAGTGATTTTAAGGGTTGTTATGATTTTCAGTTTCGTAATTTTTCTGATCTTCAAAAATTCTGGAAAAATTTGAAATGATATTTTGATGAGTTTTATTGATTGTGTCCAAAAATGGTGATTTTTGGATGTATAGATTGAGAGTTATGAATTTTATGAGAAAAGACTATTTTAAAAGTAACTACTTATAATTTCTTGTGGTTAACTCCAAAATTGATGAAATTTTTATTGGGAGTACATGTATATGATGGAAGTATACTCTGTTAATTTCAGAATTTTTGGACAAAAGTACAATTTTTGATAAATGTCTAAATATTCGGCTGTTTTGACCATATGAAAAATAGTAAATGACTTTTAAAAATTCTGAGAAAAATATATGTTCAATATGGGACTATATTCTGATAAATCCCAGAAAAGAAATATTTTTGGAACTGATTTGGTATTTTTCATGAAAATAGTGTAGTTATGAGTAAATGAATTAAATATGTTTTGTGAAGAAAGAAAATTGGAAAATAGGATTTTATGGCTTGAGAATCCTATATGAGGTATATGCAGATTTTTGATGAGGGTTTTGGTTATTGATGATGAAATTGTAAGAGTTGGCATTTTATGATGATTAAATGCATTAATTAGTAAAGTGTAAACAATTAAAATAAATTGTTTATAAATTTAAGTAATATTATTCTTTCAATATCATTATACCGAAATATTGGTATGGATTTTATTGTGGAATTTCTATCTTTTGTGTCGGGGTTACTATTCATGAGTTACTATTCACGATTTACTATTCATGAGTTACGAATATTACTCTTGAGATTAAAACTATATGTTGATCATATTATTTTCATATATAACATTTTTATAACCTTGATGTTGAAATTCTCTTTCACTGGAGTGTAAAGATGGGTAGATTATTGGTATGATCATGACTAGGGTTCTCTTTGGCCTGTAGTGCAAAGTTGAATTGTGACTGGTATGATCATGACCATTGAATTTATAATTGAATATCTTAAGCTTAAGTGCAAAGGTGAATTGATTAACATGGTTATAATTATTGTTTATATAAATTTTGAAATGATTATATATTTCTTTGAGATATTAATATATTTGGCCTTTAGTGCAAATATGAACTGTTGATGAATATATTTGGCCGTAGTGCAAATATGAACTGTTGAGGAATATCTTTGGCCTGTAGTGCAAAGATGAATTGTTGATGAATATCTTTGGCCCGTAGTGCAAAGATGACATGTTGTTGAATATCTTTGGCCAGTAGTGCAAAGATGAACAGATGTTGAGATAAACATGACCAACTGGTGATACAAATGAATATCTTTGGCCGTAGTGCAAAGATGGATTTATTAGTATGATTATGAACAGGAAATGTGATTTGGTATAACCATGATCTTTGATGTTTCAGGTAAAGATAGGTGATGAAAATTATCTTCGTCCTGGATGAGAAGAGAAATTTAGAACTACAGTTATGATTATGAGTTATTCATATGATTGTGGACCAGAATTGTTGATTGATGTTACAAGGATAAAATATTGTTGATGGATTTTTAACATGGAGAAGATAATAGACTTTATAGTCTATTTGACTCTTCTAATGGATTGCATGTTCCGCTGCAACTATGGTTGAAATTTTTATCATTTACCATATGTTCTAAATCTCTGATTTATTATTGATGAAGGCTATTGATAATTTAATTATCTTTAGTCATGATATTCTTTACTGAGCTAGTTGTGCTCACCCTTTTGCTTCACAATTCCTTTCAGGTAATAAGAGTGTAGCTGGGTCGAGCGAGGGTAACGGGGAAATAGAACGGTGGTCTCTAGCTGTGGATGTTCTCCCAAAGCAGTATAGAAAAGTTCATTTAGTAGTTATATTTGGTGAATCCAATAGGGTAAGGTGTACCCAACGTTGGAAGGGTAGTTTGCCACTATCATACAAGATGTCTAACGACATACAACCTCGTGTCATCATAAGACAGGGATGTGCTCATCCACTTACTGAGTATATATACGAGCACTACCTATATAATCTTGGTGTTTGTTTGAAGTATAATTCTCAATTAGAGATAGTAGAGATAATGATATGTCAAGAGAAGACTCACCATTGGGAAGAATATGATAGTAATCTTCTCGTTTTTCTTTGGGGTCTATTGGGTCAACCAAAGATAATTCTGTGGCCATATGATATCTATCATAACCTAGACGCATGGCCTCCCATGTACGAAGGTTTCCTTGAGCACTTCCCAAAGATTCTAATTTCCAAAACAGTTTTTGACTATACCTTTATGTAAGATGTCATTGTGAGGTGATGTCCACGATTGGAACATGAGTCATATTTGGTATATATTTGTATCCAAACTCACAGCATATGTGTTGTTGTATTTTGCACGACAATTATTGTAATAAAGTTGTAGTTATTTTCTGTACCATGTATTTGGCGACTCAGAATAGGTTGGATGGAATGGACCTATTTTGGGGATGTCACAGGTGGTATCAGAGCTATAAGTAAAGAGCCCCGAGCCTCTCGCTGGTGACTTCCTGTTGATGGGGGATGCACCGAAGCCAGACTCTCCGTAGGGGACGCCGTTCTGCGGTGGCAAATTGATAGGTACCACTGTGAGGTGCTGTCCACTGATGGGACATTTGTCACAGGTGGTATCAGAGCTTAGGGATATGGTCTCTGGCGGAGATCGGGGAATAAAACTAGGAGGGGAGAGATGAGTAAATCCTTCGCTAGTGTGTCCTACCTAAGCTTATTTGTTAGTCAGTCATAATATCGGGATATTATGTGATATGTTAATTTGTTAAATTAACCCTTGTTTTGAAGCTATATTCTAGAATGATATCTAAAATACAGGAGATGAGCAATGGAAAAATCATGATGACAGGGAAGATGAAATCTGAAATGAAAGCAAGGTATTCTCAACTCTTTGAAATATCAGGTACGTAAATTTCGAGGACGAAATTTCATAAGGAGGGGAGATTGTAAGACCCCAAATTTTATGAAATAAAAGTATTCAATTTTTCTTATAATTACTATTCAGTAAATGGTTAAATTGATAAAAGTTTAAAGTTATGAGTGAAATATGATTTTTTTTCAAAATAAGCAAGTGGTTATAAAATAATCATTGTTGTCGGGAAATATTCGTTTGGTCGTGGAATATTCTTTCTGTCGGGGAATATTCGTACGACGGCACAGCTATTTGTGGGCCCCATAACGAATAACTGTCGGATGAAGAAAACGACAAATTTGAGTTTTTACAAATAACGGCGTAGTTGTTACTGTTAATACTGTTGAAATACCCGGTGGTTAAAATACAGTAATACGCGTTATTGTACAGTAGCACACGGTATTGCACCAATTATTGATTCTTACGTAAGAAGACACTACTCAATAATGGTTACAGTAGTTATTATTCAATATTTTATTTTATTGATTCAATAATTGTTGCGTTGATATTTTATATTATTGTTGTTTCAAAAATTGTTGCTGCACAGTATTTTCCTTTATCAGATCAATAATTCATATTATTTGAATAATATTATTAGATAACATTATTGGCAATGTCTAGAAAGTTCTGTCTAAGGAGAGGTTTGGTCATCTAATTGCGCGCTAGTAAGGAGAAATCCTTATTGGAAAGCCCCCTCTTTCCTGGGAACGGCCTGGTTGTCATAAATGTGATTCTGTAATATTATTTGTGAATAATTAATTATCGATTCATATGATAAGGAAATATTTATTTTATGTGGATATAAATGAGGGATATAATTTTGTGGTTAAAAATGAAGGAGTTAATGTTGAGGTTTTTATCAGTATTTTTGTCGGAATGGAGGTATTAAAAATCAGGGGTTTTTGAGATATTTTGCGGGGGTTATAATTTTTAATCCGACCGTTGGATCGTGGTAATTTTTGGATATGTTATACATATATAAGTTGAGTATATGTCCATAAATTTTGAACCGTTAAAAATGAACGTATGATTTGTTATGAATTTTAAGAGGTGGCTGATTCGGAAATCAGGTTATAAATCATTTTTGGTGGAAAATTCTAGAATTGGTGGGCCCCACTTGTGGTTGGTGAAGAAATGTGCTGAATTATATTTCAAATGTGGTGGGTGGGAATAGTAGCAGGTAAAGCCATCAGGTTGCAGGTCAAACCTACCAAAATTTTCCTATAAATAGAGGGCTAAGTTAGAATTGAAAATCACACCAGAAACATAAGCTTTCTCTCTTTCTCTCTCTAGATTATTGAGTGTATTTTGTGAGTATTTAGATACTCTGTGAGTTTCTATTCATCAGTGCAAGTTTCCTTCAGCCTTATACCGATCAGAAGTACTGCTCTTTTGAGGTAAGGGATAGTAAGGGATATTAAGTGATTTTAAGGGTTGTTATGATTTTCAGTTTCGTAATTTTTCTGATCTTCAAAAATTCTGGAAAAATTTGAAATGATATCTTGATGAGTTTTATTGATTGTGTCCAAAAATGGTGATTTTTGGATGTATAGATTGAGAGTTATGAATTTTATGAGAAAAGACTATTTTAAAAGTAACTACTTATAATTTCTTGTGGTTAACTCCAAAATTGATGAAATTTTTATTGGGAGTACATGTATATGATGGAAGTATACTCTGTTAATTTCAGAATTTTTGGACAAAAGTACAATTTTTGATAAATGTCTAAATATTCGGCTGTTTTGACCATATGAAAAATAGTAAATGACTTTTAAAAATTCTGAGAAAAATATATGTTCAATATGAGACTATATTCTGATAAATCCCAGAAAAGAAATATTTTTGGAACTGATTTGGTATTTTTCATGAAAATAGTCTAGTTATGAGTAAATGAATTAAATATGTTTTGTGAAGAAAGAAAATTGGAAAATAGGATTTTATGGCTTGAGAATCCTATATGAGGTATATGCAGATTTTTGATGAGGGTTTTGGTTATTGATGATGAAATTGTAAGAGTTGGCATTTTATGATGATTAAATGCATTAATTAGTAAAGTGTAAACAATTAAAATAAATTGTTTATAAATTTAAGTAATGTTATTCTTTCAATATCATTATACCGAAATATTGGTATGGAATTTATTCTGGAATTTCTATCTTTTGTGTCGGGGTTACTATTCATGAGTTACTATTCACGATTTACTATTCATGAGTTACGAATATTACTCTTGAGATTAAAACTATATGTTGATCATATTATTTTCATATATAACATTTTTATAACCCTGATGTTGAAATTCTCTTTCACTGGAGTGTAAAGATGGGTAGATTATTGGTATGATCATGACTAGGGTTCTCTTTGGCCTGTAGTGCAAAGTTGAATTGTGACTGGTATGATCATGACCATTGAATTTATAATTGAATATCTTAAGCTTAAGTGCAAAGGTGAATTGATTAACATGGTTATAATTATTGTTTATATAAATTTTGAAATGATTATATATTTCTTTGAGATATTAATATATTTGGCCTTTAGTGCAAATATGAACTGTTGATGAATATATTTGGCCGTAGTGCAAATATGAACTGTTGAGGAATATCTTTGGCCTGTAGTGCAAAGATGAATTATTGATGAATATCTTTGGCCCGTAGTGCAAAGATGACATGTTGTTGAATATCTTTGGTCAGTAGTGCAAAGATGAACAGATGTTGAGATAAACATGACCAACTGGTGATACAAATGAATATCTTTGGCTGTAGTGCAAAGATGGATTTATTAGTATGATTATGAACAGGAAATGTGATTTGGTATAACCATGATCTTTGATGTTTCAGGTAAAGATAGGTGATGAAAATTATCTTCGTCCTGGATGAGAAGAGGAATTTAGAACTACAGTTATGATTATGAGTTATTCATATGATTGTGGACCAGAATTGTTGATTGATGTTACAGGGATAAAATATTGTTGATGGATTTTTAACATGGAGAAGATAATAGACTTTATAGTCTATTTGACTCTTCTAATGGATTGCATGTTTCGCTGCAACTATGGTTGAAATTTTTATCATTTACCATATGTTCTAAATCTCTGATTTATTATTGATGAAGGCTATTGATAATTTAATTATCTTTAGTCATGATATTCTTTACTGAGCTAGTTGTGCTCACCCTTTTGCTTCACAATTCCTTTCAGGCAATAAGAGTGTAGCTGGGTCGAGCGAGGGTAACGGGGAAATAGAACGGTGGTCTCTAGCTGTGGATGTTCTCCCGAAGCAGTATAGAAAAGTTCATTTAGTAGTTATATTTGGTGAATCCAATAGGGTAAGGTGTACCCAACGTTGGAAGGGTAGTTTGCCACTATCATACAAGATGTCTAACGACATACAACCTCGTGTCATCATAAGACAGGGATGTGCTCATCCACTTACTGAGTATATATACGAGCACTACCTATATAATCCTGGTGTTTGTTTGAAGTATAATTCTCAATTAGAGATAGTAGAGATAATGATATGTCAAGAGAAGACTCACCATTGGGAAGAATATGATAGTAATCTTCTCGTTTTTCTTTGGGGTCTATTGGGTCAACCAAAGATAATTCTGTGGCCATATGATATCTATCATAACCTAGACGCATGGCCTCCCATGTACGAAGGTTTCCTTGAGCACTTCCCAAAGATTCTAATTTCCAAAACAGTTTTTGACTATACCTTTATGTAAGATGTCATTGTGAGGTGATGTCCACGATTGGAACATGAGTCATATTTGGTATATATTTGTATCCAAACTCACAGCATATGTGTTGTTGTATTTTGCACGACAATTATTGTAATAAAGTTGTAGTTATTTTCTGTACCATGTATTTGGCGACTCAGAATAGGTTGGATGGAATGGACCTATTTTGGGGATGTCACAGTTACAGTTGGTATCAAAGCTGATAGGTTAGAAACCTTAGGTAAGAGTACCTTAGGCTATAACCTTAGAGAAGATAGGTGAAGATAAGGAACGAATAAGCTCAACTAGAGTTTGAACAATAAGAAGTAATGTAAGAAACGTATAAAGAAGGGATAAAACTTGCGTGAAATGATTCAAAGAAGAATCTCGCAGAGTTATAAGGAATATGAATGTGGGGTTACCCAACTCCAATAATAAGGATGTAAGGTGATAATAAATAGACAATGTCTATAAAAAAGAGAATGATAAAGAAGTTAAGAATAGAGAGTTATATCTAAGTGGTGCAATTGTACTCTTTCGTAGTTGATGTATGGTATCTAGGCTAAACGATTCCTTTATAGAGCGGAGGTATATACGAACTACCAACTCGGAACCTAGTTTGTTGGTTGTTTGTGGGAAACCACTCAGCGTACCATATTGAAACTGGTAGAGACTCGATGTGTTCCAAGTATAGAAAGTGGATACATATGATGAAAGTGTAGAACTTGAATGAAATATTGAGCAATGTAAATGAAGTTAGAAATTCTTAAAGGAAGAATTGTTATATAAACAAGAAGATTCAAGGAAGAATCTTGAAGAGATATAAATATAAGAAATGAGAGTTTCCTAACTCCAAAAGCCAAGATAATGAATAATGTCGTAAATGATGAAAAAGAGAAAGAAAGAGGATCATAAAATAAAACGATTACGAGTTAATAAAAGAATTTTAAGGGAGATGATCAAAGAATAAGATCACGACGTGGTCTGTTTAAGTTATAAAAGAAAGATGGTCTATAATGTTTGAATAATTATAGCTTAATGCTATGAAGATGGAGTACTATGAAATAGTACGAGATAACTCATGAGGAGTTATAGATAATGTGATACGAGGAATTCGTATCGAGCAAAGAGTAAGTTATAAGCAAGATAGAGTTAGGTGAGATTTCAATTGAGGACTCATGTGATGGCTGAGTTGTACAAACCTTTGTATGGGCGAGGGTTTTGTGTTTGCACTCAGTTTATCACATTGATAATCATTGGAATGTTTGTGTCGTGCTATTTGCTATATGCCTATTGAGAAGGTGATTCTTTTCTCATGTGTATAACGGATAGGTAGAGTATAGTTAGAGAATATTATAAGGTTAAGTGCGAGTTCTTAAAACTCATACTTATGGTAGGTTCGTGACTCATAATTATATGGTATGTTTTTGAACCCCTCAGCGAATGGACGCCTATGGTCTGACTAGGATAAGTTCTTAAACTCATATGATTGTGGCAAGTTCCTGAACTCATAACGTGTGGTAAGTTTGACGAACTGGGTATAGATAAGTATAAATGGAGTATTGAGGATGATAGGAATAGATAGACCTATTAAGCAATGGATTATTATAGAAAGTGGAGTTGATGGTGGAAGCATAGGTACTCTAAATCTACTAGCTATGCTAGACTTTCAAAATTTATTAACTTCGTGCTGATGTTTACACTTCTATTTTCTTGAAAAACATTGGATCAAATGATGGAACCAATGGGTTTTAACAATAATAATGTTATTCGTATGTCTATGCTAATTGTTTCGGCTAGACAAAAATGATTTGCAATATATCAAAATGTATTTTATATCATTAATGCATCATATAACCTGGTGCAAAAATGATAAAAACGATGGAGTCATCAATGCAGTATTAACTAGTGTTGGATGTGATCTAAGGATCGTCAGCCCACTATGGTATGATGTAGTATGATAAAATCACCAAATGACGGAATCCTCAACGGACTGTAAATACAGTGCGGTATCATGACGTCATAAAAAGATTTTTGAGATTTCTTTAAGATATGAGAATTCATATCTATATATGTATATGTATATTTCGGTTGATGTCTGAATTGTTGTAGAGGTCTATGTTATTTGATTCAGCTAGAGAATATTGAAAGATGTTCATGAAATTTAAGCGTTTGTTGAAAAGTTATGCCAAACCAAATTATTTTGCTGCGGATTCAGATGTTGAAAAGCTGAGGTGAACAACCCTATAAGGGGACATGTTTTCAGGGACAATGGTTCCGAGCGTAACACATATAGTTGTTACAAAACACTACGCTGCGGCTCAACGTAGTGGTACAATAGGTTGGCCACCTAGTGTACGTAAGGAGGGTGTTTTCAGTCTTTGTGATTGATAAACACTCTGGTTTACAGTGTGAAGGTTTGAGTTGAAGCACTAGTAAACCGAGAATAGAGTTCACGGTCTTGTGACCCCTTAGCATGATTTGGAATCTTTTAAATTCCTGAGTTATTCATACTACTTCCTAATTATTGAGCAATTATGGAAGATTCTTGCTATTCTAAAAAGCGAATATGGTAAGGATGATATTCCTTAGAAAGATGTTAAGTCGTAGGATGCGACACTGAATGATGAATATATTGAATAAATGAGAAAAGAAGTGCTGATATGAGAAGGAGATGAGTTATCAAAGAATAATGTAAAATTTTTAATAGAAAAGTTAATAATTGTAGAAAGATCTTTTTGGAAAGGAAGTGGTTATAGAACCCAATGACTGAATAAAGTATTAACGTAAAAATCTATTTTGATAGATTGAATGAATAAAGATTAATAAATAAAAATTTCGAGGACGAAATTCTTAGAAGAATGGGTGAATGTAATGTCCCGAGAGTTTGATCATATAGTATATGATAATGATCCTTAGAGAAAGATAATGAACGGGTCAAAGAATATGTAATACTCAAATATAATTGAGTCTAACTAAATGTTATGAAATAAAACTTATAAGAATTTATTATCAAGAATGGTGAGAGTAGAAAATATAAAACATATATTAATGTAATGTGTTGAAGTTATTCAATGAATAGATTTGAGGAAAACCTGAGTAAGGTAGGGTTTCAGTGATTCCGAGGACAGAATCCTTATAGGGAAGGATGTGACATTCCAAATTTTTAGAATTTATAAATGAGAATTTTATAAATAAAAGTATTATTTATGAGATATGTTGGGTATGAGTATGTGTATGTCATATATTGTAGAATATATGAATTGATGTGAAGAGAATGTTATATATTAATTTTAATATATATATAAATATTTAATTGAATTATTTATTGAGTAAATAAATAAATTTTGTTTTTATTATAGAGTAATGTAATTAAGTATAGTAGATTAATTAAATGAATATTTAGTATTTAATTTAATTAATATAATAATTTTATGTTATAGTTCTAATTTAATTGAGATAATTAAATTTGATGAGTTATGTGATGATTGTTACACGAAATTATAATTAACAAGTAAATATAATTATGTGACAATTTGATGAGATTGATTGATGTTAAGCTATTGATTAATTAAAATAATGAGTATTTGCCAAACATGGTCTTAGGCTTTTCAAGTTCAAGTTGGTGTAACCTATGTATTAACTAGTAATTAGTATATCTAATAATTACTAGAAGTTACATATATTATATATTACTAGTATTGTATATAATATGTATATACTACAAGTTAGTATGTTAGTTTTAGAAAACAAACAAAAGAAAGAAGAAGAGAGTTAGAGAGAGTTGTAGGAGAAGAAGAAGAGGAAAAAAAAGAAGAAGAAGGGAAAGCTTTGAGAAGACAAAACAAGCCCCATCATCATCATCTTCATCTCTCTCTTAAATTCATACTAATAAGGCTATAATCTAAATTCCTTGTTTTAATTATATTTTTATGTTCTTCATAATGTAGGATAATGGTTATATAAAAGTTGTATTGAGAAATTGAGAGAGATAGAGAGAAATAGAGGAATTGAGATGAGCTAGAAGAAGAAGAAGAAAAAGCTAGAAGAAGGTAACTTCTAAACTCTTATTTAATCTTTGATTTTTGGGTAGATTTATGTTCTAGGGTAATAGATCATGCTTAATCTTGTTTGTATTGGTTTAATCTTGGATTATCAAGAATCAAACAAGAGGATTCAAGAAAGAAAATGAAATGGAAAGAAAATTTGAAGAACAAAATTCGTAGGTTTTGAGTAATTGTGGACATATCTTGTGAAATTCATATCTCTTTGGGTATAATGAGTTAGAAAGTGAGCCTTAAATCAAATCGAAGATATGGAAGTAAGCTATATTCTGAAAGTGGAATCACATGAAAACTCTTTGTAGATTTCTTGCAATGTCTGTTTTAGTAAGGCTGGTCCGAAGGGAAAATAATCTGTCCAGAAAATCAAAACTGTTACGGTTTTTGACTTTGAAAAATTCATATAAATTCGTGTGTTTTGAATATGAAGAAACTTAAAACTACAAAGTTGTAGATATGGAAGTTTACTAGCTAGCGAGACTGAGCCATTTTATGGACCAGATCATGTCCGAAATAAATTGTTTAGTAAGGATGTCCAGAAAATGAAATTTTCTACACTAGTTGATGAATTGCAGAATCTGGTTTAGATGGATAAGGGTCTGACTTTAAGGCCTAGATGAGGTTGTAGTACACTGAGTAAGGGTTAATTCTATATAAGAAAGAACAAAAACGAACATGTAACGAAGGAGATACGTTAAAAACGAAAGCAACGTTTTGTTAAAAAAATTGTGAAGATGAGTTGTATAATTATGTTTGAATTAAGATTTTGGGTGATGGTATATTTTGATGATTAAAAATATGTTTTAACATATGTAATGAATATAGATATGTGTTATCATATTATATGCATAATTAACCATTTAAGATCAAGAGTTGAGATAAGTTAATGTGTGCACATAACGTGCTCGATAAAATGCCTAAAAGTAATAGTGTTTCTAAACTTTGGTATACAAAGTGTTTAACTAATGGCTAATATTGGATATCTAAGTATGAACAGATGATAATACAAGAATAATAATGGAAAGAAATCGAAAAGGGTAATTTTTGATTTATGAAGGAAAATTAAACATGTAAACAATTTGTTGAATATGCATTTTTGAAACCAAATTGGTAAAAATAAAATGGTGTGATATACGCACATTAAACTACAAGTGAGATAGTCTAGCATGTGTGGTGATGAAAATGAAAATAAAACCGAGTTGCATATAAAACACAATTAGATGTCTGTAAAGATATTATAAAGGATAATAAGATAAAGTAATGTCTTGGAATAAATTTGACCATGAGATTGATTATTGATTTTATTTATTATCAATCTCACATACAGTGTAGGTTGTTCAAGGACGCGAAGTATTAGCGTGTTGGTAAAACGCCGGTAAAGGCAAGTCTTTCAGTTCCTTTTTGCTATGTGAACTTGATGATGATCTGCTTTAAAATTTTAGTGTATGATGTATTATATATGTCAAAAGTATGAAATGTGAAAGTCAATCTATGACTATGATGATTGAACTATGAATGTTGATTGAGTAAGGAACTCAATCTTTATAGTTGTTATGTGAACTACAACATGTATGCTATGTTTGTTTATGATTATTCTTGTATGTTGAGCATGTTATTATGTGTTACGTGATGCATGAAAGCTGTTAGATTTTGCTGAGCTGTCGAGCTCATTCTTGCAAATAACCATTTTTGCAGATTCAAGAATTGAAGTTAACACTATGTGCTACTTGATTGTTATGGATCAAAAGTGATATATGAAGATTTAATATCCTAGCTAAGTTGTTATTCTTGTAAACCATGTCTAATGTTTCAGTAAATATATTAATGTTGTAATTATAATATTGTTTTGCGAAGGTAAACTATTGTAGTATTAAAATGATTCTGAGATATTTAGATGTAAAGGTTGAAGGTTTTGGGAACGAGGATAGTTTGTAATAGAAAATTTTAATTATTTCGCAAATTTCAATGGTTGTATTATCGTTTAATGATGTAAAATTAAAGGTTGAATGTATTATTAACGACCGAAGTCGAGAATTAAATTGTATGAATTTTGGGGTCGTTACAGAAACCCTGCTACTTTAGAAGAAAAATGAAGAATCTATTATGTCTCTCTCCAAGAAAATAGATACCTTGAACTAGTCTCTTTCCCAACAACTAGAGCTCAGCCAGCAAGAGCTAAAAATTAAAGTTAGAAATTCCTCCTATTTACTTGAGCAGCTCATGTCCAATGTCTAGCATCTATCTCAAGTGATTGATGACAAAAAGGGAGAGAAAAAGAGGTATTCAAAGGGACATAGGAAGAGACGAATGGAGTCCAAGAAGAAAATCCAGAAAGAGAAGTAGGAAAAGCTAAAGGAAAAGCAGAAAGCAGAGGACTCATCATCTGAGGGGGAGCTCAAAGAAGATGAAGCAAAGAAGTCATCATTTAAGGGGGAGCAGGAACCAGGGGAACAAGCAGATGAGTAGCAACAACAGAAAGAAGATCCAGAGAAGGTATATCTCTAATTGTAATAGTTAGTTCTGGGTTCAGAATTTAGATTTGCTCTGCCTTAGATTTGCTTTGCTAACTGTAATTAAATGCTTTTTAATATCATTCATATTATTTGTTCTAGCAATATAGCAGCTCACTGTATCTTAAGATTTATTCAACTCATACATATGCATTCAGTATTTTTGTCATCATCAAATAGGAGGAAATTGTTTGGAATATGCATGTGAATGTTATTCTTTTATTCATATAATTTGATGATGAAGATGATGAAGTAAATGAATGAATATGCAAATATGTCTGCATTGATAAAAGCTGTAAAGTCCTTAATAGATGATAGACAATATGGAAAAGGACTTAGATTGATATGATCAAAATTGTTAGGTTGATCTGTGCTTAATGTTTATCATTCTATAAATGAATGTATAAAAGAAAAGATCAAAGCTGTTAAGTTGATCTATGTTTAAGTGTAATAGATAGGCATGTCTGATCGTAGAGCTCTGCACAAGTCACTCAAGTCTGCCAAGAAAATAAGGCAGAATCGTAGTCTATTGAAGCAGAATCGTAGACTGTCGAGTTAGTTGAGAGATGACAGAAGTTAAGGCAGAATCATAGAGTATCAAAGAAGTTGATTCAAAATCGTAGTCTGTCTTGAAAGCCACTCTCAGGATCGTGGAGTTGGTCTGAGCATCTGGTGAGCCAAGTTAAGAATCGTAGTCTGCACTCAGAATCGTAGAAGATGTCTGTCGAGGGCCTGTCGTGCTAGAATCGTAGACTTGACTTTGAATCATGAAGTCTACATGTCGTCATCTATCAGGATCACAGTTTGCAGAACCAGAGCCAAAGTCGCAGTCAGCCAGATCCTTACATATCCAAGGCATAATCATAGAAGCACTCTACGATTCTCTACAAAAGCGAACCTGAAGTATATGCATAGATCGCTTTCTCTGGTAAGAACAATCAAGTTTAAGAATGCAGCTTACTTGAAGAATATCAGAAAGCATTCTCTAAATGATCTGCAAGCAAGTGGAAGATCAAAGCACCAACAGGAAGACTGATTGAGAAGTGAAAATCCATTCTAAAGGAGTCTCCTATAAGGGCTAATCAGAAGACTACGATTATAGTGCTTACCAAAGAAAAGAAGAGCCTGATAAAGGAAGTACAAAGATAATGGTAAACGTGGTACAAAGCGAGCAAAGGTCAGATAAGGAGGATATCAATGCTCAGCCTTACCATGGAGTATGATCAAGAGAACGTAAGGCTGAAAGTTAAGAAAGCTGAGCATGACAAGTCAAAAGAGTTATGCAAACTAAAGTGTCAAAGCTGTTAATCAACTTGATAGTTCTTGAAACAAGGCAAGACAAGCACGATCATAGAGATAAGCACATGATGGTACAACGTTGACCACTCTCGAAATCATAAAAGGTGTCAAGGCCAAGTCACCCTACGATTTCCATGCACAAGCAATCGTAGAGTTCATAAAGGTCAACATTAAATTCGTGGAAGGCATTCATCTAAGGAGTGAAAATGTTCAAGCAAAGAAAAATGACATTCGAACGTTGTGAATTAGGGATTTCGATATCCTTTCCAAGCATCCTTGATGTGAATCAAGGAAACAAGAGAAAAATGTGACTACCTACTAGCCTGTTGAAAGTAACGTTTATGAAGTGTTAGGTGATAAAGCAGACTGATGTGTCAGGAAAGTCAAAAAGGAGTTGTCACATCAACCCGGCATGTCTACATCAGTGCTCAGAAATGTCTATAGCACTAAATGTTACAATGGATGCCTTTAACTGAGACATTTCAAAGGCTACTTCACAAGCAAAGATTAAAAAGGGAGCTCGTCAATAGAAGACTCCTAATGGCTATATTCCAACGGGAAGATAATAGATAAATCTATAAATAGCCGAAGCTTCAAAGATGAAAGAGTTGTTGACTTGAAGAGATGCAAGTCATAAAGAGCATAATAGAGAAAAGGTCTTCACAAGAGTGAGACCACTACAGTAGAGTGAAGCACAACTAATGAGGGTTCTACAATGATAAAGCTGCACTCCATACAAAGGAGGATGACAACAAGATTGTAACGACCCCAAAATTTATACAATTCAACTATCGACTTCGGTCGTTAACAATACATTCAACCTCTAATTTTACATCATTAAACGATAATACAACCATTGAAATTTGCAGAATAATTAAAATTTCTATTACAAACTATTCTCGTTCCCAAAACCTTCAACCTTTACATCTAACTGTGTCAGAATCATTTTAATACTACAAGAGTTTACATCGCAAAATGATATTACAATTCAACATTAATACATTATTCAAAACCTTAAACATGGTTCAATTATTAATAACTCAGCCAAAGTATATAAATCTTCAAGTATCACATCTGATTCATATCTTTCAAGTAGCACATAACTTTACCTCAAATATTTAACTTGTAAAAGTGGTCATTTGTAAGGTTGAGCTCGACAGCCCAACAAAATCTAACAATTTTCATGCATCACATATCATATAATAACATGCTCGATATACATCTCATAAACATTTGACTAACATAACATACATGTTGTAGTTCATATAACAAGTATAAAGATTTAGTTCCTTACTCAATCAATGTAGTCATAAATTGACTTTAACATTTCATACTTTCAACATTAATATAACACACCATGCTATTTGTAATAAAGATTTAAAACAGTTCATCATCAAATTCACATAGCAAATAGGAACTGAAAGACCTGTCTTGATCGTTGTTTACCAATAAAAGTTTAACAGCTTACAGTTATCTGCACTTCACGTGCCCTACACAATTATATAATCATACACATCAACTATTAGTCATATAGCAACACATAGTAGTTGTAATGTAATCTTTATTCTATATCTCATAAGTCTGATGACATCCAACTTTGAATATGTTGTAAACATCATATTAACCTATTTTTAAAAGTTATTGGACACCCATTTCGGATAAGATAGACAGTCCAAAACAGTGTTCAAAAAGGGGCGTTCAAAACTATTTTTCATTCTTTCCTAGTTTTACCCTCTCTCGCTAAAAAAGTCATAACTTTTCTGTTTCAAAACATTTTTGATTGATTCTTAAGCCCACACGAAGCTAACTTTCGGGACTACAACTTTTATTCTTTGACCTTTTCTAAATTCTAAACACAGAATTCAAGAAAATTAGTTCAAGGTGACTGTCCCGAGTTGGTTAGACAGTTTTGACGTGACTACTTTGAATGGTCATAACTCTTTGCTCCAAAGTCGGAATTAGTCCGTTCTAGAGTCTATGGAAAGCTTTTTCAGTGTACTATAACATACCAAAAGCCCAAAATTTTCTAAACAATCTAGCTAACCTCGAATTTTTATTTTTGGATAAGCAGTCCACTAATTTTTCGGACTTCTCGTTTTGACATCCAAAACTCGTCTCGACTCGATCCAACCCAACTTTCTTTACAAATAATTCTTATTTAACATAATCAGACTCGTTTAAGGTCTCGGCTCCATATCTCTAATTACAATTATTAGAACTCTTTTACATAATAAATTCCAAGCCAAAATAAACATAGTAAACTAACTAGTTTACTAACAAAAACTATCTAAACTTCCAAAATTCAAACTTTAACTAACAAACTAAATACAATATTTAAAATAATAACATTACCAAAAATTAAATAAAAAACATACCCGAAAATACGAGTTCCACAAACTGAATACGCACTTCCACGCCAAAATTTAATTAAGGAGGTCTTTATAAAAAGTTCTCCCACAACAAAGTATTTCTCAAAATTAGAGGCCTTATTGTTGGTGAATGAAACAAAGGGCCAAGCCCTTCTATTTATATGTTTAGAAAAGGGGTAAAGTTCTCAAATTAGTCGATGTGGGACTTGGTCTATACTAATTCTAATTGGTTTATACTATTTTTTCATATTTTAACATGCTAAGTGTATTCATTCATCACGAATTCGTTTCTTAACCGATTCGATCCGTTCAAGTTGCGTTGTTTTCGTTTTATAGAGGAGAACAACAATCATCCATCAATTTAAAGTTTCAATCACGAATTCATCATCAATGTTAGTCTCAAAGTACACCAAAACACACATTACCATAAAAACTCAAAATCCTCTTCTTTAGCATAAATACAAGAATTTGATTTCTGAAAACTCGTTTTTAGATGACCATTATGAAATTATAAAATCTAATAACATATATAACATCATAACCCATAAATTCATTAACCAAAATCCCAATTTTAAAAGAAACTCAAGAACACATAAACTAGAAAGCGATTAAGCATTGGGTCAGTCCATTGATGATAAGTGAACGGGAGCTCACAAGGAGAAAGCGAGCTGGACGCACCACAAATCTGAAGTGTCTTGCTATTCAGAAGGGGCCAGAGCAAGGAGTCAAGCCATCAGTATCTGAGAGCAGTTGAGGCAAATAGAAGCGTTGAAGCACTGAACAGAAGAAGGAAGAGGTGTTCTACATTGAAGATCCAATAAACAATCTTCAGAATCATAGTGTTGACTCTACCAGTCAATGAACAACATTCAACAAGACACTACGATCAGGTCCAAGAAGATGTGCATCAGAATCGTAGTGTTCGGTCAGCTGAATATTGAAGCATTGACAACGGTTCAATCTGAAGATTAATATTCGGACAAGAGCTTATTGAGAGCATCGATGCAAAAGGACAACCTCTGATCAAGAAATCAGAAGGAGGAAATAAAGTCGTCGACCTGCCCAAGACATCAAAGTAACATATCTGACGGGGTAGGTGAAAAAGTATACTGCAATGTCAGAAAGTCAGAAAAGGGGATGTCATGTCACATCTGCAGTCTACACAAAATAACTCGAGATCTACGAAGTAATTCAAAGAGCTTTCAATGGCTAGTTTCCAACGGGAAGATTGGAAAGGAGTATAAATACTCCAGAGCTTCAATGATCATGGTTTACTGATGATTACTAAGTTGCAGAATCGTTGAGTTGTTGGAATGCTATTGCTGACTCTACTAGTTCCACCAGAGATTAACAGAACAAGTCTTGGTGACAGTGAGACTACAAAGGTGGAAGTGAAGCAGCATTGAAGAAGGACTTAAACATACTAGAGCTTCACTCGACAAAGATGAGAATGCCACTGAAGATGGTAGCTAAGCTGAGAGCCGAGAAGGACAAGAAGATAGCATTAAGAAAAGTGGAAGAGTACAAAGAAGATCAAGAGAGCCACTCTACAGATCACCATGAACCAAAAGCTAAAAAAGAACATATACAGAATCATGTCTGCAAAACATTTAAGAAGGGTTCGGGGATTGCTAAGTGCCAGACAAAGTTTACCAAAAGGTCAGAGACTTAGCAAATCCAGATGGTGGTGCTGCACAACTGACATCAGATGAAGATGAGCAGAAAAGAGTGAAGATCAG
Organism: Panax notoginseng; assembly: GCA_016801055.1. Taxonomy (NCBI): domain Eukaryota; kingdom Viridiplantae; phylum Streptophyta; class Magnoliopsida; order Apiales; family Araliaceae; genus Panax; species Panax notoginseng. The sequence continues at coordinate 127,042,571 of CM029017.1, read as the reverse complement.
CTGCACCAAAGAAGATGTGGTCCAAACTCGAAGCAGAATGCAAAGAGGACCACACCAAGCTGATAAGTACACAAGATGTTCAAGCTTAATAGCATCTTAGTAGCTCAGCACCACCAACAACAACAAACAACATCAATAAGAAGCCATGACCTAAGGGGTCCTTGTCCGTAGGGACTAAATGATGTTCCAAGCCTGCTAGATTTGAAGAGTTCTTAGGGAACTAGAGAAGTTCCAAGGTTGCTGGCCTTGAAGAGTTCTTAGTGAACTGAAGTCCTAAGGCTGCTGGCCTTGAAGGAATCTTAGTGATTCAGGGTGCTACCCTTCTTTAGTGGAAATCCTGCTAGTTTAAAGCAGAATAGTGGATTAGGAGCTTGAGTCTCTGAACCACTTAAAATCCCTTGTGTCTTTTACTCTATGTCATTTAAATTATGCACTTAACTGCTATAACTGCTATAGATGTATTAATTACTTACCACTGAACCAACTCTAAGAATAATGTATAAATGATTATAAATATATCAATGAAGGGGATCTTTTACTTATTCCGCTGTGCTTGAAAAGATTCTTATGTTTGTCATATGCTAATTCATTAGCAATACAAAATAAACGAGAAAAATATTTAAAATTAAAAGGATCTATTCAACCCCCCCTTCTAGATCTATTGTGTGCCTACTGGGAACTAACAGACTTATATTTTTAAAGGCACATCAGTGCGGATTTAGCTTGATGTCAAAAATTTTGAAGTCCGGCATAGCTAGAAGATTTGGAAAACCTATGTCTCCACCATCAACTCCACTTTCTATAATGACCCATTACTTAATCAGTCTATCTATTCCTATCATCTTTAATACTTCATTCACACTTATCTATACCCCATTTCATCAAACTTACCACACTTTGGATGTTAACGAACTTGCCACAATAATATGAGTTTAAGAAATTATCCTAGTCAGACCATAGGCGTCCATTCGCTGAGGGGTTTAAAAACACACCATATTATTATGAGTCATAAACTCACCATATGCATTAGTTTTAAGAACCGTACCTAATCTTAATATCGTCTATCCTAACCTTAAAAACCTCTAGCTATCAAATATACACATGAGAAACGAATCACTTTTCCACCACATATACATTGATAGCGCGACACCGACATTCTAATGATTATCAATGTGATAAACCAAGTACATGCACCAAATCTCTACCCATACAAAGATTTGTACAACCTAGTCACCATATGAGTCCTCAATTGAAATCCCCACCTAACATTACCTTACTCTTAACAACTTGCCCTTAACTTGCTCAATACGAATTCCTCGAATCACATTATCTATAACTCCTCGTAAGTTTATCCTATACTATTTCATAGTACATCATCTTCATAGCATCAAGCTATAATTATTCAAACATTGCATACCATCTTCCTTTTATAACTTAAACAGATCACATCATGATCTTATTCTATAATCATCTCCCTTAAAAGTCTTTTCTTAACACGTGATCGTTTTGTTTTACGATCCTCTTTCTTTCCTTTTTCATCATTTACGATTTCATTTATGTTTTTAATCATACAGACTTTGTCTAGTCATCATTATTCGTTATCTTGGCTATTGGAGTTAAGTAACTCCCATTTCTTATCTTTATATCTCTTCAAGATTCTTCTTTGAATTTTCTTGTTTATATAACAATTCTTTCTTTAAGAATTTCTAACTTCATTTACATTGCTCAACATTTCATTCGAGTTCCACAATTCCATCATACGTATCCATTTTCTATACTTGGTACACATCGAGTATCTAACAGTTTCAATATGGTACGCTGAATGGTTTTCTACAAATAACCAACAAACTAGGTTCCGAGTTGCTAGTTCTTATATACATCCGCTCTATGATGGAATTATTTAGCCCAGATACCATACATCAACTATTAAAGAATACGATTGTACCATACTTAAATATAACTTTTTATTCTTAACTTCTTTATCATTCTCTTTTTATAGACATTTTCTATTTATTATCAACTTACATCCTTATTATTGGAGTTGGGTAACCCCACATTCATATTCCTTATAACTCTGTGAGATTCTTCTTTGAATCCTCTTACGCATGTTTTAATCCCTTATTTATAAATTTCTTACATTACTTCTTATTGTTCAAACTCTATTTGAGCTTATTTGTTCATTATCTTCACCTCTCTTCCCTAAGGTTATAGCCTAAGGTACTCTTACCTAAGGTTTCTAACCTATCAGCATTGATACCAACTGTAATGACCCCAAAATTTATACAATTTAACTATCGAATTAGGTCGTTAACAATACATTCAACCTCTAATTTCACATCATTAAACGATAATACAACCATTGAAATTTGAGGAATAATTAAAATTTTCTATTATAAACTATTCTCATTCCCAAAACCTTCAACCTTTACATCTAACTGTCTCAGAATCATTTTAATACTACAAAAGTTTACATCACAAAACGATATTACAATTCAACATTAATACATTATTCAGAACCTTAAACATGGTTCAAATATTAATAACTCAGCCAAAGTATATAAATCTTCAAGTATCACATCTGATTCATATCTTTCAAGTAGCACAAAACTTTACCTTAAATCTTTAACCTGCAAAAGAGGTTATTTGCAAGGTTGATCTCGACAGCCCAACAAAATCTAACAGTTTTCATGCATCACATATCATATAATAACATGCTCAATATACATATCATAAACATTGGACTAACATAACATACATGTTGTAGTTCATATAGCAAGTATAAAGATTTAGTTCCTTACTCAATCAACATTCATTACTCCATCAGCGTAGTCATAAATTGACTTTAACATTTCATACTTTCAACATTAATATAACACACCATGCTATTTGTAATAAAGATTTAAAACAGTTCATCATCAAATTCACATAGCAAATAGGAACTGAAAGACTTGCCTTGATCACTGCTTACCAATAACAGTTTAACAGCTTATAGTTATATGCACTTCACGTGCCTTACATAATTATATAATCATACACATCAACTATTAGTCACATAGCAACGCATAGTAGTTGTAATGTAATCTTTACTCTATATCTCATAAGTCCGATAACATCCAACTTTGGATATGTTGTAAACATCATATTAACCTATTTTTAAAAGTTATTGGACACCCATTTCGGATAAGATAGATAGTCCAAAACAGTGTTCAAAAAGGGGCGTTCAAAATAGTTTTTCATTCTTTCCCAGCTTTACCCTCTCTCGCTAAAACAGTCATAACTTTTCCGTTTTAAAATATTTTTGAGCGATTCTTGAGCCCACGCGAAGCTAACTTTCGGGAATACAACTTTTGTTCTTTGACCTTTTCCAAATTCTAAACACAGAATTCTAGAAAATTAGTTCAAGGTGACTGCTCCGAGTGGGTTAGACAGTTTTGACGCGACTACTTTGAATGGTCATAACTCTTTGCTCCGAAGTCGGAATTAGTCCATTCCAGAGTCTATGGAAAGCTTATTCAGTGTACTAGTTTTTCAGACTTCTCGTTTTGACATCCAAAACTCGCCTCGACTCGTTTCAACCCAACTTTCTTTACAAATAAGTCTTATTTAACATAATCAGACTCATCTATGGTCTTGGCTGCATATCTCTAATTATAATTATTAGAACTCATTTACATAATAAATTCCAAGCCAAAATAAACATAGTAAACTAACTAGTTTACTAACAAAACTAATTAAACTTCCAAAATTCAAATTTTAACTAACAAACTAAATACAATATTTAAAAAAATAACATTACCAAAAATTAAATTAGAAACATACCCAAAAATACGAGTTCCACAAACTAAATACGCACTTCCACGCCAAAATTTAACTAAGGAGGTCTTTATAAAAAGTTATCCCACAACAAAACCTTTCTCAAAATTGGAGGCCTTATTGTTGGTGAATGAAACAAAGGGCCAAGCCATTCTATTTATAGGTTTAGAAAAGGGGTAAAGTTCTCAATTTAGTCGATGTGGGACTTGGTTTATACTAATTCTAATTGGTTTATACTAATTTTTCATATTTTTAACATACTAAGTGTATTCATTCATCACGAATTCGTTTCTTAACCGATTCGATCCGTTCAAGTTGCGTTATTTTCGTTTTATAGAGGAGAACAACAATCATTCATCAATTTAAAGTTTTAATCACGAATTCATCATAAATGTTAGTCTCAAAGTACACAAAAACACACATTACCATAAAAACTCAAATTCCTCTTCTTTAGCATAAATGCATGAATTTGATTTCTGAAAAATCGTTTTTAGATGACCATTATGAAATTATAAAATATAATAACATATATAACATCATAACCCACAAATTCATTAACCAAAACCCCAATTTTAAAAGAAACTCAAGAACACATAAACTAGAAATATAAACTATATTATGTACCTTTAATTCCTTAAGAAATAAAATTAACCTTATCAGTAAAATTATAATTTCTATTCAACCATTATAATCATAACATTATTTACCAAATTTTCACTCTTCTAATTCAATTATTTAATTAAATTAAAATATCACCATTATACTCACGTAATAAAATACGTATAAATCTCATCTATTTTATCACACTTAAGTAAACTATCCCATAACAATTTTCATCAAATATTTATTTAATACCATAAATATTCATTTTATTCCATAAAGTTTCCAACTAAAATATTTAATGTGCTTAATAAATATTTTACTCGCATTATACTAACATTTACATTTTCATGCAATATATTACCTTATCACTTTATTAAATCAATTATATTTGTATTAATTCACTATTTTAATTAAGTGAATTATTCACACTATTTATGAAACTTAACTCATAATAATTTCTATTGCCCACAAGGCATAACAATTAAAATTATATTATCTTATAACATAATTGTAACTTAATTAAATTAACTAATATTATTTAATTTCTTTAATAGTTTAATTAACTATTAAATCTCACATTCTCCAACATATGAATATATAATTCTCTTCACACCAAATCACATAATTCAAAATATATACATCTCATAATAAAAATTTTAATTATTAAATTCTTATTTTAATAACTTACGAAAATTTAGGTTGTCACAGAGATGACATCTGTACTGAGAGCCGGAAGGCCAAGAAGGCTACAACCTAAGTAGCAGATCAGAAAGCAGAATACTTGAGCCACTTTATGTCTCATCATGAACACACTGAGCTGAAGAGAAGAAGATACAAAACTGAATCTATGCATAAGAAAACCAGTGTTCAAGGACTACTAAGTACACAAAGAAGCTAAGATGATAAGCAAAGTCTTAGCAGTACCTCAACGGTGATGGTGCACAATACTGAATATCAGATGAAGACAAGCATCAACATTAAAGAACAACATCAAAAAAGGATGAGTCAGACTGCTAAGTACCAACAAGATATCAAGCTGAATGTACATCTTAGCAGTCCAATAGATATGATCAAACACCAATGCTGAATGCCCAATGATCACAAGAAACTACTAAGTACCAGAAGATGAACAAGCTAAATGTTATCTCAGTAGCTCCATAGAAAACAAAGAACAAACAAACAACCAAGCAACCAGGGCCTATAGGGTCCTTGTCTTTGTGACTAAACCAAAGTCAAGTTTACTGGATTTGCTGAGTACCAGAGGGTACAAGAGATTTTAAGTCTGTTGGGCTTAGTCTACAGTTTCCAAGGCTGCTGGTTTTGAAGAGTTCCTAGTGAACTAGAGTTTTAAGGCTGCTGGTTTTGAAGGAATCTAGGTGATTCAAAGCTGATCAAATCCTTAGTGGAATCCCTACTTGTTGAAGTAGAAGAGTGGATTAGGAGCATTCAGTCTCTGAACCACTTAAAACCTTTGGTGCCATTTAATTTATGTCATTTACATTAAGTTCTATAACTGTCATATCAGCTTGCAATTAACTCTACATTAGAACTATGTTTAATGTTATATTCTTGAAAGGTATCTAAATCTATTCCAATGTGCATGAATTGATTCCTTTATTCATTATCTGTTAATCACTTAACAAGATAAAAGAAAATAAATAAAAAAAGCTTTACCCCCTTCTAGATCTATTGTGTGCCTTCGGGAACTAACATAGATTATGTTAGACGTTGGTCTCAACAGCAAGGAAGGAGACGGATCCTAATGACCTTATTAAGGTTATGTCATCCCGAACACGTACCCAGGACTATCGGGACTCCAAGAGAGGTAGTCATGACACTAGACAGTTGATCCTGGCTAAGAATGTATATGAGAACCAGGATGTTATTGAAGCCCTTCATCTTCAATGAAAGGAGTTGCATGCACAGTTGGCATTATTGAATCGGGAGAAGGTTTCTTCTACCCATAACCGTCATCGAGAAGCATCTTCAGGGAACCGATCCAAGACAAATCGTTCAGACGGTTCTCGACAGGAAAGGAGCAGGCACCAAAGCCGCTCTCGGGAGAGGAGCAGACAAATAAATCGCTCTCAGGAAAGAAGCAGGAGCAGAAGCAACTCCTGTGGTGGAAGTAGCGAAGGTAGAGGAAGGTCCGAATGGAGAAGGCGAGAAGTCTCTCTAGAGCCCAGAGATCGAAATTGGTGAGAACCATCTATAGACACTCAAAATTTTTTATTCCTATTACTAACCATGTAGGAGGGCAGAATCGTCTTCCAGAGATAACCCTGGAAGCCAAATCAATCCAAACACGGAGATAACCCCAGGAGATTCAGTTCCAACTCTAGAAATAACCTAGAGAGATCTAAGTTTCCCAGGAAGTCCAGTTCCAAGTTCTGAAGATAACCCCGAAAGAGTCAGTTCCAACCCTAGAGATAACCTCAGGGGATTAAGTTCAAAGCTTGAAGGTAACCCCGGGAGGTTAAACCAACCTCAGAGATACTCCTGAGGATAGTCAGAGTCAACAGTAGGCCAATCTCTGAGATAACCTTGAGAAAAGACTACTACAACTACGCCAAAGCCGTAGACAACCCTTGGAGGGGGAAAATGGTCATTTGACCACATCAACATCACCTCAACGTCGTCTCAACATAATTCAACTCAAACTGTGTTCAAAGATGTTCCACAAGAACCATAGCTCAAATCCCGAGTGGCAATTGCACAAGATAGCTCAACGGATAGACATTAAAGACTTGAAGATCTGGTCATTGACCCATCTTCTCGGATTCGGACATTAATCCCATGTCATTGTGTAGCTCTCGACAATGTCTTTCTAAAATGCTACAACACGCCTCCATCGGTTGCTAAGATTGAAAGTTATGAAGGTTCGAGCGGACAGCGCGTAGCCCAAGTGCACGTACATCAAGACGATGGGACTCGCAAAATCTGAGCTGCTGCAGGCAGACCCGCGGCTATCACGGGATGACCCGCGACCATATGGTCTATAAATATGAGCCCCCATCAGCTCATTTGAAAAATCAAAAAAAAAAAAAGAAAAGAAAGAAAACTCAGTCCATTTCAGCCCTTAAACTCTTCTAGAGTGCTCCAAACTGCATGATTCTTCTTTATAAACACTTGTAAACTCGTGTTCTACAACATACTAAAATTTAACATGTGGAAACCGAGTTTTCAGGCCCCAAAAGCTATCTGAAGTCTTCTTGGCAGCCCACTATAAGATTTTTCAGATTTTTAAGCTTTCTATTGCTTATATATATATATATATATATATATATATATATATATATATATATATATATACATTTCAAAGTCCTGCTGGATTTCAAATTCGTGGCAGTTGATCGTCTATATATATATTTACAGTTTTTATAAATATCTGCTTTAACTACTTTCGAAATGTAGATATTTAATCTTCCAGTCTGTGGACTAAATTTATCTAAATCTAGCTATATATAACTTTAACCAGTTCAAAAGTGACTAAACTAGAACCGTTGAAGCTAGAATGACTTAGATTTATTTAAATCTAGTTCTCTTTCTAGCTTTTTTACATATTAATCTATCATGTGAGCCTAGGAGCCATGAGATCGAAGATTTAGCTTGTGAATCTAGATTTGGTTCTCACGATGGACATTTGTAACGATCAAATTTTTTTTGTAATTAATATAAATATTTATTAAATTAAATAAATATTTTTATTAAATTTATTTATTGAGAAAATAAATAATTGATGGAATGGTGGTGCAACAATTTAGTAACTAAATTGATTAATGTTAATTAAATTGAATAATGGTACTTTTTATTTGAAGATTTAATTTAATGAAAATAATTAAATTAAATGAATTGTTTAACATTTAAGAAAATAATTAAACTAAATAAAATGATGTTCTAGCCTAATTTAATAATTAAATTAGATATATAATTATTTATTTATCATAAGTATAATTATAATAAAAATTATAACTATTATAATTATAAGTGTAAGCAAATTAAATGGGTTACATGTGTGACAAATAAAAACTATATAATATAAATATTATTAAAATAAACTAGTATGAGAAATTTTGTGTAACGAAACAAAGCCTTGTGGCTTTTGGTTAATGTAACAGCCAAAGACGTTTGTCTTAATAAACTGATAACCATGATTATCAGTGTTTAAGCGCTCAGTTGGGTTATTTCATATTTCACGTATTCTTCCAAGGACTAAGAGCAGAGAAAGAGAGAGAGTTTGTGAGGAAGAGAGAAATTATCTATAAATTTTTCTAAGGAGTTGAAGTATCGAGGGAAAGCAATTTCAAATCATTCTTCTTCCCAACAATCAAAGATTCAAGGTATAAATTGCTACTAATATTGTATGTTTTGATTTCTTAGTGATTATCCACTGAAAGTTGATAGTTATGTTGGATTGCTATATATGCATGTATGTATGGTTTATAATATGTTAATCATCATATATGAGTGTTGTTTGATGATCAAAGAATGTGAAAATTGGATTGTAGGAAGAAATTGAAATATCAGTGTATATTTATGTAATATGGCTTAAGAAAGTACAAAATTTTATGTCTAATTCCTGCTATAATCTGTAAATTTATGTTAGATTGTGCTAGTATGTTAAGAAACAAAAACGTCGTAGTTTGAATCGTGTTAATTGGTTAAGAAACGAAGTCGTGGCGATTGAATTCGCTAAAAGTGTTAACAATGATGAAATTGGGAAAATTATGGTTTTGATTATTCAAAATTGGTTATATTAAGGGTTTATGTAGTTAGAATGATGAATATCATGCTCACAGACGTTATTACAAAGTTTTAGATGTTAAGTTTTGAGAATTCTGTGGAAATTGGGTTGGATTTGGAGTCAGTTGTGTGACAGAGGTGCTGCAATTTCTGTCTGGGTATGGCGCAGCTGCGGTGTTGGTTTTCTGCGTTTTTGCACCAGCGCAGCTGCGCCGGTGCCAAGGCTTGGGGCAGCGCAGCTGTGCCGTGCCCTGGTCTTAGGCAGTGAGTTCTGTTTATTTATGGGTTGTAATATAAGGACCTATTCTAGTTTGGCATGCATGTTAATGATGTTAAAACATAACATGGACTACAATAACAGATTGTAATGTGATGTAATATAAAGTGTGAGGATTTTAATTTGTCATTTAATTAAGTTATGTAATAAACGAATAAAAATTGATGTTTATAAGAGTTAAAGATGAATGATAAAGTTACGTTAGATCGTGGTGAGATTTCAGATTCGTTAAGGATGTTAACCAACATGGTTAGATGTTAAGTCAAGGTTATGGTTTAAATGGTGGGTTAAACCCATAAAGCTAATGTTGATGCAACTAATTGTTATTACATTTTCAATGATATGTGTAGGGTAATTGGCGAACATTATTATACTTGTATAGCTTACATGCAAGGCAAGTTTCTTATCCAAAACATTTATTAAACAAGTTCCCTAACTTCATTCTTTTATTAATGAATGCAAGTTTCATAGCTATTTTATATTTTATGTCAACCAAGCTTTCTATTTCTAAATTTTACATTAAAGTTGAGCAAGCCTATTGATTTTATCTCGTGTATGATTGTATAAGATCTTGTAATCTAGTTCGTTACATCAAGTGAGTTTCACTTTCCTAAGTCTTGTTATTGTTATTCAAAGTATATATTGTTCTAATACATTGATTCAAATGAGATTGCTCTAACTCTTTTGAATGTGGTACTTTGCACACATACTATGTCTATTCAATTGTACATTTCTGTTATTCAATCTTTGACTTAAATAACCTTGTTCAATTCTATATTATTGCGTTGAACCTTCAAATAACAAGCAAACTCTTATTGATTGAATTAATCTATAATTGAATAGTGTTCTAAAATTCTAGAACCACTGATAAACTAGTTCCAAACTAAACCTTCTTTAGTGCGGAAATCCTAAATTCAAACTGAGATGAACAACCCTAACATAGGGGATTTTATATGTGTAACGTTTAGATGTTTGTGCATAATACATGGTACAAAGGGTTGATCCCCCTAAGTACGTAAGGGAGGGTCTGTATAGTCTAAATTACTATTAAGGTTGAGATAATAATAATACCTAATTACTGGGGACATAGTTCGTGGTCTTAAGACCCTCATATATAAATCTTGAACTATTCTCTATTCTTGATTCGCAAAACGAATTCCCTATTATCCAGTAACCATTGTTTATCTCATGTTGTTATTGTTATTATTCTTAATATCAGTGAGCAATTGTTTACTCACTCTTGCAATTAACACTGCAGCTAAAGTTGAAAGAGTTGACGAACCGTCTTCTAGCAAAGGAAAGGGCAAGATGTCCAAGTGTTGAAGACTTATTTGAATATATTTAAATGAATTATATTATAAGACTTGTTTTATTTTATGGTGTATTCCGCAAACTTATGTAATAATTTAAGGTTAGATTACCTGGGATTATTTTTGAGATGATGTAACCCTTTAATGGGAAGATTATTATTTAATTTATTTAAATTATGTCTTTATCCTTTGTTATGGGTAGTTAGATGTAATGGTTTTAGATAGTGAGCACCAAATCTTGTGGGAATGGAGTACCTGGATTTGGGGGTGTCACAGGTTGGTATTAAAGCTTTAGGTTATGAACCTTAGGTGGAAAAATCTTAGGAAGTAACCTTTAAGAAGATAGAAAACATAGTGGTGTCCAACTCTTATGGAGTTTTAAGGAATGGATTAAGGCATCCAATGAAGCTAAACAATAAAAGACATTATGTGCTATGTGTTAATAACTTATGTGCTCGCAAGTATCGAAGAATGTCATATAATAAATAAACTTAAAAATATTTTGTTGTAAGGATGTCTAACGAAGGAGGATCCAGTCCGGCTAGGGAAGTGATACCTCAGATACCTAGAGATGAGGAACCCCGTGATGTCCATGTTGTGCGGGAAGTGTTGATTCAGAGGGAGCCTTCTCTGTTGATTGTTGAGGAAGAACGGGAGGATGAACCTGTGTTTGATCCTGAGGAGGAAGGCACTGTATGATTGAAACATAGAATTACAAGATAATGTTGAGGAGCTGAAGGAGTTGGCTGAGATGCATCAGGCTATTATAGAGCAGAAGGATGCAGAGATTTAGGAACTCGACTCACGACTTGGAAACACGGAGTGGGACTTAGTTCATACTAAGGGTCAGCATGAAGATATGTTGTCGGTGAACGAGAAGATGAAGACTGATGTGGAGAAGTTAAAAAATGGCTTGAAAGAGGAGTCAGCTAAGCGTGCGAGAGTAGAGGACGCTTGGATGAAGGCCACTCATCGTGCAGACTGTGCTGAAGCTAAGGTCCAAACGAAGAAAGCTAAAATGAATGAGATGGATCATGCATTTAATTCTGCAATTGATAGGGCCCAAGATCGAGTCTTTTATTACCCACCTAAGTTTGAAGATTCGTCGTGGTTCGTGAAGTATCGTAGGACGGTGTATCGTATTATGGAGGAAGAGCGTAGAGAAGCCTCTCGACGTCTTAATATGCCTAGATAGAAAGAATAAGAATAATAATATTATGTGGTTAAGTATGTGAATAAATAAGTTATAAATCCCTTATTTTGAGATAAATAAAGGGGTAGTATGAATATGTAATCCTGAAACTTGTCTAGTTCAGGAAAGTGGATGTTGATAGTAGATGTGTTATCTTAATTATGTTTTAAAAAACGTTATGAATGAATAAAATATCAAAGTTTATTTGAAATGTTATGTGTTATAGCTTTAATCTTAGAATGTTTTAGTTAAACTACAAATACTCAAGAAGTTGAGTAATGAACTAATAAGCGTATATTTTAATAGAAAATGCCTCCTAGAAGAAGACAACCACGCCAACAACCACCTCTTGAGGGGTCTACTAACAATAACAATGAGGCCAACGCTAACCCGGTTCAGTAGTTGGTAACTTTGTTAACGGGAGCACTTGTAAATCAACCGCAAGCTCAAGCTACGACCTTCAAGGAATTCAAAGCGGTTGGACAGCCAGAGTTTCATGGGTCTATGAATTCAGTTGAAGCCCAAACCTGGATCATGGAAATGGAGAAGGTGTTTGATGTTGCCAGAGTTAACGAAGATCAGAAGACTGCGTTCGCAACGTTCATGCTGAAGTCTGAAGCTAGCTACTGGTGGCAGGAAAATAAGGTTCGTGGGGGACAAGAAGTGATAGCGTGGGATAGATTTAAGGAGATGTTTTTTGAAATGTACTTTCCAGCGAGTTCTCAGAATCAGTTGGAGGTGCAATTTCTAGAGCTAAAGCAAGGAGCCATGATTGTGCTAGAATATGCTGCGAAGTTTAACGAGTTAGCAAGGTTTGCCACTTATCAAGTTAATACCGATGAGCGTAAGGCAAGAAGGTTCGAACAAGGGTTGAAGCCCTAAATTTATAGCAAGGTTTCAATGTTCCAGTTAAATACATTTGCGGCTGTATTGGAAAAGGCAATTATCGCGGAAGGTGGAAGCGATGCCTTAACCAAGTACAATAAAGAACAGAAAAATAGGAATAATGAGAATGAAAATAAGGCTGGTGGAAGTAACATTGGAAGTAACAATTAGAAGAGGAAGTGGATCGAGAATTTGACTGCAGGAGGATAGCAAGGAAGTCAGCAAAAGAAAAAGTTTGAAGCTTGTGCGACGTGCGAGAAGAACCACACTGGGGTGTGTTTGAAAGGAAAGAGCGTGTGTTTTAACTGTGGTCAGGAGGGACACATTGCACCGAAATGTTTTAGTCCGAAGAAAGGAGCATGTTTCACCTGCGGTTCGAAGGATCACGTGGCTCGTGATTGCCCTAAAAAGGCAGCAGAAAGTGCAAGTGGAGGAAAGGGAAACAACAGTAGTGGTACTCTAACTTTCTCTGGACCAGCACAATCAAGCTGACCTACTGCGAGGACTTTAAATATGACCGTGCAGGATGCTGTACAGTCTAAGGATGTGGTGTCAGGTATCATTCCGATTAATGGTATTAATGCTTATGTGCTATTTTATTCGAGTGCTACTAGTTCATTCATATTCGATGAATTTGCTCAGAACTTACATTTACCTCAAGAAGAATTAGAATTTCCTTTAAGCATAAAGATTGCGAATAGGGAAGTGATTCTTGTTAGATTTATATACAAGAATTGTAGAGTGATTATAAAGGGTCACGAGATGATGGTAAATTTGATACCAATTAGACTTGGTGAGTTTGATGTTATACTAGGAATGGATTGGTTATTCAGTCATGGAACAGTAATTGATTACCAAAGGAAATGTGTTAACTTTATGACTCCGTCAAAGATTGTGTTCTATGGCAGCAAGTCACGTCGACAAGCAAGTTGTCTAACGGTGATGCAAGCCAAGAAGTTGTTGAGACAAGGATGTGTAGGATACTTAGCCTACATAATCAATACACAGAAGAAGAGTGCGAAGTTAGAAGAGATACCGATCATAAGAGATTTTGCAGACGTATTTCTAGACGATTTACCGGGTCTTCCGCCGAATTGAGAAATCGAGTTTGTGATCGACTTTCTACTAGGAACGTCCCCGATATCTAAGGCACCATATAGAATGGCCCCAGTAGAGATGAAAGAGTTGATGGTGAAATTGCAGTTGGTCGACAAGAAGTATATTCAGTCGAGTGTGTCGCCATGGGGAGCACTGGTGTTGTTTGTTAAGAAGAAAGATGGATCGATGTAGCTCAACATTGATTACCGAGAATTGAATAAAGTTACGATTAAAAATAAGTATCCATTACCTAGAATCGATGACATGTTCGATCAATTAAAGGGGGCATAATATTTCTCAAAGATAGACTTGAGAAGTGGTTATCATCAGTTGAAGGTTAGGCCGGAGGATGCACCAAAAACAGCGTTCAGAACTCGGTATGGTCATTACGAGTTTCTGTTTATGTCATTTATGTGACTCCCCCAAAACAGGTATACATCACCCATTCTGAGTCGCCAAAACATGGTACAGAAACAACTACAACTTTATTAATATAATTGTCGTGAAAAGTACGACAACACATAAACTGTGAGTTTAAATACAATTATTGTCTTCTAGATAATATCCACACTCAAATAAGTCCTCATTACAACTATTAATATATTATTTTACAAAAATGGTGAGGACTACTAAACAATTTTCTAGAACCATCATTCCATACCCTGACTAGTACTCGCTACATTCTCGCTTCCTGAGAAGAAAAATGGAACAAAAAGGAAAAGGGTGAGCTTAACTAGCCTAATAAAGAATATTATGACTAAGATAATATAGAACAAATTATCGTTAGTCCTCAACAGGGAAAAATCTAATAGAATACAATAGACAACAATTTTTAAATCAATATTCGCAGCGGAAATAATAATTCATTAGAAGAGTTAAGTAGAGAATGAAATCTACTATCTTCTATATATGAATTTAAAAGTTCATCATCAATATTTTATCCCTATAACATCAATTAATATATATATCTGGAATCAAATGTTCATCTGTGCACTACAGGCCAAAGATATTCACCAGTTGGTCATGTTCATCTAAACTCCTGTTCATCTTCGGGCCAAAGATATTCATCAGAAAATCATTCATCTTTGCACTACATGCCAAATATATTTAGTTATATCACCATTTATGACTGAGGATGATGAAAAATATTTTAAAAAAAATGAATCTAGTGAAACAAAAGAACAAATATTAAGGATTCGGACTTCGGTTTATCCATGTTCAAAAATACTCCATAACATATCATAGCGGAGTAAAATTCAAGAATAAAGATCAAAACATGAATACAATCAAAGCTACTAACAAAAATAGACATCTGGGACAAAGAAGAGAAAATTTCATTTTTCTATGAATAGTGCCGTATTTGTGAATAGTGCCGTATACGTGAATAGTATCGTATACGTGAATAGTAACCCCGACACAAAAAGTTCTAAATTTGATAAAAAGTTCAGATCAATATTTCGGCATAATGATATTGAAAAAAATAATATCATTTATGAAAAAAAATAGCATCCCTTACCTCGAAAAGACAGTACTTCTGACTGAAATACTGGATATAGTGTTGAAGGGAACTTGTATAGCAACACTAAAAGTATCAAAATACTCACAAAAATACGTTCGATAATATAGAGAGAGAAATCTTTAGTTTCTGGTGTGATTTTCAATTTTAACCTAAGCACCCTATTTATAAAAAAATGCTTAGAACATTAAAGCAGAAAATTTAATAAAATATTAATATATTATAAAAACTTTCACGCCCACCTCTTGACATCTGAAATCAGCATGTTTACAACATTTATGGGGCCCACCAAAACATTAAAAATGTTTTCCTTAAAAAATAACTAAAAGTTCAAAAATCAATTATTCCGGAACTTCAATAATTCATAATAAATAGCCCTTTTATCAGAAAAATTTAAATCTTATGTCCTTCCATAGGAAATTCAATTCTTTACAACTTTGTAGTTTTAAGTTTTTCTAAATTCTAAACAGAAATTGACCGAAATCCATATACGGAAGATTTTATATGCTATAATCAAATTTCAGTCAAGAAATGGGGTCCACAAACATGAAAAACATGTTTTAAATATTTTTAGTAATAAAAATACTCTTCCTCCTCATTTATTCATATATCCCACATTCATTGTAAAAATATCACCATTATTATATTATTATAATTTAATAATATATTTAAATGAATTATTTTATCAGAAAAGATAAAATATCAATTTTCAACAATTGTTACATCAAAAATTTTCTCCATCAATATCAACATAAAATAAATATTTTCATTATCATATAAATCAATTATTAATTATTCACAAATAATATTATAGAATCACAATACCGACAACCAGGCCGTTCCCAAGAAAGAGGGGGCTTTCCAATAAGGATTTCTCCTTACTAGCGCGCAATTAGGTTACCAAACCTCTCCTTAGACAGAACTTTCGAGACATTGCCAATAATGTTATCTAATAATATTATTCAAATAATATGAATTATTGATTTGATAATGGAAAATAATGTGTAGTGACAATTATTGAAACAACAATAATATAAAATATTAACGTAGTAATTATTGAATCAATAAAATAAAATATTGAACAGTAATTACTGTAACAATTATTGAGTAGTGCCTTCTTACGCAAGAATCAATAATTGGTGCAATATCGTGTGCTACTGTGCAACAACGCGTATTACTGTGTTTTAACCACCGGGTATTCCAACAGTATTAACGGTAACAAGTACGCCGTTATTTATAAACAACTTATACTTGTCGTTTTCTTCATCCAATCACTTTCCATTATGGGGCCCACACAAGGCTGCGCCGTCGTACGAATATTCTCCGACAGTAATAATATTCCACGACCAAACGAATATTCCCCGACAATAATGAATATTTTATAACCACTTGCTTATTTAAAATATTTGCGCATTTTACCCATAACTAACCAAATTAATCAATTCAACCCTTACTATTTCAAAATAATAAATAGAGAAAATTTAATTTCATTAATAAAAAGTTGGGGTCTTACAACCTCCCCTCCTTATGAAATTTTGTCCTCGAAATTGACGTACGTACCTGATGTTTCGAAAAGGTGAGGATACCTCGCTTTTATTTCCGTTTCCAACTCCTAGGGCATTTCCTCAATAGCATGGTTCCTCCACAAAACTTTGACTTGTGGTATAACATTTGTGTGTAGGACATGCTCCTTCCTATCCAAGATCTTGATAGGTACCTCTTCATACGTTAAGTCTTCGGCTATCTCGTCTGATTCTAACTCAATAACGTGGTTCGGGTCTTTTACATATTTACGAAGCATAGATATGTGAAAAATATTATGAACACGAGACATGCTTGGAGGTAACGCGAGTCTATAGGCTACTTTTTCTACTCGGTTAAGATTCTGAAATGGACCAATAAATCATGGATTGAGCTTTCCTCTCTTCCCAAATCTTGTAACTCCCTTCCATAAAGCAACTCGCAACAATACATGATCCTCAATACTAAATTTCACGTCCTTTCGATGAAGATCCGCATAACTCTTTTGTCGATCTTGTGCCGTTTGTATACGTTGTCGAATCATTTGAATCTTTTCCGTAGTCATACGTACCAACTCTGGTCCCAATAATGTTGCTTCACCCACCTCATCCCAACATATTGGAGAGCGACACTTTCGTTCATATAATGCTTCGAATGGAGCCACACCTATACTTGCCTGATAACTGTTGTTGTAAGAGAATTCCACCAATGGTAAATACTTATCCCAACTCCCTTTGAAGTCTAAAACATAGAGTCTTAATAGATCTTCAAGAGTTTGAATATTCCTCTCTGATTGTCCGTCCGTTTGAGGATGGTATACCGAACTGAATCGTAAATTCGTGCCCAAAGCTTTTTGCAAGCTAACCCAAAATCGTGAAGTGAATCTTGGGTCACGATCCGAAACTATGGATACTAGCATGCCATGAAATCTCACAATCTCATAATCTCATTTACGTACATACGAGCAAGACGTTCAAGGGAATAAGTCTCCCGTATCAACAAGAAATGAGCAGACTTGGTTAATCTATCAACAATAACCCAAATAGCATCTATGCCTTGAAAAACCTTTGGAAGACCCGTAACGAAATCCATGGTAACGTTTTTCCACTTTCATTTCAGAATCTCAAGTGGTTGAAATGGACCCTTTGGCACTTGATGCTCCGCCTTTACACGTTGACAAGTTAAACACCTCGAGATAAACTTCGCGATCTCTCTCTTCATATTGCTCCACCAAAATGTATGTCGAAGATCACGATACATTTTGGTACTTTCAGGATGAATTGCAAACTGATGAGTTAGTTTTATACTCAGAATTGAGTGCATTTGAGCTTAATCTTTTGGATGTTTTTAAGTGTTTGTGTCTATTTATGCATGTTTTACATTTTTTTGTAGGAATTGGGACAAAAGTTACTTGGATCGACGTTTGGGGTGGCTAGATTCACATTTTCAGCTTGTAATTTACACAGTAGTCACTTCAGAGTCAATTTGAGTATTGCTTAGGACCTTATTTCTAAAAACTTAAAAAGTAAAAGTTGTAGATCTACATATCCTCTTTCTAGAACATCTTGAATCATCAAAATCGGAGTTCGGACGAAGAAGTTATGACTATTTTTCCAAAGGACGTCAGAGCAGAAAATGTTAGAACATGTGCCAGCGCCGGGGAGCCCATTTTAGGCCTATGCCCAGCGCCGGGGTGCTAGGGGGCAGAATCGCAGTGCTGTGCCCAGCGCTGGGGCGCTGGGGAAGAGAGTGGTGAAGCTTGGACGCGTTTTGGGGCATATTTTGACACCTTTTTGACTCCAAATTGGATTGGGTTTGTTACTAAGCTAAAAATTAGACTTGTAACCTATAAATACATGATGTAAGACATAAAATAAGGGGGGATTACATAGCTTAGCTTAGATAAAACACTCCATTAGATTAGACATTAACCCTAGTTCTTATTAGTTTTGGAGATTGAAGCAACTTGGAGATCATTGAAGATCAAGAGCAGGAGCAAGAGGGAAACATCAGATTTGCTGACAACAGATTCTATTCTCTCCTCTTATCATACTTTTATCTTTTAATGTCTATTCAGTTGTGGATTCTTGATTTTAATTCATTAATTATGAACTAACTCTTTCATTAAGATTTCAATTGAACCTTTTATGTCTATGAATCAATTATCCAATTATCCCAATTATTATGTGTACTGAATTGTTAACAGAAATTCTCAAATGACAAAAGTCCTTTTCCAAGTGAGCAATTGACTTCTATTTAATCCAGATTAATCTTGCTATATTCCTATGCAAAATAATTGAATTAAACTCCTTCAATTTCAATTCCTTATGTGTTACATGCGGTGAATATATATTTCCATTCAATTCACAAACCTAGCTATTCACCATGCAAATAACTAAGTCACATGTTACATGCCCAGTTCTAACCCTAGAATTCCTCTTCCAATTCCTTCTAGAATAACAAGGTAATTGCTGATCAGATAATTAATCAATAAGCACAAGACAAGATAAATAATTCACCTTGACATAAATAATTAGAATAAATCAAATAATTAATCCATAGACATAAAAGGTTCAATTGAAATCTTAATGAAAGAGTTAGTTCATAATTAATGAATTAAAATCAAGAATCCACAACTGAATAGACATTAAAAGATAAAAGTATGATAAGAGGAGAGAATAGAATCTGTTGTCAGCAAATCTGATGCTCCCCTCTTGCTCCTGCTCTTGATCTTCAACGATCTCCAAGTTGCTTCAATCTCCAAAACAAATAAGAACTAGGGTTAATGTCTAATCTAATGGAGTGTTTTATCTAAGCTAAACTATGTAATCTCCCCTTATTTTATGCCTTACATCATGTATTTATAGGTTTCAAGTCTAATTTTTAGCTTAGGAACAAACCCAATCCAATTTGGAGTAAAAAAGGTGTCAAAATTCGCCCCAAAATGCGTCCAAGCTTCACCACTCTCTTCTCCAGCACCCTAGCGCTGGGCACGGCCCTGGGATTCTTCCCCCTAGTGTCACGGCGCTGGGCATAGGCCTAAAATGGGCACCCCGGCGCTGGCACATGTTCTGACATTTTTTACTTCGACGTCCTTTGGGAAAATGGCCATAACTTTTTCTTCTGAACTCTGATTTTGATGATTCAAGATGTTCCGAAAAGAGGAGACGTAGATCTACATCTTTCATTCTTTAAGTTTTTCGAAATAAGCTCCCGAGCAATACTCATATTGACTCTGAAGTGATTGCTATGTAAATGACAAGCCCAAAACGCGAATTTAGCCACCTCAAACGTCGATCCAAGTAACTTTTGTCCCAATTCCTACAAAACAACGTAAAACATGCATAAATAAACACAAACACTTAAAAACATCCAAAAGATTAAGCTCAAACGCACTCAATTTTGAGTATAAAACTCACTCATCAAATACCCCCAAACTTAAACATTTGCTTGTCCTCAAGCAAAAATACAAAAGAACTAAAAATAAACAACCGAACTAAACTACAAGAATGCATATGCATGATCTACTTCGTAATATACCTACGAACCCAGTAATAAATCAGTATGATATATAGCAACATGCCTCAAAGATACCATTGATACTCAAACAATTTATCTGATCAAATCAAAGTCCATATCTCTAACCAATTAGTCAATCCAAACCAGTCATCACCCATGTTGTGTGTGTGTGCTTGTTAACCATTCTAGCCAACTACAGTTCAAGATAATCACATAACAAACTTCTTAGAAGGAAAATTTCAATTCCAATTCAATTACTTTTGTGAACATGACAACTCCGGTTAAAACTATGCAATTACCATGTCTTAGGGTAAATACAAGAATTATCTATATTTTTATTCAACCACGAGGGCATTTTTGCTCTTTCTCGTGTTTTTTTTTTCATTTTGTTTTCTCATAGCTATGCAATGTCTTATTCCCTTAGGCTTTTTAGTGCTACCTTAACGAGCTTTCGACCAACGACTCCCAAGCCATTAAGACCTTAGGGCGCTAGGTGTGAAGACAATCCCCTCGGGCTTACTTACTCTAGTAACAAAGGCCACAAAACTAGACAAGCATGCCACTGTGTTTATTTTCTTTTTTTTCTCTTTTTCTGGATTTTCTATTTTTTTTTCTTTTCATTTTCTTTTTTTTTTCATTTTGTATATATATACCCCATAGATTCCCCAAACTCAAGCTTTTACGTCATTCCAACCTTTACCGCCAGTTCACTAATTTCCTTAAATTTTAACCAAGATTTTCCCTCATAAACAAATTATGAAACCCTTGAACCAAGTAGATTAAAACAGTTAAACTTTAAGTGCTAACCAGTTACATAAGTTTCAGACAGGCTCAGATTTTTTTCCTGTTTAAAATTAGAACTCATCATCAATTATCAACACTGTTCAAGTTAACATGCAAAACCAATCTTATCATAGGCCGAGCTAAGACCACACCAACCCATCGCACAGATTCATGCAAAAAAAATACAATTATACTACATGAGCACATACTAATGCAACACATATATGAATATTCCAATAACTACCATGTATTATATGCAACCTAAAAAGACAGTGCTAACACAAAAAAAACGAACTACCATGAAGATAACTAACTATATGCAATACGACACTAAAATGATAATTGATTTATAGTTCATAATTGGGGATATTGAAGTCTTAATCTTTATTTATTTGAATTAATTTTAGAGTAATCTAGTTTTAATTGATTAATTTAGCTTTCTTAATTAGAAAAATCATAATTTATGGTTGTTTAAATAAAATTGATTTGGTTAAGAGTTAGTACTTGATAATTTTTATTAAATAATTCCTCGTGGAAACGATACTCTACTTTCACTTTATTACTTGTTGACCGTGTATACTTGCACGTATTCATTGATTGTGAAATCGATCAACAAGTTTTTGGGTGTTGTGTGCCTCCATCATGATTCTATGGTTCAAGTCAGAATCGTTAGGAACGCAAAGTCTGGAGTTGACTCGAAGTATTCCTTTTTCATTAATTCTTGCTTCTGGAATAGCACCTTCTTGTACTTTCTTCTTCATACGCATCAGCTCCGGGTATGTGCCTTGAGCAACTTTAACTTTATCGATTAAAGTTGGTTCTATGCGTATACTTGACATCATTGCATAGGTTCCCAGAGTCTTGAATTCTATCTTCATCTTTTGTAAATCACATAAAATGGGCCTTTATGTTGACAACATCACACTCGTTCCCGCATATGATCTTCTACTTAATGCGTCAGCTACCACGTTTGCTTTTTCAGATTGGTATTGAATGGTATGGTCATAGTCTTTCAACAGCTCGAGCCATCGTCGTTGTCGCATGTTGAGTTATTTTTGGGTGAAGAAATATTTGAGACTTTGATGATCTGAATATATCTCCACTTTCTCCCCATATAAATAGTGCCTCCAAATCTTTAACGCGAAAATGACTGCTGCCAATTCTGGATCATGAGTAGGATAATTCCTCTCATATTCTTTAAGTTGTCGCGAGGCATAGGCTATGACCTTCCCATGTTGCATGAGAACACATTCTAACCCTTTGTCCAAAGCATCACTGTAGATAACAAATCCATTCCGAACTAGATGGTATTGTCAGAACAGGTATCGAAATGAGTCTCCTCTTGAGCTCTTGGAAACTCTTCTCGCATTCCTCGCTCCATATGAATTTTATATCTTTTCGAGTCAGCTGAGTTAATAGAGTAGCGATTCGAGAAATCCTTCCACGAATCTCCGATAGTAACCAGCTAAGCCTAGAAAGCTACGTATTTCGATTACTATCTTAGGTTGCTCTCAACTGTGACTCATATCCCACTTTTGGATAGCACGTCACAATGGTACCTATTAGTTTACTAACGCACGAATATGGCGTCCCCTACGGAGAGTTTGGCTTCAGTACATTCCACAAAAGAAGTCACCAGATAGAGGCTCAGGTACCAACTTCTATAGTTGGGTTTTCAACTCCTAAAGTTCAATAGGAGCTATTCGATATGAGATTTCAGAAATGGGTTTTATACCGGGTTCAAAGACGATACAAAATTCAATATCACGCTCTAGGGGTAGGCTAGAAAGTTCTTCAGGAAATACGTTAGGAAATTCATTAACAACATAAATATTATTTAAATTTGACATATCTTTGTTCAAATCCATAACATGAGCTAAGAAAGTTTGACATTAATTTTTCAATAAATGAATGGTTTTATGATTTGATATGACAGTGATTGATTTTAGTGGTTGGGTTGCTTGAATTCGAATAACAGGTTGCTTAGAAATATGAAAACTAACAACCTTACGAAAGTAATCAATTTTGGCAGGATGAGTAGTTCACCAATCAATCCCTAAAATCACATCAAAAGCAAGTATCTTTAAAGAGATAAGTTCAACAGGTAATGTGATGGTGCCAACTTGGATCAAACAAGATTTATAAATAGTGGATGTAATGGAGTTTCAACAGATAAGTCAAAGTCTAATTTCTCAGAAGTCAAATTCAAACGTTGAGCACAAGTAGGAGAGATAAATGAATGGGTTGAACTGGTATCTAATAAAGTATAGACTTCGCAAGAATTTATAATTAACTAATACGTGATACCTTCGTTCGGGTTCCTCGCATTTTGAGCAGTCACGACAAACGCTCTTCCAGAAACCGCTGACTTTGACTTGTCCGTATCCACCTCTGGTGTCACCGTCCCAACTGGACTTAACTTTGCAATAGAGTACATTCCACCCTTCATTAGCTCGTCGCATTCCTGATCCATGATTTGGATCATTACTCTCCGATCCATATCGAATTGGGATTGACCGCTCTTCACAGGGTATTTTCGAACTCGATGTTAGATTCTCCCAATTGCTGTCCAAAAAGCGAAATCCATTTCATCTATTTTGGCCTTATTGGATCGAACGTCTTTTTCTACAATATCAACGCGTCGTGCGGCTTTTACCCATGCATCATCTATTCTCATTCGTTCGGTTGCTTCTTCTTTCATCAGAACTTTGATCATAGCATTCTCAGATTCCAGCTCTAATATCTTATACTCTGCCAAAGAGTGCTTCTGTTCAAGCATCGCACATCGGGTAACAAAATTTTGAATTGTTACATCTCTTTGTTCCACGACCGCCTGCCGTTCTTCAGCCTGCTCTTCTAACTTATGAATACGATTTTGTAATTCTAAATTTTGATCATAAAATTCTTCTAATAAATTCTCCTCAGGTTCCTCTTCTTCCTCTTCTTCATCACTCTCAGCTGCTACCTCTGCGACTATCTGAGGTGCAACTATTAATTCTTCACTCACCACATGGATATCTCTAATTCCTTCTTTGCCTGACATCACATTATCCTGGTTGGTGATTAGAAGTATCTCCACGATCTCATTTACTCCATTATTAACATTTTTCACTGCCATTCTCAAATATTGTCACAAAACAAGGGTTAATTAAAAAAATTAATATATCACATAATATCCCTATATTCTGACCAACCAACAAATAAGCTTAGGTAGGACACACTAGCGAAGGATTTACTCGTCTATCCCCTCCTAGTTCTATTCCTCGATCTCCGCCAGAGACCATATCCCTAAGCTCTGATACCAACTGTGACGCCCCCAAAACAGGTATACATCACCTATTTTGAGTCGCCAAAACATGGTACAGAAACAACTACAACTTTATTAATACAATTGTCGTGCAAAATACGACAACACATAAACTGTTAGTTTAAATACAAATATTGTCTTCTAGACAATATCCACACTCAAATAAGTCCTCATTACAATTATTAATACATTATTTTACAAAAATAGTGAGGACTACTAAACAATTTTCTAGAACCATCATTCCATACCCCGACTAGTACTCGCTACATTCTAGCTTCCTGAGAAGAAAAATAGAATAAAAAAAAAGGTGAGCTTAACTAGCCCAGTAAAGAATATTATGACTAAGATAATATAGAACAAATTATCGGTTGTCCTTAACAGGGAAAAATCTAATAGAATACAATAGACAACAAGTTTTAAATCAATATTCGCAGCGAAAATAATAATTCATTAGAAGAGTTAAGTAGATAATAAAATCTACTATCTTCTATATATGAATTTAAAAGTTCATCATCAATATTTTATCCCTGTAACATCAATCAATAAATATATCTGGAATCAAATGTTCATCTTTGCACTACAGGACAAAGATATTCACCAGTTGGTCATGTTCATCTAAACACATGTTCATCTTTGCACTACGGGCCAAAGATATTCATCAGAAAATCATTCATCTTTGCACTACATGCCAAATATATTTAGTTATATCACCATTTAGGACTGAGGATGATGAAAAATATTTTAAAGAAAACGAATCCAGTGAAACAAAAGAACAAATATTAAGGATTCGGACTTCGGTTTATCCATGTTCAAAAATACTCCATAACATACCATAGCAGAGTAAAATTCAAGAATAAAGATCAAAACATGGATACAATCAAAGCTACTAACAAAAATAGACATCCGGGACAAAGAAGAGAAAATTTTATTTTTCTGTGAATAGTGCCGTATTTGTGAATAGTGTCGTATACGTGAATAGTACCGTATACGTGAATAGTAATTCCGACACAAAAAGTTCCAAATTTGATAAAAAGTTTAGACCAATATTTTAGCATAATGATATTGAAAAAAATAATACCATTTATGAAAAAAATAACATCTCTTACCTCGAAAAGACAGTACTTCTGACAAGAATACTGGATATAGTGCTGAAGAGAACTTGTATAGCAACACTCAAAGTATCAAAATACTCACAAAAATACGCTCGCTAATATAGAGAGAGAAATTTTTAGTTTCTGGTGTGATTTTCAATTCTAACCTAAGCACCCTATTTATAGAAAAATACTTAGAACACCAAAATAGAAAATTTGATAAAATATTAATATATTATAAAAACTTTCACGCCCACCTCTTGACATCTAAAATCAGCATGTTTACAACATTTGTGGGGCCTACCAAAACAATAAAAACGTTTTTCTTAAAAAAAAATAACTAAAACTTCAAAAATCAATTATTCTGGAACTTCAATAATTCATAATAAATAGCCCTTTTATCAGAAAAATTCAAATCTTATGTCCTTCCATAGGAAATTCAATTCTCTACAACTTTGTAGTTTTAAGTTTTTCCTAATTCCAAATAGAAATTGACTGAAATCCACATACGGACGATTTTACAGGCTATAATCAAATTTAAGTCAAGAAATGGGGTCCACAAACATGAAAAACATGTTTTAAATATTTTTAGTAACGAAAATACTCTTCCTCCTAATTTATTCATATATCCCACATTCATTATAAAAATATCACCATTATTATATTATTATAATATAATAATATATTTAAATGAATTATTTTATCAGAAAAGATAAAATATCAATTTTCAACAATTGTTACATCAAAACTTTTCTCCATCTATATCCACAAAAAATGAATATTTTTCTTATTATATAAATTAATAATTAATTATTCACAAATAATATTATAGAATCACAATACCGACAACCAGGTCGTTCCCAAGAAAGAGGGGCCTTTCCAATAAGGATTTCTCCTTACTGGCGCACAATTAGATGACCAAACCTCTCTTTAGATAGAACTTTCTAGACATTACCAATAATGCTATCTAATAATATTATTCAAATAATATGAATTATTGATTTGATAATAAAAAATACTGTGTAGTGACAATTATTGAAACAACAATAATATAAAATATCAACGTAGCAATTATTGAATCAATAAAATAAAATATTGAACAGTAATTACTGTAATAATTATTGAGTAGTGCCTTTTTACGTAAGAATCAATAATTGGTGCAATACCGTGTGCTACTATGCAACAACGCGTATTACTGTGTTTTAACCACCGGGTATTCCAACAGTATTAACGGTAACAACTACGCCGTTATTTATAAATAACTTATACTTGTAGTTTTCTTCATCCAATCGTTTTCCGTTATGGGGCCCACACAAGGCTGCACCGTCGTACGAATATTCTCCGACAATAAGAATATTCCACAACCAAACGAATATTCTCCAACAATAATGAATATTTTATAACCACTTGCTTATTTGAAATATTTGCACATTTTTACCCATAACTAACTACATTAATCAATTCAACCCTTACTATTTCAAAATAATAAATAAATGAAATTCAATTTTATTAATAAAAAGTTGGGGTCTTACAATTTGGTTTAACCAATGCACCTGCAGCGTTCACGGATTTGATGAATAGGGTGTTTAAACCATTCTTAGACAAATTTGTGATGGTGTTTATCGATGATATTTTGGTGTATTCCAAAACCAAGGAGGAACATGTTGAACACTTAAGATTGACATTGGAGACATTGAGGAGAGAGAAGTTGTACGCTAAATTCTTAAAGTGTGAGTTTTGGTTAGAACGTGTACAGTTTCTTGGGCACATTATTGATAAGGACGGAATTTCGGTAGACCCATCAAAAGTGGAAGCTGTAATAAACTGGGATTAGCAGAAGACACCGTCAGAGGTAAGGAGTTTCTTGGGATTGGCATGATACTACATGCATTTTATTCAAGACTTTTCCAAAATTGCGACCCCATTGACGAATTTAACTAGGAAGCGCGGTTAAGTTTGTTTGGGCGGAGAAGTGTGAAAAAAGTTTTCGAGAATTAAAGAAGAGGTTGAGTTCGGCACCTATGTTGTCATTACCTGATAATATAGGGAATTTTGAGGTGTATAGTGACGCATCACATAAAGGACTAGGTTGTGTGCTTATGCAAAATGACAAAGTTATTGTGTATGCGTCCGTCAATTAAAAGATTACGAGAAAGGGTATCCGACTCATGACTTAGAGTTGGATGTGGTGGTGTTTTCTCTGAAGATTTGGAGACATTATCTTTATGGAGAAAGGTGTGAGATATATACCGATCATAAAAGTCTGAAGTATATCTTTATATAAAAAGATTTGAATATGCGACAGAGAAGATGGTTGGAGTTGATTAAAGATTATGACTGTGAGATTTTCTATCATCCCGGAAAGGCGAATGTTGTTGCTGATGCCTTAAGTAGAAAGGGACGGTAGAAGTTAATGATGTTGACTGCTCAGGAGAAGCTTGTAGAAGAAATGACTAAGATGGAGTTGGAAATCAAACATTCGACAGAGTTAAGCGAAAAATTATTCCAGATAGGAAACAGTTCAACGTTGGTAGATAAAGTGAAGAATGCACAACTTCAAGATGAAGATTGTGAAAAGATAAGACAGAAAGTATTTGACGGTGAGGAAAACAAATTCAAAATCGATTTGGAAGGGTTACTTCGATTCGAAGGAAGAATTTGGGTTCCGCCAATACCGAAAGCTAAAGAGGAAATTTTAAGTGAAGCTCACAACTCAAGATATTCTATTCACCCCGGGAGTACGAAAATGTACCAGGATCTTAGACATTATTTTTGGTGGCCGAATATGAAGAAGAATGTGGTTGAGTGTGTGGTGAAATGCTTAACGTGTCAGAAAGCTAAAGCTGAACATCAAAGGCCATGAAGATTGTTGCAACCGTTGGAGATACCAAAATGGAAATGGGAGCATATCACAATGGATTTTTGTTAGGTTTGTAATATTCATGAACGCAATCAAATTGTACAAAATAAGTGAAAACGTGGAGAATCAGAGTTTTAAAATTTTTATAAACCATATACCCATATCATCCTTTATGCACAATTATTATTTAAACGAAAAGATAAAGATCAAGAATCATACTCTTAAAGATTCGAGCTTTCTCAGGTACAAGTTCACCTCCAAATCCTTTCGCGTTCAACTTGAATCCATCGGATTTGGTTCCTTTCTTTGATCAACGTTAGCCACCCAAGTGTTTGGACTCTAGAGGTGATCCACCAAGAAAGAGGAAAGATTCAAGAAGATGGGTGTTTGGCAAAATCTTAGTTTTTCTATCTCTCATAGAAAATGGTATACTCTCCCAACTATTGGAATTACGTATGTTGTGAAAAAGCCAACAACCACACTACACCCATAATAAGACTCCTCTTATTTATAGATGTAAGCAACCCTCCTTAACAATTAAGCAATTAGTTTTTATTTTAATTATTTAAACTCTTTTAATTAATTACGCTCTCAATCTCATTAGGAATAATTAATTAAAATCTTTTAATTAATTAGCCTCCTAATCTTATTAAGAATAAATGAGAGTACTAATATTAAATTAATTTCTAACTCTTTAGAAATTAAAATAATAATAATTGTAATAATATTAATAAGAGCCCTCTTATTAATTTATATATTTAATATTTCTAAAATATTAAATAATAAATATTAAGCTATTTAATTTATTCTATCGTCATAGATTAAATTAAATACACTTAACATATTATTACGATTATGCCATTAACTTCTTAAATAATTATTCTTCCTCTTATGGTGTGACCCTTTAGGTTCTCCATATTATACCGGTTGTGAATAAATCAATTAGAATAATTCTAATCTTATTTAAATAAATAAATTAAACTATTAATTTATTTAAATAAATAATATTTAATCTACAATAGGGATAAACCTCCCTATCGATCAACGACTTTTCAGATAATATAGATTTTAACATTAATCACAAAAGAACCTTTGAGTAAATAGTTACTGTACAATTCAATCCTTCCGCCATACAATGTCCCAATTAAATATAAGACATGGAATTACTGTCAAGTCTTATTTTATTTAATTATATGTATTTCGACTTTTAAATGCACAACTCCGAATAATGCAAATTAGAAACTCCTTTCTAATTTCATCATGCCTTGGCCAATGACTATTGGGTTGTCATTTATCGAATCACATAGGACATTTCTTTTCTTTTACTAGAAGTGGTAAATTCTTTATAGATCATACATTATCTCCATGTACAACTTATTATAACTAAGCATACCCTTTGATATACCCTAAGGGTCTTATAGAATAAGTCAAAGTATAACTCATCATACACAAGATACTATGATGATCTCAAGTTCAAGGATTACTTGTACTACTATCACTACAGGAATTCCTATTGACAGGCAAGTAAAACTCCAATAGGTATTTCTTAGCGAACCACGTTCAGTGAACTTGTTCTCTAATAAGCACCTACGTACTTGCTTTAGTGTCTCCACATAAATGATCATGAGATCAATCATCCTCATCCAATGAGCAAGCAACATATGTACCAATCTATCCGGAATCCCCAATTTAGTAATCCAACGATTGAGAACTATTTTAGTTTTAAGCTTTCTAAGAATTTAGATCTCATTAGAATGATCATTATCATTATTCTAAAAGCATTGCTTAAAACTATGGGTTTATCACATATTATAAAACAACATCATGTAGATAATTTAAAAGCCTTTAATAAATTAATACTTTTTATTAATAAATGAATAAGATTGTTACAAAGTATATTCTTTATTATCAAACATGATTGACTTGTGTGCATACTATTTTCAATTTTGTGGTAGGTCATCCAACGACTCAACAAGGTTACGACGCCATCTGGGTGATTGTCGATCGATTGACGAAGTCGGCACACTTTTTTCCAATCAAAATTACATTTAAACTAGGTCGATTGGCAAAATTGTACGTGAAGGAAGTTATTTCAAGACACGGTGTTCCGGTGTCCATTGTATCAGACAGAGATCCCCATTTCACATCTAATTTCTAGAAACGACTACAAGAATGCTTGGGAACATAGTTGAGAATGAGCACAGCGTATCATCCTCAAATAGACAGACAGAGTGAGAGAACCATCCAGACACTAGAGGATATGCTCAGAGCATGTATTATTGATTTCAAAGAAAATTGGGATGATTATTTACTATTGGATGAATTTGCCTAAAATAATAGTTATCACGCGAGTATTAGCATGCCGCCTTACGAAGCGTTATACGGCAGGAAGTGCAGAACTCCCTTATGCTGGGATGAGGTAGGTGAACGTCAGCTATTGGGTCCAGAATTGGTACAACAAACTGTCAAGAACATCAAGGTGATTTAGACAAGATTGATAGTTGCACAGGATAGACAGAAGAAATATGTCGATCGACACCGATAAAATCGGGAATTCGATGTCGATAATTTTGTTTCCTTGAAAGTGTCTCCCTGGAAGGGAAAAATTCGGTTTGGCAAGAAGGAAAAATTAAGCCCTAGGTTTACAGGACCTTTTGAAGTACTTTGTTGAGTTGGTGAAGTGGCATACGAGGTAGCTTTACCTCCATAGTTGGAGCATATTCATAATATTTTCCATGTATCAGTGTTAAGGCCATATAAGCGTGATTATAAGCATGCAATAGAATATGAACTGTTACAATTTGAGAAAAACTTAACATATGAAGAAGTCCCTATTCAAATTATAGACATGAAAGAGCAAGTACTAAGGAATAAAGTCATACCTTCTGTTAAGATAATCCGGAGGAACCACAATGCTGAAGTAGCTACGTGAGAACTTAAAGATGTTATGATGATGAATTATCCTTAGTTATTTGCTTAATCTTGTACAATGATTCTTGGGACAGAATCCTGTTAAGGAGGGAAGAATGTGACGAATAAATTTATAGAGTCGTGATTCTGGGGACAGAATCCTTTTAAGGAGGGAAGGATGTAACGATCGAGAAATTTTTGTAATTAATTTAAATATTTATTGAATTAAATAAATATTTTTATTAAATTTATTTATTAAGAAAATAAATAATTGATGGAATGGTGGTGCAACAATTTAGTAACTAAACTGATTAATGTTAATTAAATTGAATAATGATAATTTTTATTTGAAGATTTAATTTAATGAAAATAATTAAATTAAATAAATTGTTTAATATTTAAGGAAATAATTAAATTAAATAAAATGATTTTCTAGCCAAATTTAATAATTAAATTAGATATATAATTATTTATTTATCATAAGTATAATTATAATAAAAATTATAATTATTATAATTATAAGTGTAAGCTAATTAAATGGGTTACATGTGTGACAAATAAAAACTATATAATATAAATATTATTAAAATAAACTAGTAGGGGAAATTCTGTGTAACCAAACAAAGCCTTGTGGCTTTTGGTTAATGTAACAGCCAAAGACGCTTATCTTAATAAACTGATAACCACGATTATCAGTGTTTAAGCGCTCAGTTGGGTTATTTCTTATTTCACGTATTCTTCTAAGGACTAAGAGCAGAGAAAGAGAGAGAGTTTGTGAGGAAGAGAGAAATTCTCCGTAAATTTTGCTAAGGAGTTGGAGTATCAAGGGAAAGCAATCCCTTATCATTCTTTTTCCCAACAATCAAAGATTCAAGGTATAAATTGCTACTAATATTGTTTGTTTTGATTTCTTAGTGATTATCCACTGAAATTTAATAGTTATGTTAGATTGATATATATATATATATATATATATATATATATATATATATATATATATATATATATATATATATATATATATATATACATGTATGTATGGTTTATAATATGTTAATCATCATATATGAGTCTTGTTTGATGATCAAAGAATGTGAAAATTGGATTGTAGGAAGAAATTGAAATATCAGTGTATGTTCATGTAATATGGCTTAAGAAAGTACAAAATTTCATGTCCAATACCTGCTATAATATGTAAATTTATGTTAGAGTGTGCTACTATGTTAAGAAACAAAAACGGCGTAGTTTCAATCGTGTTAATTGGTTAAAAAACAAAGTCGTGGCGATCAAATTCGCTAAAAGTGTTAAAAGTGATGAAATTGGGAAAATTGTGGCTTTGATTCTTCAAAATTTGTTATATTAAGGGTTTATGTAGTTAGAATGATGAATATCATGTTCACAGACGTTATTTCAAAGTTTTAGATGTTTTGTTTTGTGAATTCTATGGAAATTGGGTTGGATTTGGAGTCAGTCGTGTGACAGAGCTGCTGTAGTTTCTGTTTGGGTATGGCGCAGCTGCGTCGGTACCACAGGCAGACACGGCGCAGCTGTGCCGTTGGTCTTCTGCGTTTTTACACCAGCACAGCTGCGCCGGTGCTAAGGCTTGGGGCAGCGCAGCTGCGCCGTGCCCTGAGATTAGGCAGTGAGTTCTGTTTATTTGTGGGTTGTAATATAAGGACCTAATCTAGTTTGGCATGTATGTTAATGATGTTAAAACATAACGTGGACTACAATAACATATTGTAATGTGATGTAATATAATGTGTGAGGATTTTAAGTGGTCATTTAATTAAGTTATGTAATAAACGAATAAAAATTGATGTTTATGAGAGTTAAAGATGAATGATAAAGTTATGTTAGACCGTGGTGAGATTTTAGATTCGTTAAGGATGTTAACCAACATGGTTAGATGTTAAGTCAAGGTTATGGTTTAAATGGTGGGTTAAACCCATAAAGCTAATGTTGATGCAACTAATTGTTATTGCGTTTTCAATGATATGTGTAGGATAATTGGGGAACATTATTATACTTGTGTAGCTTACATACATGGCAAGTTCCTTATCCTAAACCTTTATTGAACAAGTTCCCTAACTTCATTCTTTTATTAATGAATGCAAGTTTCATAGTTATGTTATCTTTTATGTCAGTCAAGCTTTCTATTTCTAAATTTCACATTAAAGTTAAGCAAGCCTATTGATTCTATCTCTTGTATGATTGTATAAGCTCTTGTAATCTTGTTCGTTACATCGAGCGAGTTTCACTTTCCTAAGTCTTGTTATTGTTATTCAAAGTATATATTGTTCTAATGCATTGATTCAAATGAGATTGTTCTAACTCTTTTGAATGTGGTGCTTTGCACATATACTATGTCTATTCAATTGTACATGTCTGTTATTTGATCTTTTACTTAAATAACCTTGTTCAATTCTATATTATTGCGTTGAACCTTCAAATAGCAACCAAACTCTTATTGATTGAATTAATCTATAATTGAATAGTGTTCTAAAATTTTAGAACCACTGATAAGCTGTGACAACCCGAGAAGTTAGATAATTATTAAAATCCTAAAATGATGGATTAAAGGTTATAAGATTAACCTAGACAGAAAATAAGTGTATGGAATTGACGTTTCTGTGAAGAAATTTTAAAGATTTCAAAATTTTTAAGAAGAACCTATATGGTTTCTTAATTGAATGAGAATAAAGAAATATGGGTTACAAAATTTCAAAACCCTAGAAATGAATTAATATGTACTTGAAGGAATATCGAGAATAAGGTATTACGATACCTGTAAATTCGGTGTGAACTGAATAGTCTAAGAAATGTTATATAAGTACATATGGAAATTTTATTAAGGAGATAAGATTTCACATGAAGAGATGTTATAAGGTTAAACGAAGATGAGTATATGTATAGAAATATATATACTTAGTAAGGTGCTATAAATATTTTAGCAAGAGGAATGTTGAATTAAGTTAATGATATAAGGACCAAGATAAAACTATGTTAGTAATTAACATAGCTTGAACGTTGGCCTTGAATGGCAAATAAGAATTTGAATAAGTATAAAGTCGTTAGTTAATACGATTAGCAATAAGAAATGAGTAATTTAAAACTCAAAATTTGAGTTAGAGATAGAATTTTGAAGCATGGACTGCTCGGTTGCGTCCGGAACGTCAAGATTAATCAAAATGGGCAGTAAACACAAAATGTGTAATGGTTGACTTTTGGTCAAAGTCAACAGTTGACTTTTTATGAAGAAAAGTCAAAATTAGTGTGAGAAGTGAAAGATGGTGTATGGATAATGATATAATATTAAATATTATACCAAATGATGTGAAGTAAAAATATGAGAGGAGATTCAATATGCAAATATGTATATTGGTATAAAGCAGTCAGTAAATTAAATTCATATTTGAATAAATGATTGAATATATTAAATTATATATTTAATATATAAATAAATTGTTTGAAAACAATTTATGGAGAGGAGGAGGAAATTAAATTAAATTATACAATATAAATTGTATAACTTAAATAAGTTATTTAAATTATGTATGAGAATTAAATAACCTAAATGGTTATTGTTATTTGGTGGTTCTAGTATTTAAATATATACTAGTGACCTAATCTAAGAGATTTGTGGAGCATGTCATAATTTATTTAATGATTATGTGAGTAAGTGAATACGAATATTATGTGATGGTTTATATTTGTTTATTATATAATCAAATAAAAGAAACTAGTGTGATCCTAATTATATATTAGGAATGAAGAATTAAATAACTTAAGGATTATGGGATGAGAGAATTATGGTATATAAAATATATACTAATTTTAAGAGATTTATTTTATACATCTCGGTTAATTAATTTTATAACCTAATTAATGTAAGTCTAATTGGGTTAAGGAAATTAAATGTACTTGGGGTAAGAATTTGTATTTAAATTGAGTACATAGAAACCCTAATGAAATGAGTAGGGTAAGATGAAATTTAGTGTAATGGATCATATTAATTTTATGGCCCAAACATTTTAGCTAGGAAGTCCAAATATTTTATTTGGAAAAGCCAAAGGAATTAAGTTTTAAGCTCAAGCGAGCCAATTGTTAAGGAACATGTGGGAGAGATAATATTAAAAGTATTGGACATAATTTATTTTCATGGCCCAAGAAATTAATCTAGAAGTCCAAAGAGATTAATTATGGTGGCCCAAGTGTTATCCCAATCAGTAAATTAAGAAGCCCAAATTATTATGGGTGGGACAAGTAATGGATGATGTTATTTGTTATGGCCCAAAGAATTAAAGTTAGTAGCCAAAAGAATTAAAAGAATGGCCCAACTTTTAGCCCAAGTGGGAGAGGGACATTTTGGACATTAAGTATGCTAGAAAAAGCAATAAAAATCTAAGCAATTTGGCCTAAAAGAAGGCCACTTGGCCGGATAAGAAGAGATAAGGATAAGAAGAGATAAGGATAAGAGAGAATGAGAGGGAATGAATGTAATAATTACTTACTTTATTAGGTGGCTAACTCCTCCTTATGTGTCATTGTTTTATTGAACCAACATTTTGTTTATTCTTCCAAGCAAACTTTGGTGGTTTAATGAGAGAAAGAGAGAGAATGAGTGGGAGAAGAAGGCCACATGGCCGGAGGTTGTGGGGAAGAGAGAAGGAGGAGGAATGAGATAGTGTAATATATCTATCTCTAATCTAGCTTATTTTGTTCTCTTTCATCTCTTTTATTTTTCTAACCAAAGAAACCAAAGAGAGAGAGAGAATAGAAGGGCCAAGTTCGGCAGCCATGGAGGAGAGGAAGATGAGTTTTTGATAAGTCATCAAAGCTCCATAGCCATCCATGGAAGAAGAAGAAGGAGAGCATGTGAACAAAAAGGTATAAACCCCTTTTGTTTATATAATTTTTGATTATTGTAAATCAAACTTTGAATCTATGTTTCTAAGCTCAAAAACCTTAGATCTATGTGTTTATGAGTGTTTAATGTTTAGATCTACCCATATTGGGTGTTGATTTAGTTGGAAATCAAAAATAAAGAAAAGTTATTTTTCTAGTTTTATAAGCTCTAAAATTTCTATGTACTTTGGATTTCTACCGTTTTAAATCTATAGCTTCTTTTTGCGATCCGTCAAAGGGAGGTGCTAGATATACGTGTTAACTACTAAACCCAAGTGGTAGCACTCAAAAATGTTGAGTACACAAGTTGTAGTGACTGTTTTACCAAAAACAGTTTTGTGTTTTTAAGGAAAAATGGACTGTTTTGGACAGTCAAAGAGTAGGGGTAGTTTGGTCATTTTTCGGACATGTAAAAATTCTGGAAAAATTTGGGAGTATACTATGATAAGTTATCTAACATCTCCAAGTGGAATCACTGAAAAAGGAGTTGTAGATTTCCGTATGGAAAATATTTAATAAAGCACGAAAAACTGCAAAATGGCATTTAGCTTCTGCCCAAATTTTTAAAGGGGCATTTTCGGCAACTTAAAGTGTGAGAAAAATTCTGGCCTTTTGGGATATGAACATATATGATATCAAGTACCTTGTGTCCAAAAATGAGCTCATTCCGAGTTAAAATGAGCAAGTTATGACCATTTCAAGTTCTGTGATTTTTCGACGAAAATCGCTATAACCGGAGTTCTATAACTCCGATGGCCACGAAATTTAAACTGGAGTGTCACGTTAACATGTATAAGATTGTGCCAAGAGATGAGAATTTCTGGAGTTAAGCACGAGGTAGCTAATTTCTTAAGGAATTAACTAAAAATGATTTTTTTAAAAATACCAAAGGAAGTTGGAAAATTTTGGAAAAATACTTTTTGTGTATGAAATATGTGTATGCATGTTTGTACAAAGGATAGAAAAATAATAAGTTGATTTGGTATTTTCGTGCTCGGATATGGAATCCAGCTTGCTGGATTAGAAAATCTGATGAATCCAGCTTGCTGGATTGAAAAGAAGTTTACTGAATTGAAAATATGTTGAATCCAGCTTGCTGGATTGCAATCTAGTTGCTGGATTTGTAATCTAGTTGGCTGGATTGCAGTTTGGCTTGCTGGATTGGAAATTTGTTGAATCCAGGTTGCTGGATTCTGTATCCAGTCTGCTGGATTGGCAATTTGGTTGTTTAATTTAGAATCCAGGTTGTTGGATTAGTATTTGACTTATTAGAGTATAAAGAAGAACTTATAAGGTATAAGATTAAGTGTTTAATCATAATGAATATGACACAGTGAATGAAGAATTATCCAAGAATGATAATAATACCGATGTGTTAGGATGTTATCTAATATTTGATTAAGTGTTAGATAATCTATTGACAAAGTAATTGTATTATGATACAAAGTAGAATATACTGATTGAAAGACCAATCTTATTATTACTGATAGGTCTTACCAAAAGAAGTTAACTTAAACTGCGTAGCAGTAGTCAACGAATCAGGCAAGTTTTCCTAACTCAAACTTGAGTTGTATGTTCAAAGCATGTTAGTGAATGATTATTGTTGATTATTCACGTCTACACTGGTTATTGATTCGCACTTAGTGCATGTTGCATATGTTCATCAGGTATGAAAGGCTGATCACCTTCATTACCATAAGGTTCAGTTAAATTGTTTATGGTCATTGTTGACCTTCAAACATTATTGATTCAGTCATGAAATTATTGAAACTTGATTCATGTTATTTCACAATTAATATATTGTTGAAAACTTGAAAGCTTATTCATTCTTTTCAATCATGATATATCTTCATTG
This sequence comes from Panax notoginseng, assembly GCA_016801055.1. Lineage (NCBI taxonomy): Eukaryota > Viridiplantae > Streptophyta > Magnoliopsida > Apiales > Araliaceae > Panax > Panax notoginseng. The sequence continues at coordinate 127,004,380 of CM029017.1, read as the reverse complement.
TATTTAAAACTTGCTGGGCAAATTTGATGCTCACCCTTGCTATATCATGATAAAATTTTCAGATTAAGATGAAAGCTTGAGTAAAGACAGAAGCGAAGATAAAGTGCAAGATTAAGCTATTATGCAGTTAGATCTATTAAATTTTCTGACGAAAATATCATTGTAAACCTTTAAGATATTGAAGGTATGTATTAAGTTAAGGTTGTAGACTTTGGAAATGATGTGTAAAAGTTTAATGTATAAACAATTTATGTTTATATCTTCCGCAATAGTTATAGAAATAGTATACCAGATCCTTGGTGATTAGGACCGGAATTTGGGGATGCTACAGTTGGTATCAAAGCTGTAGGTTATAAACCTTAGGTAGGTGTACCTTAGGATATAACCGCGGAGGGATAATAAGTAATAAACTCGAATAGAGTTTAAGCGATAAGAGATGAATTTTTGGAAATTCATTATTAAGTAAAGAGAAAGATAATTAAGATTCAAAGAAGAATCTTGAAGAGCTATAAGGATAAGAATCCGGAGTTACCTGACTCCAGTAATAGAGAAGAAAAGTGATAATAAATAGACTATGTCTATAAGATGAGAAGTGTTAATAAAATCATAATATAATATGATTAAAGAGAAGAATAAGAAGATCGTAAAATAAAACGATCGTAAGTATAAGGAGAAATGATTACTAAATAAGATCATGACGTGATCAGGTTAAATCGTTGAATAACATAAGATATGTTAAGTGATTAGAATGATATAGCCTGATGCTATAAAGAAAATGTACTATGAAATGGTACGATGTAAACTCAGAAAAGAGTGGCAAATGTTAAGATACGGATTAAAGAAAATTCGTATTAAGAAAAGAGAAAGTAAGAATGGTGTGGGTTTTCAATTGAGGACTCAAGTCAGCAGCTGAGTTGTATGATTCCTTGTATGGGCAGGGAATTTGTACTTGGTTTTAGAATCACTTAGCTTCCTGGTCGATATAGTGGTTAGGTTGACCGATTCTTTGTATGGGCGGGGAATTGTTCGCTTAGCTTCCTATATTGATTAGTGGCTGAGTTTGGTTTGACAACCACTTAGTTTCTTACATTGATAATCATTGGAACCTAATGTCGCGCTATTTGCTATATGCATGTGGATAAGGTGATTCTTTTCTCATGTGTATAACGAATAGGTAGAGAATATAAGGTTAAGTACGAGTTCTTAAAACTCATACTTATGGTACGTTCGTGACTCATAATTATATGAAATGTTTATGAACCCCTCAGCGAATGGACGCCAAAGGTCTGACTAGGACAAGTTCTTAAACTCATATGATTGTGGAAAGTTCCTGAACTCATAATGTGTGGTAAGTTTGACGAACTGGTATAGTTATGTTGAGATGGAGAATTGAAGATGATAGAAATAGATAGACTTATTAAGAAATAGATCAGTAGAGAAATTGAAGTTGATGGTGGAATCATAGGTATTCCAAATCTTCTAGCTATGCTAGACTTCGAAGTTGTTGACATCAAGCTAAATTCGCACTGATGTGCCTTTCGAAATAAAATGAATTTTTGTTATCCTCAACATAGGGTTACAACTGTGTAGAAGTGGGCTTCGTACTACTAACACATCGTTACCTGTTGTGGCGTGATGACACCAAAGATGATTTTCAAAGGTTTTTGAACAGTTTAAAGAAGAGTCTAGGCCAATTGATTCGGCTAGACGAAAATAATTTGAATTATCAAAATGTATTTTTTTTAATATCATCAATGTATCATGAAACATGGTGCAAAGATGATAAAAATGATGGAGTTATCAATGCAGAATTACTTAGTGTCGGATGTGATCTAAAGATCGTCAGCCCACTATGGTATGATGTAGTATGACAAAGTCACACAATGACGGAATCCTCAAACGTACTATAAATACAGTGCGGTATCATGACGTCATAAAATGATTTTAAGAATTTTAAAGATAATTTATTGCCAACTGAATTTGGCTAGAAATGTTTCGATTGAAATTCGAATGATTGATATGCGTCTAAGCTATTTGATTCAGCTAGACAAATGTTTATGAAATTCAAAGTATTCTTTGAAAGCTTATGCCAAACCAAATTGTTTTGGTGCGGAATCTTATGATGAGTCTGAGGTGAATAACCCTAAAAAAGGGGGATATACTAATGGGATAAAATATTCCAATCTAAGAACGCATATAGTCGTTCCGATTACTAAGGTACAACAGACTGATCCTCTAAAGTACCCGCATCGGTAGTTTACCTTCTTTGTGATTGTAAACATACCAAATATAAAATATTTCAGAGGTAGAGTACCTTTCTTTCGTAATTGAAAGAGGTAGCAGGTAGAAATACCCCTAAACCTCAAAGTTCATGATTTTATGATCCCTCAGACAGATATGAAAATATTTTAAACTCCTCAGAGTAATGTTGGGGTAGTATGTGATTATGGATATGAATAGTGTGAACTCGTTGAGTACGAGTAGAATCTGAGATGATTGAGTAAAGGTTATTATGACAACCTAGTTTTGCTGAATGTTTAGAAGATGTAAACTCCTAGTGAGTAGTTATGGTGAAATGTGATAATAGATGAGAAATCCTCAAAGGAGGAAATTGTAAAGGTTAAGATAAAAACCTAGTTTTGATCAAGAGAATAAGCAGAGATTAGTATGCTTTAATTTCGGGGACGAAATTCTTAGAAGAAGGGGTGAATGTGACAACCCGAGAAGTTAGATAATTATTAAAATCCTAAAATGATGGATTAAAGGTTATAAGATTAACCTAGACAGAAAATAAGTGTATGGAATTGACGTTTCTGTGAAGAAATTTTAAAGATTTCAAAATTTTTAAGAAGAACCTATATGGTTTCTTAATTGAATGAGAATAAAGAAATATGGGTTACAAAATTTCAAAACCCTAGAAATGAATTAATATGTACTTGAAGGAATATCGAGAATAAGGTATTACGATACCTGTAAATTCGGTGTGAACTGAATAGTCTAAGAAATGTTATATAAGTACATATGGAAATTTTATTAAGGAGATAAGATTTCACATGAAGAGATGTTATAAGGTTAAACGAAGATGAGTATATGTATAGAAATATATATACTTAGTAAGGTGCTATAAATATTTTAGCAAGAGGAATGTTGAATTAAGTTAATGACATAAGGACCAAGATAAAACTATGTTAGTAATTAACATAGCTTGAACGTTGGCCTTGAATGGCAAATAAGAATTTGAATAAGTATAAAGTCGTTAGTTAATACGATTAGCAATAAGAAAGGAGTAATTTAAAACTCAAAATTTGAGTTAGAGATAGAATTTTGAAGCATGGACTGCTCGGTTGCGTCCGGAACGTCAAGATTAATCAAAATGGGCAGTAAACACAAAATGTGTAAAGGTTGACTTTTGGTCAAAGTCAACAGTTGACTTTTTATGAAGAAACGTCAAAATTAGTGTGAGAAGTGAAAGATGGTGTATGGATAATGATATAATATTAAATATTATACCAAATGATGTGAAGTAAAAATATGAGAGGAGATTCAATATGCAAATATGTATATTGGTATAAAGCAGTTAGTAAATTAAATTCATATTTGAATAAATGATTGAATATATTAAATTATATATTTAATATATAAATAAATTGTTTGAAAACAATTTATGGAGAGGAGGAGGAAATTAAATTAAATTATACAATATAAATTGTATAACTTAAATAAGTTATTTAAATTATGTATGAGAATTAAATAACCTAAATGGTTATTGTTATTTGGTGGTTCTAGTATTTAAATATATACTAGTGACCTAATCTAAGAGATTTGTGGAGCATGTCATAATTTATTTAATGATTATGTGAGTAAGTGAATACGAATATTATGTGATGGTTTATATTTATTTATTATATAATCAAATAAAAGAAACTAGTGTGATCCTAATTATATATTAGGAATGAAGAATTAAATAACTTAAGGGTTATGGGATGAGAGAATTATGGTATATAAAATATATACTAATTTTAAGAGATTTATTTTATACATCTCGGTTAATTAATTTTATAACCTAATTAATGTAAGTCTAATTGGGTTAAGGAAATTAAATGTACTTGGGGTAAGAATTTGTAATTAAATTGAGTACATAGAAACCCTAATGAAATGAGTAGGGTAAGATGAAATTTAGTGTAATGGATCATATTAATTTTATGGCCCAAACATTTTAGCTAGGAAGTCCAAATATTTTATTTGGAAAAGCCAAAGGAATTAAGTTTTAAGCTCAAGCGAGCCAATTGTTAAGGAACATGTGGGAGAGATAATATTAAAAGTATTGGACCTAATTTATTTTCATGGCCCAAGAAATTAATCTAGAAGTCCAAAGAGATTAATTATGGTGGCCCAAGTGTTAGTCCAATCAATAAATTAAGAAGCCCAAATTATTATGGGTGGGACAAGTAATGGATGATGTTATTTGTTATGGCCCAAAGAATTAAAGTTAGTAGCCAAAAGAATTAAAAGAATGGCCCAACTTTTAGCCCAAGTGGGAGAGGGACATTTTGGACATTAAGTATGCTAGAAAAAGCAATAAAAATCTAAGCAATTTGGCCTAAAAGAAGGCCACTTGGCCGGATAAGAAGAGATAAGGATAAGAAGAGATAAGGATAAGAGAGAATGAGAGGGAATGAATGTAATAATTACTTACTTTATTAGGTGGCTAACTCCTCCTTATGTGTCATTGTTTTATTGAACCAACATTTTGTTTATTCTTCCAAGCAAACTTTGGTGGTTTAATGAGAGAAAGAGAGAGAATGAGTGGGAGAAGAAGGCCACATGGCCGGAGGTTGTGGGGAAGAGAGAAGGAGGAGGAATGAGATAGTGTAATATATCTATCTCTAATCTAGCTTATTTTGTTCTCTTTCATCTCTTTTATTTTTCTAACCAAAGAAACCAAAGAGAGAGAGAGAATAGAAGGGCCAAGTTCGGCAGCCATGGAGGAGAGGAAGATGAGTTTTTGATAAGTCATCAAAGCTCCATAGCCATCCATGGAAGAAGAAGAAGGAGAGCATGTGAACAAAAAGGTATAAACCCCTTTTGTTTATATAATTTTTGATTATTGTAAATCAAACTTTGAATCTATGTTTCTAAGCTCAAAAACCTTAGATCTATGTGTTTATGAGTGTTTAATGTTTAGATCTACCCATATTGGGTGTTGATTTAGTTGGAAATCAAAAATAAAGAAAAGTTATTTTTCTAGTTTTATAAGCTCTAAAATTTCTATGTACTTTGGATTTCTACCGTTTTAAATCTATAGCTTCTTTTTGCGATCCGTCAAAGGGAGGTGCTAGATATACGTGTTAACTACTAAACCCAAGTGGTAGCACTCAAAAATGTTGAGTACACAAGTTGTAGTGACTGTTTTACCAAAAACAGTTTTGTGTTTTTAAGGAAAAATGGACTGTTTTGGACAGTCAAAGAGTAGGGGTAGTTTGGTCATTTTTCGGACATGTAAAAATTCTGGAAAAATTTGGGAGTATACTATGATAAGTTATCTAACATCTCCAAGTGGAATCACTGAAAAAGGAGTTGTAGATTTCCGTATGGAAAATATTTAATAAAGCACGAAAAACTGCAAAATGGCATTTAGCTTCTGCCCAAATTTTTAAAGGGGCATTTTCGGCAACTTAAAGTGTGAGAAAAATTCTGGCCTTTTGGGATATGAACATATATGATATCAAGTACCTTGTGTCCAAAAATGAGCTCATTCCGAGTTAAAATGAGCAAGTTATGACCATTTCAAGTTCTGTGATTTTTCGACGAAAATCGCTATAACCGGAGTTCTATAACTCCGATGGCCACGAAATTTAAACTGGAGTGTCACGTTAACATGTATAAGATTGTGCCAAGAGATGAGAATTTTGGAGTTAAGCACGAGGTAGCTAATTTCTTAAGGAATTAACTAAAAATGATTTTTTTAAAAATACCAAAGGAAGTTGGAAAATTTTGGAAAAATACTTTTTGTGTATGAAATATGTGTATGCATGTTTGTACAAAGGATAGAAAAATAATAAGTTGATTTGGTATTTTCGTGCTCGGATATGGAATCCAGCTTGCTGGATTAGAAAATCTGATGAATCCAGCTTGCTGGATTGAAAAGAAGTTTACTGAATTGAAAATATGTTGAATCCAGCTTGCTGGATTGCAATCTAGTTGCTGGATTTGTAATCTAGTTGGCTGGATTGCAGTTTGGCTTGCTGGATTGGAAATTTGTTGAATCCAGGTTGCTGGATTCTGTATCCAGTCTGCTGGATTGGCAATTTGGTTGTTTAATTTAGAATCCAGGTTGTTGGATTAGTATTTGACTTATTAGAGTATAAAGAAGAACTTATAAGGTATAAGATTAAGTGTTTAATCATAATGAATATGACACAGTGAATGAAGAATTATCCAAGAATGATAATAATACCGATGTGTTAGGATGTTATCTAATATTTGATTAAGTGTTAGATAATCTATTGACAAAGTAATTGTATTATGATACAAAGTAGAATATGCTGATTGAAAGACCAATCTTATTATTACTGATAGGTCTTACCAAAAGAAGTTAACTTAAACTGCGTAGCAGTAGTCAACGAATCAGGCAAGTTTTCCTAACTCAAACTTGAGTTGTATGTTCAAAGCATGTTAGTGAATGATTATTGTTGATTATTCACGTCTACACTGGTTATTGATTCGCACTTAGTGCATGTTGCATATGTTCATCAGGTATGAAAGGCTGATCACCTTCATTACCATAAGGTTCAGTTAAATTGTTTATGGTCATTGTTGACCTTCAAACATTATTGATTCAGTCATGAAATTATTGAAACTTGATTCATGTTATTTCACAATTAATATATTGTTGAAAACTTGAAAGCTTATTCATTCTTTTCAATCATGATATATCTTCATTGTATTTAAAACTTGCTGGGCAAATTTGATGCTCACCCTTGCTATATCATGATAAAATTTTCAGATTAAGATGAAAGCTTGAGTAAAGACAGAAGCGAAGATAAAGTGCAAGATTAAGCTATTATGCAGTTAGATCTATTAAATTTTCTGACGAAAATATCATTGTAAACCTTTAAGATATTGAAGGTATGTATTAAGTTAAGGTTGTAGACCTTGGGAATGATGTGTAAAAGTTTAATGTATAAACAATTTATGTTTATATCTTCCGCAATAGTTATAGAAATAGTATACCAGATCCTTGGTGATTAGGACCGGGATTTGGGGATGCTACATAAGCTAGTTCCAAACTAAAGATTCTTTAGTGCGGAAATCCTAAATTCAAACTAAGATGAACAACCCTAACATAGGGGATTTTATACGTGTAACGTTTAGATGTTTGTGCACAATACATGGTACAAAGAGTTGATCCCCCTAAGTACGTAAGGGAGGGTCTGTATAGTCTAAATGACTGTTAAGGTTGAGGTAATAATAATACCTAATTACCGGGGACATAGTTCGTGGTCTTAAGACCCTCAGATATAAATCTTGAACTGTTATCTATTCTTGATTCGCAGAACGAGTTCCCTATTATCCAATAACCATTGTTTATCTCATGTTGTTATTGTTATTATTCTTTATATCAGTGAACAATTGTTTGCTAACTCTTGCAATTAACACTGCAACTAAAGTTGAAAGAGTTGGCAAACCGTCTTCTAGCAAAGAAAAGGGCAAGATGTCCAAGTGTTGAAGACTTATTTGAATTTATTTAAATGAATTATATTATAAGACTTATTTTATTTTATGACGTATTCTGCAAACTTATGTAATAATTTAAGGTTGGATTACCTGTGACTATTTTTGAGATGATGCAACCCTTTAATGGGAAGATTATTGTTTAAGTTATTTAAATAATGTCTTTATCCTTTGTTATGGGTAGTTAGATGTAATGGTTTTGGATAATGAGCACCAAATTTTATGGGAATGGAGTACCCGGATTTGGAGGTGTCACAACATTTCTCAGTTGCAGCTAGCTTGGAAATTGTCTACGGTGTATGGACATCCTTGGATAGCTCTCATTCCCATAAGGAGTTCGACACTGCTTTGTATCTTATTTTTTCGAAGATACTTCGCATCTCGAAAATAAAATTAATCAAGCCGAATATAGAATAAATAGAAGTATCAAATGCCTCAATTATTATTGAGCATAAGGGTTTGAAAACCTGTTTTCCAAAACTTCACTGCTATATCTTTTCTAAAATTAAACTTTTATATACAAGTTAAACCCTTTATATATAAGTGCAAATGAGGCATAGCACTACTTCCAGATAATTACACATAGGCCCAATAAACACACACACATGCAGATAATTAGGGCAATTAAAACGTTACGACAACCGTGTTTTCACGGAAGTCGGGAGGGGTGCCTAACACATTCCCCCTGCTTAATCAAGCCCCTGAACTCAATAAATCTAGGTTTCCAAGGCCAGTTAAAGAGTGTCCAACCATTGGGCCTTTGTGTAAACCTTTTCAAAATTGGTTAAGTTGGTACAACCATTTCAAATCTACCAACTGGTGACTTTAAATGTCAAATAGTCGACATTCACATGTCGAACCTTTTCAAACTCACCTTTTCAGACAAAATTCAACCAAATGAGAACACAAAAGGGCAAGAACAGAAAGGGATATAGTTTTCCCAACGTCGACAGGTGGAAACTCTGCTGGGGACTCCAGTAGAGGGCTTAAGCCGTTGTTCAACCTTTTCAAAAACCCTTTTTTATCTGCTTGTGTGAATGCTGCATTTACATTTAATGGATGTATATTAATGCTTTATTTACTGCACTTTAGTGCTTTGCACTATATCTACCTGTGATATTAGTGATTTTCACATGTCATCATTTCCATACAGTGAAACGCGATGTATGTGAATATATATTGTGTGATTCCTCCACCAGGAGGCAAACCCATCGGTGTTTAATTACTGGACTTAAGGGAGACTAATCCCGCGAGGCTCAGGAAAGGCACCACCCAGATTCGCTCCAATTGAAAGATCGGATTAACTTCCCATCCAGTAAATTGCGATGATTTGGGGACCTTCATGCCGAAAAGTCGCGAGAGTAGGTCAGCCTCTGATAAACTAAACGCGAAGGGAAGTCTCTTCATGCCTTCCCCTATTCAATTACGTGTAAATTCAATTTCATGTAATTTCAATTCCATGTAAATCTCAAATATAATGGAAAATATAAAGGAAGATGTAAATATGCATTCCTTTCCCTATCAAGACTTGTAATGCTATCCTGTCATTAAAAATAATTGACATCTGTTTTGCAAGAGAACATTAAAAACACTCCTAAAATAGACACATTGCATAACATACAGTCTCTTCATGTTTTCCCAGACTAAACTACGTAGTTTTTTTTGTAGGGAAACGATTGCTCCCATTACCTGTTCAAAGTCCAAAATGGCACTAAGCCCGCCTTCAGACATGGCTACAAGTGCCCATCCTGATCCTACTCCTGTTTCCTGAGAGGAGTTCAAACGATTAAGGAATCAGATCATCGAATCGCTGTCCTTCTGAAAGAACTAAACAAACAAACTTAGGGTCCACAAATACCCATCCAAACAGAATCCTATGCACAGGGAGGAATCCAGGGTACAGACAGAGAAGTCCCAATGCCTGAGTCTTAGACTGAGAAGTCCAACAAAACCCATAAAATCACCCATCTTAAAGAAGATCAAGACACCGGTGATATTCAGAAGAAGGTTCAACAAATGGAAGAGACCATCTGGACAATCAAAGGGACTGGAACGCACGAAAGCGTTACCTATTCAGACATTTGCATCTTCCCCGGGGTTAATTACCCGAACAAATTCAAGGCTCCCGATCTTTAGAAATATGACTGGTTGGGAGATCCTTACATTCACTTAAACATGTTCATTGGAGAACTCGAATCCTACGCCGAGAATGAAAAATTGAGAATGCAGTTGTTTCAAAAGAGTCTAACTGGAGAAGCCAGAACATGGTATTCCAAATTGGATAACTCCAAAATCCATAGCTGGGAGGAACTAACCCATGTTTTTCTCAATCAATACAACTTTCGAACGCAAATGGCTCCAGATAAATATCAAATCACCAAGGTTAAAAAATAGAATAATGAGTCATTCAGAGAATATGCCTAACGATGGAGGCGTCTGGCTGCTCAAGTAATTCAATCCATGATAGAGACTGAGATGGTGATGACCTTCATAGACATTCAAGAAGATCCATTTTATGAGAGGGTCCTAGCAGGCATAGGAAAACCATTCTCAGAAATAATCAAACACGGAGAGATGGCAGAGATGGGGTTAAAGTTTGAGAAGATTCAAGACCTTGCCACTTTAAAAGCCGTGGCTGAGCATATCCAAGCTAGAAATTATGGGAACAACCCCTGGAGGGTCTATAAGAAGAAAGAAGAGGATGTCTCCTTGGTACTACAAGGACAAACTTAGAGAGGCAATCAAAACTTTTCCATTCAAAGGAGAAACTATTCCCTTTTTCAAGTATAATCCTCAAATCCTCCATTGCCAAAAAGTGGATAAATCATAATTCCAAGAGTGTTCACACCCTTAGGGGACTCATTGGAAAACATATTCAAGCTTCTGATAGCGCAGAAGAAAATTATTCATCTCCTTACACCAGCCAATCCAAGTGGAAAGAATTTCAATACAAGTAAGAAGTGTGCTTACCATTCTGGAGCCCCGGGTCACGACACCTAAGATTGTTGGGCCCTCAAGCACAAGATCCAGGATTTAATAGACAGTGGTGAGATCGTGGTGACAAAGCCTGAGCAACCACATGTTCAAGATAACCCTTTCCCTCAACACAAGGATGAGGGTGTCAACATGATCAACAAAGGCAGTAGAGAAAGTTCCAATTACCTCAAATACGTGGGTGGTTCTCCCCAAACCAGAAAAGATAATTTCAATAAGTGGGATTATAAAAAGAGTTCCGATTTATGATAGAACGAGAGTTAAAGTTCATCAATGAACATGTCAATCAACTGGTAGAACTGGTGATACATCCGCACCAAGTCACACGTCAATTGTTTAGTTAGCAGCATGCAAGTCACCTCTCCCTTTTCAAAAAAAAAATCAACAACAAGACCAAGATAATGAAACCTTGGAGAAAAAATTTGTAAGAAAAGCAAGATCCCAAGCCCGTCAGGACTATGCTAAACCAAAGGGAGTTCACCCACTTGGGCCAACCGATGTAAGAATTCTTGCAGATGCTGATCAATGAGGGAAAAATCACAGCACTGCTACCCCAGTCAATCTATATGCAAAGAGATTTGATGCTACCGGGGTCTGTCAATACCACTCCAATACTCGTGGTCACAACACTGAAAGCTTCTGGGCACTTCATCATCTCATCCAAAATATGATTAATAATGGTGACCTGCAAATGGCAGACAATGACATCGTATTGCCTGAGAGTGGGAAGATATTTCCTCCAGGAATGCAAAGATGAAGGGAAGTCATAGCAGTCATGTCCTTTGAGGGAGACTTTACTACAACACCCCTTACAATTGAAGCAATCAAGCTCAAAAGAGTTGAAAACCCTTTGAAGGTGGTTGCACCGGAACCACTAGTATTTCTATTCAAGCCGCAATATCCTATCACCAGCCTGAAGAAAGTCCCATGGAACTATGGGGAGGTTGAAGGATCAACATCAAATACAACTGATGTGGTATCTAAGGAAAACTCATTGTATCTCCCTCAACGAGTGATGAGGCCAGTCATGAAATCTAAGGGGAAAGTGCTCAAGGAGAAAATCGAAAAATTTCTCTGCAAGATGGGGCATAATGAAGCCAAGGTGGTGCGAAGCTTGAAAGAAGCACCTCAACATATATATATTCTGGACTTGGTATTCTCTTCTGAAGATCATCGGAAGGTCTTAATGAAGATATTGGAAGAAGCCCACCTGCCAAAGATGGTGGATGTTAAAAAGTTTCATCATCTGGTATATCACATTTTTAACAGCAATGTTATATCTTTCACTAATGATAATATACCCCCCGAGGGGACTGGTCATTGTAAGCCACTACACATAGCAGTGATGTCTTTCGGATATGTGGTTAGAGGTGTGGTAATAGATGGAGGATCTTCCTTAAACATCTACCCTTACACCACATTAGAAAGAATGAAGATCAATCACAATCGGATCAGAAGCAACCACATAGTTATAAGAGCCTTCGATGGTTCTTGACGAGATGTTGTAGGAGAGGTTGAATTACCAGTGGAAATCAGTCCACATACCTTCTACGTATCCTTTCAAGTGCTCAACATCACTACAAGATATAATTTACTATTGGGAAGACCTTGGATCCATATGGCGGGAACCGTTCCATCCACTCTTCATCAACACGTCAAGTATATCGTTAACGGTAATCTGGTCACTATCAATGCTGAACCAGAGTATCCTGTCCATGTCCAACAATGCCTCTAATCAGTTTCAATGATGGAGTTGAGCATGTCAGCTTCCAAGCCCTTGAGGTGAGCAACACTCATTATCAACCTATTACGGCTCTAGCTGTGAAACCCAGAGTTTTCGCCCAAGTAATGTTGGCCAGTCAAGAAATGATATCCTTGGGTTTCCAACCTAGACACGGGTTAGGAAAGAATCATCGAGGAATCAAAAGCTCAATTCAAATTCCTAGCTAGACAGGGAAGGCCGGATTAGGCTATTCCTCTGGATCAAGTCATAGGAACCCGCACAAGCATACACCGGTTCCTTCATCTACAATTTTATTGCCTAACCCTACAGATGCAGATTCTGTATGGCTTCTAAGGAAAATTCCTATTTCTGTGGTGGGTATGCTATTTCTTAAGCCCAAACCGGCTTGTGGAAAAGAAGTCCTAATTCCAGACCCGGACATTGAGGAAAGGAATCAAAGGCGCAAACAAGATATAAAGAGACGGTTATCAAAGATGTACTTCCTGGTACATACCGAGGGTATAAACGAGGATATCCCAGATGATGACTGCTCAGAAGATCAGATCTTGATCCCTCGCATCAATAGGGCTAAAGAGAACTGTTCAAAGAAAAATATTGACCCTGATGTGAACTCAGTCATGGTCATTATCCAAGAGGAGGAGGACGACAATTGCCCCTTCATCACAGCTGTCCACCAGTACTTGACCCTAGGCAATTGGAACAGTACTCCTTGCATTTTCCAAAAAGGGTACAAAGGGCAGAAAACCCATCTGCCCTGCTTTGTAGATATCATTAACTGCTTACTTTTGTTGCATAGTACTAGCAGTTACATTTGTCATGCCATGCTAATACTTTGTATGATCAAACAGTTTCATATATTAAGTGAAAGCATTTTGTTTTCAGGACTCCAGAGTTAGGTTTGTCTAAACTTGCTGATTTAATGCCAATTCTTCACAATGACTGCAACTTTGATGTAAAGTTGGACTTCGACTTGATGGAGATTGAGCAAGATGACTATGAGGTTCCTGAGGAAATCAAAGAATGGGTCGAAGATAAACCCAAACCAAACCTTGATCAAACCACCTTCGTTAATCTCGGAACCTCAAAAAACCTGAAATAAATCCAGATTGGCATGGACCTTACCCCAAGCCAAAGGACTGACATGTTTTCTTTATTGACCCAGTTTTAGGATGTGTTTGCATGGTCTCATGAAGACATGATCGATTTGTTATGTGATATCATCATTCATCGCCTGCCCATTAAAGAGGAATTCAAGCTAGTCAAACATAAGTTTAGGCGATTGAAACCTGAGTGGAGTTTGAAATTCAAGGAAGAAATTGTGAAACAATTCAAAGCCGACATCATCATGGTATCAACCTACCCTGAGTGGCTATCCAACGTAGTTCCCGTACCTAAACCCAAAGGGAAGGTGCGAATATGTGTGGATTACATGGATTTGAACAAAGCTTGTCTCAAAGACAATTTCCTAGTACCATTTATCCATATACTCATAGACAATACAGCTCAGTATGTCATGTACTCTTTTGTTGACTGCTTTGCTGGGTACCATCAGATCATGGTTACTGAAGAAGACCGGGAGAAGATAACATTCATCACTCCCTAGGGAACCTTTTGTTATAAACGATTTTCATTTGACCTCATCAATGCTGGTGCCACCTATCAGTAAGCCATAATGGTTCTTTTCCATGATTTAATGTACAAAGAAATAGAAGTCTATGTGGACGACATCATCGTCAAATTTCGGAGGGAGGAAGACCACATAGACCATCTTAAAAAGCTTTTCAACCGATTGCGCAAATATAACTTGAAGCTAAATCTGGCCAAGTGTGCATTCAGCATTAAGTCAGGCAAGTTATTGGGATTTCTGATAAGCTACAAAGGCATTGAGCTGGATCCTGCCAAAATTAAAGCCATCACTGAGATGCTCGTGCCCCGAACAGAGAGGGAAATACGGGGATTTTTGGGAAGAATCAATTTAATCAGCAAATTCATCTCCCAACTCATAGAAACTTGTGAGCCCATCTTCAAGTTGTTAAAGAAGAACTCCTTCAAGAAGTGGAATGAAGAGTGTCAAAAAGCCTTCCTTTCCATCAAAGAGCAATTGGTCAAAGCTCCTGTCTTGGTACCTCCAAGGGGTGACATTCCCCTGTTTATGTACCTGTCAATCAATGATAATGCCATGGGCTGCATGCTGGGACAAAAATATGATATAGGCAAAGAAAGAGCCATCTATTACCTCAGTAAAAGATTCAGCAGCAGCGAGCACAAGTACACCTTGATTGAAAAGACTTGTTGTGCATTAGCATAGGCCTCCATTAGATTACAACATTATCTCCATGGTCACACAACCCATCTCATATCCTGCATGGATCCTCTGAAGTAAAATCCACCTCCTTGCTTGGTCAGACTTCGTGTTGACTTGTACAATCTTATTCATAATATTCATTAACTTAAAGGTAATGTACACAATAAGTTTCTAAAAAAACTTGCAATATAATTGATTTGAATCATATTACAATGCCCAGGTTCTCACTTTCCATTACAAAAGTCATTTTAACTTAATTCAATTACACAGAATGAAGACAATAATAAAATATCTCTTCAATTTTCTCTTCATCGCTAGAAGTTTTTGATAATTCTTCCTTAGCTGCAATTTATAAAAGATAATAGCAAGAATGAGGATAAGAATGCCCAAAAAGTCTATAAGATATATATTTATGAGAAGAGAATCACCTTTTCAAGATATATATACAGAATAAGTTGACATACAACTTCAACGATTATCAATATAGTAGGCTGAGTGGTTCTTAACCCGTAAACTAATGAATTAGTTCCCCGTCTTATCAATACTTCTACCAATGTCCCAATAAATGTGCATTGTTCTATCTGACAATCACACTGAATTGTCCACATTGGCACCTACAGTATTGTTCGATCGGTTTCCTAACAAATCTTAAACTCCTGCCCATATAAGAGACTTGTTTAACTCAGATACTAACATGGTTTTTAATTCAAATTCAACAATTACTATCACGTTGCGAATGACATATAACAAGCATGTTAATAAACGGGGTGCAAAAGAAACAATATAACAGTAAACTGCATAAATAAGACACGTTATGGTACATAGTGCATTTCAACAAATAAGTAGACTTGCCTGATTCGCCTCTATCAGATACGCTAATTTTGTGTCTCTCGATCCATCTATACAATTATAAATTCATGTAAACTAATTAAGTGTAAGACGGTTAAATCTTTTAAACTTTATTTTGGGTATTATAACCGCTTATAAATAAGAATCCTTGTACTATACATGAAATAATTTCAGCATTATAATTGCTTATAAGATGAATATTCATCAACTATATTTAAAATAAATTAAGCATTATAACTGCTTGTAAAATGAATATTTGTTTACTATGTTTGAAATAAATCGAGCATTATAACTGCTTATAAAATAAATATTCAACTATTATTTTTGAGATAATTTCAGCATTATAACTGCTTATAAAATAAATACTCTTATTAAATACTTGAAGAAAATTGGACATAGTAACTGCTTATAAAAGTATATTTTCTTCTTTATAAGAGAAATAAATCGGATATTATAATTGCTTCTAAATAGGACTTTTTTACTAAATACTTATAATAATTTGGACATTATAACTGCTTGTAAAAGTATATTTTTACTAAATATATAAAGAATAATGAAAATAAAAACCACTAAAGTAATACCTCTTGTAGTGCTAGCTTTACTTCCAATCGCGTAGCGCTTCGATGTTTCGAAAGTAATTTTTTTATCTCACAATCTCTCTCATAATATAAATATAAAATATTTTTGCTCTTGAATTGCTCTTGAAAATGGTAAGAAATGAATAAACTTAGCTTGTTATTTATAGAAAAATATAGTTTCGCTAATTACACGTTAAGGGCTCGACTTATTACACTTTGGTACATAGGTTAATTATACTTTAGTACCTAGGTTAATTACGCTATTTATACTTTGCACCTGACTTATTACACTTTGGTACCTAGGTTAATTACACTTTAGTACCTAGTGTGTGCCAGCGTGTGTCAGCATGTGCCAGTGTGTGCCAGGCGTGTGCCAAGCATGTGATTTGAAGCACGAAAAAATATTTTGTCAGTGTAAGCACGACAAAGCAACTTGTCAAAATTGAATATACCAATAAGTTCATTGGCGGAAGGAAAATTTTAAGCACAATATGTCAAGCACGACGTTTTTCGGGGAATTTTTTTATTGGACAATATGACTTTTCACGACGTATTACTGGTAGATATTGAAAGGGAAAGTCAATATGACTTATAGATCTCTTAAAAGAGCTTAGGGTCGAAACCTAATTTATATCGTTCTTCGCGTGAATAGTGTTTGATGCAAACTTTCTTGAATTTTTTTATTTTCGTCTTCAAAATTCTTAATTATTTATTCTTGCGCGCAACAAAAATACTACAATATTATCACCATCCTAAGTCATAAAACTACATTTAAACAAACAATACAAATAATATTCAAAACTTAAATTTTAAACTAAGTGAAATTTCTAGGTCGTTACATACACCCTTTAAGCATTATGCCTACCGGAGGTTTAAACAAAGTCCACACTTGGTTTTTCATATATAAAGTCCATTTTGGATTTCATGGTCATCTACCATGTCTCTAAGTGTCTACAACTTATAGCCTTATTATATGTAACTAGATCATCATCTTCTATGATGCGTACCTCATCATCATCATCATCTATTGCGAATCCTTACCTTCCAAGTATCTTCAGTACTATTCCAGATTTACGATTCGGTTGTGGTACAATAGGTCTATCTACAAGTTCCTCTATTTGACTTATAGAGCTTTATGGTTCTTAAAATTCTTTAAGATCTATTGTCCTCCCACGAACCCCTTCAATGATAAACTCTTTTATCCTAGAAGGCAGCGTGTTTCATAAAAAATATATTTTGCTTAGTAGGTTTATAAAACTCTTATCCTAATATTACTTTAGGAAGTTCCACAAATCTGCACTTATCTTATTTTGTCCCCAACTTATCCTTTTGAAACCTTTTCATATAAGCTGGACAAATCCATATCTTAACATACTCAAGATTAGGAATCATCCATGTTTATAACTCATATGGAGTATTGAGGCCATATTTTGAGGTTACCTTATTTTGTAGATATGAGTCGTTTCTAGGGCATAACCCCAGAAGGATACTGAATTGTCGGTAAAATTATTATGGACCACACTATGTACAACATGGTTTGATTTTTTCTTTTAGATACACTAATCAATTATTGTGTATTAGGAATTCTCCATTATGAAAAAATACCATTTTCAGATGATCCAGAAACTTGTTGCACAAGTATTTCTTCTTCGATCTGATCAAAGAATCTTAATACTTTACCGATTTGTTTCACTTCTAAATTCTTTGAACCTTTCAAATATTAAGACTTATATTTCATCAAATACTTATATTCAACTATTTAAATAATCATCTCCTTTTCTTTTACTGGTTTGTTCAATTTGTAAAATTATTTTCATGTAAGTATATAAAGTCCATCAAGAAAATTGCCAAAACCATATAAAGCATTTTATTATAAATAGAACAACTTTTTTTCTTTATTATAATAGCAAAACTATCCATATCCAATACATAAATTGAAATAATATTTTTTACAAGTGTTGAAACATAATAACAATTATTTAAACTAATGGACTTGCCCGTTGGCAGTACTAAACAATAAGTTCTTACGGCAAATGGACCAACCTTCGCTTCATTCTCCACATGCAGGATGACTTCCCCTTTATTTAACTTTCTACTTCTTCTTGGTCCCTTTATAAATCTGTATTTAAGAGAACCACAATCGGTATCCAATACCCAAGTAGAAACTTGACTTATAGAAAGATTTATTTCAATCATGACCAAACCTGTATTTTTAACCAAAGCTTCACTAAACTTCTTCTGCTTAGCCTCTGCAAGATACTTCTTGCAATTTCTTTTTCAGTGTGCAGGTTCATTGCAGTGGAAGCAAACTCATTTGTTATCCGTATTAACTTTGTTCTTATTGTCCTTAGTTTTTGCCTTTCCTTATAACTTCTCTGAATTGTTCTTCTTTTTAAAAGATCATTTGGCCCTCTTCTGCTTCCTAGAAGAAATATTTACTTGTAAGACTTGGTCTTTCTTAGTTAGAAAGTGACTCTCAACATTTTTCAACATATTAAGCAAATCATCCAAGGTAACATCTAGCTTTTTCTCGTGAAAATTCGCAACAAATTATGAGAAGGAGTCTGGGAGTGACTACAAGATCAAATCTTGGCTCAACTCTCCATCCATGACCAAACTCTGTTGTACTAATTATTCAATCAAATTGATCATTTTGAGGACATATGTTTGTACTGTAGTGTCATCGGTCATTCTAGATCGGAAGAAATCTTTAGATATCTGATATCTAACAGTCTTACATTCCTCACCATACGACTACTGGAGGTGCAAATTATAGTAGGAGCAACCATAGTTTCATGCCGACGCTGAAGCTCGTTACTCATGGATGCGAGCATGATGCATTGAGCCAACTGTGCATCATTTTGCCACTTTCTAAAAGTAGCAAGCTCTTCCTCAAAGGCATCATCTGTAACCATTGCAAGGATAGGCGTATTAAGGACATAAGATAACTTTTTAGCCTTGAGAACTATTCTCAAATTCCTTAACCAATCCGTGTAATTCGATCCGGTTAAATATCATATAATATGCTCTGCAGTAATAGTAAATTAAATATTGTAAAATTCTATAAATGAATTTATAATTTAACAACATTCTAGCATACATTCAATTGTTAATTACCAAGATAAATTAGGTCTATATTTAAATTGGTATTTCCCACTATTTTCATCAAACTATGTTACACTCAATATATAGTTCGACAAAATCTAATTAAGGATTTGCTAGTGAAAATAAGAATCCCATTTCAAATGTATATAGTCTTGTGTGTGCACAACAAACTATATATAAATAAATAGGTAGACAACTTTTGACAAATATATCATGTAACTCCTTTTATTTTGGCTCTTAAATCATAATGGTCTAGTGTGTGCACATTCGAGCTAAAATAATCTAAGTTAAGTCAGACCCAACATTTTCATAGAAGTGAAGAGAAAACTACAGCCCTTGTGTGTGCACAACAAAGCGATAATGTTCAATTCCTTATAAACACAAAATGTGATAGAAACAACATCTCAAAAAATTAATATAAGCCTTGTGTGTGCACAACAAACTTATAATGATTAACTGATATTCTACCGTTTTATCATGCTAGAAGGCAACGTTCGATATTCCAAATATCTTTGAACATTACAACTTAATAAAATTTCTTTGAAGGGTTTTGTTATTATTTTTCTCATTTTGTTTAGCTCTCTCTCTCTCTCTCTCACACACACACAAACACACACACACACACACACACACACACACACACACACACACACATATATATATATATATATATATATATATATATATATATATATATATATACAGTAAGCATACACATAAAATATTATATTCTACCCGAATTGATTGTGGACTTTTAATCTAGTTTGGTTCATTAGAGCCACCGAGTGAACTAAAAGGTCAAACCTAGGGTGCAAGAATGGAATTTAAATATAATTATTACATTTAAACCCGGACTCCATTAGAAACGGGTCTTCAAGTGCCCCTTGTTCCTTTGTCTACAATTCTTCAAGTAATTCTAACTAATCTTATTACATAAACTATTTACAATAAATATAAATCTTGATCAGCAGTCAAGAGGGAGATAAATTTACATTAAAAAAATTTAGAGAAGACGAGCTACGTAGACCCTATTTATAAAACTCAATCATTCATGTGTTCATCTAAAATAAAATCCAATCATCCATTGGTTAATAGTCCATAATCAACCCATTTATTATCATACATATCACCATATGCATCAATAAATAACATTTATCTCATGAATAATAAAATCATTCCACATATGCATTGATATCATTTAATGGGCAATTAAAAGTTTACTAGAAATCTAGTTTTAAAACATAATATACTCCTTTATTTTATTCAAAATCTAAATCATAATAACTTCTTTATTTTATTTTATCCGATTTTGAATAAAAATAAACTCCTTTATTTTTAATCAAATTTCCAAATCAAAATCCTTTATTTTAATTAACAAAGAATTCAATTTTAAGTTCACAATAAACTCTTTTATTTTAACTAAAATTTCTTGAAAAAAATATGTTGAATCTTATTACTTATCAAAATAAACATATTTATTTTTTAAGAAACATGAAATCATATTCCATATATGAATAAACTCCTTTATTCTAGGAAACATGGAATCCTATTCAAAAACAGAATAAAACTTTAATTTTTTAATCATATTCCAATTCAAAATAAACCTTTTATCTTAATTGAAATAAATGAAATTAAAATTTTTCAAAATCTGCAAATCGGTGTGGTTGCGCCCAGAATCAACTAGGAACCGGCGCGGTCGCGCTGTATCGCACATAAAGAAAAATTGTTTTGCCCAGAAAATTTGATCTAATCACATACCCATACACATATGGAATCATCATAATCGATAATTAGCACAAGGTTTGGCTTTGATACCACTGTTAGGTTTGTATATATCGCAGACATACAATCAAATTGCATATATAGAGCGGAAGCGTGATAAAATTATATTTTAAAAAATTTCATACAAACCATCACCATGATCATCCTTGTGCTTCATGTAGACACTCGAAATTTTGTTTTCTTGGTATTAACCCTGCAAGAGGGAAAATGTGTCTTTTTACATCTCGGAGATAACCCCGAGGAGAGGTTACAATAACCATTAACCATGGAGACAGCCCCGTGGAACATCAAATCAACCTGGGAGATCAACCCTAAGGAAAGACATAATCAACAGCAGTCAAACCCCGGAGATAACCCCGAGGGACAGCCAAAAGCCACATCAACCCCGAAGATACCCCCGGGAGGGTAAAGATGGAATGTTGACAACACAACATAAACAAACAGTCATCCAGTTGCAGTTAAGGTCACAAAGAGCAATCACAACAATCCTAAGTGCAAACTATGCAAGACAGCTCAACGGACTACCTACGAAGATGTGGAGATGCTATTCTGGTCATGTACCCATCATCCCAAATTCAGAAATGGTCAAGCCCAATGTTATTTCTAGAATGGTATGACACATCTCCCAGCTATTCCTGGATTGAAAGGAGCAAGTTTCCCAGTGCACAACACAGCGAATGGTTAGCTAGCATCTACCCATGGATAGTTTTTCCCCTTTTTCTCTACCTTCCTGAACATAGAATTTGAAAAATAATATACCATTACGAAGCTATCAGAAAGATCTTTTTGGAATGATATAACACGTCTTCTAACTCTTGCTGGATTGAGAGTTATGGCTATGGCTCCACCTTTTTCATCTATAAAGAATGGATCTATTAGGTTTGTAATATTCATAAACGCAATCAAATTGCTCAAAATAAGCATAAGTATGGAAAATTAGAGTTTAAAAATTTTACAAACCATATATCCGGATCATTCTTTATGCACAATTATTAATTAAACAAAAATATGAAGAACAATAATCATACCCTTGAAGATTCGAGCTTCCTCAGGTACAAGTTCACCTCCAATCTTTTTCGCGTTCAACTTGAATCCACCGGATTTGGTTCCTTCCTTTGATCAACGTTAGCCACCCATGTGTTTGACCTCTAGAGGTGATCCACCAAGGAAGAAGAAAGATTCAAGAAGATGGGTGTTTGGCAAAACCTTAGTTTTTCTATCTCTCATAGAAAAGGGTGTATTCTCCCAACTATTGGAATTACGTATTTACGTTTATTGTGAAAGTGTCAACCAACCCCACCTATAATAAGACTCCTGTTATTTATAGATGTGGACAACTCTCCTTAACAATTAAGGAATTGTGTTTTATTTTAATTAATTAAATTTTTTTAATTAATTAGGCTCCTAATCTTATTAAGAATATATGAGAGTACTTTTATTAATTAATTTCCAAACTCCTTTAGGAATTAAATAATAATAATAATAGTAATAATAATAATAAGACTCCTCTTATTAATTTATATTTAATATTTCTAAAATATTAAATAATATATATTAAGCTATTTAATTTATTATATCACCATAGATTAAATTAAATATACTTAACTTATTATTACAATTATGTCATTAACTTCTTAAATAATTATTCTTCCTTTTATGGTGTGACCCTTTAGGTTCTCCATATTAAACCGGTTGTGAATAAATTAATTAGAACAATTCTAATCTTATTTAAATAAATAAATTAAATTATTAATTAATTTAAATAAATACTATTTATTCTACAATAAGGATAAGCCTCTCTAGCGATTAACGACTTTTCAGATAATATAAATTTTAACATTAATCATAAAAGAACATTTGAGTAAATAGTTATCGTACAATTCAATCCTTCCAACATACAATGTCCCAATTAAATATAAGACATGGGATTATTGTCAAGTCTTATTTTAGTTAATTATATATATTTTGATCCTTAAATACACAACACCAAATAATGTAAATTAGAAACTCCTTTTTAATTTCATTCTGCCTTGGCCAAGGACTACTGGGGTGTCATTTATCGAATTACATATGACATTTTTTTTCTTTTACTAGAAGTAGTAGATTCTTTATTGATCATACATTATCTCCATGTACAACTTATTATACCCAAGCATACCCTTTGATATACCTTAAGGGTCTTATGGAATAAGTCAAAGTATAACTCATCATGCACAAGATACTATGATGATCTCAAGTCCAAAGATCACTTGTACTACTATCACTACAAGCAAGTAAAACTCCATTAGGTATTCCTTAGCGAGCCACATTCAATGAACTTATTCTCTAATAAGCACCTATATACTTACTTTAGTGTCTCCACACAAATGATCATGAGATCAATCATCCTCATCTAATGAGCAAGCAACATATGTACTAATCTATCTGAATTCACTAATCTCTAATTTAGTAATCCAACGATTGGGAACTATTTTAGTTTTAAGCTTTTTAAGAATTTAGATCTCATTAGAATGATCACCATCATTATTTTAAAAGCATTGCTTAAAACTATGGATTTATCACATATTATAAAATAACATCATGTAGATAATTAAAAGCCTTTAATAAATTATTACTTTTATTAATAAATAAATAAGATTGTCATAAAGTATATGTTTTATCATCAAACATGATTGGCTTGTTTGAATACTACTTTCAATCTCCCACTTGCACTAAAGCCAATCGCCATGGTATCTCATATCCTTCTTCTCTAAGTGACGATTACCCTACTATTGGATAAGCTTTAGTTAATGGATATGAAATGTTGTTCTTGAGAGTCCACTATCTCTATAGTGATTTTTCATCTTTCAATGATTTCTATAATCAAATGAAAGTGCCACAACACATGTTTAAATCCAAGATGAGACTTAGGAACTATTCCTAGTTCTGTAATGAACTTTTCATCCAAACAATCAACTTGCAGCTTCATTTATAGCTATATACTTTGTCTTTATCACTAAACCAGCAACACTTTCCTGTTTGAAACCTTTTCAATTCACTGCACCACTGTTCAAGGTGTCGCTTTACCTTAAAGTGAATTTTCTGTCGTCTTGGTCTGTTTGAAAACACTCGAGTCTGTTAAGCCCTCTAGTTTTAATTCAGACACACCATAAATATGATCACATCCTTAGTGCCTGTTAAGTACTTTAAGATATTTTTTACTGACTCATAGTGAACTTCTCCAGAATATGACTGATCAACATCAGGTCTCGTACATTTTATTGCATACATGATAGTTACTCATGCGATCTCTCTTGTATAAGTTTATGGGGACTATTAAGAGAGATACACTCCATGGCTCATCAACATGAGACATCTCTTGGAGTTTGCCATGCTAAACGACTTTAGCATCAAATGAATATACGTTCCTTGGATTTAGTCAAGCATCCTCTTGAATCTATCTATATATATATTTTATCCCCAATTAAGATACTCTTTCCAAATCATTCATGGAGTAATGTTAGACAACTTTATCTTTACTGGTTGTAGCATTAATATGTCAATCCTTATCCATAGTATATCAACATATAATATTAGGAATGTCACGACGCTCCCACTGACCCTTTTATACACACTAGGTTCATTCTTATTTGTGATAAAATCAAATTCTTTTTATTTGTTTCATCAAAGCGAATGTTCTATTTTTGAGAAGTTTGCTTCAATCTATTTCTCTGAGTGTCTACAACTCTTACCGCATCTTATGTAACTGGATCATCATCTTCTATGATACGTACCTTATCATCATCATCTATGATGAACTCATACCTCCCAGGTATCTTCTGTATTATTCCAAATTTACGATTCGGTTGTGGTACAATAGGTCTATCTACAATTTTCACTTATTTGACTTATAGTATTTTGTGGTTCTTGAACTCTTCAAGATCTATTATCCTCCCACTAGCCCCTTCAATGATAAATATCTTTATCTTAGAAGGCAGCGTGTTCCGTAACAAACACCTTTTGCTAAGTAGGATTATAGAACATATACCCTAAACTTTCTTTAGGATGTCCCACAAATCTGTACTTGTCAAATCTTGTCCCAAACTAATCCCTTTGAAATATTTTTTCACATAAGTTGGACAACCCCTTATCTTAACATACTTAAGATTAGGAATCTTCCATGTACATAACTTTTATGGAGTCTTAGGGCTGGATTTTGAGGTTACCTTTTCATAGATATGCAACAATTTCAAGGGCATAACCACAGAAAGATACTGGAATGTCGATAAAATTATTATGGGCTGTACCATGTCCAACAAGGTATAATTTTTTCTTCCAGCTACATCAATCAATTATTGTGTATCAGAAGGCATCCATTATGAGAAAACCATTTGAGATGATCTAGAAACTTATTGCGCAAGTATTTATTCCTTGATCTAATCAAAGAATCTTAATACTTTGCCAATTTATTTCAAATAATTCATACTTGTATTTAAGCAAATACACGCATTCAACTCTTTGAATGATCATCTCCTTTTCTTATACTAATTTGTTCAATATGCAAAATTATTTTCGCGTAAGTCAAGTATACAAAATCCATTAAGTAATATTCCAGTTCTATACAAAATATTATTATTATAAATAGAACAACAATTATTCTTAAATATAATACCAAAGATTTCATTGTCCAACAACAAAATAGAAATAATGTTTCTAACAAGAACTGGAATACAATAACAACTTATTGATTTAATAGACTTTCCCGTAGGCAATTCTAAACAATAAGTTCATATGACTAATGCAACAATATTTACTTCATTTTCACATAGGATTACTTGTCTTTGTTTAGCTTTCTACTTCTGCTTGGTCCCTTCATAAATCTATATTTATGATAACCAAAGTCGGTATCCAATACCCAAGTAGAACCTTGACTTAAAGAAAAATTTATTTTAAATCATGAACAAAATTGTATTTGTAACCAAAACTTCACTAAGCTTCTTTTGGTTAGCCTCTGCAAGATGCTTCTTGCAGTTTCTTTCCGGTGTCCAAGCTTATTGCAGTGGAAGCAAACTCTTTTGCTATTTGTATCAGTTTTGTTCTTATTATCCATTATTTTTGCCTTTTTCTATTTACCTTCTTAGAATCGTTCTTCTTTTCAGAAGATCCTTTGGCCCCTACCAGTAAGGCTTGGTCTTTCATGGTTGGAAAATGACTCTCAACTTTTTTAACATGTTAAGCAAATCAGCGAGGCTGATATTTAGCTTGTTCATATGAAAAATTCACAATAATTGTGAGAAGGAGTCCGGGAGTAACTGCAATATCAAATCTTGACTCAACTCTCTATCCATGACAAAACTTGTTATCCTAATTGTTCAATTAAATTGATTATGTTAAGGACTTTTGTCTGTACTATAGTGTCATCAGTAATTCTAGATCGGAATAACTACTTAGATATATGATATTTATCAGTCCTACTTTCCTTACCATCAACTACTTGATGTGCAGGAATATAGTAGGAACGTCCATAGTTTCATGCTAACACTGAAGCACGTTACTCATGGATATGAGAATGATGTATTAAGCCAACTATGCATCATCTTGTCACTTTCTAAAAGTAGCAATATCTTCTTCAGAGGCATTTTCTGTAGCCATTGCAGGGATAGGCGTATTAAGGACATAAGATAGCTTTTCAGCCATGAGAATTATTCTCAAATTACTTAACCAATCGATTTAACTCGGTCCGATTAAATAACATCTAATATACTTCGCAGTGATAGTAATTTAGACATTGTAAAATTCTGTAAATGAATTTATAATTAACAACATTTTAGCATACATTATTTTATTAATTATCAAAATAAATTAGGTCTTGTTTTTAATTAGTATCTCCCACTATTTTCTTCAAACTATATTATCCTCAATATATATAGTTTGACAAAATCTAATTAAAGATTTGCTAGTGAGAATAAGGATCTCATTTCAAATGTATATAGCCTTGTGGTGACACAACAAGCTACATATAAATAAATAGGTAGACAACTCTTGTCAATTATACCAACTATGCAACTCCTTGTATTTTGTCTCTTAAATTATTTTAATCAAGTGGTGGCACATCCGAATCAAAATTATCCAAGTTAAGTCCAACCTAGCACTCCATATATTCAAAAAAGAAAAATATTATCCTTGTGGTGACACAACAAAACAACATTGTTTAATTTTCTTTATAAGCATCAAATGTGATAAAATTAACATCTCAAAAAATTAAGATAAGCCTTGTGGTGACACAATAAACTTATAATAATTAATTGATACTCTATTATTTTTATCATGCTAGAAGGCGACGTTCGATATTTCAAATATCATTGAATGTTACAACTTAATATAAAATATTTGAGGGGTTTGCTATTAATTTGTCTCATCTTGTTTAGCGCGCATGCACGTATATATATAAAATACGTGTCATATTAATTAACATGCGAAGCATGTTTGCATAATATATATATATATATATATATATATATATATATATATATATATATATATATATATATATTGTAGAAGCATGCACATATAGAATACTATATTTTACCTGGATTGATTATGGACTTTTATTCTAGTTTGGTTTACTAGAGCCACCAAGTGAACCAAAAGGTCAAACCCTAGGGGTGCGAGAATTAACTTAAATATAACTATTACATTTAAATCCCGGGCTTCATTATAAACGTGTCGTCAAGCGCTCCTTGCTCCTTGATCTCCAATTCTTCAAAATAATTCTAAATATTCCTATTACAAAACTATTTAAAATAAATAGAAACCTTGATCAACAGTCAAGGGGAAGTACATAGAAGGGAGATAGTGTGACGCCCCCAAATTCGGATACTTGAAACCCGAACTCGGTGCTTCACGATACCATTTCTATAAGCTGAATAATACTAATAATAATAACAATAATATAAAATTCAAACTTAATTTACATATACATCAAAGTTTACTCCCAGGTACGAGACCTTTAAACATTCATTACATCATAGATAATAAGTAACATTGTCTTAATAAACTATAACTATTACACAACATATTAGAAATCTCATTCGAACAGCTTTCCTTTCCCCTTGTTCTTGCCTGAGCCTTCTGGTTGATCATACTTAACTGAAAACATTTAATTTAAGCAAGAGTGAGCATTTGAGTGCCCAACAAGTAATAACAATTATAAATATCAGCTGAAAGGGTTAAATATTTTCTTTGTACTACCCTTCTACAACAAGTCAATAGTTGTGAAGTAATATGAACTGATAATAATAACATAACAACACTATCAAATTTTTTTGAAACTACGTAATGACTATAATTGGGGCTTAGGTGACATACTATGAACATTCTTTTCAATTTTCGAATAGGTTTAGTAGAAATTCATCTACAAACCGTCATAACTTACGGGCACGGGGGTGATCAACCCGTTATGCCCTGTATTGATCAATACTACATGCCAAAACGATAGTATCGTTCACTCTGTCCACCTTGGGTGCATAAAAAGTTTTTCCATTTACGGGATGTTCATACTTGTCGGGTTCCAAACCAAAAGTTTTATCTTGTTCAACAATAATCTATAATTCAACATATATATATATATATATATATATATATATATATATATATATATATACGGGTAATTGACAAAGGTGTATCAACATGTGATTAAATACAATGATTACCAAGTAGGGACACTTGTATAACCATTTATAGAAATTAACGAACATAATATATATCTGAATTACCATATACTAACATGCTGATAAGCAATGAGCTTATATAATATAAGGTTAATAATATGTACAATAATAATATAATTTAGAAACATTCTTACTCATGCCCATTGCATAAAGGAAATGCAAAGGTAGGATACTTGCTCAATGTAAATGATAGTTCAGATACTTGCCTTAGCTGCTGCTTACAATAACGCAACTTAGATTAATCTTTTATACAGCGACCTATCAGTAATAAGATCACTCGTTTGATTAGAATAATATATCATAACACATAGCACTGCTTATTACAGTCCGCACCTTATCTAATCACATTGTCACTTATGTTTAACAACCATTGAATCACAAATAAACACTTTTCAAGTCAAATTATCTAAGTCCAGATCAATTTTTAAAATATTTCGGTGTACCGACGGCTTTATCGGGTAATTATCGAGTCTAAAATTCTATCCTGTAGTTCAATAACTGAAATTATCTGTCATATTATTTTTAAAATGACTTATAATAATTTTTAAACATTTATTATAATTTATCATAAATTTTCAAACACCAGAATCATTATTAAATGATTTAAATATTTACTAATTCTATTATCATTAATATTTAATTAATATTAAACTATTAATAAAACCATTGCCAAAATATTAAAGTTATTTATAATAACTCAAAATATTTTTAAAGTATTAATATTACCTTTAAATGATTTTTAAAGCATTTAAAATCATTATTAAATAATTACCATTAATATTTAAGTATTAATGTACTATTTATCCAAATATTAAAAATCATTAATTATAACTTAAAATATTTTTAATTTATTTATATCCTTTTTAAATGATTTTTAAATAATTAAAACCATTTTAAAACTATTTATTTAATATAATTATTAAATAAATTTAATATTATTAATGTTAAATTAATATCATTAATATTAAATTATTAATGAAATTATCCTTTAAATATTAAAAGTTATATTTTATAACTTAAAATACCTTTAAACATTTTATTTTCATTTAAAATAATTTTTCTAATATTAAAATCATTTTTACATTACTTTGTTTAATATAATTATTAAATAAATGTAATATCCTTAATATTAAAATATTAATATTTTTCATGACAAAATATCAAAAGTTATATTCTATAACTTAAAATATTTTTATAATCTCTAAATCATTTTTATATAAATTTTAAATCATTAATTCTATTTTCCACCATTTATTTAATATCTTTATTAAATAACTTAATCATCATTAATATCTAATTAATAATGAAAATCATCATAATATATTAAAAATTATAGAAAATAACTTAAAATATCTTTTTATATCATAACATATTTTTAAGTGATTTTTAATGTATTAAAAATTATTTTTAAATAATTTATTTAATATTATACTTAAATAAATTAAATACTTTTTATATTCCAAAAATATTAAATATTTATGAAATATACTTAAAATAATTAAAAACTAATTTTTGGACTTTAAAATATTTTTTAAAATTTTTTTATTTATTTTTAATGATTTAAAACTAATTTTCTATAATTATTTATTAAAAATATAATTTTTATAAATAATCTGTCGCTCGCTAAAGACCACCTATAGTGACAGAACCGTCGCTATAGGTGTTCTTCATGTTCTTGAGCACTGATAGATAGTTAGCAAAGTGTCTCGTTTAACCAACCCAATCTGTCAGATTATAGTGTTTTTGGATAGGGTATGATATTTAACTTGTAGTACTAATGCAGTACTACAAATACCACGCAAGATCTGGGTCAGATTACAACATACAAGCAAGCAATGAATCTTCAAAGTTGCTGTCAGACCAAATCTGGGTTTTCTGGGTAACCCAAAAACCCAGTAGCTTCGAGGGTCCATTTTTGGGCTAGATTCTTTCTATGCTCAGGTCTTGATTCAAGTGATCTCAAGGTTTAAAGCTATAATAGTTGTGCCAAAGTACATGATTAAAGCAACAGATATGTCTAACAACAACATATTCCCAACTTATTCTTTGGTCAAACGCTGTCAAAAGCTTTGTTCTAGCAGTTTCTGGAAATTCCAGAAACTGCACATTATGATCAACTGGTCAAGTTTGACCACTCTCCACACTTGATCGGCTGACTGTTTTAATGTTCTAATAGCATGCATACATATATAGTCCATACAACAAGCTAGAATCTAGATGAAACAAAATCACCAAACATCATAAAACCTGACAGATATCGGGCTTCAAAAATTTTGTCAGACGTTATTCTACACTTTCTGGGTTACCCAGAAAGCTTCGGTCATGCCCGGTCAACGGGTTTTGACCGGCCATAACATGAAATCTAGACATTAAATAATTGATATTTCACTTTCAGATAACCGACCACATAACAGACTACTCATTTAAAGCTTTAAACAACACAAATCAAGATCGGACAAGAATCTAAAGGCACTGACATTCGTTGTCAGACCACAAAACACAATTTTTTCAGATTTTTAAAAAACTTAATTTTGAGCACTTTGATATTATGGGTCTAACAAATACCAACCCAGATCAACTATATGGACTACAAATAACATGTTTTAACAATAAATCATAGCATCTAACACAAGATCAAAAGTTAAATTTCTAAATTAGGTTTTACCTCCTTATGATCAAATTCTGACTTCTATGTTTCTGATTTGATGCTGGTGTTCGTGGGGCTTGATTGGGGACTGATTTAGCAAGGAAATTTCAGAGGTTTGGTCTTGAGAGAATATGGCTATGTATTTGTGAACAATTTAGGCCAAAAATGAACATTTTCTCTTTCTTGAATCTATATGTATATTGATATGCAATGCTTTTGGCTGCTAGCAATGGCTGAGAATTGGAGGGTTATAGCTCCTAGCTAGACAATAGGGTGGCTGGCCAGATTTTGCAAGATTTGGCTACCAATAATTCAACTAATGGGACAAAAGGGTATTTTGGTAATTATTTTTGATTTCAAGGGTATTCTTGTCCAATGTTATTGAATATAGGGTTTAATCACTAGATTTTACATCTTAAAGTTTTCCAAATAATTTCTAGGATTTAAAAAATTAAAATTAAAGTGTAATAAAATTTTAATTAAACACACTACTTTAAAATTAAGGTTTTTAATAGAAATTAGGGTTTTTAATAGAAAATTAGGGTTTTTAAAATTAGGGTTCCTTAATACTATTAGGGTTCCCAAATTAATAATTAGGATTTCCTAATTATCATTATAATTTATAAGAATAATAATTAGGGTTTCTAATTTTAGCAAATTAGGGCTTTCAAATAATAATTAGGGTTTCTCCTAATTACATAAATTATATAATACGCAATAAAATTCATATAACACAATTACTACACATTCTCGAACTCATAACTGAGTTCGACAATTAGGGTTTAATAACACGATATGAGGCTTATGACATAATTTACCATATTTGGCCAACCATTATCCGTCTACACATTTACAGTACATATTTATAGCACTGAAAAATCAAAATATAATTAATATTATATTATTATTCTCATCCCTTAATCAATACCCAAATTTAGGGTTTGGATTCCATATCTGATTTATCTTTCATATACAACATTAATAATTAAGCTAAAATAATTAACTTAAATATTCTGAACAAATTCATATAATAAAATAATAATAATTATAGTAATTCCAATAATCATTTCATATATTATTTAAATAATACAAAAATTATATTATCATGAAAATTAATTAATAAAGACATTTCTACTATAAAATTAATTATTATAAGAATATGCTTTATAATGATCAATAATTCTAAAATTAAATTATTTGAAATTATTCATGAAGTAAATAAATTTTATTTATCACATAAATATACCTGCACATTACCTGACACTTATTCTCATCATTAAGATAAATAATAATAAAAAAAAATTATGTGCAAAATTTCTTATTTAGTTTATATTGAAAATATCGGGTTATTACAGATAGAATTTACATTAAGAAAAAATTAGAGAAAACGAGATACACAGACCCCATTTAATAAAACACATACATTCATGCATTCAACTAAAATAAAATTCAATCGCATTGGTCAATAGTCTATAATCAATCTCATTTATTATCATACACATCACCATATGCATCAATAAATAACATTCATCTTATGAGTAATAAACATTCAATATATATTGATATCATTTAATGGACAAATTTAGTTAGCATAAAATCCAATTTTGAATCAAAATAAACCATTATATTTTAATCCAAATTTAAATTAAAACAAACCTCTTTTATTTTAATTTATCTGATTTTGAATAAAATAAACTATTTTATTTTAAACAAATTCTTTAATCAAAATAACTCATTTATTTTAATTAATTATGGAATCCAATTTCAAGTCAAAATAAACTCCTTTATTAAAGGAAACGCAGATTTTCTTTCCTATTCACAAATAAACTCCTTTATTTTGAATAATATGAAATCTTATTCCATATCTAAATAAATTCCTTTATTTAAGGAAATACGGATTCTCTTTCCTATTCACAAATAAACTCTTTTATTTTAGGAAACATATAATTCAATTTCAACTCTATTTAGTTATCATGGAATTCAATTTTAAAATTAAAATAAACTCTTTATTTTAATTATAAAATTATTAAGATTAATATATATATATATATATATATATATATATATATATATTAACATAATCATGCAATAGCCTTCAGGTGATTCTCACGTAATCATATATACACATGATTCATGCTAATGCATACTTCTAGTATCCTGTTAAGTATAATGCATATATATATAACTATTATATATATATAACTATTATCCGTTCAACAACAGGATTACCGAAGGAAAAGAATTTAGTGGTTTCGCGAATTTTTATTTTATTTAAATTTTATACAACAAAAGTATGCCCAATTAAATTGTACTAAACACATATCAATATACATATCAAATTAAAATAATTAATAATTCGCATAAAAGTTTGGCTCTGATGCCACTGTTAGGTTTGTAATATTCATGAACGCAATCAAATTGCTCAAAATAAGCAAAAGCGTGAAAAATTAGAGTTTAAAAATTTTACAAACCATATACCCGGATCATCTTTTATGCACAATTATTAATTAAATGAAAATATGAAGAACAAGAATCATACCCTTGAAGATTCGAGCTTCCTAAGGTACAAGTTCACCTCAAATCTTTTTTGAGTTCAACTTAAATCCACTGGGTTTGGTTCCTTCCTTTTATCAACGTTAGCCACCCAAGTGTTTGGCCTCTAGAGGTGATCCACCAAGGAAGAAGAAAGATTCAAGAAGATGGGTGTTTTGCAAAATTCTAGTTTTTCTATTAGAAAAGGGTGTGCTCTCCCAACTATTGAAATTACGTATTCACGTTTGTTGTGAAAGTGTTAACCAACCCCACCCATAATAAGACTCCTCTTATTTATAGATGTGGACAACTCTCAACAATTAAGGAATTATGTTTTATTTTAATTAATTAAATTCCTTTAATTAATTAGGCTCCTAATCTTATTAGGAATATACGAGAGTACTTTTATTAATTAATTCTCAAACTCCTTTAGGAATTAAATAATAATAATAGTAATAATAATAATAATAAGACTCCTCTTATTAATTTATATTTAATATTTCTAAAATATTAAATAATAAATATTACGCTATTTAATTTATTCTATTACCATAGATTAAATTAAATATACTTAACTTATTATTACGATTATGCCATTAACTTCTTAAATAATTATTCTTCCTTTTATGGTGTGACCCTTTAGGTTCTCCATATTAAATCGGTTGTGACTAAATCAATTAGAACAATTCTAATCTTATTTAAATAAATAAATTAAACTATTAATTAATTTAAATAAATAATATTTATTCTACAATAGGGATAAGCCTCCCTAGCGATTAACGACTTTCTAGATAATATAGATTTCAACATTATTCATAAAAGAACCTTTGGGTAAATAGTTACCGTACAATTCAATCCTTCCACTATACAATGTCCCAATTAAATATAAGACATGGAATTACTGTCAAGTCTTATTTTATTTAATTATATATATTTTGATCCTTAAATACACAACACCAAATAATTCATTCTGCCTTGGCCAAGGACTACTGGGTTGTCATTTATCGAATCACATATGACATTTCTCTTCTTTTACTAGAAGTGGTAGATTCTTTATTGATCATACATTATCTCCATATACAACTTATTATACCCAAGCATACCCTTTGATATACCCTAAGGGTCTTAAGGAATAAGTCAAAGTATAACTCATCATACACAAGATACAATGATGATCTCAAGTCCAAGGATCACTTATACTGCTATCACTACATGAATTCCTATTGACAGACAAGTAAAACTCTATTAGGTATTCCTTAGCGAGCCACGTTCAATGAATTTATTCTCTAATAAACACCTAGATACTTGCTTTAGTGTCTCCACACAATGATCATGAGATCAATCATCCTCATCTAATGAGAAAGCAACATATGTACCAATCTATCCGGATTCACTAATCCCTAATTTAGTAATCCAACGATTGGGAACTATTTTAGTTTTAAGCTTTCTAAGAATTTAGATCTCATTAGAATGATCATCATCATTATTCTGAAAGCATTGCTTAAAACTATGGGTTTATCACATATTATAAAACAACATCATGTAGATAATTAAAAGACTTTAATAAATTAATATTTTTTATTAATAAATGAATAAGATTATTATAAAGTATATGCTTTATCATCAAACATGATTGGCTTGTTTGCATACTACTTTCAGGATCAACAACTCATTTACAGCATTTATATATATCAAGTTTCTACCGGTTAAAATCAAGTTTAAAGGTGCTTAAAATCGTTCGATAGTAGTTCTCGTGCCAGACTATAAGATATCTTTAGATCTGCTTTCTTTACTTGCTCTACTATATATATAGTTAGTAGTTAATATTGGATAGATCTAACTTTTTAACCGTTCATTTCATGTAAATAGTCAATATTTGCATTTTATTGACTAGATCTATACTAGATCTGGCCAGATCTAGCTTTTAACCGATTCAAAAGTTGTAAAACTTGAACTTGGAAGCTAGAATGGCTAAGATCTATGTAGATCTAGTTTACTTTCTAGTTTTGTAAATATTTAGCAATCATGTGACCTTTGATCTATATCTAGAGGAAACGTGAAGCCTGTTTACTCACGTACAATGATTTGATCAATAAATCCTTTGTTCAAAGAAGTTTTAAGTTAAATGTACATATTATATTTAAATATGCATTTTGCAAGCTATAATTGATATCTTGTTGTTGGTCGCTTTCGCGATCACTAAACACGCGCAAGTATACGTGGTCTAACAAGTAATACAGTGATAAAAAAGTTGTCGATCCCACGAGGAATTATAACTAATATTTACCAAGTACCGACTTTATATCATTTCAGTCTTATTCGAAAAATTAAATAAAATATATTTAATTAATCTAATTAACACTAAATTAACAAAGCAAGTAAATGGCTAATGACTAGTATCTAAAGCGCTATAATCTAAGATCATAACTTCCCCCACATAAGCATTTCGTCAAACACTTGGCGTGCAATGTCTTAATGAATATCCTAACTCTTCCTTTGGCTATAGTGGTCACAACGGATTGTCGACCGAGAACTCATAAGTGTTCGTAGGCTTCTTCTGAGGCACATACAAACCTATCCTCTCTAAATCTACCTAAAAGGGAATAGAATGGAAAGGAACATCCTAACTAGGCAATTCGACACATTCCTATGCGAATTAACCAAATGCAAGGAATTTTAGAACATGTTGTCAATTAGGTCACACGCAGCGCACATGTATATTCCTATAGTATACACAAATTATGTAGTCCAACTGTGTAAACAAACATAATCACATATCAGAATTTCACGGTCTAAACTACAGTCCATTTCCCAATATCCTGTAGATTACCCAATTAAATACTAATTCCTTAGCAATTAAATAATAAGCATAAATATCTGAGTCAAACCATATAGTGCCAACCAAAGGGAAAAAGTAAATCAATTCAAATTAACAGTGGGTTCCATTATAATCATAGATCCATTATTAAGTTAATAGCTAGTAAACTAAATATAAGTAGCAACAATAACAACATTTATAAATACAGAATCAAAGGAAATAACTAGAGAAGAATAATCTCTGTCACAGCTTCTTCAATCTCCAAGAAATCCCTTTGATTTTCTTTTTGATTCGTGTCGTTTCGTTGCTCTTGACCTCCAAGAAATCCTAGTCCTAGCCCTAATCTACCTAAGTTATGTACAAAGATAATCTACTGAAATGGAGAAAAACTAGCTAAGAAGTTTAAGATAGAGAGATGGATGGTTGTCTATCCCCTGGAGAAAAAGAGGCTGAGATATATATATATATATATATATATATATATATATATATATATATATATATATCATCCCTTTAGCAGCTAGGTCATTTCTCTTTCCTGTCTGCCTAAAAATTGGAGGTGGCGCTGCAGCGCCAGGATATAGCCTTGGGCAGGCGCTGCATCGCTTGGTCAAAAGACTCGGTCAATAATTTGGCGCTGCAGCGCGTGTTTATGAAGGAACAAGAGTGCTGCAGCACATCAAGCTGGTGATCTAGTAAGGATGGGACGCTATAGTGCCAAGATTAAGCCTAGAAGAGGCACTGCAGTGCCAGTGCTAGAAAACTTACACTTTTTCCCTTGAAAGCTTTAAATGACCTGAAAACCCCTGAAAAAGATATATTAAGCAAAATAATAATAAAATACGATAAAAGAGATATAAAATACAACGAATAAGCAACTTCTTAAGCATTAGAGGATCTAATTCACGGGTATAAATCTCACTCATCACATGTGAGCCTAGGAACCACAAGGTTGAAGATTCAATCAATGAATCTAGATCTAGTTTGCATGATGGACTTGTTTAAGTTGTACAGTTAGCTTGCAACCCTTTGTACATGCAATCTTAGGCCTTAAAAAGGTTATCTGTACTTAAGGCCTCGATATAGTGAAATCATGGTTTGTGGTGCTCGGGTTTACTTTAATGGCTTTCATGTCCATAAGAAGCCCGACACTTGTAGACAATATTTACATACTGTCAAAGAGGTTTCATATCTTAAATAAAATCAAATCAAGCCGAATATGAAATAAAATAGAAGTATCAAAGGCCTCAATTCCTATTTGAGCACGATGGTTTGAAAACCAGATTTTAAAACCTCACTTTTATATGCTTTATCTATTAAAAAATGAACTTTTATGTAATTCAAACCCTTTGTACATAGTTCCAAAGAGGCATATCACTACTTTTAAATAAAGCACTCAAACACTTTTGTATATTTAATCACACACATAAACACACACGCACAGACACACTTCAATGCATAGGGAATAGAAAAGTAGCGGTAACCGTGTTTTACAGAAGTCGGGGGGTGCCTAACACCTTCCCCTCACTTAAGTAAGCCTCCGAACTCTATGAATCTCGATTTTCAGACCAATTAAATGGATTCACATATTGGGCCATATTGCAAAAATCTTTTAAAATTTGGTTGAGTTGGTACAACCATTTAAACTCATATCAACTGCTGACTATCTAAT
Source organism: Panax notoginseng (assembly GCA_016801055.1). Classification (NCBI taxonomy): domain Eukaryota; kingdom Viridiplantae; phylum Streptophyta; class Magnoliopsida; order Apiales; family Araliaceae; genus Panax; species Panax notoginseng. The sequence continues at coordinate 126,965,911 of CM029017.1, read as the reverse complement.
TCGGCCTAATCATTAAAATCAATATTTTTAAATCGTCGACCTTAATGTCGGTCTTTTCTAAAATCTCACCTTTAAGAAAGATAAAACTAAACATAACAATAATCTAAAGGGTAGAGAATGCGATAAGGAAAATTTTCCTGCGTCGATAGGTGGCGACTCTGTTGGGGACAGTAGAGGGCTGAAGCCGCATTTTAACTTTTTAATTCTCTTTTATCTGTATATATGGGAATACTGTCTTTACATTGAATGGATGTGAATGAATGCTTTATTTACAACACTTTATATTAGTACTTCACACAATGTCATCATATTACATAAGTTGAGGCACGATGTATATGAATGTATGTTGTGTGATTCCCGTACCAGGAGGGAAACCCATCGGTGGCTGATTACTGGACTCAAGAGGAGCATAATCCTTCGAGGCTCAGGGAAGGCGCCACTTAGATCCACTCAAATTAAAAGATCGGATTAACTTCTCATCTAGTAGGTTGTGATGATCTGGGAACCTTAATGCTGAAAAGCCAATGAGAGTAACCTAAGATAAATCAGCCTCTAATAAACTAAACGCGAAAGGAAGTCTCTTTATGCCTTTCCTTTTCAATTCTGTGTCAAATATTAAATGTCAATTCCTGTCAAGTATTAAAATTCTATGTCAAATATCAAATCATGTCATGTTATCCTGTCATCAAAATAACTAACCTTTGTTTTGTAGGAAAACATTAAAAAAAATCCTTAAAAACTGACACATTGCATAACATGCATATTGTTATTATTTGTCAGGACTAAAATACATACTTTTTTTGTGGGCAAGATTAGTCCTACCATTTTTTGTGGGCAAGATTAGTCCTACCACCAAATCAAAGTCTAAAAAGGCACAAAGATTATTTTCAGACATGGCTACAAGTGACCCACCTGAATCTATCCTTGTATCTCGAGAAGAGTTCAAGGGACTCAGAAATCATATACCAGAGTTGGCTATACTAATGAAAGAATAGAGCAAAAATACTCAGGGTCAACAGATACCCACTCAACTAGAGTCCTCTGCACAAAGAGGAAGTTAGGGTGTGACCCCCCGAAATTCGGTCTGTTTTCACACTCGTACACCAAGAATACATCATTATATAACTAAATATAACAACATAGATTCTCAAATTCCAGGTTCTAATACCTTATAACCTCGTTTATTACAAATAATGATAATTATATTATTCTTTACATCTTACAAGAGTGAATTTTATCCGCCACCAAGGATACATAACAGTTCATTAAAATATTCTATAGTTTAATTAAACTATTCTACATTACAAGTCTTGGCTTGATATTCACGTTCATTCATATACTAAATAGCACTTCATCTGGATACCAGTCAGCTTGATCTTTATGGGATCCTTAAGTTCTTTCTAACATCGTTTGCTGAAAATATTTTTATTTAAAGTAAGAGTGAGCATTCAATTGCACAACAATTCATAGCAGTTGAATAAACAACATCAAGAATTTAAACATTCTTTTAAGACTTTAATAATCGAACAAAGGTTATGAAGTAGCTCAAATAATAGGAATAAATATGATGCCTATCATTTTAAAACATTAGTCGCATACACTTTGAATTACTTTCACATACTTTCATTCTTCTACCTTTTTTATACATGTTTTGTTTGGCTAGAATCATTAGCACAGACTTAACAATAACGGTTCATGTATAAACAAAACTTCTTCATGTAGAACAGTTTAATCATATAACAGTTCATTTCACAGAAACACCAAAATGTTAATAATTATGGCACACGGCCTCATATATACTAACACCTTATACAAATATCACACATTTGCACATAGATAAAACTTCTCATGTTCAACATCTGAGAAAGTTTAAGAAACTAACATTCATATTAAAAATGAATGAAGTTAGGAAACTTGCCTTAAGTACAGTTACAACTTATAGTTTATGTTGAACTATTCATTGCAATCCCTATATCGTACATAAGGAATAACATATACCAATTAGTCATATATTTGACTTATGCATTGGTTTAAACTTAACTTTACTTCCTATGGCTCGCATTTTTAACCTAAGTTCACGTAACCATTCTTCTTTACCGTTTTACGGCATTATAACATACGGGGATGTCTTAACTCATACGATCATCAATTTTGATGATTTACGTTCTTATCTTCTTCTTATAACTTTTCTAGGACTTAGTACACATCGAGTCTCTACTAGTATTCCATATGGTACTTTGAGTGATTTCCCAAAAACAACCAACAATCTAGTTTCCCGTCTCATCTACACTGTCTTTCACAACGAATTAGATCGGTTGCTAGTTCGTATTAACCTTTGCTCTATAAAGGAATTGTTTAGCCCATCTCCCATATGTTAACCATTAAAGATTACGATTGTACCAACTTAAACTTAACTTATCCGAACCATTAAAACTATAATATTCATTAAGTTGATTTCCCATTCCTTTTGACTTTCTAGAAACTAAATGTCATACCTCAGGATTTATTCCTTATCGTCTAAGTCATACAGTCTTTTGTATACCTAGAACGATCATTCAATGTTAATACTATTGTAAGACCCCGAATTTTATGAAATGAAAATAATCAATTTTCTTATAATTATTATTTTATTTAGTAAATGGCTAAATTGATAAAGGGTTAAAGTTAAGGGTGATATGTGAAAATTTTGCAAAGTAAGCAAGTTGTCACAAAATATTCGTTAGGTCAGGGAATATTCTTTTTGTCGGGGAATATCTGTACGACGACACAATCATTGGTGGACCCCACAACGAAAGTATTGTCGAAGTTAGAAAATGACAGAAATATCTTTTTATAAAAATAACGGCAAAAGTTTTAAAGTTAAACTATTGAAATACCCGGTGGTAAAAGTACAGTAATACGCGTGGTTGCATAGTAGCACACGGTATTGTACAGTATCTTTTATTATTGATACTTACGTGAGAAGTCACTCAGTTTTATTTAATTATTCCCACAGTAATTGCTGCATAGTATCTCTCATATTATTGATTCAATTATTGTCACATTATCATCTACACAATATTTTGTATTATTAAATCAATTATTAAGACGACAAAGTTATTCTTATTATTATTTGTATTATTGACGATGTCTAGAAAGTTCTGTCGAGAAAAGGGGTTTGGTCACCTTATTGCGCGCCAATAGGGAGAAATACTTATCGGAAAGCCCCCTCTTTCCTAGGAATTATCTGGTTGTTAAATATCATGAGTTATAATATTAATGATGAATAAGTTCGTGTTGATTAAAGTTGTTTATTCATTTAGTTTTCTTTGTATATAGGTCCAAAGAGGCATATCACTACTTTCAAATAAAGCACTCAAACACTTTTGTATATTTAATCACACACATAAACACACACGCACATACACACTTTAATGCATAGGGAATGAGAAAGTAGCAATATCTGTGTTTTACAGAAGTCGGGGGGGTGCCTAACACCTTCCCCTCACTTACGTAAGCCTCCGAACTCTATGAATCTCGATTTCCAGACCAATTAAATGGATTCACATATTGGGCCATATTGCAAAAATCTTTTAAAATTTGGTTGAGTTGGTACAACCATTTAAACTCATATCAACTGCCGACTGTCTAATTCGGCCCAATCATTAAAATCAATCTTTTCAAATCGTCGACATTAATGTTGGTCTTTTCTATAATCTCACTTTTAAGAAAGATAAAACTAAGCATAACGAAAATCTAAAGGGTAGAGAATGCGATAAGGAAAATTTCTCGGCGCCGACATGTGGCGACTCTGTTGGGGACAGTAGAGGGCTCAAGTCGCATTTTAACTTTTTAATTCCCTTTTATCTGCATATATGGGAATACTGTCTTTACATTGAATGGATGTGAATGAATGATTTATTTACAACGCTTTATATTAGTACTTCACACAATGTCATCATATTACATAAGGTGAGACACGATGTATATGAATGTATGTTGTATGATTCCTCCACCAGGAGGGAAACCCGTCGTTGGCTGATTACTAGACTCAAGAGGAGCATAATTCTGCGAAGCTCAGGAAAGGTGCCACTCAGATCCACTCAAATTGAAAGGTCGGATTAACTTCCCATCTAGTAGGTTGTGATGATCTGGGAACCTAAATGCCGAAACGCCAATGAGAGTAACCTAAGATAGATCAGCCTCTAATAAACCAAACACGAAAGGAAGTCTCTTCAAGCCTTTCCTTTTCAATTCTATGTCAAATATTAAAGGTCAATTCCTGTCAAGTATTAAAATTCATTCTGTCATGCTATCCTATCATCAAAATAACTAACCTTTGTTTTGTAGGAAAACATTATAAAAAAACCCTTAAAAACTGACACATTGCATAACATGCATATTGTTAGTATTTGTCAGGACTAAAATACATACTTTTTTTATAGGCAAGATTAATCCTACCACTAGATCAAAGTCTAAAAAGGCACAAAGCTTATTTTCAGACATGGCTACAAGTGACCCACCTGAATCTATCCCTGTATCTCGAGAAGAGTTCGAGGGACTCAGAAATCAGATACCAGAGTTGGTTATCCTAATGAAAGAACATAGCAAAAATACTCAGGGTCAACAAATACCCACTCAACTAGAGTCCTCTGCACAAAGAGGCAGTCAGGGTGTGACGCCCCGAAATTCGGTCTATTTTCACACCCGGATTCCGTACACCAAGAATACATCTCATTCTAAACATACATCGTTATATAACTAAATATAACAACATACATTTTCAAATCCTAGGTTCTAATAACTTATAACCTCGTTTATTACAAATAATGATAATTACATTATTCTTTACATCTTACAAGAGTGAATTTCATCCGCCACCAAGGATACATAATAGTTCATTAAACTATTCTATAGTTTAATTAAACTATTCTACATTACAAGTCTTGGCTTGATATTCACGTTCATTCATATACTAAATAGCACTTTGTCTGGATACCAGTCATCTTGATCTTATTGTGATCCTTAAGTTCTTTCTAACATCGTTTGCTGAAAATATTTTTATTTAAAGTAAGAGTGAGCATTCAATTGCGCACCAATTCATAGCAGTTGAATAAATAACATCAAGAATTTAAATATTCTTTTAAGACTTTAATAACCGAACAAAAGTTATGAAGCAGCTCAAATAATAGGAATAAATATGATTCCTATCATTTTATAATATTAGTCACATACACTTTGAATTACTTTCACATACTTTCATTCTTCTACCTTATTTATACATGTTTTGTTTAGCTAGAATCAATAGCACAAACTTAACAATAACGGTTCATGCATAAACAAAACTTCATCATGTAGAACAGTTTAATCATAGAACAGTTCATTTCACAGAAACACTGAAATGTTAAAAATTATGGCACAAGGCCTCATATATACTAACACCTTATACAAATATCACACATTTGCACATAGGTAAAACTTCTCATGTTCAACATCTGAGAAAGTTTAAGAAACTAATATTCATATTAAAAATGAATGAAGTTAGGAAACTTGCCTTAAGCACAGCTACGACTTATAGTTTATGTTGAACTGTTCATTGCAATCCCTATATCGCACATAAGGAATAACATATACCAATTAGTCATATATTTAACTTATGCATTGGTTTAAACTTAACTTTACTTCCTATGGCTCGCGTTTTTAACCTAAGTTCACGTAACCATTCTTCTTTACCATTTTACGGCACTATGACATACGGGGATGTCTTAACTCATACGATCATCATTTTTTATGATTTACGTTCTTATCTTCTTCTTATAACTTTTTTAGGACTTAGTACACATCGAGTCTCTACTAGTATTCCATATGGTACTATGAGTGATTTCCCAAAAACAACCAACAATCTAGTTTTCTGTCTCATCTACACTGTCTTTCACAACGAATTAGATCGGTTGCTAGTTCGTATTAACCTTTGCTCTATAAATGAATTGTTTAGCCCATCTCCCATATGTCAACCATTAAAGATTACGATTGTACCAACTTAAACTTAACTTATCCGAACCATTAAAACTATAATATTCATTAAGTTGATTTCCCATTCCTTATGACTTTCTAGAAACTAAATGTCATACCTCAGGATTTATTCCTTATCGCCTAAGACATACAGTCTTTTGTATACCTAGAACGATCATTCAATGTTAATACTATTGTAAGACTCCGAATTTTATGAAATGAAAGTAATTAATTTTCTTATAATTATTTTTTTATTTAGTAAATGGTTAAATTGATAAAAGGTTAAAGTTAAGGGTGATATGTGAAAATTTTGCAAAGTAAGCAAGTTGTCATAAAATACTCGTTTGGTCAGAAAATATTCTTTTTGTCGGGAAATATCCGTACGATAACACAATCATTGGTGGACCCCACAACGGAAGTATTTTCGGAGTTAGAAAATGACAGAAATATCTTTTTATAAAAATAACGATAAAAGTTTTACCGTTAAACTGTTGAAATACCCGGTGGTAAAAGTACAGTAATACGCGTAGTTGCATAGTAACACACTGTATTGTATAGTATCTTTGATTATTGATGCTTACGTGAGAAGTCACTTAGTTTTATTCAATTATTGCCACAGTAATTGCTACATAATATCTCTCATATTAGTGATTCTATTATTGTCATAGTATCATCTGCACAATATTTTGTATTATTAAATCAATTATTGAGACAACAAAGTTATTCATATTATTATTTGCATTATTGACGATGTCTAGAAAGTTCTGTCGAGAAAAAGGGTTTGGTCACTAATTGCGCGCCAATAGGGAGAAATACTTATCGGAAAGCCCCTCTTTCCTGGGAATGATCTGGTTGTTAAATATTGTGAGTTATAATATTAATGATGAATAAGTTTGTGTTGATTAAAGATGTTTGTTCATTTAGTTTTCTTTAATTCTTCCATGACCCAATTACCCTCAAAGGAGGTAATTCTGTGATTTGCTGGTTTTGTTATTATTATTGACCAAACGGGCAATTAATTGGATAAATGAGCAATTAATTGCTATTGGTTCACATGCAAATTACTGTTGGTTCACATGTATGGAACTATTGATTCACATGCATGTACTATTAGGAGAGGTGGTGCAAGATTGATAATACTTGAAGGAGTAAATTAAAAATAGAGGTAAAGATGAAGGTACTATATTGTAATAATTCGAGCCCCTAAACATGCAATTATCAAAACTATGTTTTCCTATAAATAGAAACTCATTTATTCTTTCATTCTCACCAATTCACTAAGACTCACAAGAGCAATTATAGAGAGATAAGCTATAGATAGAAAGAAGAAGAGTATTCTTCTACTTCACAATTGCAGTATCCAGCCTTCTACTATGGTAATGGATGTTATTTATTTCTTATTCATAAGGGATATTATTTTTGTTCAATATTCATATGAAATAATATTTTCTTTCATAGTCTGTATTATGTAAGTAATATTATTTCGTTTCGTATTCATAATCCTACACTCATTTTGTTGAAGTATTGCTTCTATACTCCGTGAAATTAGTATAATATCCTAGAAATTTGCGCTTCATTTAGTATCATTTCACAAAGATATTTTTCTGAACATTCTTGTAAAATTTTAAGCTTTTCATGTCGAAGTACTATTCATGGGTACTATTTATTTATACGGCACTATTCATATGTACGACACTATTTATACGTACGACACTATTTACGAAGTACTATCTACGGGTACTATTCATGAAGTACTATTCACGGGGTACTATTCATGAAGTACTATTCACGGGGTACTATTTACAGAGTACTATTCTAAGTACTATTCATAAAGTACTATTTACGAGGTACTATTTACTCGGGTACTATTCACCCAGGGTACTATTCATGACAAAAAATTGATTCTTTTCTATCCAAATCATTTTTGATACAATATTATTCTTGAATTTTACTCCACAAAGCAGTATCATGTTGATAATTTGGACATTATTAAATTCTGCATAAATTAAATTATAAATAATTAAAATTTATTTTAGCTCTCATTTAATTGAATTCTTATATCATTGTCATCATCCTCATGCTTATATTGTGATGAAAGTCATCTTTGGCCTGTAATGCATAGATGGACTGTTGATTGGTATGATTATGACCATGGATCATTCAGTATAATCATGACCCTTAATGTTATAAGTGATGTGGTAAAAGTCCTTATTGGCCCATAGTACATTGATGGACAGTTATTGGTATGATTATGACCAGAGATTATTCGATATGATCATGACCATTGGTGAAAACACGAATATCCTTGGCCCGTAGTGCATGGATAATTCAGTGATGTGAATTATTTATTAAGTTGAGTCTCATCAATAAAATTAATGATAAACTTTTAAATCATAGAAGATAGTAGATATCATGCTCTGCTTGACTCTTCTAATGAATTGCTTGTTCCGCTGCAGTTGCTGATCTAAAACTTGTTGTCTAATGTATTCTATCAGTTGTTATATTGTTGAAGGTTAACGATAATTTATTTTACATTATCTTAGTCATAATATTTCTTATTGGGCTAGTTGAGCTCACCCTTTGCTTTCATTATTCTCTTCAGGAAATGAGAACGTAGCCGGGACTAGTCGGGGATTAGTGTGACGGTCCGAGATGGTGGATATAGTAGTCCTCACTATTTTATAAAATAGTGTGATAATAATTGTAATGAGGACTCTATTTGAGTTTGAATACTGTCTACGAGATAATATTCGTATAAAAACTCTCAGCTATGTTTTTGTCCTATTGTATAAGGAAGTTTGTATTTAAATTATGTACCATGTATTTGGCGACTCAGAATGGGTTGTGTGGACCTAGTTTGGGGGCGTCATAGTTGGTATCAAAGCTTAGGGATATGATCCTTAACTGAGATGTGAGACTAGAACTAGGAGGGGAGAGACGGATTAATCCTTCGCTAGTATAACCTACCTAATTTATTTGTTATTTAATTGGTCGGTCAGAGTATAGGGATAATATATGGCATGTCAATTAACCCTTATTTTGTGGCAGTGTTTAAAAATGACATATAAAAATGTTGAGATAAGCAATAAAGCACATGAGACCGTTGAGTCACCGACGATCAATAAACAGGATAAGGTACATCAGGAAGGCAATAATCCTCGTGTAAATAATAACACCGACCAAATGACGAATGATGATATGTTTAGAAACTTTTTAGAATTTATGCAAAACCAATTGAGAGAGACTCTTGTTCAAAATGCAGGTGGAAACACTGGCAACTCACGGTTGGTCACTGCTAAGCAGTTCAAGGAGCTGGGACAGCCGAAGTTTTTGGGAAAGCCATAACCACTTAAGGCATAGACGTGGATAAAGTATATCACCAAGATATTTGATGTCTTGGAATGCTCAGAGGAGCAAAAGGTTCCCTTAGCAACCTTTATGTTGGGTGAAGAAGCAGATTATTGGTGGGAATCTGTAAAACATACTCAGCCTGTTGCACTAAAAATGTCTTGGGAGAAGTTCCAAGAATTGTTCAATAACAACTACTTTCCCAAAAGTATTCGTCACATGAAGGAGGTTGAATTCATCAAGCTGGAACAAAACAATATGACCATATTGCAATACGAGGCTAAATTTGCGGAGTTATCCCGGTTTGTATCCCATTCGGTAGATAATGAGGAGAGAATGAAGCGAATGTTTCTACTAGGTTTGAAACCTGAAATACGTCAATACCTCATTTCTCACAAACTTTTCTTGTATTCAGATGTTGTGAATAGGGCTCAGTTATTGGAGCGCGATAATGAGTCAGACCAACCTAAAGGCAACAACCAACAACACGATAATAATCGTACCGGTGGCAACAGCCATCGGAACAACGATAACCATCGTGGAGGGAATTATCATGCCAAAAATGGTAACCACTTCGGTGGTAATCATGGCCAAAACAATAGAAGTGAAAATTTCAAGAAGAGAATGTTCAACAATGATGGAAAGACAACATCACCAGCACCCGTTTACAAGGAAGGAGAACGACCACCAATCGTATGCTTCAAATGCGAAGAGGAGGGACACATCAGTCCAAGCTGAACGATGCACTCCAAAGCATGTTATAATTGCGGAAGAGAAGGTCACCTAGCTCGATTTTATCATGTAGTGAAGTCAAGTCGAGCTGGGATGGTGACGCCAAAGGATGTCCCAGACAAGTCAAAATCAATAGTTTAAGAGAGAACATTTTTTTTGACGAAGAACCCGAACGAAGTTATCACTGGTAAGCTAATCATAAACTCTTGCGAAGTCTATACCTTATTTGATACCGGTTTTACCGATTCTTTTATTTCTCCTACTTATGCTCAACGTTTAAATTTAACTCTGGAGAAATTAGACTTTGACTTATCTGTTGAAACTCCGTTGGGAGAAACCTTCATTACATCCACTGTTTATAAATCCTGTTTGATTCTAATCAACACTTTCACGTTACCTGTCGATCTTATCTCTTTGAAAATACTTGCATTTAATCTTATTTTAGGAATTGATTGGTTAACTACTCATCATTCAAAAATTGATTATTTTCGTAAGGTTGTTAGCTTTCATATTCCTAATCAACCTATTATGCGAATTCAAGCAACCAAACCACTAAAGTCAATCAATATCATATCAAGCCATAAAGCTATTCGTTTATTGAAAAACGGATGTCAAGCTTTCTTAGCCATGTCACAAATTCAAACAAAAATACATCAGATTTGAAAGATACTTCTATTGTTAATAAATTCTCCGAAGTATTCTCCGAAGAACTTTATGGCCTACCCCCAGAGCATGAAATCGAATTTTGTATTGACCCCAGTACAAAACCCATTTCTAAAACCCTCAAATATTTATTCACCTAGAACGAATGTAACATGTGCCAAAGATGTTGGCTCGAGCTATTGAAAGATTACAATAGTACCGTTCAATACCATCATAGAAAAACGAACGTGGTAGCTAATGCGTTGACTGGAAGATCATATGTGTTTATGAGTGCGATATTATTAACACATAGACCCATTTCGTACGACTTACAACAGATGGAGATAGAGTTAAAGACTCCAAGAACCCACGTGAAGATAGCGAATATACGATTAGAATCGATTTAAATCAATAAAGCTAAAGCCGCTCAAGCTGCAGACTCAGAGCTGATGAATGTGAAGAAGAAGGTGCAAGAAGGCGTTATTCTATAAGCAAGAATCGACGAAGATAAGAAATATCAACCCTCAATTTTATTGGTCTATTTGAAATCCTCAATCGAGTAGGAACTGTGGCCTATAGACTCGCTTTACAGCCAAGTATGTCGCGTGTTCATAATATTTTTCTCGTATCGATGTTACATAAATATGTGGACGACCCGAACCATATTATTGAATTAGAACTAGACATAGCAGAAGATTTAACGTATGAGGAGACACCTGTTAAAATATTGGATAAGAAGGAATATATTCTACGCTCAAAGGTTATACCTCAAGAGTTAGAATCTAAAGAAGGTATCCTCACCTCTTCGGCATACCCAGGTACGTACGTAACATTCGAGGGTGAAATTTCATAAGGAGGGGAGATTGTACGACCCCAAATTTTATAAAATGAAAGTATTCAATTTTCTTATAATTATTATTTTATTTAGTAAACGGTTAAATTGATAAAGGGTTAAAGTTAAAGGTGATATGTAAAAATTTTGCAAAGTAAGCAAGTTGTTATAAAATATTTGTTTGGTCAGGGAATATTCTTTTTGTCAGAAAATATTCGTACGACGACACAATCATTGGTGGATCCCACAACGGAAGTATTCTCGGAGTTAGAAAACGATATAAATATCGTTTTATAAAAATAACGACAAAAGTTTTACCATTAAACTGTTGAAATACCCGGTGGTAAAAGTACAGTAATACGCGTGGTTGCATACTAGCACACGGTATTGTACAATATCTTTGATTATTGATGCTTATGTGAGAAGTCACTCAATTTTATTCAATTTCTGTCACAGTAATTGCGGCATTGTATCTCTCATATTATTGATTCAATTATTGTCACAGTATCATCTACACAATATTTTATATTATTAAATCAATTATTGAGATGACAAAGTTATTCATATTATTATTTACATTATTGACAATATCTAGAAAGTTCTGTCGAGGAAAGGGGTTTGGTCACCTAATTGCGCGCATTCTTGGGAATAATCTCGTTGTTAAATATTTTGAGTTATAATATTAACGATGAATAAGTTCGTGTTAATTAAAGATGTTTGTTCATTTTGTTTTCTTTAATTCTTCTGTGACCCAATTACCCTCAAAGGAGGTAATTCTGTGATTTGCTGGTTTTGTTATTATTATTAACCAAATGGGTAATTAATCGGATAAATGAGCAATTAGTTGCTATTGGTTCACATGCAAATTACTGTTAGTTCACATGTATGGAACTATTGATTCATATGCATGTACTATTAGGGGAGGTGGTGCAAGATTGATAATACTTGAAATACTAAATTAAAAATAGAGGTAAAGATGAAGGTACTATACTATAATAATTTGAGCCCCTAAACGTGCAATTATCAAAACTATGTTTTCCTATAAATAGAAGTTCATTTATTCTTTCATTCTCACCAATTTACTAAGACTCACAAGAACAATTATAGAGAGAGAAGCTATAGAGAGAAAGAATAAGAGTATTCTTCTACTTCACTATTGCAGTATCTAGCCTTCTATTAAGGTAATGAATGTTATATATTTCTTATTCGTAAGGGATATTATGTTTGATTAATATTCATATGAAATAATATTTTCTTCCACACTATGTAGTATGTAAGTACTATTATTTCGTTTCGTATCCCTAATCCTACACTTATTTTGTTGAAGTATTGCTTCTGTACTCCATGAAATTAGTAGAATATCTATGATAACCCGGGATTTCGAATAATCCAAATTTTACGAAAAAATGTTTTTTCTTTCAATATTAATATTGACTGTTAATATTACACTGTGTATCTGTGATACGAGTTTCGAAAAGAGGTCAATTTATGTATTGACTGGTAAATTAGAGTAGAGTTGTGCCTAACAGCTTTAGAAACCCTAACCCAAATTTCTGGATAGGGATTTGATAGAAAATATAATTAAAATAATTATATTAATGAGTACGTGTTTGTACTGTATAGAATTTTTGATTAATGATTCATCGGATAAGGTTTAAAATTAGTAAACCTAATAAGAAACTAGAAATCGTAATCTCAGGATTAGAAACTTTAACGCGGAGTTAGAAACCCTAATCGAAAGCCAGGAAACCCTAATTTTTAATCCAGAAATCCTAAACTCTAATTAGGAAACCCTAATCCTAAATGGCAAGCCTAATGTTTTTATTAAACTTTAATATGATTAGAAAACCCTAATTATATTTTAGTTATCTTAATTTCTATTTTACAAACCCTAATTATAATTTAGAATTTTTTTTTAATTAAAACCCTAATTAGAAAATAATCCTAGAAACTAAATATTTAAAGCCCAAGGGTTAGAACTTTAGGGTTAAACCCTAAGGGCTAAACCCTAAGGGTTTGGACATTATCAAGATTGCCATTAAAAATATAATGCTAAAGACCAAAATGCCCTTTTTCATTTTCTTTAAATGGTAACTTGTAAAAATATCAAGATCTTGAGTTAGGTGACCAACTATGTTGACTTATCAACTTAAAACATCAGCATATCAGCTCTGTTTGCCAGCCATATCATCAATATGCAATGCATCTATGTATTATAATAGAATTAGAGAGAGTGAAAGTCCATTTACTAGCCATTTTGCTCTCAAGCTCTCACCTACTCTCTCTCTCTCACCAAGACCTCCGAAAATACAAAGTGAATCAGTCACATAATCAGTCCCTAGCAACCATAATATCAGATTGGAGAGCTAAGTTCTAAGATTTGAAGAAAGAAGGTATAAACCAAAACCTATTTTGATCCAAGATGCTAAGAAAAAATTTGGGTTTGAGTGTTTATATTTATGTTAAAGGATGTTTTTAGTTGATCTATGTTGATCCATCAAGGATCCATAGCATCAAAATGCTTTAAAATCGAGTTTTTTCAAAACTGCCCAAGAACAGAAATTGTGGTCTGACAAGCTAATGTCAGGCGTCACAGATTCTTGTCTGTTTAAGATTTTTCTTGTTTTATGTTTTGGATCGGTAGTCTGACATGAGGACTGTAATCTGGAAGTGGAATCTCAGCCATTCCATGTCCAGATTACAAGATATTCATGGTCAAAGTGAGTTGACCGACGTTGACCATGAACTTTTTGGGTAACCCAGAAAGTGTAATATGGTGTCTGACAAGCTTTTGTAACGAGTAGATCTGTCAGATTGTAAGTGTTTTATTGTGTTTGTTGTATTTCGATTGTAGCCAGTAAGGTGGACTATAGATTCTGGCCTTTAGACACCTTAGATTATCATCAGATCAAATGAAGTGGACGGTCAAACTTGATCAGTTGATCACGTTTTGCATTTTTGGAAAAACCCAGAAATTTGATGAACAAACTTTTTGACAATGTTTGACTGAGTCGTATCTTGGGAGTTTGTTGTTGTTGGACTGATTTATTGTTATATATATGCTATATGACATGTCAACTACACGATTGCATCGTGAGAACACATAAAATCATGAAACGAAAATAGATTAAATCTAGCTACAAAGTGTCCACTCGGACTGGTGGGTTTCTGGGAAAACCCAGAAACGCTCTGATAAGAGGTTTTATTGCCCAGATCTCCTTGTGTGTTTGTTGTTTGACCTAGATATTGGTTGCTAGTTGTAGTGTTGTATAATGACTATAAGATCTGAGTTTAAAATGGGCCAGAACATGTTTACACTACGAATCAAAGGCAGTTAAACGAGCCACCTTGATCACTGTCTGACAGTGTTCTTGAGCACCAAGATCACCTAAGACGATAGACAAGTGTCGCTATAGGCTTCAGCGACGGTTTCTATTTATTTTATTTTCTGATTTTTTTAGAAAATACTTAAAAATAGAAATTAATTATAAAAATTATTAAAAATGGTTTTAAAAATTATTTTAAATTATGAAAAATAATTTTTGACCAATTGAAATATTTTTCTATAATATTTATAATTATTTAAATATTAAAGGTATTTACTTCATTTAATTAGTGTATTAAATAAATTAGAGAAAAATGATGTAATATTATGAAAAATTATTTTAAATAAGAATAATGTATTTAAAAATATTTTGAGTTATAAAATGTAACTTTTAATATTTTTGAAGAATTTTCATTAATTAATTAATATTGATGATATTAGATTTATTTAATTATTATATTAAATAAATAAGTTAAAAATAATTTTATTAATTTAAAAATCATTTTAAATGAGAATAAAGTGTTAGAAAATATTTTGAATTATAAAATATAATTTTCAATATTTTTGGAGAATTCTCATTAATAAATTAATATTAATGATATTAGATTTATTTAATTATTATATTAAATAAATAAATTAAAAATGATTTTATTGATTTAAAAATTAATTAAAAATGAGAAAAATGATTTAAAAATATTTTAAGTTATAAAAAATGACTTTTAATATTTTGATAATAATTTCATTAATATTTAAATATTAATGGTGATAGTTTAAAAATGATTTTAAGTAATTTAAAAATCATTTAACTAGAATATTGATGATTTAAAAATATTTTAAGTTATTAATAATAACTTTAATATTTTGACAAGTATAACATTAATATTTTTATATTATTAAATATTAATGATGATAATATTATTTGATAATTAAATCATTTAAAAATGATTTCGATGTTTGAAAAATTATTATAAATTATAATAATTGTTTATAAATTATTAAAAGCTTTCGAAAAATATTATTAATGATATTTGACTTATCTAAAATAATATTGAAGCTTAGAGACCAAGTTTAATTGATAATAACTGTGTTAATTGTCGGGTATGATGACCAGAACACCGAGAATGGATAGAAATCCAACCAGACCGAAATAGTTAGACTTATTAAGTGTTTATATAGGTTATAAACACTGATGTGACTATGTGGTAATGTGTCTAGGAGAAGATTAACTGTGAATTACAGAGTTATGTGTTATAAATTATTGTGCTAATTGTGAGACCGGTATTACTGGTTATAGGTCTTACGAACGCAGATAAGTATTTTGTGTAGCTGTATACAGCGGAAGAGGCAAGTTTCCTAACTCAACATTGAGTTATATTCATTCAATTATTATAGTGGTTAATTATTGTTAAATATACCACGCCCAAGAATTTATGGTTGATTATTCGCAGTTAGTGCATGTTTAATAATTCAAATTGAATTACTGATTCAAAAAATATATATTCGTAGAATTACTGTTGTTGGATATTCATATTTGTAGAAGCTAATATTGACAGTACAAATAATTCCTGTTTATTATCGAATTATGTTGAGAAATGTCTTAGCTAATTATTCTGGCTAGATGAACATTTGTTAGAACTTGATAGGTTCGAGAAGAGAAGAGAAGAGAATTTAATTACTAGTGATAGATCAATGCCAGTTGTATCGGCTAGATCGAAAAAGAAAACTTGATAGGTTTGAGAAGAGAAGAGAAGAGAAGTGATTAGATATTAAAATCATTGAATTTCGTTGTTAAATCAAATCTTGATTCTGAGACTAAAAAGAATAACCTTTTATATAAAGGAAATATTTTTAGTCGTATATTCGACCATTGCGCGCGACTTAAGTATTATGCATAATATATAGGGTACAAGGAGTTGGCCGGCTCTAAGTACTTGTAGAGGGGTATGATTTAATCTTTATGGTTATCTGATACACCTGGATATATCAAAGTCAAATCTTTGATAGTTACTCGAGAAGAGAAGTTCAAGATCCAAAGGATCGCTCAGTATAAATATGGAAAAACATTCCACTTTGCTATTTCGTAGAATTAATTCTTGATTATTCATTTAAATATCGTACAAAACCTTGAAAGCGTTGTACTCTTTCATATTCAGATTATTGTTGTATAGAATGCGAGAAGACTTGTTATTTATTCATATACAGTAACTTTATGTCTTAACTTGCCGGGCAAACTTGTTGCTCACCCTTGCTAAATAAAACATTTCAGCTAGGAACGAAGATGCCAGCGGGTCAAAGAAGAACAAAGGTAAAGGCAAAATGCTGGATTAGTTTTTATAAACATTATTATTATGTTATGTTTATAAACCCTTTTTGTTTATCTAAAGGGTAAGTTTGTAATGTTAAGGTTAGAGGACCTGGGACTATTGTATTAACAATCTCTATTAATGACTTATGTATTACTATTTCTATATGAATGGGTAGTTAGATATTATTATATTGTGGATCGTGAACACCAAACTTGGGGGGTCAGGTAACCCAGATTTGGGGGCATCACAATATCCTTGAAATTTGCGCTTCATCTAGTATCGTTTCACAAGAATATTTTTCTAAACATTCTTGTTAAATTTTAAGCTTTTCATGTCGGAGTACTATTCATGGATACTATTCATTTATACGGCACTATTCATACGTATGACACTATTTATACATATGACACTATTCATGAAGTACTATCTACGGGTACTATTCATGAAGTACTATTCTTGGGGTACTATTCATAAAGTACTATTTATAGGATACTATTCACAGAGTACTATTTTCAAAGTACTATTCATAAAGTATTATTCACGAGGTACTATTTACTCGGGTACTATTCACCAGGGGTACTATTCATGATAAAAAATTAATGCTTTTCTGTCCAAATCATTTTTGATACAATATTATTCTTGAATTTTACTACACAAAACAGTATCATGTTGACAATTTGGACTTTATTAAATTTTGGATAAATTAAATTATAAATTTTTAAAATTTATCCTTGCTCTCATTTAATTGAATTCTTATATCATTGTCATCATCCTCATGCTTATATTGTGATGAAAGGCATCTTTGGCCCGTAGTGCATAGATGGACTGTTGATTGGAATGATTATGACTAGGGATCATTCGGTATAATCATGACCCGTAATATTACAAATGATGTGGTAAATGTCCTCATTTGGCCCGTAGTGCATTGATGGACAGTTGTTGGTATGATTATGATCAGGGATTATTCGGTATGATCATGACCATTGGTGAAAACACTAATATCCTTGGCCCGTAGTGCATGGATAATTCGTGGTTGTGATACTAATAAATATCATTGGCCCATAGTGCATGGATAATTCAGCAATGTGGATTATTTATGAAGCTGAGTCTCAACAATAAAATTAATGATAAACTTTTAAATCATAGAAGATAGTAGATATCATGCTCTGCTTGACTCTTTTAATGGATTGCTTGTTCCACTGCAGTTGTTGATCTAAAATTTGTTGTCTAATGTATTCTATCAGTTGTTATACTATTGAAGGGTAACGATAATTTATTTTGCATTATCTTAGTCATAATATTTCTTACTGGAATAGTTGAGCTCACCCTTTGCTTTCATTGTTCTCTTCAGGAAATAAGAGCACAGCCGGGACTAGTCGGGGAATGAAGCGACGGTCAAAGATAGTGGTTGTAGTAGTCCTCACTATTTTATAAAATAGTGTGATAATAATTATAATGAGGACTCCATTTGAGTTTGAATACTGTCTACGAGACAATATTCGTATAAAAACTTTCAGCTATGTTTTTGTCGTATTGTATAAGGAAGTTTGTATTTAAATTCTGTACCATTTATTTGGCGACTCAGAATGGGTTGTGTGGACCTGTTTTGGGGGCGTCACAACTATGCTTTCATAGGGTTAACCATTTTACATTACCTTATTCTTATCTTATAACGTCTGGTTCATTCGACTCGAAACGTTATCCAAGTTATAATCATTAACTCGGCTACTTAATGTTATACGTTATTGTCATTAATTCAGTTTCTTCACCGTTCACGGGTTTAATCATTAGTCTTCATTACCTTACAGTCAAATCATACACGGTGTGTAGGTTATGCCCTTTTAATATTCTTGTACACTCAACCCTCACGTCGGCTAAAGTGTTTAACGCTTATGTTTTATTCTAACATTCTCTATCCGACTCACACTCGGAAATTCATTAATCTTATTACCGTTTGCTACGGCTTTCTTGATAATTTCATATCTTACTTACTACCTTTGTCAACGTCTAAGTCACACTACCAATGTATACTTAGAACATTCACCCGACCGAATATGATTCACGAGGATCATTTATGTATTCTACATTCACGTTGTTCGTCTCTTGATCTCTCATTCAACCTTTACCTAAGGTTTTAATCGCTCTGATTCGTTATCCATTACATAAACCTCACGTTCATCGTCCCCTTATAATGTTTAAGCTATACGGTTCGTTGTATGCTAAGACTGGTCCTTCATCGCAATCACTTTGCATTTATAGCGTCTATACGCTTTACACCTAACTCTCATTACGACATCATAACATTGAAATGTTATAAATCACCCTCGTCACTCAATGTCTAAGGAATAACAATCATACCAATCCCACACGTTCATTTTATCGCTACTATGGTCCTCGGATATCGGTTACGTATTTTGCGTTCGCCATTTTATAACCTTTATTCGACGTTTAATCGTCAAACTCAAGGTTTTAATCACCATTCTAGTTATTTTTCTTCATGAACTTTACATTCATGCTTGCCCCTTAATTACCATCCAAAAGTTGGACAATAAAAATCTTCAGTTGGGAAAAATTTCCTTAAGGGCGATGTGGCGCCACTCTCCTTGTTAAACTTGGCAATGCGGCACGGGTTGGCAGTTGCTGATCCCTGGACCAGGCACTACCATGTGACTCTTCTAGTTTTGACATGCGCTGTGACGCCAGTTTTAAAACTCAGAAAAATTTTCTAAGTGTTGAACATGTTTGAAATGCCTTTTTTGAAATCTCATAACTTCTTCGTTCTAACTCAGAACGATGTCGTTCCAAAGCCATTTTCTTCCTTATCTTATGTAATTCAACTTCCCTTGGATAGAATTTTATTCTGAATTCGTTAACATGCCATTCGATTGACTTAAATTTTGACATTCGTTTATTTTATGTTATTAACGTTCTTCGTTTGTTCGTCCGTAATTCGATCATCAGAACTCGGAATTCATTCCTTTATGAGTCCACGACTCACATTTTCTACATTTTCCTATAATCTTTTGAAACCCTAATCATTCGAGTTTATTTACATACTTTCTAATTTTCACTCAATTTTTACGAAATTTAACCATAACTTCGTTATAGCTAAGTTCAATCCGTTCTTCATGAACGTTTCTATCGTTCCTAACCAAGCAATAAGCATCTAACTTATATGCGATGGTTTTAAACTTGTCCATCAATAACATGTTTTACCTACGATGGTTTTCAATTTGTCCATCAACAACGTTCTTCGTGTTTTTCGCTTTTTTTGTTCGTTCTTCATTTTTAATCGATACTTTGATTACGATTTCACTTTTTCTAGGAATTTAGTGTTATAAAACACCCATCCTAACTTATTTCATTGAATCGTTAATATTATTCGTTCGGATCGTTTAAATTCATCAAACAATTCATACTTCCTTAAGAAAGCTTTTAAGAAATTTATAAACTAAACTTCTAATTCTTATTTCTTCATTTTCTCATGACTTCAACCATATGAAAATCATTCTTAACATCTTTTACTTCTATTCTCATTAAGTTATATGATTCCATATAAAACTTAAAGAAAATTTATATGAATCTAGGTTTTAGGATTACCTTTCTTCATTAATCTTCTCCCTCTTGACAAAGCTTGCGATTCATGCTAGCTTTTCAATCCTTTCCTTCTTCTCCTCCCCGTCTGAATTCTCTCTCTCTCTAGATGTTAGTTAATTTTTCTAGCCAAACAAATGAGCTTAAGGCTTGTTTATATAGAAAACAAAGGCTATGGGCAAAATAGTTATTTTGTCCCCAAAATCACTATTACCACCTCCTTACTATTCACGAAGCTTCTCTTGGAAGCTTCATGGTTCCATCTTGCAGAATTCGTCCGACAGTTCGAAAAACTGTGATTCTTGGAATTCAAATATTTTTAGATATTTCGTCTTTCCTTTACAGATTTACTTTTTTTCATTCTTCGGAACTTCAAAAAACTGAAAAACACTTTTTGATGATAAAAGTTTTCCTTAATGTTTTCCCCTAACGTAGTTAAACGAATGAAAAGTACATAACAGTACTTTTTGTTGTTTTTATTTCATCCGATTTCTATACGTTTTTTGAGAAAAACTTTTATCGGCTAACTTAACTTTTCACAACATCTTATCATCAAATCTTTTGACGAAATGTCATTCCGACATACCAATCTCTTGGAAAAGCTTAGGTTATTCAAACCCTAACCCTTAGGGTTCGTCGAGTGAATAGTGTCTATTTCGTTTTTTTCCTCAGAAATTTTTTTGTTCCCGAATTTTTTTAATTTTTGTTTTGAAACTTCTTACTCGTTTAGTCTAGCTCGTAGCTAGAGTCCTCCTGTTTTATAATCGTCCTAGGTCCTAGAACGATTAATAAACACATAACACAAAATATTATTAATAAAATTTATTTTATTAATAGCTAATTCTTTAAACTTAAATTCTGGACAATCTGATTTTTCGAGTTGTCACACAGGGTACTGACAGAAAGGTAGAAATACAGATATCTGAATTTTAGTCCAATGAAAAAACTAACAAAACCCCAGAAATCATCCATCTCAAAGATAACTAAGAAATTGGGGATATTAGAAAGAAAGTACAACAAATGGAAGAAATTATCCAGTCAATCAAAATGACTGGAACATATAGGAGTGTTAATTATTCAGATCTTTGCATATTTCTAGGGGCTCGATATCCTGACAAATTTCAAGTCCCAGAATTTGAAAAGTACAATGGAGCAGGCGATCCATATACACACCTGAAAGTATATATTGGTGAGCTGGGGTTTTATGTTGAAGATGAAAGCCTCAGAATGAAGCTTTTCCAAAAGAGTCAAATGTGAGAGGCTAGAGCTTGGTACGCTCGACTGGACAACTCCAAAATTTATAGTTGGCCCAAGCCTTCTTGAATCAATATAGATTCCAGTCTCAAATGGCTCCGAATATATATCAAGTGGCCAAAGTTAAGAAGCTAACTACTGAGTCTTTCCTAGAATATGCTCAAAGATGGAGACGTTTCGAATCACAGGTTAGCGCTATGACAGAAACTGAAATGGTGATGACTTTCATAGGCATCCAAGAGGCACCTTACTATGAGAGAATCCTAGCAGGAATAGGCAAGCCATTCTCGGAGATGATCAAACATGGTGAAATG
This sequence comes from Panax notoginseng, assembly GCA_016801055.1. Taxonomy (NCBI): domain Eukaryota; kingdom Viridiplantae; phylum Streptophyta; class Magnoliopsida; order Apiales; family Araliaceae; genus Panax; species Panax notoginseng. The sequence continues at coordinate 126,943,573 of CM029017.1, read as the reverse complement.
GCAGAGATGGGCCTGAAAGCGGGCAAGATTAAATACATCAGGGCCTTAGAAGTAGTCGCCGAGCATATATAATATGACAAATATGCCAGTGCTCCCAAGGGGATACCCAAAAAGGGCAATAAAGATGTATCCCTCATTTTATAGGGGCAAGCTAGGAAACCCAACCATAGCCCCCCCCCCCCATTTGGAAGAAGGAAGGTAATATGTCATTTCAAAAATAGGGCGCATTCAACCAATGCCAGGACAGAAAGAGAAAATTTTAAAGAACAAAAAATCGGGTTTTCACTCCACTAGGCCCCTTGAGAATGTATTGACATTATTAATGGGCCACAAGAAGATTACCGAATTGGCTCCACCTCTGGATCCAAAAAGTAAAAGATACAATCCAAGCCTGAAATGTGCTTACCATTCAAGGTTTCCAAGACACGATACAAAAAATTGTTAGTCCTTAAAGCATAAAATCGAAAATCAGATCGAAAGTGGCGATGTTGTGGTCCAACAACCTAACCATCCAAATGTCAAACCAAAGGAATGATAGGTTACTTCATTAACCTAATTCTAGGATGTGTTTGCATGGTCTCATGAAGACATGGTCGGTTTGTCTACTGACATTGTTAGTCATCGCCTCCCCATCAAAGAGGGATTCAAGCCAGTCAGGCAGAAGCTCAGGCGATTAAAACCTGAGTGGAGTTTGAATATTAAAGAAGAAATTATGAAACAATTTCAAGCAGGCATCATCATGGTGTCAATATACCCTAAATGGCTATCCAACATAGTCCCCGTGCCCAAACCGGGAGGGAAGGTACGAGTTTTCATGGATTATCGGGACCTAAACAAAGCTTATCTCAAGGATAGCTTTCCCATACCATTCATCCACATACTCATTGAAAATACAGCTCAATACGACATGTACTCCTTTGCTGATTGTTTTGCGGGATACCATCAAATCATGGTTGCTGAAGAGGATCGTGAGAAAACTGCATTCATAACTCCTTGGGGAACCTTTTGCTATAAACGGTTATCATTCGACCTCATCAATGCCGGAGCTACCTACCAGCGAGCCATGATGACTCTTTTCCATAACTTAATGCACAAGGAGATAGAGATCTATGTGGATGACATCATTTTCCAATCCCGAAGGGAGGAAAACCACCTAGACTATCTCAGAAAGCTCTTCAACAGGTTGCGTAAGTACAACTTGAAGTTGAATCCAACCAAATGCACCTTTGGCGTCAAATCAGGCAAGTTGCTAGGATTCGTAGTCAGCCACAAGGGGATTGAGCTGGATCCTACCAAAATCCAGGCCATAATGAAAATGCCAATTCCTCAGATAGAGAAGGAAATACGGGAATTTTTGGGAAGAATCAACTTCATCAGCTGATTCATTTCCCAACTCACAACAACCTATGAGCCTATCTTCAAGTTGTTAAGGAAGAACTCCTCCATGAAATGGAATGATGAGTGTTAGAATGCCTTCTTTACAATCAAAGAGCAGCTAGTCAATGCTCATGTTTTGGTACCTTCTAGGGACGATGTTCCTCTGTTTATGTACCTATCCATCAATGACAATGTCATGGGCTACATGCTGGGACAGAAAGACGATAGAGGCCAAGAGCGAGCTATCTACTACCTCAGCAAAAGATTTAGCAGCAGTGAACACAAGTACACTATAATTGAGAAAACTTGTTGTGCTTTAACATGGGCTTCCATGAGGTTACATCATTACCTCAATGGTCACACTACCCATCTAATATCTCCTATGGATCCTCTTAAGTACGTGTTATTGTCTACTGTCAAGATGTCAGTTGATCCTACAACAATTTGACATAGTCTATGTGATGCAAAAGTCTATCAAAGGTTAAGAAATTGCGGATCAACTGGCCGCCGCACCTTCAGGGGATTTTAAACCCTTAGAAACATACGTCCCCGATGAAGGGGTAATGATAGTTCAGCAACACCATCAGTACGATGCACACCAAACATGGAGGATGTATTTTGATGGAGTTATAAACATGGAAGGTTCTGGGGCTAGAGCAGTTCTAGTATCTGTTACGGGGAAGCAGTATCCCGTCGCCGTCAAATTGTAGTTTGCTATCACCAACAACACAGCTAAGTATGAAGGCTGTATCATGGGGCTAAAACTTGCCCGATCAATGGGCATCAGACGGTTAACTGTTTGTGGGGATTTTGAATTAGTAATCAGACAAACCACATGAATCTATCACACCAAAGAGCTACATTTGCTGCCTTACCATCGGCAGGTTCAACAGATGGCTTCGGAGTTTGAAGAAATATCCTTCCTCCACATTCCTTGGAAAAGGAATGAGTTTGCGGATGTGCTAGCAACCTTGGCCTCTTTGATCAACATATTTGACAAAGAAAACATGCCAACCATCACATTTGCCTGACAAAAGGCTCCAGCCTATGGGAATTACATTGGAGAAGTATCGGATGAGCTACCTCCCATCCAACACCCTTGGTATTAGCATATCAAGGAGTACTTACAAGATGAATCTACACCCGCTGAGGCGAGCCCGACTGAAAGAAGGCGGATCCATCGTCTGGCTATGAAATTCTACCTGAGCGGAGACGCACTCTATAAAAGAGATGCAGAACTAGGTCTCCTCAGATGTCTGGACAAGGACCAAGCTCAAAGTCTCATGGATGAAGTCCATGGTGGAGTATGTGGCCCACACATGAGCGGCCCCCTACTTGTAAAGAAGATCATAAGAACGGGGCATTACTGGCTCTCTCTCAAAGTTGACTGTGATGATCACGTCAAGAGATGTTACCAATGCCAAATTTATGGGAATGCTATCCACATCCCTCTAAGGGAGCTCCACAATATGAGTTCACCCTGGCCCTTCTTAATGTGGGGAATGGACGTGATCGGGTCCGTCGAGCCCAAAGCCAGTAATGGGCATCAGTTTATCTTCACCACGATCGACTACTTCACCAAATGGGTAGAAATAGCCTTCTTCCCTAAGGTTACAAAAGAGGTTATCATTGCTTTAAATAGAAACAATGTCATTTGTCGATATGGACAACTAGAGGTAGTTGTATCAGACAATACTAAGAACCTCAACAACAAGATGATGAAGGAGTTATGTAGTAAATTCCACATCAAACATCTCAACTCCGTCATCTACCATCCAAAGATGAATGGTGTTGTTGAAGCGGCTAATAAGAACATCAAGAAGATCATGCAAAAGATGTCCGCCAATCACAAAGGATGGCCTGACTTATTGCCTCTGACTCTGTTAGCCTATAGAACATCAATATGCACTTCCACTGGGGCAACCCCCTACCCATTAACCTATGGGATGGAAGTGGTGCTCCCCATAGAGGTGGAAATGGAATCCCTCAGAGTGTTGATAGACACTCAGCTGGATGAAGATTAGTGGGTACAAGATAGGTATCACCAATTGTCTCTAATAGATAAAAGGTTAGTCGCTGCTATCTTCTATGGTCGGTTATACCAACAAAGGATCGCCAGATCCTACAATAGAAAAGTCCGGCTACGGCAGTTTAAACAACATGACCTGGTCTTAAAGAAGGTTCTTGATAACCAAGATCAGTCCAAAGGAAAATTTGCCCCGAACTGGGAAGGGCCATTTATTGTCAAGGAGGTATTGACATGAGGCGCTCTCAGTTTATAGGAGATAGATGGCGATGAACATCCATAACTCATTAACTCAGACACTGTGAAACTATACTATGTCTGAAGTTACCATCAAGCAAAGATCCTGGTTATGGATCACCAGATCCCCAGTCAATTCAGGTTTTCTAAACCTTAACTACATACAACTTTCCTCACACCCATTTGCCCTATCAAGGACAAAAACACTTTCCAACCAGCAGCCTGGTTTCGGATCACCAAATCCTTCACTCCTCGTAGGTTTTGAAAACCTTTCACACCTTCAGGTTATCCCACTAGGGATTAAACCCTTCACACCTTCAGTTTATCCTGTACATGGGATTAAACTTTGTGGCTGCAAATCGCCCATGTACATGGGGGAACTACGCCGACCTGATCTCCCCAATACACGGGAGTACATAGGTAGCCATTTTATATGGTTCGGTCGTAATAAAAAAAATAATAAAAACATTTGTACACCCTTCTCCCTACAAAAACAAAAACAAAAAAAATCTCTACACCACTTTGCCACATACAACGTTGAACCTTCACACTAGGTTCGAACTACGCAAACCTGATCTCCTCTTCAATAGGAGTACGTAGGCAGCCATTCATGGTTTGGTCTTACCCCCTACCAAAACATATAAACTTGTCAGTGGTACTGGGATCATCTTTCAATCAATCACAACTTCATCGGCTTCCGACCAAAGGGATGGAACTAACTGACCTCCCCACATAAATGGGAGATTTGACGACCATCTAAGCTGCGGTTGATTCCTGAAAGAGAAACACCAATCCAAAAGAGATGGAACTAACTGGGCTCCCCCATACAAATGAGTACTGGCGACCATCTGTGGTGCGGTCAAACTCAGAGAGGAAAGCCACACTCATCTCCACATCTGCATATAGAAACCAGTCCTAAGACACCAAAAAAGGTAGGGAATACACACAGATCAACAATCCATTCTGAAAGATCTTGAGATATCTCAATGTCCGTCCATTAAGGAGGAGTTCAGAATACATTAAGATCACAAGCCTTGGAGAAATAAGCAAATATCAGGCAAGCAACTAGATAAAACTAAAAGGGAAGTGATCAAAATATGTTTCCCTGCTATATATAATGTGGTTTGATATATACAATATATATTGTATATGACAAAATGGCTAAGCTAGTTTGTGCAGGAAAATACAAATCCATCCACAAGTTGGTGTGTATACAGACTATCAAGTCTAACATCACATCCCTCTCAGAAGAAGGGGTAAAGCTGTGATCTCCTGCCCAAGGGTCTCTACGCGAGTCAATAGATCTACAGACATGTCACTATGCCCATCAATATACGTGCTCATCTCTGCAATGATGTCAGCAGTAAAGGACCTCACTACAGTACTATCTGTAATAGCAATATCTCGGGCAAATATAGAGCTATATCGTTGCACAATCACTGCATCTCTAGATGATCTGGCATCATCACACTCAATAACAGTGGCTTCTCTATAAGCTAATGCCTCGTCTCTCTCTGACAGAGCAACGTCTCTCCCATCAAGAGCTGTCAACATCAAGGCCCTAGCCTGATCTCTCTCAAAGGTCATCAGATGAAGACTCTGCTCTAGATACTATGCTGAATGCTGGATCACAGTAGCACTCATACTGGGAGAAACTGCAAGAGCTGCTGATAACCCAGTGAATGGATCCTCCTCGGTGTGTGAATCAATGTACTCTATGTGCTCTCCACCATCTGAATCAATCCACGGCACTGTGGATACTACCACAGTCGATACAATCTATGTCTCCATCCATGTAGAATACTCTGTCGAATAGCCTGGATGGCTAACAGAAAACTCAGCACGCTCACATTGATCCCAATATGCATAAACCCTGGATTTGTCCTCTGCTGATAAATGGCGAGAAGCCAAATGCTGACCTAATGCCCCCTCAAAAGGATGCACCTCCTGAAACTGGTCAAACTGTGACATCACAGCCAGTGGGTGATATGTGGTCATGCCCCTCAAACCAGCCAGAGGGAGATAATCCAAGCCAGGTGCATGAGTAATAAAGCTATAGGGAGAGCTGAGCCCTGTACACGGCATAATGTCAAATGGATCTCCAATCCCTGCCAAAAACACCAACTAGGATGTAGCGTCTACACACTACGCTGGCTGAAAGGAGTAAGACATGGCTATCTCATGGAAAAAATAATACCTATGTCGTCGGAACGTACCAATCGGTCTCAAGTGTGACATGAACCACATGTATAACATGACCGAGCTGCCTATAAACACCCCTACAGGATAGGTGTGGTAATACGTGGCTGACCTCAATGTCTCTGCCACAATCATCAAAATAATGGTATGACCCTCCCTGAGAGCTCTTACCGCCATGACAACATCGATGTCCAGCTCATCCATATACAGTGGCATGTACAAATAAGCTATTACGCACATCACGAGTACATCTACTCTGGCCACATGCCACTGATCCTCTGGCATGGTGAAATCCCTTAAGTATCATGCATAACTGTCCACTGAGCCAAATCTGTCTATCAGAAAACACAGGGACACTATATGACCGGATGTAATCTCATCCTGCATTACTCTACGCTGTAACCCGGTGAGGGTCATGAACTATCGTCACATATCTTCGACAGCCATTCGAGCGCAAGGCTTGTCTAGGGGCAAAGCCGTCAACCACTCATACTCCTCTAAGGTAGGAGTCAACTCATGGGTCCCAAACCAGAAAACCTTCCTCTCAGGTACCCAATGCTCTAGTATGCCATCTACAAAGCCAAATTAAACCTGGAATGTCAGGAGGGTCATGGAATGCTGCAATAGCTGATCTACAATCACCCTATCTAAGGGGATACATTGTCATACCAAGATCTCAAGCGTGAGGCCACCAATACTGGTGGGGTGTGATCGATACGGCTGACTGTCGAGGAAGATATCTATGTGGGCCGTATCATAAGATCATCCAGAGGTCAATGCTGAATATCTCTGGACATACATATGCATGACATAAAACATGCATGACAAGTAATAGATGGCAATATGATGTAGGGAATGTAAAACGTTACATACATTCTTAAGTACATCATTATCTAAATACATCATCTTTGTACAACTGGAAAATACAAGGAAATGGGGCACAGACTCCCTACGACTAATAGAGGCTTATCAAAAGATATAACGAGAATGGAGCACAACCACCTAGTATCTAACAGAGGCCTATCAAAAGATATAGCGAGAATACACATCAGAAGAAATGAAGGGTGTCGATGTCTACATCATCAATCATGTCCACCTGATGTAACTCCTCCTGAGTCACTGGATCTTTGCTAAGAGGGATGTCAGGCCTGTACAAGGGAGGATCTACACCAGCAAAGCCATATGGGTCATCTGAAGGGCCAGCCTCCGAGCTGGAAGGATCAAATGTATTAGCCTCTGAAGGATCTCAGCCCAAATGACGGATGAAAAAATGTGTCCGGATCCAACTGTCGGGTCAAACTGTCAATTTGTGTCATATAAGTCGGATCTCGGACACAAGCCATCCAATCCGTCATCATCACGGATCTAGGAACCATATCCCTTATGAACTGAGTGGCGCGGGTCTGGGCTCCGATGGTACGAGGGGACCACCAACGGTATAATGCCTCCTGAGTAAACGGACCCTCTGACAAAGTAAAGCTATCAACGTCCATCAATGGGATATCATCAATTGGCGGCTACAACACAGGCCAATAACGCCTGACAGGAGGCAAGATCGGTACACGAATCTCTCCTGTGGTGCTCCTAATAGCACCCTCTCCTAAATAGAGCTCCCATCCTCCATATGTGAAGAGAGGAATTCGACGGGTGGACATCACATACTCGACACCAGTCGGGTATCCCTCCTCAAAGCCGATAGTCAAATGGTCCCCAGAATAGGGAACCCATGTGATGGCATCATCTGTCAACAACTCCAACTCTAAGCAACAATGGGTGAAACCCTCAGCTATAGGAACCTCCACCAAAATGGAGTGATGTCATCGCTGTTCTCGTAGATAGGTATCTAAACCTAACACACTAATAGGATGCAAATAAGGGAGCCTCTCATAGGCCCAAAACTGCCAACACAAAGGCAAAGCATCTGCTGTCAGTCAAAACTCTTGACCTGTACATGGTAAATCAAAAGAGAAATACTCACCAGTAGAAACAGGTAAAATCCTAGCCAAGCCTCTGTCAAGCCCTAAAAACGCATGCGCATTCCCCCGAGGAAATATGTGATGCCCCCAAAATAGGTGTACATCACCCATCTTGAGTCGACAAATACATGGTACTGAATACAAATACAAACTTAATTATACAACATGAGCTGAGAGTTTTTACACGAATATTGTCACATAGACAATATCCTAACTTAAATTCAATCCCCATTACTTTTATTATCATACTAAATAGTGAGGACTACTAAAATAACCATCTCGGATAGTCACTCCATTCCCCGAGTAGCCCCGGCTATGCTATCATTTCCTTAAGAGAACAATGAAAGCAAAAGGGTGAGCTCAACTAGCCCAGTAAGAAATATTATGACTAAGATAATGCATAATAAATTATTGTTAGCCTTCAATATTGTTAAACTAATAAAATATAATAAACATCAAGTTTAACTGCAGCGAAACAAGCAATCCATTAGAAGAGTCAAGTAGAGCATGAAATCTACTGTCTTTTATGATTTAAGAGTTTATCATAAATCTTATCGCTGAGACTCAGCTTAATAAATAAACCACATCATCGAATCATTCCTGAACTACAGACCAAGGATATTCATTAGTATCACGACCACGAATTATCCATGCACTACGGGTCAAAGATATTCGTGTTTTCACTAATAGTCATGATCATGCCAACAACTGTCCATCAATGCACTACGGGCCAATGAGGGCTTTTACCACATCATTTGTAACATTACGGGTCATGATTATACTGAATAATCCCTGGTAATAATCATACCAATCAATAGTCCATCTAAGCACGTCAAAAACTTGTTGGGTAAAATCTAATTACGTACAGCACGCAAGTATACATGGTCAACAAGTAATAAAGTGAAAGTAGAGTATCGTTCCCACATGGACTGTAAATAGGATTTAAACCAAATAATTACCAATTTCCTATTAATCTTAATTTTATTAAACTAATTAATTTCCTATTTGTAACTAAAGTATTAAAAATAGTAAAATCACCAAACAATCAATAAATGCTAACAACTGAATTTTCAAACAAATAATAAAGAATTATGCTTTCGACTTCACTCTAAGTATCACTTTAATTTTTACACTTGTATTCCAGTTTAACTCACTATCCTAGTTTATTAATGAAGAACACGTATGTAGAACTAGCCACCTCTCGATGCACTAATATCGTATTAACCCAAATCCACAATTAAGATAGAAGTATGTTAAACACCTTAATCAACTAACTCACAATATCTCTATGTGAATTACAATTAAAGAAGGTTGAAGTTCAAGTTCTTTATCTGATTACATGCGACGTCAAGCATATCTCTACCCTAACATTCATCAAGATTCTATTCAATCACATAAATCAAGAGCATATGCTATATTAACTAAGTCTAGACTGTATTTCATCTCTCGAGTTCATACAAGTCCACAAATAATTGTTGATCAGACAATTCATAAATTCATACTCAAATTAATATAGATAAACCGGGTAATAGCTTATTAAACTAAAATCAAAGATTATATAACCATCGTTCCATGTAAAGATCCGTCTTAAGCCTAAAGAATAATTAGTTCATCATAAACAAAATAAAAATTAAATAAATCAAAGACATCATCTTCTCAATTACAGAAATAAACTAAAGTAGAAAAATAACGCAGAACACCCTTCACTCTAGTCTCAATCCGCAACTGATATGATTGTTCTTCAAAATCTCCACATTGTTGCTCAATATGAAGTTCGGTGATTAACATGTGTTAATTGCCTTGCATGATGCCCATTTTGTTGTTTGTTTAGCGATATATATCCAAGTGCTAATTTCCATGTCCCAGCAGAGTTCAAGGCAAGATAGGAGAGTCCAGCTTCGGCACCCCCCGCCCTGGCGGGGGTATAAGCATATAAAACGTCCACCCCGGCGGGCATGGCTACTGAAAACCAAATATGAAAACCCCCTGCCCCAGCGGGGGTGTTAGGCTTATTTAGGCCCGCCCCGGCGGGCATGGATTCTGCTCCCTAACTTGGCTTGAACTTCCACTTGCTCCAAAATAGCTTCAAATGCTTTCCTTTTGCAATCATGCACCACACCACCCATCCTATACATAAAATAACAAGAAACAAGTATAAAAAGAACATAGAAACAAGGATTTAACAATAATTAAACTTAAATTGGACGTCAATTCGTGGATATAAAATCTACTTATCAAAATCCCCCAAACTTAAATCGTGCTAGTCCTCGAGCACAGATTAAACTACATGCTATGTAATGCAATGATATGTAATGAGATGTAAAGCATCTAATCTATATGTCTATGAATCCAACAACATCACATAATCAAATCTATTTTTCCGGCCTTAGCAAAATCAAGCAAATATTATAACACTTCATATTAAAACCAATCACTAACTTCTTATCAATCCTTGAATCTTAGATTGTCATCACTGATATAGTGTGTGTGTGTGTGTGTGTGTGTGTGTGTGTGTGCAACATCCATGACAACTGATACATACTCAAATTCAATACATAACCAACTTCTTAGAAGGAATCATATAGAGCACACTCAAAAAATGTCAAAAACAGACGAGTTCCAACTAAAATTACACAATTACTACTGTCAAGGGTTCACATAGGGTACTTATACTTTATATTTTCTTTATTTATTTTTTTTCTTTTCTCACGGGGGCTTTTTGCTCTTTTCCTGTCTTTTTTTTATATATATAGCAAACATAAGGCAACATAATATGAATGCAAATAATAAAAACTAAATATGCACCTAAGCTACTGTGCGACTATATAATTACATAAATGCTTAAAACTACATGCAAAACTAAAATGCAATACTAAATGCAAACCTAACTAATGACATTATGCATGCAACCATAAATGCACAATAAAATCTAACTCCCCCAAACTTAAAAATTACAATGCCCTCATTGAACTGATATAGTAGTAAAAATATGAGGACTTCCCTGTAATCCCTTTAAGCCTGGGGTGGTGGTGTGTTGTGCTCTTCTTCTTCCTCTGAATCACTTGGTGGAAAGCGTGGCATTGAACCCGATTGCTGATATAGAAATTGGGCATTAGGATTGAGGCTTTGTAGCATCGTGTTCAATGATGCGAATGATATGTTCATTGCATCAAACATATGGTCTTGTCTTGTGGAGAAACTCCTCATCTCCCTGCATGCTTCCTTGTTGTGCTCCTCTATTTGTTGTTAAAATGCAAGAAACTGAGGGTTAGATGTGGCGTCAGAAGGTGGTTCTGCCTCAGTTCCTTGTTCTCCCATAGTCGCATCCTCATCATCCGAGGTGTCTTCAACGTCAGCGTCGTCCTCCAAAGCTGATGGAAATATAAAACCTAGACCTCAAGTATGTGATTCACCTTCGGCCCACACAGAATACCGTGCTATCATTCTCGAGTCTAGTAGTTACAGTGGCATTTGGGTGGGTTCCTTATTAGACCAACGCACACCTTCTTTGTGACACAACCCACAAATGAGTCATGGGTGTGGCAGGTCGCCCGAAAAATTCCCTTGTAAGCACCAGCGAATGGAAAAATTGATTATGGCCCCGATGTCGATGATAAAATCTTGCACAATCGCATATAGAAGTAGTGCCTTCTCCTTGGTCACATCAGAGGTGTGTGTGGAAGGAAACAGTTTAGCACATAAGAAAGCGTACCAAATTTTATCTTACCGGCTAAGATCCTTGCTGTGAAAAACTGTGCCTCCTTTTCGACCCTTTATCCATGTTGTTCCCGGCTTAGTCATTTCTTTGAGGACCTCCTCAAAGTCAGGGTCAAAATCCCTTAAGTGAGCATACTAACATTGTCTAGGCATCTACCCTGCACAAAGGCGTTGAAAGGTGCCTTTTCGTCGGTGTTATCATATAACTCTTTGACCACGTTAACAGTGGCGGCCTCAGGCTCCTCAATGAACTTGGCCCATTTTTTGATAAATCTGTTGCATCATTTCATCGTCGTGAGCATCCGGTGCCAACCCCCGCTCCGGTGTAAGAGCCTTTGTGACCATATAGTCGTACCGGTTGGCATTGGCGACACTTTTGAACTTGCATCGGTCGAAGGTTCGTGGTGGTGGTGTAGGCCTTTAACTTTCCACCCATTGTTGTTTGGATGTGGGTTGAGACGCCATCGAATTTCGGATGCCTGAACACACTATCTTTCCCCAAGCTTTATTCACACAAACTATCAAACAATTGGTGTGCACTGATTCTTCCCCCCAAACTTGGTGTTTTTTTTTTGGCAACTATGGAAGGAGAAGATGAAGAATTTAAAGATGGGCTACTCACTCTCAATTGCTATATACTTGCCTCAGTAACTTGCGTAAGTCGTAGCTTTTTGAGATGGAGATGGAAGTTTGTGGTGAACTTGGGTTTAGAGGGTGTTTTATATAGAGATTATGTGAGGAAGATGTTTGAGTGTTGAAGTAATGGAATGAAGTAGTGGGGAGATAGAGTGAAGTAGTGGGAAATGTAATGGAGTAGAGTAATGGAGTTAAAATTTCCCAATTCGTGAGAGAGTGGGTATAATGGATTGAGAGTTGTGGGGATGAGAAGTAGTGGAGAGATGAAGTGGGAAGTAATTGCCGAAATTGCCTATACGAATTCCAGGACCCCCGCCCCGGCGGGGGTACAAGACTAAATAAGCCCACCCCGGCGGGCATGTCCTCTATTATTTGAGTTGGGAGACCCCCGCCCCGGCGGGGGGTATTGTACTAGAAGGGGCTTGCCCCGACGGGGGTGCACACTGTAAAAACTGCTCTGGTTTGCTTCTTTCTCTCTTCATACGACCAACCGTTAGTCTTTTAAGATCCTGCAATGCAATAAAAGATCAATGTGAGTAGATCATCAAGAACATTCAATATACTAACTACTTAATGCACTTATTATAAATTACTAATTATGCTAAACTATAATCTATCAATTATGATTAAAAATATGAAAAATAGAAGTATGATTGGGTTGCCTCCCAATTAGCGCTTGATTTTAAGTAGTTCAGGCTGACTACTCTCTGTTCATGATACGTCGGATAATGTGATGGCGATGATATTTGTGTTGGACTTGCCACCCCAATAGTGCTTTAATCGTTGACCATTGACTTTGAAAGTTTCTAATGGATTGTGACTGTAGAGTTCAGCGGCGCCATGAGAGTAAACTCGTTTGATGGTGAATGTCCCAACCATCTTGACTTAAGCTTGCTGGGAACTATCTCAATTGTGAGTTGAACGATAGGACTGATTGCCCTGGCTCAAATGTTCTTTGCATGATTTTTTGTTCGTGCCATCTCTTGACCTTTTCCTTGTATAGCTTAGAGATCTCGTAGGCTTGAAGTCAAAATTCGTCGAGCTCGTTTAATTGAAGTAGTCGCTTTTCCCCCACAACTGCTTGATCAAATTTCAGTTTTTGAATAGCTCAGTAGGCTTTGTGTTGTAACTCGACCATTAAGTGACAAGCTTTCCCATATAGTAGTTGATATGGTAATATACCAATCGGTGTTTTATACGCAGTTCGGTAGGCCCATAGTGCATCGTCCAACCTGAGCGACCAATCCTTTCGATTCGGGTTTACCACCTTTTCCAAGATTCTCTTTACTTCCCTGTTTGAAACCTCAGCTTGCCCACTTGTTTGGGGATGATACGTCGTCGCTACCTTGTGGTTGACCCCATACTTTGCCAATAGAGCTGTAAATGATTTGTTACAGAAGTGACTACCTTCATCACTTATAATAGCTCTTGGTGTGCCAAATCTTGTAAAAATGTTCTTGTACAAGAATTTGAGGACCACCTTGGTATCGTTAGATGGGACTGCTGCGGCTTTAACCCACTTTGAGACGTAATCCACTACAAGCAAAATGTACTGATTGTTAAGTGATGAAGGGAATGGCCCCACGAAATATATGCCCCATACATCGAAAATCTCAACTTCTAGAATTGTTTGTAGTGGCATCTCATTCCTTTTTGATATGTTGCCCACCCTTTGACATCTATCACATGTTTTAGCAAATTGGTGGGAGTCTTTGAACAATGTATGCTAATAAAACCCAGCTTGAAGCACCTTTGCCACTGTTCACTCACTACCATAATGTCCTCCATATGCAGATGAGTGACATTCATGCAGTATGTTCTTCACTTCACTGTAGGGCACACATCTTCTGATCATTTTGTCGACGCACTGTTTGAATAAGTAAGGTTCATCCCACATATACCACTTGACGTCATGAAGAAACTTCTTTTTCTGTTGTCATGTAAGATCTGGGGGAAGGATGTTGCTCACTAGATAATTCGCGAAGTTCGCATACCATGGAAATTCTGTATTTATCCCAAACAGTTGCTCATCTGGGAATGACTCGTTGATTACACACTTGTCCTCTTCCTTTTTATTCTAATTTTCCAGCCTAGACAAATGATCGGCGACTTGGTTCTCCGTCCCCTTTCTATCCTTTATTTCTAAATCAAACTCTTGTAAAAGGAGAATCCATCTGATCAGGCGTGGCTTACCATCCTTTTTCAAAATTAAGTACTGAATGGCCGAGTGATCTATATACACTACCACCTTTGTACCGATCAAGTATGCTCAAAATTTATCGAATGCATACACCACTGCAAGTAGTTCTTTTTCCGTGGTTGTGTAATTCATTTGAGTCTCCGTGAGTGTTTTACTTCCATAATATATGGCATAAAATACCTTCTCTCGGCGTTGACCCAAAATAGCCCTAATCGCTTAGTTGCTTGCATCAAACATTAACTCGAAGGACATTGTCCAATCTGGCTCGACGATTATGGGAGCTGTGGTTAATTTCTTCTTCAACAACTCGAATGCTAGTTTTCACTCCTCATCAAACTTGAAAACTGAATCCTTCTCTAAAAGACTGCATAGAGGTTTTCCAATTTTAGAGAAGTCCTTTATGAATCTCCTGTAGAACCCATCATGTCCCAGAAAACTTCTAATTCCCTTAACTGAACTCGGTGGAGGAAGATTTTCAATTGTTTCCAACTTCGCTTTATCAATCTCTAATCCTTGAGACGAAACCTTGTGCCCCAAAATTATGCCTTCTTCAACCATAAAGTGGCACTTTTCCCAGTTAAGGACCAAATTCGTATCAGTGCATCTTTGTAATACCATCACCAAATTCTCTAGACATGTATCAAAGTCATCCCCATAGACAGAGAAGTCGTCCATGAAGACTTTCACATTTTTCTCCACCATGTCCAAGAAGATGGCCATTGTAGACACTCAAAAAAATTTTCCCCTGTTACTAAGCATGCAGGAGGGAAAAGGCGTCTTTTTTACACTCCAAAGATAACCTTGGAGGACTACGACATCAACTTCAAACCCCAGAGATCACCCCGGGAGATCCAGTTTCCAACCCCGGAGATAGCCCCGGGAAATCAGGTTCCAACCCCAGAGATAATCCTGGAGGATCAAGATCAAAGCCTGGAAATAGCCCCAGGAGGTCAAGCCAACCTCAGAGATAACCCTGAGTATAGTTAAAGTTAACATCAAGTCAACCTCAGAGATAACCCTGAGAAACGACTGCTACAACTGCGCAAAAATCGGAGATAACCTCGGGAGGGACAAAATGGTCATTTTGCTAACTCAACTTCAACTCACATAAAATACACTCATGTCAACTCAAATTACTTCAATAGAAGTCCCACAAGAACCATATCTTAACTTCCGAGCGCAAACTACGCAAAACGACTCAACGGACTGCCTGACGGAAATCCAGAAATGTCATTTCGGTCATGGACCCATCTTCATAGAATCAAAAAAGGGCAAATCATATGTCATTGTGTAGCTCTCGAAAAGAGCTTTTCAGAATGATATGGCACGCTTCCATCGGACTCCCGGATTGAAAGTTATGAGCGACCGAGCGAACAACGTGTTGTCCGAGTGTACGTACTTCGACACGACGGGACCCACACTGCCTGGGGCACCCCGAGCAGCAGCAGGTACACCTACGGCCCAGCAGCAGGTACACCTGCGGCTCCATCCTCTATAAATAGAAGGCTTGGGGTGGCCATTTTGCAAGAGAAAACGGCGAGGAAGCCTTGCCCAATTTGCTCTGCACTCATCCCAGGCAGTGTACTTTCCCCTTTTAAACACATTTGAGCTCATATATAGCCTCTTTTGTATCCACAAAAGCCAGTGTTTATC
Organism: Panax notoginseng; assembly: GCA_016801055.1. NCBI lineage: Eukaryota > Viridiplantae > Streptophyta > Magnoliopsida > Apiales > Araliaceae > Panax > Panax notoginseng. Next base: position 126,927,552 of record CM029017.1, on the reverse strand, counting down.
CACTATAAAGATATAAAAGCCTTTTTTAGCAGTCAGCTGTAAGCCTTCTCACACAATTTAGAGTCTTTCTCTTCATCTTTGCACACACGCTTCTACACGTTGAGAGTCGTGTTGCTTGCTTTTGTCCGGACTTCGGTCCGTGATTTCATTCCAGTCTATATATATATATATATATATATATATATATATATATATATATATATATATATATATATATATATATATGAACTGTATGTCGAACTTTGTTCGATGAGCCTAGACTTCGGTCTGGAGCATTTACTACTTATATATATATATATATATATATATATATATATATATATATATATATATATATATTAACTGTGTGTCGAACTTTGTTCGATGAGCCTAAACTTCGGTTTGGTGCGTTTACTTGCTTTCCTATATATATTTATATACTTATATATACGAACTGTGGTCGAACTCTGTTCGATGAGCCTAGACTTATTTCTGGTGAGTTTAATGGCTTTCTTATATACATAATTATATATATGAACTGCTATCGAACTCTATTCGGTGAGCCTGGATTTCACATCCGGTGCGTTTACTGCTTTAATATATATATATACTTATATATATTAACTGTTGTTGGACTTTGTCCGATGAGCCTGGATTTTATATCCGGTGCGTTTACATGCTTATATATATATATATATATATATATATATATATATATATATATATATATATATTTATATTTTGTCCCACCTGGAGTTTACTTCGTGGTGGTTGACCGTTTTTACAGCTTTCTGTACATTTCGTCCCGCCTGGAGTTTCCTCTGTAGCGGTTGATAGCTTTTACAGCTTTATTTATATTTCTGATCCCCCATGGATCTGCTCCGTGGCTGGTGATCATGTATGTATATATATATATATATATATATATATATATATTTACGGCTTTTATATATACCTACTTAATGCTTTTATATCAATTGCGACATCATGTGAGCCTAGGAATCATATGATCACAGATTCAGTCCCTTGAATCTAGATTCGGTTCCCATGATGGCCCTTTTCAGCGGTAAGCAGCTTGTAAATTTATCTGTGATGTTGGATTTCCTCAGATGGTTTTCATACCCACGAGGAATTCAGCACCTTTTTGTACATGATTTTCATACAGATGCCTCGCATCTGTAAAATAAAATCAATCCAGCCGAATACGGAATAAAATGGGAGTGTAAAAGGTCTCAATTACTATTGATCATCAGAGTTTGAAAAACCTCTTTTATAAAACATCACTGCCATATCTTGCTTAAAATTGAATTTTTACATAAAATTCAAACCCTGTGTATATAGGTGCAAACGAGGCCTCGCACTACTTCCAAATAACAGCGCATTGACCCACACACACACATTCAGATAACAGTTTCTTGAAAAGAGGCGGTCACCATAGTAACACGGATGTCGGGGGGTGCCTAACACCTTCCCTTCGCATAACCAAGTCCCCGGACCCTAATGAATCTCGGTTTCACCAACCCGTTTAGCAGTGTCATATCACTGGGTCAATGTGCAAACCTTTTCTCAGTTGTGTTGGTATAACCACTTAAAAAACCAACTGGCGACTCTTATAGTCTAATCGTCGATATTATACATGTCGGACCTTTTTCACTTGTTTTTTCAAACAAATCTCACCTAAAATGACAACACCAAAGAACAAGTAACAGAAAGGGACAATTAAAAAATTCCGACGTCGACAGGTGGCGACTCAGCTGGGGATTCCAGTAAGAGGACTTAAGCCACTATTACAATCTTTTCAAAATTATTATCTTCTTGTGTGTGGATGTTGCATTTACATTTGATGAATGTGTACGAATGCATTTCCTTATTTGCACTTAGTGCTTCGCACTATAAACTGCTTGTGATGTTAGTGCCTCGCACTATAAACTGCTTATGATATTAGTGCTTCGCACATGTCATCATGTCATACGGTGAGACGCGATGTATGTGAATGTATGCTGTGTGGTCCCTCCACCAGGAGGCTATCCCGTCGGTGTTTGATTACTAGACTCGTGAGAAGACTAATTCTTCGAGGCTCAGGAAAGGCACCACCCAAATTCGCTCTAGTTGAAAGACCAGATTAACTTCCCGTCAAGTAGATTGCGATGATTTGGGAACCTTCATGCCAAAAAGCCACGAGAGTAACCTAAGATAGGTCAGCCTCTGATAAACCCAAACGGAGGAAAGTCTCTTCATGCTCGCATTTTAAATTACTTGTAAAGTACAATTACTTGTAATTATCTTCCATATCTATCTCCATGTAATGAGAAATATGAAGAAATGTGTACACATACATGCTATAAACAGCTGACATCTGTTTTGCAGGATAAAATTCCAAAACTGGACACATCACATAGCATGTTATTATCCACCTTCCCTAAAGACTAAACTATGCAAGTCTTTCACAGGGAAGCAATCGGTCCCGTTACCCATTTAAAGTCCAAGAAAGCACTGATCCCACCGTCAGGCATGGCTACACTGGGCCAGCCTGATCCTACTCCTGTTTCCCGAGAGGAGTTTGAAGGATTAAGGAATCAGATAGCAGAATTGGTTGTCTTTCTAAAAGATCAAAGTAAAAATACGCAGGGCCAGACAATGCTTACTCAACCAGAGTCCTTCACACTAGGGGGCAGTCAGGGCATTGGTAAAAAGATGGAAACCCAGATACCTAAACCTCATTCCAATAAAGAAATCACAAATCTCAGGGATAATCAAGAAACTGGGGATATAAGAAAGAAAGTCCAACAAATGGAGGATACCATCTGGTCAATTAAAGGGACTGGAAATTATGGGAGTGTCACCTATTCAAATCTATGTATATTCCTAGGGGCTCAATATCCTACTAAATTCAAAGTCCCAGAGTTTGAAAAGTACAATGGGGCAGGCAATCCCTATACGTACCTAAAAGTGTACATTAGCGAATTGGGGTCTTATGCTGAAAATGAAAGCCTCAGAATGCAACTTTTTCAAAAGACTCTCACTGGAGAAGCTAAAGCTTGGTATGCCCGACTTGACAATGCCAAAATCCACAACTGGGAAGAATTGGCCCATGCCTTTCTAAATCAGTATAGTTTTCAGTCATAAATGGCACCAGATCGATATCAAGTGACTAAAGTGAAAAACCAAAGTACTAAATCTTTTCGAGAATATGCCCAAAGGTGGAGACATCTAGCAGTGCAAGTCATTCCATCAATGACAGAAACTGAGATACTAATGACATTTATTGATATCCAAGAGGCTTCTTACTATGAGAGGATCCTAGCAGGCATTGGAAAACCATTTACGGAAATGATCAAACACGGCGAAATTGCAGAGATGGGCCTGAAGGTAGGCAAGATTAAAGACTTCACTGCCTTGGAAGCAGTCGCCAAACATATACAGACTGGAAAGTATGCGAGCAATCCCAAGGGGGTACCCGATAAAGGCAATGAAGATGTATCCCTTGTTGTACAGGGGCAAGCTAGGAGACCAAACTACAGTCGCCCCATTTGGAAAATGCAAGAAAATCTGCCATCTCAACAACATGCTACATTCAACCAATGTCCAGACATGAAAAGAAAATTTGAAAGAACGGAAAATCGGGTATTCACTCCATTGGGCGATTCCCTTGAGCATGTATTGGCGATATAAATGGATCACAAGAAATTTACCGAATTAGCCCCACCTCTGGAACTAGGGAGCAAAAGATACAATCCAAGCCAGAGATGTGCTTACCACTATGGGTCTCCAGGACACGATACACAGGATTTTTGGTCCTTAAAACATAAGATTCAAAATCTGATCGAAAGTGGCAGTATTGTGGTCGAACAACCTGACCAACCTTCCGTTGCGACATGATACGGAAGAAGTAAACATGATCGGGTCAGGAAGCGCTAAAAGGTATCCAATTCGTAAGTACATACGAAGGATGGAGGAATACCCCCAAAGGCACATAACAAATGTCCTAGAGTGGGAAAACTCGGAGGAGGGTATGACAGTAATGCAAAAATTGGATGCGATCCAGAATCAAGTAAACCTCTTGGCTAGGCTGATAGTGCGCCAACATCAGGAAACAAAGCAATTTTTCACTCAACTATTAGAAAGCCAAGAGAAAAAGGACTCCACGATGAGCCAGCTAAATGAAGAAGATCAAAGCAGGTTGAAAATACAAGAAAAAGGGATGATAAAATTGTTAGAAGATCTCGCCAGCGGAAGAACCAATCGAGGGAATGCGAATTCTCAAAGATGAAAGATCAAACAACCTCCAAAAGAGTTCGAAAATTCACCCCTCTGAGCAAATCCAATGAAGAAATGATACACCTTCTGATAAGCGAAGGAAGGATTACTGAGTTGCTGCCTCCTATAAGGCCCAAGATAAAGAGTTATGACTCCACCAAGATATGTCTCTACCATTCTAACTCACTTGGACATACGACTGAAGAATGCTGGTCTTTGAGACATAAAATCCAGGATCTCATTGAAAATGGAGAGCTAGATATAGAATTTCCCATGACCAAAAAAGGTGAAAAGGAAATAAAAAGCTTAAGATGTCCATTCGAGACAGGCAGTTCAAATGAGGAGAAGGCTATGAGCTACAATTCTGCCATCACACAAGGTGGACTGATCCTAATGCAAGAAATGACAGAAGAGACAAAGGCATCCCCAAAGGAGATTCTCCCGCCATCATCAAACATCCTATGGTTCCAAGATATCAACCACGTTCCTGATTTTATCACGTTGGATGATGCGGAGGAAATACTAATCCTTTCCAAGGAAGAAAAAGCCAAAAAGGAAAGTTCTTTGCAGGAAATGCAACAACAGTTCGAGGGAGATTTCATGGTTGAATCCTTTGAAACCCATGAAGAAGGCGAAGGAATAGATGAAGAAAAAGGTGGTGAGATTGTCGGGGAATCCAACCCATTAAGGAATCCAGAGTTCATCCCTTTTTGCGATGCGTCCATTTCAAGCATCCCTGAGGACTGTACTGAATCAGGAAGCGATCAAGTTATGGCCACAAGCGAAGACATTCAGAATCAAGGGGTAACCTCTATCACGAGCCCTGAAGGCAACATAACCACTGACAACTGGACTATCAGGCCTCAACTACCTAAGAAGATGTAGATCCAGGGGATAAAGTTATGAGTTCCAGAAAATGTTGGAACGGTATCACTTTCTTCGTAGTATGCCTTTTATTTCCATGCATGTAAATAAATAAACAAAACAAAAAACATCTCTACACTCTTCTTACCACTCACCCCTTTGAACCTTTTCAAACCAAACCCTGAACTACGAAAGACCTGATCTCCTCTTCTATAGGAGTACGTAGGCAGCCGTCAATGGTGCGATTAAACCAAACAAAAACCCAAACAAACACTTCTCAAACAAATACACCCCAGACGATGATTGCCCAGACGTAATGATCATCATTCGGGAGAAGGAGGTTGATGATAGCCCCTCCATCACTGCAGACCACCAAGAATTTGCCCTCGACAATTGGAGCAACACTCCTTGCATTTGCCGACGAGGGTAAAAAGGGAAGAAACTCTCTCTACCTTATAGATAGTAATAACTGCTTACTTTTTCTGTACAGTATTAGCAGTTACTTTTGTTATTACAGGCTAACACTTTATGTGATTGAATAGTCTTATATACTAAGTGAAAGCATATTTTGTTTCAGGACTCTGAATTTAGATGTGCCTGTATTTGCTGATGAGGTGCCTATTCTCCACAAGGACTGTAACTTTAATGTAAAGTCGGACTCAGACTTGATAGAAATACAAGAGGACTATGAGATACCTCAGGAGATCAAAGAATGGGTCGAAGACAAACCAAAGCCAAATCTTGATCAAACCACCTCTTTCAAACCTCGGAACCTTAGAAAATCCCAAACAAATCCAGATTGGTACGGACCTCACTCCAAACCAAAGGAATGACATAGGTACTCTATTGACCCTATTCTAGGATGTGTTTGCATGGTCTCACGAAGACATGGTCTGTTTATCCACTGACATTGTCATTCATTGCATTCCCATCAAAGGGGAATTCAAGCCAGTTAGGCAGAAGCTCAGGCGATTAAAACCTGAGTGGAGGTTACAAGTTAAAGAGGAAAACGTGAAACAATTTCAAGTCGGCATCATCATGGTGTCAACATACCCTGAATAGCTATCCGACATAGTCCCCGTGTCGAAACCCGGTGGAGATGTGCGATTTTGCGTGGATTACAATGATCTGAACAAAGCTTATCTCAAAGATAGCTTTCCTGTCCCATTCATCCACATACTCATTGACAATACGACATGTACTCCTTTGCTGATTGCTTTGCAAGGTACCATCAAATCATGGTTGCTGAGGAAGATCGTGAGAAAATTGTTTTCATCACTCTTTGGAGAATCTTTTGCTAGCAGACGATTGTCATTCGGCCTCATCAATGCCGGAGCTACATATCAGCGAGCCATATGGCTCTTTTCCACGATCTAATGCATAAAAAAAAGGAAAAAAAAAAGAAAAAAGAAAAAAAAGAAAAAGAAAAAAAGAAAAAAACTCTTCAACAGGTTCTACATTTGCTGCCTTACCATCGGCAGGTTCTACATATGGTCTTAGAGTTCGAAGAAATCTCCTTTCTACACATTCCTCATAATAGGAATGACTTTGTAGGCGCACTAGCAACCTTGGCCTCCTTGATCAACATACATGACAAGGAAGACGTGCCAACCCTCACATTTGCGCAACAAAAAGCTCCAGCCTATGGGAATTCCATTGAAAAGTATTGGATGACCTACCTCCCACCCAACATCCTTAGTATCAACACATCAAGAAGTACTTATGAGATGGATCTACACCCGTTGAGGCGAGCCCGATTGAGAAAAGGTGGATCCATCAACTTGCTATAAAATTCTACCTGAACGGAGATGCACTATATGAAAAGAGATGTAGAACGAGGTCTCCTCAGATGTCTGGACGAGGACCAAGCTCAGAGGCTATGGATGAAATCCATAGGTAAGTATGTGGCCCATACATGAGCGACCCTCTACATGTAAAGAAGATCCTACAACAGAAAAGTCCAACTACGGCAGTTCAAACAACACGACTTGATTTCGAAAAAAGACTGTTGACAACCAAGCTCAATCAAAAAGAAAAATTCTCCCCGAACTGGGAAGGCCCGTTTATTGTTAAGGAGGTATTGATAGGAGGCGCTTTCAGATTATAGGAAATGGACGATGATGAATTTCCGTAACTCATCAATTCAGACACCGTGAAACGGTACTATGTCTGAGGTTACCATCAAGCTAACATCCTGGTTTTGGATCAACAGATCACCAGTCATTTCAGGTTCTTTAACCCTCACTACATACTGCCTTTCTTTTTTACCCATCTGCCCCTCAGGGAAAAACACAGTTTTCAAACCAGCAGCCTGGTTTCACTTCATTTCACACTTTCAGTTTATCCCACCAGGGATTAAACCTTTCAGACCTTCAATTTATCCCGTACATGGGATTAAAACTTTTCATCTGCAATCCACCCTGTACATGGGCGAACTACGTCGACCTGATCTCCCCAATAAATGGGAGTATGTAGGCAGCCATCTTATATGGTCCGGTCTCACCACAGAAAAAACAAAAACCAATCTTATCCATAGCCACATACAAAATTCAGTCCCAAGACACCAAAGATGGTAGGGAATACACACAGATCGACGATCCATTCTGAAAATCATGAGACATCTCACTGTCCATCCATCAAGGAGGAGTTCAGAATACATCCAGATCACAAAGTCCTGGAGAAACAAGAAAACATCAAGCAAGTAGCAAGGCACAACTAAAAGGGAAGTGAGTCAACATATATTTCACTGCCATATATAATGTTGTCTGATATATGCAATGTGTATTGTCCATGATAAAATGGCTAAGCTAGTCTGTGCAGGAAAATATAAGCCCATCTACAATCAGTGTATATGTGGGCTATCAAGTAAAACATGGATTCCCTCTCAGAAGAAGGAGGTAACGCTGTGATTTCCTGCCAAAGGGTCTCTACACGAGCCAACAAATCCACCGCCAACTACATGCTATATTTCGGGCAGATATAGCGTTATCCCACTCAATAATCACTACATCTATAGATGATCTGGCCTCATCCCGCTCAACAACACCGGTATCCCTATGAGTTAGAGCATCATCTCTCTCAACCAAAGTGACATTTCTACCAAAAAGAGCTGTCAACATTAAAGCCCACATCCACTACCTGTTCACCATATGGTATAGAGATAAAAGCTTCTCGCGATCTCGATGTCTAATCAAACCATCTGTCAAAGCAACTACCCAGACAACAAGCAAGGCTGGGGCAATTTCAAAATTGGCAACAACTGGATATTGGATCCCTTACGACAAGATTGGGGGCAATCTCGGAAGCAGCGGCAACTCAACACTGGGGAATTTATCAACCATCCTAAAGTGGAAAATGCACCAGTCACCGCCATCATGGTTTATTATCATCTCAATGGCGATTCAGATATTATTCAATAGCGACTTGGTCAACGAAGAGAGTTTCTCATATGAATCCCCGGCAAGAACATGCGAAAGGACTGGGGCATTTTGCGATTCTAAGGAATGAAAGGAGTTTAAGGCGGGATAAGCCTCTCATCAAAAGAAGGGGGAGAACTCCTAAAAGAAATCTTGGCGATATAAGCGTGCCCCTACGAAAGAAGGGGAAAATTCTCAAAAATCGAGACCTCTGCAACGAAATTCAAATCTGGGTAGGAAAATAGCAAGCTGCACCTTCCAGGGATATTAGAGCATTCAGCTCATCAGTTCAGCTGAGTTGCGAATCAAAAGCTCATGGAAATGGGGCACCTGCCCCCAAAAGCGAAAGGAACTCCAAATCACCGCAAAAAAGGGTGAGACATCTGGTGGTTGTCATCAATCTAGCATAACATCAGGTGAAATCTAGTGAAGTAATCCGTGGAATATTACTTCAACGAAGGTATCGGAAGATCCGGTATTCTAAGACCATTGGCATCAATTCAGCGACATCAAAACAGTTTAGCGATGAAAGTTTCGTATACCACCGTTCTAGTGGGAATCGAAAACGTTTGGCGATCAGCAGGGTAGGCATCGTTGCAACTACCAGCGAATACATCGGGAGGGTCTTGTGATTTCAGAACGTCATCCCCATCAGAGATGTGGAAAACAAATTAACTTATCTTTATCAAATAAGTCAGCGATTAAATGTCAAACCATTGGAGTCAACACTAGTATAGGCATCAGCAATGAGCGGTAAAGGTAAAGTGATTTGCAAAAACATTTTAACATTCATCATAACATTGCGATTTGTAATTTTGCGATATGCGATTTGAGATATGCAATATGCGATTTGCGATATGCAAAAGGTGATTTGCGATATGCGAAATGCGATGTGCGATTTGCGATGTGCGAATTGAGATGTGCGATTTGGCCAAAAGCGAAAAGCGAAGTGCGAAATATGATGTGTGATTTACGAACTGCGCTTTGCGAAAACATTGTCACATTCATCATAAACATTCACTACATTGCGATTTGCATTATTAAAAATACCTTGTCATGTTTCAAATGTCTATTAATCTTTATCATGTCCATTCTATTGCATTGCATGAACATGATAAAGAGGGGCATCTGTAGACACTCGAAATTTTCTTCTCCTGTTACTAACCATACAAGAGGGCAAAAACCTCTTTTTCACACTCCAAAGATAACCCTAGAGGACTACGACATCAACTTCAAACTCCGGAGATCAACCCGGGAGATCCAGTTTCCAACCCCGGAGATAGCCCCGGGAAATCAGGTTCCAACCCCGGAGATAATCCCGGAGGATCAAGATCAAAGCCTGGAGATAGTCCTAGGAGATCTAGCCAACCTCAGAGATAACCCTGAGGATAGTCAAAGTCAACATCAAGTTAACCTCAGAGATAACCCTGAGAAACGACTACTACAACTGCGCAAAAATTGGAGATAACCTCGGGAGGGGCAAAATGGTCATTTTGCTAACTCAACTTCAACTCACATCAAATACACTCATGTCAACTCAAATTACTTCAATAAAAGTCCCACAAGAACCATATGTTAACTTTCGAGCGCAAACTACGCAAAACGACTCAACGGACTGCCTGACGAAAACCCAAAAATGCCATTTTGGTCATGGACCCATCTTCCTAGAATCAAAAAAGGGCAAATCATATGTCATTGTGTAGCTCTCGAAAAGAGATTTTCGGAATGATATGGCACGCTTCCATCGGACTCCCGGATTGAAAGTTATGAGCGACCGAGCGAACAGCGCGTTGTCCGAGTGTACGTACTTTGACACGACGGGACCCACACTACCCGAGGCACCTCGGGCAGCAGTAGGTACACCTGCGGCCCAGCAGCAGGTACATCTGCGGCTCCATCATCTATAAATAGAGGGCTTGGGGTGGCCATTTTGCAAGAGAAAACGGCGAGGAAGCCCTGCCCAATTTGCTCTGCACTCATCCCAGGCAGTGTACTTTCCCCTTTTAAACACCTATGAGCTCATATATAGCCTCTTTTGTATCCACAAAAGCCAGTGTTTACCCAGTCTAAAGATATAGAAGCCTTTTTTAGCAGTTAGCTGTAAGCTTTCTCACACAATTTAGAGTCTTTCTCTTCATCTTTGCACACACGCTTCTACACGTTGAGAGTCGTGTTGCTTGCTTTTGCCCGGACTTCAGTCCGTGGTTTCATTCCAGTCTGTATATATATATATATATATATATATATATATATATATATATATATATATA